>JADMNL010000025.1:186511250-187140000 GCA_016271365.2 Neoceratodus forsteri
CACCTGCCAGCTTCAGTCCTATATGTAATTACCTACTGCAAGAGCCTCTCTCGAAGATCTACTGTTATGGTAAGTTCTTACGTAACTGTACTTTACAGGTGAGTAACCTGTTTTTTTTGTTGGCTCTGCTTGGCAGTTTAGGAAATGCTGCAGTCGGTGGAAAGTTCGGGAACAAACACTTGAGGTGAAGACAGTGACCAAGCGGCAGTTGTAAGATGTAGCAGGCACTTCAATTTAGCGGGTAGAGTGGGAGCCATTTCTTGGAGCTGCAAAGACAAAATACACGAAGTTAGCGGGGAAGGCTCTCAACTGGGTGCTGGGTACTGTTTGCCGGGAGCTACTTTCAGCCAGGCCGTTGTACTAGGATATCTGCCCGGCTGAACACTGCTCTCGGCCAATCAGAAGCCGAGATTTTTAGTACCCATTTCATAATCAATAATAAATCCCTGGTGGTCCAGTGGTCCCTCCCCCATTCTCCGATCACCATCCCCATTTAATAATAATAAATCCCCGGTGGTCCCTCTGCTGTTCGATCGCTGTCCTGAGGAAAACTACAATACTTTGGCAGTCTAGTGGCCACCCCCACCCGGCAGGTAGTGACCCACCACCCCGCTCCCCCCAACCCGACCCCAGCCAGTGACTTGCACAACCCAGCTCACACCACAATGGCCAGCCACCAACTGAACTGTTGGTGAGCGGGTACAAAGAATGGGGGACGGGCCACTGGACCACCTGGGATTTATTTTTATTAAACGGGGACAGCGATCGGAGAACGGGAGAGGGATCACTAGACCACCAGGAGTGACAGTCTTTTTGTTTTCATTATACACAAGGATCAGGGTACTGGAGGGACCGCTAGACTACCAGGGCTTTCTATTTCTTTACATAGACAGCGATCGGGGCATGGGAGTGACTACTGGCCCACCAGTGCCTTTGTTTTATATGCATGGATTGGGGCTTGGAGGGGACCTGGCCTGGCACACTCGGCCTCGGCGCTGACCTGCAGATGAGCCGATAATGGGCATGCAAATGGCCCCTCAGCACCGTGCATGCCCAATGGGGTTCATCTGCATGTTTATGTTGAGTATCGCCCATGGGGCCACAGCGCTAACCAGTGTGGGTTGCGCTTTACCCCTATAGGCGGTCTTCAGCTCAGTGCTCTTGTGGCGCTGTGCCAAGCATGGCGACTGCTTGCTGTGTGCAGCGCTACTATGGTTCGATATTCAAATAGCACAATCCACGCTATCTGTTTGAATATGGCGCCAGAGCCAGCAGGCCCTATTTTTTTCACACAGTGCTCCTGTTTGTGCACACAGCTGGCTGGCTCTAAATATGGAGCCCTTAGTTTCTAGCCCAAAATTAGTTCTGTACAGCTTGCTGCCCAAGAACTTTACTAGTTATCAATTAAATAAAATTCAGTCATTCATTTATTTTGATATAAGGTAGGCACATTGGAATATACATTCCTTTTTTTCAGGTATGACTTGAGGTAAGCATTTATTCATACAAAGTACTATAAATTTCAAGGCACATCCTTCTTGTTGAATACATACAGACACAGAGTGAGGTATTAATGGTACTAATTAAAACAAGTGCAGACATCAAGCTTTCTAAATACTGTACTGAGATACAGCTTAGGAAGAATATGTAGGGGGCATGGTACATGAGTTGGTAATGCATTCCAGATTAAAGAAGTACAATAAGCAAAGGCCCAGTGTCCAGCTACAGTACTTACAGATGGTAATGATTAACAAAAAAAAAATAAGCTTCTAACGCTGTATATCTTTATTGTAAATGTAAGTATTATGTGAACACAATAATGGCTTTCTGATCCCTCCGGTCTTATTTTAAGCCATTCTGTGGACTCGCATATGGAAGGAATAGTTACCCCTGCATAGGAAAGTTTGTCGCTGGTGGATAGTACGTAAATAAATTTTACAGGACTTTAGAGATACAAAATTACAGGCTGGCCCAGTTGCATTGAGAGCTGAGGTGCTTGGAGCCTTACCTCCTGCCGTGCCAGCAACCTGGCTTTGGGAATGGACGAGGGTCACTTGGGGGGCTGGCAGGGGGAGGGAGGATTGAGCCCTCTGAGGACAGCGCTTCTTCGGGGGAGGGGGTCTATGTAACCTGCTGTCGACTGCCACCTGGAAGCAGCTCGTTGGCAGTGCAGGTCTGGGCACATAACATCATCGATGGACCAACCCAGGTATTTGAGGACATCTCCACGGAGGTGGAGCTTGTCGCTACGCCATTGCACGGACAAAGTCCAAGGGGAGCCAAACCCAGGCGGGGGGGAAAAAAAAACCCTCTATCTGCAGGATGACATCCAGTCCCTTGCAGGCTCCACACCGGTGACCAGGCTCCTGCCACAGTCCAGGTAGCCAGAATGTCAGCAAGAAGGTAGGCCCAAGGGAAGCATGGTGACGTGGTGTTGGGGGGAGCAGGCAGTATGGAGGGGCGTGCCAGGGGTGACTGGAGGATAAAAATCTCTATGGAAAAAAAGAAATACAAAATTATTCATAACCCCCAATGCAGCGCATCATATAATTATTTTATTTTGTTTTAGTTGACTGGGAAAGGAAGGCTAGGACATGCTAGTACTTAAAGAGATATATAAAAATCACAATCCACTCTTAGCATTACACAGGGGCTTTGTAAACTATTTACATAAAAATAATTTATAAATTACCTTTTTTCCTTTCTTCCAGAAACAGGGTTGACAAGGGGGCTTGAAATGCAACCATCTAAATGCATTGGGGTTCTTTTCTTTGATCTGGAATAAGAAGCATTTTTGTTCCCTTTGCAGTACCAGCAGGGGGCACAGCTGGTACTGCCATCAGGACAACAGAGCCTTCTCTCTCGTTTTACATACAGTAGTCAATACGCTCACAGTTTCAGAACGTATCTTGATATTACAATAAACCCTCTCAGTTTTTGTGAAGGAAACTGAAGGTAGTCCTTTCTTGAACTCCTCCATGAGACCCAATATTTCTTGAAGCAATTTTCCAGTTTCCAGGAAAACATTTTTTTTTCCAATAAATTATTCAGACAAGATTCTGCTTCTATTTCACAAATTTTTATTCTTTATTACTTTGTAAATTTGCAAGAAAACAGGATCCAGATGTCTTATACTACATCTTATCCTACGGCTTGTCCTTTCCCTGAAGACATAATGCTCTCTTGAGATCAGTCATTTCCAAAGGGACATATTGTGATGTTACAAATGTTATAGATCAAGGGAGCACTCCTGACCTATCAGAGCACTCCTTTCCTCTGTACGTGAGGCATTCTTATTCTGTGAAGTGTCTCGCGCACAGCTGCCCTAGAAACAGGCACATTCAGGTAAGGTTTTAAAAAAATATATATGTTCTTGATTGAGCTCGATCAGTAATAGTGTCCTCCCTTATATTTTCAGGGTATCAGAACTGCTCACCTTCTGTTCGCGGTTCTTATACCCTAACAATGAGCATGAGACCACTCTTACAACTGTAAGAGTGGTCTCGGCTGCAGTATTAACTTACAATATTAAGACCAGCCTGGCTCCCAGATCATTCATACATTTTCCTTGTAACTCCAGGGCAGTTTTCCTGTAGATTACATTATTTCCTATGGAAGCTGAATTGCTCTGTTTTCCCATATAACATTTGCAAGTTTATAGGAACAGTTTCCATGTAGACTGCTCAGTTTCCTTGTAAAATACAGGAATTCCAGTATATCTGTAAGCAATGGACAAGGGAAAGAAAGCGTCAGAGATTATGTTTGGGACACAAAATCCCGTTTTCATGAAAATAACCTCAGTAATAAAAAGTGAGGCATGTGTGTGCATGCGCACTGGTGACCTGAACACTAGTTTCAGCAGTTTGCCTGCAGGGGTATCCAAAATCTCTGGGATTTCCAGCCTTCTGAAAACCAAGACCCTGGAGACTCCAGTTTAAATCCCGACTGAAGTGCTTAGTGGTTGACCTTTGGCAACACTCCACCTCCCTGTCTCTCTAAATAGGTAAAGTCAGGACCCCACTGAAAATGAGATCACTGTACATCTCAGCTGGGCTTTCCTGAGTAAATTATGTTTTAAAAGAAAACAAAATTGTGTCATACAGTCTTATATTGTAATTCAAGAAATTAACTTATGTTGATAGCATCAACAAATACAGTAATGAAACCGGGTAACACTTGCGCAACAGGGATGCGTTTGCTTTGCTGTGGCGTGTTTGACTTAATGGTACTTTAATGCAACTTGAGTTGAAGTATGGTGTAGATCCTTTAAGACATTACAGGGCTTTTTATTCACTGAATAATAAACTTGACCTAAAATTATTTTTGTGCACAAATAGTCATATTAAAACATACAGCTGGTGCCACTGAGGTTTTCTTTGCAGTGTGATACAAAAGTGCAGAGGTAATGTCCCTGGCTGCTGTGATTTTCAAATGTATGTTTTTCAGTGTGTGTCCTGATGGTTACCTTTTCACGTGTATCTACACAGAGATAAGGTAGCGCTGTAAGGGAAATACCCCAAAGGAGCCCTATGGCCTCCCCCATTGTTGGAATGGCATCAGATGCACTTCTGTTTTCAGCAAAACAAAACTGATACATTTAAAAAGGTACATTATTAACATAATTAGCCAACGTCAGTAAAAGAAAAGGATTGGCGGAAATCACTGTGGTGGGATGCCAAATGTGAAAGATCCCCCTTGATTTTCCAGGAATCTGTCTTCACCATTGATTCATACTAATGAGTCTTAGCTGGAGGTTCTAGGACCCTATAGGAGCCGAAATGTCAGGAGGGCTGGAACTGAGGCAAGCTGTACACACGTGTGGTACCACAAGACTGGCTCGTGGCACCAGGCTTATCTAGGCACCATCCCTCAACTATCTCAGTTTCCTTTTTCCCCAAGTGCGCATCAGTGACAATGTTGCTCGCCCGCCAGGAGACAGAACTTAACATAGGAACATAGACTTTGACGGCAGATAAGGACCACCTAGTCTGCCTGTTTCCCTACCTATTGAATAAGCTGCAGATCCTTGTTAACCAACAGCCTACTTCCTCCTACCCCCCTCTAGAATTGCCTTATATCTGTCCCATGCATTCTTGAATTCACCCACTGTTTTTGACCCCACAACCTCCTCAGGAAGGCTGTTCTGTGCGTCCACCACCCCCTCTGTGAAAAAATACTTACTCACATTGCCTTTGAGCCGTCCTCCTCTATCTTCAGATTGTGTCCCCTTGTTCTTGTACATCTCTTTTTCTGAAAGATGCTACCCTCTTGGACTTTTGTTGATTTCCCTGAGGTACTGGAAAGTTTTTATCATGTCCCCCCTCTCCCTCCTTTCCTCAAAGGTATACATATTAAGCTCTTTTAGTCTCTCTTCATATGGCTTCTGTTGCAGACACTGCACTATTTTAGTTCCCTCCTCTGGACAGCCTCCATCCTGTCTATGTTCTTGCAGAGATGGGGTCTCCAGAACTGCATGCAGTACTCCAGATGGGGTCTCACCCATTGTCAGTACAGAGGGATAACAACTTCCTGTTTTCTACTGGTGATGCCTCTCCCTATACATCCCAGTATCCCCCCAGCCATCCTTGCTGCCTTCTCACATTGCTTGCTTACCTTTATTTATTTCACAGACTTTAGGATTACAACTTTGAGTCAGGGACTCATTTACAAAGGCTCCGCGTCAGAAAAAACAAACACTTAATACATATAGACATAGAATGGCAGCTAAAGGTTACAGTTTTTTCAGTTATACAGTATTGCAGAATCAAGATCAGTTATACATTGCATTGAACATGTTACCGAGAGCTGTATTTTATAGTTTTCAAGAGAACAATAAGTTTGTTGATGGAGGGAGTAACAGGTTTGATATTTACAGCAAAGTAGAGAATTAGACAGATATCTTGTGAGTGCAACCAAAGGAGGCATTGTTAATAGGTAATGTTTGGTAGCCCTTTCGGTAGGAGCTCAGTGGCGGAGTGGTCCCGTAAGATGATAGATAGATGACCCGGCACTAGCTGGTACATTGGCAGTGCCGTGAAGCGAGAATGTGCTCTTTGAGGGCTGACTTGAAAGCTCCTAATTTGGAGATGGAGACGACATTGGAGGGGAGTTCATTGTACCACACTGGGGCCCTGTGTGGGAATGACCTTTGGGCTAAGGAGGTTCTAACCCTCGGAATGGACCACACCTGTCAGTTGGCAATGCGGGTGTTCACCGAGGTGTGGGAGGATAGGAGAGAGGCAGAAACCCCCAAGGGGGTAAGCCCCAGGTGTATTTTCTTTGTGAGGAGACATGTTTGATAAAATAGCCTTTCATCCAGGGTGAGGTGATTTGTCCGGGCATATAGGATACAAGTGTGGGTATGCTTGTCTGCTCCGATGAGGAGTCTGCACATTTTGTTTATGGCCAGGTGGATTTTGTTAAGGGCTGTGTAGTCAGCAGCTGAGTAGATAGTGTGCCCATAATCAACTAGGGAGAAGACTGAGGAGGTGACAGCCAGATTAAGGGCTTCCGGAGGTAGGCAATCCTTGTGCTGATACAAATGGCCTATACGGACATTTATGGCTGATGATAGGGTGTCAATGTGTGAATGGAAGGAGAGGCTGGAATCAAATGTAAGGCCCAGGTATTTATATGTATGAACCTGTTCTAGAGGAAGGAGAGCGTGGGAGAGGATTTTTAGCTGTGCATTCTTGGCCTTATTCTGTCGGTGGGCGAAGAACATGGTCTTTGTCTTTTTTACATTGACCACAAATCTGTGGTCTATGAACCAGTTTTCAGTCTGGTTAAATGCATGTTGGAGGGAGGGAGGACTGCAATACTGTGGGATCTGGATGCGAAGCAAAAAGAACCTCATTGTTCACATAGAGTAGTAGGTTGTCTAAATAGAGTAGTAGGTTGCTGGAACAGGAATTGGGCACGGTGTTTAGGTAGATGCTGAATAATAGAGGGCAGAGGATGGAGCCCTGGGGAACCCCAGAGCGGACTGGCAGGGTGGTTGAGAGGGTGTTGTTTATTTTGACACATTGTGATCTAGCTGTGAGGTAACTGGTAAACCAGGAGATGGGTCCTTGGGACAGACCTATGTGGCGGAGTGTGCTTAAGAGTAAGGGGTGGGAGACTGTATCAAAGGCCTTTGACAGGTTGATGAAGACGGCTCCAGCTAGGTATTTTCTATCCAGGGCAGACTGAATAAAATTAGAGAACTCGGTGGGAGCTGTAGTCGTACTGTGCCCAGATCTGAAGCCATGCTGCTTCCCGCAAAGTAGGTGATGAGCAAGCAGGTACTCAGTGAGTTGAGTGGCTGTAATTTCTTCAAGGGCTTTTGAGAGTGGTGGGAGAATGGATATGGGACATCTGATATGACTACCCCAGGTCCGTTTCCATTTGTTATACTAGGAGTTATACTAGGAGGTATGGACATACAGAAAGCCAAGGCCCATTTTGGTATGTCTCCAGCCAAGCTGGTAATTTCCATGTTTATTTTAACAGGATTGAATCGAGTTTATGCTTAAAGATTTTGTGATCTCTATTATCAAACAAGGAATCAGGTAATGAGTTCCACAAGGTTATTATTCTCTGGGTAAAAAAGGATCTCCTTTTATTATTTTTTGGGTATGTTAGAGATAATTGATATCGGTGGCTTCTTAAATTACAATTATGTTTATTATAAGATAGATTTACTAGTGTTAGTAACTCTTCCTCCCCACATAATTTATGCATAAAAAGTACATCTCCTCTTATTCTTCTCTGCTCCAGGGAATACATCTTTAATTCATTCAGTCTTTGATCATAGCTCATGGTCAATATGTCTTCCACCATTTTGGTAACCCTCCGCTGCACCCCCTCCATTCTATTTACATCCCTTCTCAGGTATGGATTCCACAAGGGGGAACAGTAATCCAAATGAGGCCTCGCATAGGCCCTGTAGAGTGGAATAATGCATTTTCTATTTCTGGATGTAAAGCTTCTTTTTATGCATCCTATTAGCCTGTTTGTTTTATTAATGATGTTATTGTAATGTGCATGAAATGTTAGATCCGAGTCTATTATAATACCTGTCATTTTGTTGATTTACAGGTTTTATTTGTCCTTTTAATGTGTAACCATGATGCAACTTATTTTTTCCGAAATGCATAACAACGCATTTCTCATTGCTGAATGTCATTTGTTTTTTTACAGCCCATAATTCTATTTTTTTTAAGTCATTTATGAGTTCTTGGTAATCTTCCTTAGTATCTACCTGGGCTGTTAGTTTAGTGTCATCAGCAAATTTTATGGCTAAACTGTTTGGATTTGATGTCATATCTGATATAAATATGTTAAACAGAATCGGTCCCAAGGCTGATCCCTGAGGCACCCCACTCTTCACCAGTCTCATGCCTGATACATGACCTTTTATATGAACACATTGAGTACGATTTTTTTTAGCCAATCAGTTACCCAATTTGTGATCCAATTGTCAATACCAAGTCTGTCCATTTTATCTATTAGTAGTCCGTGTGGCACTTTATCAAATGCTTTACATAGGTCAAGATAAATTACGTCTATAGCTTTATCTTCTTCTATACATTTACTTATGTGTTCATAAAAAAACATGTTACTTGTTAAACAGGATCCGTTTTTTCAAAAACCATGTTGGGATTTGTCTTCTAATCCTTTTACTTTTAGGTAACTTTCAATCCTAGTTTTTAATATTGTTTCGAATATTTTACCTACTATACTTGTTAAACTAATGGGTCTATAATTTGAAATTTGTGATCGATTTCCCTTTTTAAAAACAGGTGTGACAATTGCAGTTTTCCAGTCCATTGGGACATGCCCTGTATTTAGTGACATGTTAAAAAGTTTATGTAGTGGGTTAATTATCCATTCTTTAATTTCCTTCAATAACCTATGATGTAACTTGTCTGGACCAGGTGATTTATTTGTGTTTAGTTTGTTTAGGGTGTCCATAATCTCTTTTTTTAGTTATCTCATTTAAAGTATCTTTTGGAATTGTATTGACTATTGATGGGTATGTTTTAGTATTGAAAACTGAACAAAAGTATTTGTTGACTTCGTCTGTACTATCTTGAAGTGATATTTCACTATTTTCTATCACCAGTGGACCTATATTTCTAGAGTTTGATTTTTTATTTATGTAGGAATAAAAACTTTTTCCACCATCTTTAATGTATGCAAGCTTTGTTTCAAATTTTTTTCACCATTCTAATTTTGTATTTACATTTTTTTTGTGAGATCTTGTAATTCCAGATATTATAATCACTACTGTCTCTTATCATTGCTCTATACAGTCTATGTTTTTATTTAATTAAATTTGTAATAGTTGGGGTCATCCAAGATGGAATTTTACCTCTTTTATTGTACAAGGTTCTATTTGGTATATATTTATTTTCTAAGTTTATAATTTTATTTTTGATTTTGTTCCATAATGCGTTACTGCAATCTATGTTGTTGTCCCATTTCCACTCTGATAGAATCTGTTTAATCTTAACAAAACTTGCTCTGTTATAGTCTTTAACTACTGTTTTACCCAAAACTGGTTTAAAACATGTAGAGTTATTAAAGGTAATTATCATATGGTCACTACATAGTAATGGAGGTTTAACCATTATATTAGTTATTTTATCAGGCATGTCTGTCAATACTAGATCCAAAATATTATTGTTGCGGGTAGACTGATTTATTACTTGGTACAATCCATTTGTTGTACATGTATCCACAAACAGAGTTTCAGTATTGTTACTACCAATGTTTTCATTCAAATTTATTCCTGGAAAGTTAAAGTCCCCCATTAGAATTATTTCATTATAATTTGACTTATCATTTATACTATTTATTATATCCTGGTTTATTGTAAAGTTAGTCAGGTGGCCTGTAACATAGACCAATCAGTAGTTTCGAAGTATTGTCACATAATATTTCTACCCATATAATTTCACTTAATGTACTATTAATTACATCCACGGTTTGTTTTGATTTTATGTTTTCTTTAACAAATAATGCCACACCTCCTCCTTTTTTATCCTTTCTATTTTTGAAATATGTTGTATATCCTGATATATTGTTACACCACTCAGAGTTATCGTTCCACCATGTTTCAGTTACAGGCTATATCTATTTCCTCATTATTTAAAAATATATTGAAATTCGGTCATTTTTGCACCATGTAGACTCCTTGCATTTGTTAGTAGAAAATTTAGACCTGTTTTCAATATACATTTACTACTTTCTGTGTATTTGTTTCGTTGGTTTTGGGTTTTGTATCTCTAATCTATTCTCAAAATGGTATCCCTGTTCCCCTTCCTATTAGTTTTTGAAACATTAATTGCATCGTAAATGTTACACCAGCAGTCTTGAACCATGTTTGTTTAGATGTAACCCATCATAACCATATACCTCATTTTTGTTCTCAAATTTCTCCCAAGTTTTAATGCAAAAGATATTATTTGTTAAACATCACCTGCGTAGCCAGTTGTTAAATGATTTAATATTTCTAGTTCTATAGTGGCTTGCCCTAGGTACTGTTAATACCTCCCCCCCCCCCCATTGTGTATTCTTCCCCTGGGTTTTTGTTTCTCAGGTACATTACTTTGCACTTCTTTGCATTGAATCTAAGCTGCCGTACTTTTGACCATTCCTTCAGTCTTGCCAAGTCCCTTCTCATCCTTTCCACCCCTCCCCCCGTGTATCAACCCTGTTGCAGATCTTTGTGTCGTCTGCAAAGAGGCATACTTTTCCTTCCAGTCCCTCTATAATGTCACTTATAAAGACATTAAAAAGGACCGGACCCAGTACTGAACCCTGTGGTATCCTACTTTCTTTGGAGTGGACTTGGTTTACTATTACCCTCTGTGTCCTGTTGTCCAGCCAATTTTTACCCAGGTTACCACCCTGGGACCCACTCCCAGGCTGGCTAATTTGTTTATTAATCTTTTGTGTGGGACTGTGTCAAATGCCTTGCTAAAGTCTAGTTAGGCCATGCCACAGCCCCTCCCTGGTCTACTACTTTGGTCACCTAATCAAAGAAGTCAATTAGATTCATCTGACATGACCTTCCCACTGTGAATCCATGCTGCTTTGGGTCCTGTGCCCCACTGGCCTCTAGGTACTCAACAACTCTTTCTTTCAGAAGGGATTCCATCATTTTCCCTACCACTGAGGTCAAGCTTACAGGCCTGTAGTTTTCTGCCTCTGTTTTGCTCCCACTTTTGTGAAGGGGAATCACATCCACCCTCCTCCAGTCCTTAGGTACCACACCATCCTCCCATACGAACATACGAAATTTGCCAGCAGATAAAGGCCTAGAGGTCTATCAAGTCTGCTCGAATGTGCAGCTAGCACCCCTTATTCTGCAGTTGCCCTTCCCTTCCACCCTTCCTCTTCATTGACCTTCCCCCTTGTCCTGTCCCATCCCCTTTTGAAGCAGTCCACTGTTCTACTGGATACCACTCCTGCAATTAACGCATTCCACCCAGCCACCACCCGCTCTGTAAAAAAGTGTCTCCTCATCTCCCTCCTGAACCTTCCTCCCTCCAGTCTCATATCATGGCCCCTGGTGTCCCTCCCCTCCCTTACTTTCAACAGCCCCTCTGTACCTGTCTTGTTTATTCCTTTCATGTACTTAAAGGTTTCAATCATGTCCCCCCATCCCTCCTCTCATCCAGTGAGTACATGTTCAACTCCCTCAGCCTCCTCTCGTATGTTAAGTCCCCCAGCCCCTTGATCATCTTTGTCGCCCTGCGCTGCACCTGCTCCAGTAACTTAATAATGTCCCTCTTCAGATACGGGCACCGGTACTGCATGCAGTACTCCAGGTGCGGTCTGACTAATGACCTGTACAGTGGCAGAATCACCTCCTCCCTCCTCGAGGATATACCCCTTGCAATACAATCCAGCATTTTGTTGGTCTTTGCAGCTGCCTTCCTACATTGTACCGAGTTGTTCATTGACCCTGTAATGAGCACCCACAGATCCTTCTCCTCCTCTGTCTGGGCTAGCTGCATTCCCCCCAGCTGGTAACTCTTCCTTGGGTGCTTCATCCCAAAATGCAGCACCTTACACTTTTTGGCATTAAACCCCAGTTGCCAGGTGTCTGACCAGGTTTCAAGCTTTGCCAGATCATCCTGCAACCCCTGCCATCCCCCTAGGACATCCACCACTGCTCCTACCTTGGTATCATCAGCAAACAGACTGATCTTGCTCTTGATGTCCAATGGTATATCTGCAATGATTATCCCAAACACTGGTCCCAACACCGAGCCCTGTGGAACACCGCTCGTCACTATCCTTGGGTGTGAGAGCTCCCCACCACCACCCCCCTCTGTTGCCTTCCATGAAGCCAGTTCCCTACCCATGTCACCAGCTTTGCACCTGCCCCTGTGCCTACTAACTTACTTCCCAGCCTTTCATGCGGCACCGAATCGAATGCCTTACTGAAGTCCAGATACAGGACAACCACTGCATGGCCCCTGTCCAGTTGCCCAGTTACCCAGTCATAGAACTCCACTAGGTTGGGTTGGCAGGATCTGCCCCATATGAAGCCATGCTGTCTGCTGTCCTGTAGTCCTTTGGCCTCTAGGAGGGCCACCAGCCTTTCCTTCAGGATAGTATCCATTAGCTTACCCATGATGGATGTGAGGCTCACTGGTCTGTAGTTTCCCGGTTCATCCTTGGGGCCACTCCTGTGGAGGGGCACCACATGAGCCATCCTCCAGTCCTGAGGTACACACCCCGAATGTAGTGAAGCATTAAATAGGTCTGCCAAAGTCCTGCAAGGACCTCTGCTAGCTCCTTCAGTACCCTGGGGTGGATGCCATTTGGACCTGGCGCCTTATCCACCCTCAGTGCCTTCAAACCCTCCTGAACTCTGCCCTCCATGACTTCCCCATCTGTCACCCCCGTTTCTGCCATTTCTCCCCCCTTGGGTGTCACCCCCCTCTTCTCTTTAGTAAATACTGAGCAGAAGTACTCATTTAGTGCTTCTGCCTTATCGCACCCTGCTTCCACCCAACCCCCCTTCTTCCTAATCCTTACTATGTGGTCCTTACAGCTCCTTTTCTCCCTGACGTACCTAAAGAAGTCCTTCTTCCCCTTCTTAATTCTATAATTCTATAAATTAATTCTTCTAAATCCCATGATTTGTTAAAAAGGGTAGTCAGTGGTGTCACTAGTTCTACCCTTAGTTCTTTTAGAATTCTGGTGTGAATCCCGTCAGGCCCCATTGCTTTGTCCCCGTTCATGTCTATACGACCACAGCATTCAGTTCTTCTAAGTTTTAGTGTTTAAAGTTAGTGTTTATTACTTTTGTGTAAGTTTAGTGATTTTACAAAAATATTTCTATCAGTTTTCTCTTGTAGCCCTTCTGAGTCTATGGTTGATGGCCATGGAGCACAACAGTAGGGAGCCTTTTCAGGCAGGCTGCTCCAGCAGCGGGGCCATGTCTGGTTCACTGTCCCCATCAGGGAAGGCTTTTGACCACAGGCTGTCCTGTGCAGAGGAGGAAGGACAGTCCTACCAAAAGCACAAAAGAGCAGGCCCATTTCCAATTCCAGTCGGGTTTTTGGCACCACTAGGCCTCAAGTTCTTCCTCTTCTCTTCAGAAGAGGAAGAAATGGTATCACTCGAGGTTGCCCTCTGGGAGGTCTGCTTTGAGTCTGTCAGTCTCCTGGAGCTGGAGGCCCTCGTCAGCACCGTCTGTGTTACCAGGGGCCTCTAAAACTGGGACGTTGAGGTCGCAGGCCTAGAGTTCTCCTCTGTCTATAAATGGGGACCCCAGTGGGGAGCTCCACTCTTGGATGGCTCTTTGGAGCAGTGGGTACAACCTCAGGCTCAGTAGTCAGCTCACGCTAGTGGAGCCAGTCACTGTCCCTTTGGGGTTCGTGGAACTGGAACCATGGGCGGAGCCCTGTAGCTGGAGACAGCGTTTGGCTCCAGCAAGAGCCCTTGCCAGTGGCCGCACTACTGACTCCTATCCCACTGGCTGCACCCCCACCTTGTGTCACTTGATGAGACCGGCAGGGTACCATTGCCAGTCACTTTGGTGCTGGCTGGTCCATTGGTGCTGGCTCTGGTGCTGGTGCTAGGTTTGGACCCTTCTGTGGCTGGGCCAGTGCTGGTTCTACCCTCAGTGCTGGGAATCTCCTGGCACTGGGTTCAGTTTCTGTTCTGGCACTGCCCCTGGCTCTTAGGACCGGTAGTGTCAGTGTTGCCTGGGGCACGTTTCTGGATTGGAGGGCCTGCAATCCACCCCTCTTTACACCTCTCCCTCTGGGGTGGATTTAGAGGGGGAAGAGTTTGACTCTGACCTCATCTTCTCTCAGGATGCGACAATGACTTTCTTAGCCTGGACTCTTTAGACCCAGGACTTACTGCTGTGCCTCAGGAGGATCTAACTGTAAAGGCTTTGCTCAAAGACATCCTTCTGCACTTAATTTTGAGCCTATAATAACCATTGATCAAGGTAGACGTTTTCATCTGCAGTGGTAGTTAAACATTTTCCCCATGTCGATCAATCTAGTTCTTCCTATTCTGCCTGCATTTCAAACCCTATCTGATGTGAGCTGGAATAGGCCTGCTTCAGTTCCATCTGTCTGCAAGCAAATAGATTTAAAAAAAAAAAAATACACTGCCCTGTAGATGGTACAGTGTATGTTTCTCAGCCTTCGTTGATGCCATTGTTATTCTCCCTGAGAATGACAAGGCTGTTCTCCCCCAAGAGGATACTGCGCACCCTCTTACAAGGAGTCGCTCAAGTTTGACATTATGGGAGAATAGGCCTGTGCTTTGGAAGCCTTTGATCTTCCTGGACATAAAGTCTCCACCACTCGTCCACACTGGTGGGACTATGCCGGGCGCTAGGACAGCGGGGGCAAAAATCTTCAGGAGGGCGGCACGGTAGGATCGTGCATCGCCTTCCACGAGCTGGCTCATGCCATAAAGGCTATCTTTTTTTTTTTTTTGCTACTTAAATTTTTATTAATGCACAGTAAAAATACATCAAACTGGCATAACCATAGTTAAACTGTTGTCACAATCTAATAGGAATACAATTAATATTGCTAAACAGTCATAGCTAGAGGAGTACATATTGCATCAAATATACTATGTTCTGTGTGTAAAGTCCCAGGTGGCAAGTTCAAATGTCCATACCAATGTGATCTCAAGGCATTCCACAGTTCGTTCTTCTCTGTTCTCACATAGTTAATTCAGTTATGTAGTATTTGTTTATTTCATACCTCTTTTTTTTTTTTAATTTAGACTCCTCCTGTCTACTACAGAACATTTCCTAGTTTTCAAAAAACTATACAAGGTCATTGCCGTGAACCAATTCAGGCCCAGCAATGTTATAAAACAAAAGGAAAACCAATAATTAACTATTCAACTGATTAATCAATCAACTTGTCAATTGGTTTATTGATTGATTTGTGGTGTGTGCATAACAAACTCATCTATTGCCTTCTGTGATGGAACAGGTCCCTCCGCCCACTGCTTCCCCGCTCCTCTTCGTGTTGGACTTTAGTATTATTTTATTAAATTATATTATATTGTATTTATTACTTAGAGCACTCCTTTTTATGTTTCTACCCTTATCCTCCCATTCCCTGTTCTCCCCCCCCACCTATGTTAAAAAGCTCTAAGATAGATGTTTGATTAACGATTTTCTAAACCCACATGGTAGGTGAGGGATGGATTGGCCTTAGGCCTCAGTTACCTGTTCCCATCTCTCACATCAGTTCAAAGACCTGAAAAGTCAAAAAACCTGAGAAGTTATTAGGGCGGGGTCTGGGTTCACTTATATATAGGCTATCTCTGTGTCGACCCTCCAACCACCTCAGTTCCTTTTTTCCCCATCTTTAAGTGCAATTCAGTGACCACGTTGCTTGCCCGCCGGGAATCAAATCTTCATGTCTATATGACAGCAGCATAGTCATTCAGTATTTGATTAGTTTTTAGTATATTTATTTATTATTTTAAAAAAAAAAGTTTATTCTTTTTCAACAAAGAACAGAAGAAGTCTTCTTCAGCCCACCTTCAACAGAGTTGACCATGAATGGGGCTGGTGACAGTAGGGAGATTTCATTTGAAAGCTGTTTTAGCAGCAGGGCTAGGTCTAATCCACCACCCTCTTCAGAGGGAAGGGGGCATCTGACCATGGACAGTCCGGTGCTTGGGAGGAAGGGCGGTCCTCCTGAAAGCACAAAAAGAAGCCAGCCCATTCCCGATCAAGGTCGGGGACCCAGCACCACTTGGCCTAAGCAGTACCGCTCGAGGTCGCCCTCTGGTATGTCTGCACAGAGATAATCAGTAGTGGGGGACAGTAGGCTGCTCCGGGGTTGGGGTCGCCTGTGGCCTCGGTTCCTGACAGCCGCGATCCTCGACTCCAGAGTCCTTCCCCACCCCCTGGGGGGTCCTCCGGTGAACAGTTTCATCATTAGGCCGCTCTTATGGAGCAGTGGGTCCGGCAGTTGTCCCGACTTCCCTTGCATGCGGAGCCTGTCCCGGGGCCTGGGGGCCAGAAACTCGTGAGCGGGGCAGTTGGGTCAATCTAGTTGCGTGACACCTTTGGTGCTGTCGACGCCGTGCTATCGTGCTTCCCCCCTCACATGACTGTGGTGCAGGGGCCAGCACAAGTACTGCTTTCTCATACTACTACTCGTATTTTCAGGTCTCCAGCCTTGGGTGCCCTGGTGTTGGGGTCTCCAGGCACTCGTCCAGTGCTGGTCATGGCGCCACCCTCGGCTCTGGCCTTGGCGGTGCCAGGGTTTTTATCTCCTATTCAGGGAGTGCCTCCCCCTACTCTTTTTCCTCCCTTTCCTTTCTATACTACCCCTTCTGGGGTAGTAGGAGATAATATTGAGTCTAATCCTGATCTACAATTAGGGGGCGAGTTGGATGAAGATTCGTCCTTCGAAGTGGAAAGTAAGCCCTTTACTTCAGCAGAGCCCTTGGTCGAGGACATTTATTTTAAGTCTCTTCTGAAGAATATGAATTCTGCCCTTTCTTTCCAGACTTATGAGGTGGATCCTGGGAAGCTGCTGCGCCTTCAGTATCTGCATGTTCCTGAAATCTCTGTGGAATTGACACCTTCAGTACAACCCTCTTTTGAGACTCTTTCACAGATGGTGTGGGACAGTCCAGCGCTCATTCCTTCTGTAGCTAAGTCCATAGACAGGAAATACGGTACCCCTAAGGACAGGCCAATCCTTGCCGCTCAAGCCTTTGCTGACACCATAGTGGTCTTAGCAGAGAATGACAAAGCCGTTCTTCCTCAGGAATTTACGGCTCGCCAAGTAAATAAAGAATCTGGTAAGATTGACACTCTGGGGAAGTGAGTGTTCACTGCTGCTACCCTAGGAATGCGTATTGGTACCTACCAGGGCTATTTCTCTCAGTATGAGTATACCATACCCTCTGGCATTCACTCAAAGCCACTATGGAGGCTTTTCTGGAGTCAGACGTTAGTTCAGAGCTTCTCCAGGCCATTACTGGAGGCATTGAGTCCAACAATCAGCAACTTTTATTTATTTATTTAAAGGTTTTACCAGGAAGGCGTGCTGAGCAGACTACTGCACGATTCCAGATGCACCCTGAGGGTTGGATGATGGGAGCACACATATAATAAATATGTTCCGACATCATTACAAGACATTCTTACATGGTGCGAGTGCAGAAGTACAGGCAGATTGTACGTCATTTGGCAGTAAAATATAGAAGAGTGTTAAGTTACAAAGCATACGACAATGAAATAGAGTAACAATTACATGAAATTAATACACTACTACTATGGATACCTTTGACACTGCTTCTAGAGCAGCAGCGGCTGGAATATGCACCCAGTGTCGTTCATGGCTAAGGACTTCAGGGTTCACAAATGATGCTCAACAGTGAGTCATGAACTTTCCATTTGATGGAGCTTATCTGTTTGACCCACTGGAGGCCACTCAGAAAACTAGGACTGCTATTAAGATGGTCAGACCGGCCCTTGCTGCCCCTCAGCAGGGTGGAAACCACCATCAGTTTCATAACCGTCAGTCCTTTTGTGGTAAAGGTCAAGGGGCCTTTAACAAGAACCAATCCCCTCAGCCACAAAAGAAAATGCAGCAGAAGGCACAGGGCCCAAAAGATGCCTAGTGCCACCCTCTGAAGACCCGGCCCATGTCCCACCTCAACTGCCCAAGAGGGACTCTTCTTCAGCGGGGGAGGGGCGGCGTCTGACTCAGTTTTACAACGAGTGGAAGTTGGTCACAACAGATAAATGGATCTTCAGGATAATTTGAGAAGGTTACTCTCTAAATTTTTTGGATACTCCTCTGGATCATCCACCCAAATGACAGCCCAAACTGTCTGTCACTCAGCCAGATCTCCTTGCTTCCGAGATTCAGGGCCTTCTGAACAACAGGGCAATAGAAGTGATTCCTCAAGCAGAACGGGACACAGGTTTCTACTCCCACTAGTTTCAAAGAAAACAAACAGCATGTGCCCTATTCCAGACCTAAGGAAGTTAAGCAAGTATCTATTCAAAGAGAAATTCAAGTTGATCTCGCTAGGTACACTCCTACCTCTGATTCATCAAAATGATTTGCTGGTTTCCCTGGACATGCAGGACGCCTACCAACATGTCCCAATGCACCCAAGTCACCACAAGTAACCTCGCTTTGTGGCTCTGGGCCAGCACTACCAAGTCAGAGTCCTGCCCTTTGGGCTGTCCTCGGCACCTCAAGTCTTTACAGAGTGCTTTGCAGTACTCTCAGTGCATCTCAGAAACTCTTGAGTTCAAGTGTTCCCGTACCTGGACGATTGGCTCCTAGTGAGTTCCTCCAGACAAGGGACGCAGGCAACGGTGGCCGCAGCTTCCAAGTTCCTCACATCCATGGGAGTTCTGCTGAATCTGGAAAAATCACAGCTTCAGCCCTCTCAACAACTCCCCTTCATAAGCACTCTCCTGGACACCTCCAAGGCAAGAGCCTTCCTCCCAAAAGACAGGAGAAACGATACTCTCCAGCTGGCTTGCTTCATCAAGGAGAACAACTCAGTTCAATCTCTCTCGATGCAGCAGATGCTGGGTCTCATGGTGTCATAGGTATTCACGGTGCCCCTGGCTCGCTTGCACATGAGAACCACACAATGGATACTCAGTGGTCTCTGACCACACATCCGCAGTCATTTCACATCAAAGTGACGGAACCCCTAATGAGGCCACTCACCTGGTGGACTCAGGAAGACAACTTTCTCCAAGGTTTTCCCTTTGCCCCACTGGAGACACAGATCACCACAGATGCATCTCTGATCGGCTGGGGAGCTCACTGTCAGGATCTCTACACCCAGGGCCTGTGGAGTCAGTACGAGTCTCAGCCACACATAAATGTCCTGGAAATGTGAGCTGTCCTGTACGCTGTCCAAGCCCTGAAGGATATCCTCTGTCACAAAATAATTCTCCTTCAGATGAAGAATAAAGTGGTGGTGTAGTACAACACAAACAGGGTGGAGCACACTCTTACCCTCTCTGCAGGGAAGCCATGAGACTGTGGGAATGGTACCTCGAGCATGGAGCCCTGATCCAGGCGGTCTACCTGCCAGGAATCCAGAATGATCTGACGGGATCACCTCAGCAGAACAGAGGTGGATCCTCACGAGTGGTCTCTTGACTCAAACGTCATGCAGTTGCTCTTCAAAGAGTGGGGCACTCCGGACCTGAACCTTTTTGCGTCCCCACTCAATGCAAAACTGACTGTCTTCTGCTCCAGAAATCCAGAACCTGGTGTTTTCTGTCAGGATGCATTCAGACTGTGATGGACAAGATGCTTTCTATATGCTTTTCCTCTTCTTCCCTTAATTCAGAGGGTGGTGCTCAAGCTGGAGGCATTGGGGGGAAGCATGATTCTCATTGCCCCATAGTGTGGAGTGGACCTCGGTGGAAATTAGTTTTACTCACACGAGCTATCCAATTCATAATGAAATGAATAAAAGCTTTACTACTACTATTACTACATACTGGCCTCATCAGATTTGGTTTCATTTAATCAACAGATTATCGGAGGTTCCACCGAGACAACTACCACTTCAAATGGACCTCCTGACCCAGGACCCAGTGGTCCATCCCAGCCTGAGGTCCCTTCTTCTCTATGCCTGACTCCTGAGGAGATAGAAGTAGGTAGATTCAACATCTCCCGTAGAATCTAAGACATTCTTTCAGCAGCGCGCAAGCCGTCCACTAGGAAAACTGACACGGCAAAGTGAAAACGATTCTCCATCTGGTGTGCAAATTCCTCCCTGGACTTGTTCTCTTCCTTTTCTTGCTCACCAAACAAGATGTTAGAGTACCTGCTAGACCTGTCAAATGCAGGACTGCAATACTCGACAGTAAAAGTACACCTGTGTGCGATTTTTGGCTTACCACGGGCCTATCCACAATATGTCAGTGGCTCAGCTGCCCTTGGTCAAGAGGCTCCCTTAAGGTATCCTCCACACTAGGCCACCAGTCAGGAGACCGGTAGCCACTTGGGATATCAGCCTTGTGCTAGACATGCTCACCCATAAACCATTCGAGCCTCTAGCAACCTGCGAGTTGAAGTTACGGACCTGGAAGGCTGCCTTTCTTGTGGCCATTACTTCTGCTCACACGGTGTCTGAAATACGTGCCTTGGTCACATACCCACTGTATACAGTATTTCACAATGACAAGGTGATTCTCAGAACTCACCATAAATTTCTTCCAAAAGTAGTCCCAGAATTCATCCTGAACCAGCCCTTGGTCCTTCCAACCTACTTTTCGAACTTTCAGAATGAAGGGGAACGTACCCTACATTCTCTGGATGTGAAGAGGGTTTTGTGTTTCTACATTGACAGAACGAAGGAGATTCACAAATCCAAGCAACTCTTTGTCTTATTCAGCATGGCCTGGCTGGGTCAGCCTGTTGCCATCAGGTGCATTTCAGCATGGCTGGTAGCATGTCTCCGCCATTGCTATTCAATGACATAGGTCAAGCTGGAAGGCAGTGTGTACACCCACTCTATCAGAGCAGTCGCAGCATCTGTGGCAGAAATTCGGAACATGCCCATTGCAGACATCTGCAATGCGGTCACTTGCAGCTCTGTGCACACCTTTTTGAAGCACTGCCCCTTGGATATCCATGTCAGACAGAATCCATCCTTTGGTAGGACAATCCTTAATGGACTTCTGTCTTGAGTGAGCTCCTCTCTCTCCCCTGCCACCCTTCTCGGGGGGATTATTTTGGCTCGGTACTGTCCTACTAGTGTGAATGAGTGGTGGGGACTTTATGTCCAGGAAGATATGTAAATTACATACCTACTGTAATTCTTGATCTTCTTGGACAAAGTCTCCACCACTCATTCACACACCCACCCACCATTCCCCGAGCTCACTTATCTTGTTTTTGGTCTTCACTCCCTCATTGGCTGGGCTGTGAAGGCACTGTTGAGCTGATCCTTCTTACATGGGCCATACGGACCATCCTATGTCCAACATGGGTTAGTTTTACTAGGTTAGTTTATGCTGCACCTCCTTGGTAAAAAAGGTACTGAGGCGGTTAGAGGGTCGATGCTGAGATAACCTATATGGCATGAGCCAGCCTCATGGTGCCACGCATGTGCGGTCCTACCTTGGCATCTCTCCTCCTGAAGATTTTTGGCTCCCTCTCGGTCCTTGCGCATCTGACGTAGTCCCACTAGTGTGAATAAGTGGTGCAGACTTCGTCCAAGAAGATCAATTACGGTAGGTATGTAATTTATATTTTCTTCTTCCCGCTTGGCCACTGCAGACATCTGCATCAAAAGGCATTTCTGGCTAGGACCACTGCTTCATTCACAGGGGAATGCACCCCTTCCTTGACCTCAGAAATCTCATCAGTTTCTTGTATCAAGAAATTTACACACACGGTACCAGAGAGGAGGCAACCTGTATCTTCCAGCGGAAAGGAAGATCTGGCGTCATGGGTCGGAGCTGAGGGTTATACCACCCGGGTGGGTGGGAGGAGCCGGCTTGAAGTCCTTCCAGAAAGATTTAAAGGAGAAAGGGACATGCCAACAAGTGTGGATGAACAACATATACCACTCTTAGAACTACTGTTACAGGTGAGTAACCTGTTTTTATTTCTTCCATGGTTGATCAGTGCCCTGGATATGCAGGATGCATGCCAGCACATTTTGATACACCCCAGCCACATCAGATACCTTTGATTCTTCATGCTGGGGCAGACTACCAATTCAGAGTGCTGCCCTTTGGGTTCTCCTCAACACCTTGAGTCTTTACAACATCCTTTGCAGTATTCACAGTGCACCTGAGAAAGATAGGACTCCAAGTTTACGCATACTTGGGCAACTGGCTGATAGCTAATCCATCTAGGGAGGAGACAAAACAGTCCATGGCTACGGCCACTCAGTTCCTCCCCTCCATGGAGGTTCTGCTGAATCTAGAGAAGGCTCACCTCCAACCCTCATAGCAGCTGCTCTTCATAGAAGCTCCTCTGGATATGACCAAGGCCTTAGTCTTTCTACCAGAGAGCAGAATGCAGGCAACCCTGCAGATAGCATGCTACATAATATAGTGCAAAACTGTACAAGCCAACTCCATGCGATGCATTCTAGCTCTGATGGCCTCCTCTGTGTTTTTGGTGCCCCTGGCATGGTTGCATACGAGAACGACTCAGTGGATGCTCAGTGTACAGCGGTCACAAGCATCACATCCTCAGATTGGTCCCATTCAGGTGACCAAGCCCCTCATCCAGTCTCTCACATGGTGGCCAGTGGAGGACTGTCTCCTCCAGGGCTCTCCCTTCTCCCAGCCGAGCCTTAGGTGACATTCACCATGGATGCCCCTCTGTTGGGATGGAGGGTCCACTATCAAGGTCTCCAAAGACAAAATGTCTGAGGCCTGTCAGAGACTCATCTCCACATCAGTGTGTTGGAGGTGTGATCTGTTTTGCTTGGCCTGTGAGCCCTAGTGGATCTTTTCAGCCACAAAACAGTCCTCCTCCAGACAGACAAGTCTGTGATGTATTATGTCAATAAGCAAGGAGGAGCACTGTCTTACCCTCTCTGTAGTGAGGCAATAAGAGTTTGGGAATGATATCTTGGAGCAGGGGATCCTGCTCCAAGCCATCCATCTTCCAGGAGTCCAGAACATTCTGCCAGATGAGCTGAGCCAGAGGCTGATCTCCACAAGTGATCACCAGCTCCAGACATCATGAAATCACTGTTCAGTGAGTGGGGTACCTCAAGTGTTGACCTTTTTTGTATTCCCACTCAACGCCAAACTGCCTCCAGTTAGCTCCAGACTTCCAGGACATGGCATTTTCTGTTGGGATGCATTTAAGCTGCAATGGCAAAATTAGTTCTGTGTGCATTCCCTCCAGTCCTTCTAATGCTCAGGGTAGTGTTCAAACTAGAGGATCATGAGGTAGGATGATACTGGTCACTTCCTGCTGACCTCTACATATATGGTTTCCTCTGTTGAACAGACTGTCAGTCAGCAAATCGAGGATCCTTCCACTCAGGACTGACTTACTGATTCGGTCACCAGCTCCAACCCAACTTGCACACCCTTCACCTTCAGGCCTGGGTCCTGAAGATATACAAGTGAACAGGTACAAGGTGTCTCACAGGGTCTCTGAAATTCTTTTGGCTGCCCATAAACCTTCCACTAAGAAGATTTACACAGCCAAATGCAAACGATTTTCCATCAGGTGCTCCAAAACCCACATAGACCCTTTGGGTGCCTACCTGACAAGGTTCTGGAGTACTTGCTGTACCTTTCTGATGCTGCTACAGCATTCCACAGTTAAGGGCCACTTGTGTGCTATTTCTGTGTGCCAGGAGCCTGTCGGTGCCCTCTACCTGCCACAGCTGCCACTGTCCAAGAGGTTCCTTAAGAGTGGCTTACAAGGCCTCCAATCAGGAAGGCAATAGCTGCCTGGGATATCAACCTTGTGCTGGATATGCTCACCTGCAAGCCTTTTGGGCCCCTTGCGACTTGTCAGCTGAAGTTTTTTAACTTGGAAAGCAGCTTTTCTAGTGGCCATCACTTCTGCTTGCAGAGTGTCTGAAATCCATGCCTTGGTCACAGATCCTCCATATACCGTTTACAGAAGGACAGGGTAGTTCTTCGCACACACCCGAAGTTCCTACGTAAAGCAGTGTCAGAGTTTCATCTGAATCAGCCAGTTGTGCTGCCTACTTACTTTGCCAGCTTTCAGAATGAAGGAGAACACACTCTCTTTGGATGTTAAAAGGGTCCTTACTTTTTACCTGGACAGAACTAAGGACTTCAGATGATCCAGATAGGTCTTTGTCTCAGATCCCAGTCAAAAGGGGCAGCCTGAGGAGGGGTGCTGTGGAGCCTGAGCCAAGAAGTCACTATTCGCGTTGGCTCCTCAGATTTTAAGATTTCATCGCTAAACTATTTTTAGTTCTCGTACTGGAAAAAAAAACTTAACTAGATTGAAAGAGGAAGGATCAGAGAACATGATGGGGAAGCAAAACAAAAGTTAAGCGTCCGATGAAGGAAGAAAAGATGGGAAAGGTCCGCCGGGAGGCCCAAGCACACGTTCCATGCTTGGAGGCACTAGTGAAGGAGATGAGGCAGAGGAGACTTTGTAGTCCCTAGGCCAAAAAATGAAACAACTCTTGACATTCTCCACCTCCACAAACAAAAAACTTGATATTCTAATGGGCAGAATCACCACTGTGGAGAAAACGGTGGATGCCATGCAGGGAAACCTGGAGGATGTGAAGTGCCGTTCAGAGGTCTGTCAAAGCACCATACTGCAGTGGGCTAAGGAACAGCAGCATACCAAAAATAGGCTGGAGCTCTTGGAAAATGAAGTGCACAGTCAGAATCTATGACTGGTGGGCTTACTGGAGGGAGTGGAAGGGGATTCTGCTCATCTGTTTGTGAAGGAGTAGTTAAGGGAGCAGTTTAGATCCCATATAAAGGAGGAGGACTTCATGATAATAAAAGCATACCACCTATTGCACCAATCTAAAACACGGGCTGAACTTCCAAGAGTTTTGATGTCGTGCTTGACAGCATGGGCACAAGAAACAGGCTTCTGTGTTTGGCAAAATGTTACGGGCCATTCAGCCAGGAAAGTACAACTGTTCACTTGTTTCCAGATATCTTTTATGCGACCTGACTTCGCGGCAACAAATTTGATAGGGTTTGTACAACATTGAAGGAACTGACTATTCCCCATACAGTTCAATTTCTGGCAAAGCTAAGGGTCATTCAGGACAGTAAAGTTTTTATATTCACAGACCCAACAGATGCTGGCAAATGGGCAACAAAGATGGCAGACATGAGGGGCTCCGCGACTGAAGATTCTGAAACAGATACCTGAAAACTCCCATGAATTGGATTGTCACTAATTTACAATCTCAGATCTAAGACACTCGAATTATAATGTACTTTGAATGTTTTCACTTTCATTAAGTTTTTAAAGCTGTTTCCATGTTTAGTGTTGGGATTAAAGAGGGACTGTGTCAGAGGGATAAGTTCTCATTTCCTTGATTTGAGTAGTTGTAGTTCGGTAACGCGAATTGTGCAACCCAGTGATCTTTAGGGATTTACTGTCGACTTCGTGGCTACTTTAATAATCTCCGGTCTGAAGTAGTTCCCAGTTTAATCGTTTTATAGTGGCCGAGTACCCCCTCTAAGGGACACATTATGCAAGTTTCAAGATCAAAATGAAGCTTTTTCTGTTAATCTTAGTTAATGGGATTGGCTCACATAGAAAGGTGTATACTTGATTTGATCTTAGGTGTGCTAGCTTAGTGGATAGTGACAGCTCTTTTGTACTAAGGAACATAACACATGTTGGGATAAGCATGGCACCAATAGCCCATTGGGCGCTGGATGCGTAGTTTCACATTTTTGGTTAACCTTTTTTCAGGATTCTATGCCATGAGCTCCTGACCTGTTAACCCACAGCATTTAGAATTCCCCTCACCCACTGCCCATTCCACATGGTAGTTCTTTATTTCACCCTTGCTAATCCCCCTTCCCCTCTTCCCCCAACCTGCTACCCACTGGTGAATTTTGCTTTTTCCTAGTGATCTGATGAATTTTTGACTACCCTTTATCCTTCATAGTACTGTTTTAGCCTAGTAGGTCTGCACATTTTTCTAATCGCTGTATAATTTGTGACTTATTGCATCATCTCTTGAATTTGTGACTTTATGCTAGCCATTTGTAAATTCCAGTGTACTCTTGTAACCTATTTTTTTTTTATGTAACACTGCTATCCTGCTCCATGTCTACCGTTTAGATGAACTGTGTACCACAGTATGTGGCCCGGGTCGTGCCTGAAAATGGTCCCTGGGATCAGCGCACCTACCTGGTTACCAAAGTCATAAATAAATCATTATAAAAATGTATTCAGACATTTAGTCAGCCTCTCCAATGTCGAAATAAGCAAGGGTTACTGCATCGTGTATAAAACAGAGGTTCCTCTACACAACTGTAAATCATCTGCTGTTCCTTGCACGGGACACTTGTATTTGTGCATATTATGCTAAAATGAATAAAATATATAAAAGAAAGACAGCCTGTGGCCGGCACAGTTGCATGGCGGGCTGAGGCATTGGTGCCTTACCTCCTGCCATGCTGGCGACTTGGGCTCGTGGTGGGAACAGCTTGCTGGTGGTTAGCCAGGGAGTGGGAGCATTGAGCATCTGGACTGCTCTCCTCTCCTTTCCTGCTGAGGGAGGGAGGCTTGGCATTCCTGCCGAACAACTGACCCTGGGTGGAGGCCTGAGGGTAGTGCAGGACTGAAGGCGCCCAAGAAGGGAGGGTGCTGCGGGATGTCCGCACCCCAGCAATGGAGAGAAATGGAAATTGGGGGAATCTGGTTGGCTACATGAAGCCCTAGGAAGGCAGATTGGAGCCCTCACAGATGGAGTGGCCGAAACCTGCCTGCCAGCCCCTCACTGGAAAAAAGCTCTCTAGAAAAATGACAACAGCCTGTTACAATCAAGTGCATTTCTGCCTGTACTGTGAGCTGTCTACACCACTGCTATGCCATGGTTCAGATCAAGCTGGAATGTAAGATATGTGCCCACTCCACTAGAAGAGTTGCCATGTCCCTGGCAGAGACTTGCTCTATGCTTATCGGGGGCATCTGCAGAACTATAACTTGGAGCACAGTACACACTTTTGTTAAGCACTGTGCCCTGGATGTCCATGCCAGGCAGCATGCCACCTTTGACAGGACAATCCTGAATGGACTTCTTTCCTGAATGAGCCCTTGGCTCCTACTGCTCTAGTCTGGGATGTTTTGTCTGAGCTTGGTACTCTGACCCACTAATGCAAAAAAATGGTGAGGATTGATTCCTGATCAAAATGACGTACTCACCATAATTCTTGATGGTCTAGGAATATCTTCACCATTGATTCACATGCCAGTCGCCATCCCCCAGGCTCACTCCAGTATGTTTTCTTGGTCTCCAGCCTTGTACTTTGGGCTGTGAAGAGACTGCGTTTACTGGTTCATTGACCATTCTTACACATATCACCAGGGCTGTTTTTTGCCCTTAGGGTTAAGTACATGAGTACTCATTAAGTTATACTGCACCTCCTCGGTAAAAGAGGTAATGAGGTGGTTGAGGGCTGGTGTGGAGGTAAGCCATGCAGTGTGAGTCAGTCTTGCGGTGCATATGCGTAGCTTCCCTGGCGCCAGCCCTCCTGAAATGTTCCATCTCCCAGAAGGTCCTAGATCTCTGGCTTAACACCCATTAGTGTGAATGAACAGTGAAGATATTCCTAGAATATCAAGAATTACGGTGAGTATGTAATTTTCATTTATTTCTTCGACACCTATTTTTAATATCATCTGCTTTGACTAGGATCTTTTCAGTTTTATTTTAATGAACCTCAGAATAATCCTCTATTTTGGTCGAAGATTCCACTAAGAAAGCTATTCTTTCCTTGAATGAGTCAATATGTTCTGACAGTTTTTTGATTTTTTTTAATTAGTATGGACATCATTATTCTTCAGGTCAGCTATGTCCGCTTTAACTGATGTAGGCATTTTTTTCATAAAATACATGTCCATTTTACCTGGGAATTTTTCTGAAGGCCATGTTGGAGAGCTGTTCTGGCCATTGTTTAAAGCCGTGCTCAGCCTGCTGCTACCTTGTGCCATTCTGAGCAGACACCGCACAGATTTTAAAAGTAGAAAATTCTGTGAAAACTTAAGTCAAAAGTTGCCAGTTTTTCACAGATCTATTTCACCTAAATGAACTATGACTAAAGCCTGTGTTTGACTCACTTTCTGAGATTTGTTTTTTCAATGAATTTGACAGGACTGCAGTTGGTACCAGAGTGTCACTTCAGGCTGCCGTCCTCCTTAGCATGCATGCCTCTGCCTAGAGTCGTCACTGTTTCGTTAAACTATTTCAGGGACTGCACCTCCTGCTGTCCCAAAGAAATAAGCGCCATCAAAAGGGCACATTGATGATCTGTTGCTGGATGTCTGGGATGAAACCAGCAGTCTGCAGCCAGGAGTGCTGCCTGATGCAAAACCTGCCTGCGGGGTGAGCTGCTGCATCAGAGGGTTTAAGCTGGTGGCTATTAGATTCAAGACCCAGTGTGTAACAGTAAGCAGCATCTCTTGTCAGATTTCTGATCACAGGTTGGCTGTGGCTTGTTATACAAGACCAGTGTGACAGGGCAGCCAGTGGACCAGTCGGGAACCTGGTATTCCCATAGGAGGGTACCGCCTTAAGGGGGCTGCACAGGAAGGATAAAAGGCAGCCACTCCTAATGTGTCCCCACACATGTTCATGTCCCAGCATGAGTGGAACAGCACAGGAGGGGAACAGGTGTGAGAATGGTGTCTTAGGCATTGGCAGGCATCAGCAGAATGAAGCAGGAAGCGGGGTCATCTAAGATAAGGTACGTGTTCACTACTGTGCAACATTTACTGCTGGGAAGGGTGTAAGATCAAAGGTATGCCAAAACTGGGAATAGGAGCAACACCCTATCTAAGGCAGGAGCATAAAGGGATTTAAATGGTACAGGGAACACTAACAACAGCCTTTCTAGGGTCAGGTAGCAAAGGGTTAAGGAAATGTGAAAGTGCTACCACAGTAGGAACAAACTAGCCAGAGCTGATATGGCTGTGGCGAGCTTGCAGACCTCTGAGAGAGAGCAAAAGAGAGTGCCGCCAAACCTCATTTAATTAAAAAATGGTTGATAGTCACAACAATTTTCAAAGCTAGGAAGATGAGGGAGCCCAGCTAAGCGGCAGAGGGCTCCAGGAACTTTCCAGCACGGTATCCAGGTCAGTCCAACTCTGATCATAACATACAATCTTAGCAGTCCATGCCGACCTCACCTGCCCGCTCCGGTGTGAATTGTTAGCATGATTAATCACGATAAAATGTTGCTCTAAATATTGACTACGCCTCTCCAGGATCATACGTAGCTTTGATTGGCTACTTTGGCTTGTCTATCACTGCCGTTCCAGTTGCTGTTCACCCTCCCTAGATCATCACTCACATCGTCGTTGCTGTCTGACTGAGAGAAGGCGAGGAGTCAAAGTCTGAGCAATGGCAGGTCTTCAGGTCTTACTGCATGGATCCTATGTGGCTGTCCGACGTCTAGCAGTAGCTAACCTTGCTAGCAAGACGCTGCTGGGGCATTTGCTTCTGGGGGTAAATGTTCACAGTAAAAGTGTGAATAATGAACATCCAGCCAGTTGCAAATGAGAATGCTCAGAGTTCTAAGCATGTATGGGGAAGGTTTAATGCCAAGGACAGTTTTTGGGCACCTTCGCGAGTGACCTGCTTTGCATATAGAAACATATAATTTGGCCGCCCAGTGGCACTGGAGGTTGAAGTGCTGGATACCACATCTTGATGCCCACACCGCACCCGGTTCAGTGATGGACTGGCCGGGGTCGGCAGGGGGAAGAGAAGGGATTGAGTGCCCAGTGGTAGCTCTCCCTCTCTGGGGAGGGTGGTGCATCTGTCCTGCTGCTGTATTGCCCTCTACTGCATGAACCCTGGGTTGGCGATGCAGTTGGGACACACAGCGGGAGGGGCAGTGTCAGCCAAAGGCCCTGGGAGGAGTTGCGTCTCGACGCATGCCTCCCAGTTGGCTCTCCTGTAGTGCCAGTGACTGCGGAGTAAGGGCTTAACAGAAACATGGAAAATGGCCCCGTCACTCCTAGGTGACAGCCCCTCCAGTGCCGGAGCATGTCACCAGCTGCCACCGGGGCAGACTCCGTTGTGTACCACCCGCTCCACCATTGTTCAGGGGAAGGTAAGGGGAGTCCTTCCCTCAACCCACCTGGGGGGTATACCTGGAACTTACCTTGGGGTCTCTGAGCAGGGGTCACCCTAGGAGCAGACTCCTGGGGTGACAAAGGGGCAATGTGAAGGTTGAGGGGTCCTGATTGAGTGGAGGACGGGGCGGGGAAAGGCAAATAAAGAGAAAGTACAAAAAAAAAAAAAGAAACATATAATTTGACAGCAGATGAGGACCACTTGGCCCACCTAGTCTGCCCATTTCCCTACCTAATGGATAATGCAGATCCTAGTTAACCAACATAGAATTTCACGGCAGATAAGGACCGCTTGGTCCACCCAGTCTGCCCATTTCCCTACCTAATGGATAAGCTGCAGATCCTAGTTAACCAGCAGCCTACTTCTTCCTACCCCCACCCCCTAGAACTGCTTTATGACTGTCCCATGCATGCTTGAATTCAACCACTGTTTTTGACTCCACAACCTCCTCCGGAAGGCTGTTCCATGCATCCACAACCCTCTCTGTGAAAAAATACTCTTTACATTACCTCTGAGCCACCCTCCTCTATCTTCAAATTGTGCCCCTTGTTCTATGCACACCTTTTGAAAGATGCTACCCTCTTGGACTTTGTTGATTCCCTTGAGGTACTTGAAAGTTTCTATCATGTCCCCCCTCTCCCTCCTTTCCTCAAGGCTATACATATTAAGCTCCTTTAGTCTCTCTTCATATGTCTTCCAGTGCAGACCCTGCATCATTTTAGTTGCCCTCCTCTGGACAGCTTCCATCTTGTCTATGTCCTTGCGGAGACTGGGTCTCCAGAACTGCACACAGTACTCCACATGGGGTCTCACCAGCTGTCTGTACAGAGGGATAACAACTTCCTGTTTTCTACTGGTGATGCCTCTCCCTATGCATCCCAGTATCCCCCCAGCCTCCTTACTGCCCTCTCACATTGCTTGCCCACCTTTAAGTCATCTGATATGACTACCCCCAGGTTCCTTTCCATTTTTGTTGTTGTTAGTATCTCACCCCCACCATTGTGTACTCTTCCCCTGGGTTTTTGTTTCCCAGGTGCATTACCTTGCACTTCTTAGCATTGAATCTAAGCTGCCATACATTTGGCCATTCCTCTAACCTTGCCAAGTCCCTTCTCATCCTTTCCACCCCACCTTGTGCATCGACTCTGTTGCAGATCTTTGTGTCATCTGCAAAGAGACATACATTTCCTTCCAGTCCCTCTGCAATGTCACTGGACCTGGGCCTCCTGCACCTCGGAAGGGGCTTCTGCCATGGTGAGGCTACTGGAAGCAGAAGCCCCCTCCTCCACGGTCCATATAGAACTGGGAGGGGACCCGGAGGAAAGGCCGAGAGAGCGTGGCTTGGCCCGATGATTGCGCACCGTCCCCAACATTGCTTCCCTCATGTCTTGACACCAAAAGTCTACCAACAGCCTACTTCCTCCTACCTACTAGAATTGCCTTATGTCTGTCCATGCATCTTGAATTCCTCCCACGAATTCCCCCACTGATCTTATCTGTGTTAATCTTCACCATTCATCACATTTGGGTTCTGGCGAGGTCACGGATCCCACGGAGGTTTTTTTTTTGGATGGTAGATTCGATGCACAGCGGCTTTTGCCCTGGGAGGCCGACCCACACTGCGTGATGCTGTAGGGTTGGCCATTGGGTGTCGTCGACCCCGCTCTCCCACCAGTTCTTTGTCTCCTGCTATAGAGGTCACACTTCGTGTGGAGCTGCAAGCAACATTGCTTCCCTCATGTTTTCGACGCCGAAAAGTTTTACCTGCTGGTTCCATTTCGCCCTACTCGACGCCGCTGTTGGTAAGACTGTTCCATTTATTATTTTTCAGTGATGTCGAGTCTGTGTTTGAATTGTTTTTCCATCAATCATGTCTAGGTCAGGGGCAAAAAGTCGCTGAAAGCGGGGTGACCCCTATGCGTTGGTGCCCGTGCAGTCGCACGTACTCTGTTACTGACTAGCATTATCATTGTCTTGCATGTCTTGGCCCACTTCATGATATGGATTCTTGTGATGCCTGCTTCTACATGGACTATCGTGTCATCAATCAATGCGTGTGGAAAGTTGGACGAGCTCCGCCGACTTTTGGGGGACGGGCGCGCACTTATCGGGCCAAGCCACGGTCTCTCGGCCTTTCCTCCGGGTCCCCTCCTGATTCTGTATGGACTGTGGAGGAGGGGGCTTCTGCTTCTAGTAGCCTCACCATGGCAGAAGCCCCTTCTGACGTGCAGGAGGACCAGTCCGTTCCCCCTGGGGAACGGGCGGGAGGCACCGCTCGGGCAATCGCGCCTTTGGGGGCGAAGGCTCCCCCTGTGTCGTTTCCTCAAGCTGGGAAGCCTGGGTCAGCACTGTCCTCAACTCTGTCCGTTGGTGCCGTCTTGGGCCTCGGTGCCGTTCGCGGTATTGTGGGCCCTGATGGCGCCATGGTTGACGTCAGTCCACCACCGTTTCTGCTGTCGATGCCGTTCACAGCACTGATGGTGTTGACAGCACTGTAGGAGGTTCTACAGCACCGTCTTTGACTGTTTCTCACCTTGGCGCCATGACGGTGCCATATCTGGCTCCAGTGCTGCTTGTGGCACCGCGAGGACATAACACCATGGGAGGTGTCACCCTCGGTGCTGCTCGCAGTGCCGAGGGAGCTGTTGGTGTTGCTATCAGTGCCGTGGGATGAGACGGTGCCGTGGCAGACATTGACTCTGGCTCTGCTGCCACTCTCGTCGCAGTCTCTTCTTTGGGCACCATTCGTGGTGCCGTGGGGGAGTTCGGTGCTGGCTCTGGTGCAGACACCCGTACTGGCGCCTCCTTCAGTCCAGGCAGGAGTGGGCATCCGTGTACAGTCTGGCACTGGACTTTGGTCTCTACCTCTTCAGAGACGGACTCCGAGTCTGTTTCGGACCGGCTGTCCTGCTCTTTGGAGTTGGTGGCCCATATGGACACCCTGGTGGTTACCTTGGCTGACCGGAGCCAGCCTCCCTCTGAGGAGCGGGCGGTAGCCCCTGAGTCTAAGGTCAGGGGTGATGACCAGCAGGTGGTGGTGCAGACCACTATTGCCCTGCAGCCTGGGCTCAGAGGGTTTTCTGCCCCCTCAGTTGGGTTATCCCCTCAGGTGGTGTGCCTGGATCGCCCAACTTTAGGGCTGACCAGAGCACCCATGGGAGGAGAGGGTGCTACTCCCTGGGTGATCCCCTCAGGGACTGACCAGGGCTGTCAGCTGCCTAGGCTAGTGTTTGCGAGAAGGAGGGCTCTTTCGGATTCTGATGGGTCGAGGGGTCAAGGTTCGATGCGGTGACCCTTTTCCGGGACTCACCCGGTTTGGGAAGGAGTCATAGCGCTGACTCCTGTCCTTCCTTCTAGGCCTCCTTGAGAGGGCCCTGGTCTTTGGAGGGAAGGGACCGTCCTTTTGGATTTTCACGGTCGTGATTGCCTCACAGGGGGGGATTCTTCAGGGCACAGCCTAGGCAGTTCCAGTGTGGTTGATCTGCTGTCGGCTGTTGGACTTTCCAGAGCTCCTCCTTCCCTTGGGGCACCTGGTGTGCTCCCTTGCCCGGACAGAGGACGGTCACCTTCTGTTGTTGACTTAGCCCCCACTTCTCCTTCATCATCTCCTGCTCTCCCAGGCATTCTTGGCCCTAGGGGACCTCTCTCCTGGGAGCAGTTCAGGGGTGCGGCTGCTCACTTCCATACGTACGTCGGGGCCATGGACGAGCGGGGTGTTCCACCATCCCCCTGAGCAGCCAACCTCTGCATCTCCGAGGTTTTCCACTTCCTCATCCTCCTCTTCTGGAGGAGAGGAGCCTTCTGTCCATATCTCCCCTGCTGCTGATGTCGCGGAGTATCATCCTTTCCTCGTGAGGATGACAGAAGACCTTCGTGTCACCCCATCCACCCAGCACAATCCGGAGCATTCAATGCATGCCTTCCTAGGCGATATCAGTGCAGACACACTTGTGGTGCCCACCTGGCCTGCTCCTTTCCAGGAAGCATCATTGCGGTTCTGGCAAAGACCCCTTTTCTGGAGTCCCAGCCCCTAGGGATATGAGCCAGAGGTATTGCCCCCCGAGTCTCCAGGTTGTATGCCTCATCCTCAGTCAGGACTGACGCAGCTGGACACTCCCGATGGGCTTCCCGCCCTCCACCGTGATCAGCCCCCAGATCAAGATTCTGTGGATTTTGACTTTTGGAGGAGGAGGACCTTCTACTCGGCACGGTTGCTTCTTTCAATTTCTGCTCATCAGGCCCACTATGCTATCTATGATTGGTTTCTGTGGTCCAGGCTAGGTCAACTCCTAGCCTCTATGCCTGATTCGGAGGTAACCAGACAAGCCATTGCGCACTCTGTATGTGGCCTGGAGCTAGCAAGGCACCAAGCGAGGGCATCTTACGTGCCTAAGCAGGTAGCTTCCAGGGTGTAGGACAGCGACTGCACTAGGTGCAGTGCGTATGATTGCAGGGGCAAGATGCCCCCAAGAGAAATGATATCTTCACCGGACTTTTAAAAGCTCAGTTTAAATTTTATTTTATTTTTCTTTTTCATGAACTTATGTGGACCTTGGGCAGGACCTGTCTAAGCTGCTGGGGGTTAGTCACGGGGTGTAAAAAAATCGCAATTCCAAATACCCTTGGTGCCAGTGGTTGGCGCTGGCTGGCATTGCTCGGTGTGTCCATTTCTGATAGGCTGCTAAACATCATGTGATATTTGCAGCCAATCACCGAGCAGTATACTCATTCAGGCACGCACCAGCATGAGAAGCATAGCTATTTTAGGCGCCAATGCCACCATTTTTATGGTTGCACCGCAGCCCCAGCAGGCTCAGTAGTCGACTCGACTTGAGTTGCTTGCAGACGCAGTCTGTGTTGCACAGTATAGTAGGCAGCAGTGGCCACTGGCCTAATAACCCGCAGCACTGACCGAGTAGTTGCAGTGAGTAGCATCCGCTATATTCCGCTTGAACGCTTCGGAGAGTCTGACTCAGTCAGATTGTTGACCCTAGTCCACACTCCAGACGGACCGGACTGAATGAATGCCGTCTTGACAGCTAGATGGGTATTTGGGAAATTATAACCTCATCCCCGACCGACCAGTCAACGACTCCCCTCCCCAGTCCCGAGCACCACCACCGGCAGTGAGCGAGGCAAGCGATTCAACGACCCCCCCATCCACTGAAATTATATGACCCGACACCCACTAAAATTCTCACTTGACCCACAGGAATACACCACATATACCCAAAGAAGAACGGGGCTTTTCTGTAGTAGCAGGGCATCTAGTGAGTCTGGGTTGTGCCATTTAGATGGGTCGGATCATGGTATTCTGTTTCTGGTGGCAGGTCATCATGGGTCACTGTGGTAGGTCTGGTCAGTAAACTCAGAGTCAGCATGTTAACAGGGTGAGTTGTGCAGAAGAGAGCGAACCTGATCACTCACACTGGGAAGCAGGCTGAGCTAGGCAACTGTGTATCTCAAGTAGAGGGCTGTTGGGATTGAGTGCAACAGCAGCCCGTGAGGACAACATTGGGCCTAGCTCCTCCGCAGGGTGTGCATGCTCAGGCCAGTAGGCACCTGGGCAGTAGTAATGTGCGAGATTGAGTGGTGATAGGTAGATCCATTCCCCACCATGAGCAGTACACCATACGTGTGTTTGTATTTTATTTAAAGGAAGTGAGAAGTTAGAGAGAAATGTCAGCAGCAGCAATCAGCTGGAGTTGAAGGAATGAAAGGGGGCTTGCTGGTTGGGTCCACCATGGATGGGACTAAACTGTCTGTGTGATTGTCTGGATTTCTGTTTGTCTCAGATTTGACTTGTAGGGAAAGTCCCGGAGTCCGGGACGTGCGGTGCATGTCATGATCGCTGTGTGTGGGGCTGGGCAGCAGCAGCACTTGTTAAAGGGAACCGAGCATGTTCTGGGTCCAAGCGATCACTGACACAACCAACAGAGGGTGGTCTTGAAAAGCAATTAAGCAAAATATTACAAAAATATATTTAGATCGTTAGGTGTACAGTATGTTCATAGCAATGATGAGGCACTCATATTGTGCTTGTGGGTGTCTGTATGGCTATTTTGTTTTCCAGGGTTTTCACAGAGTTTCCACCCCGCTCACAAAGCTGACAGATTTTCAGCAGTGCAGAGAAGGTCTAGTAGAGCTATAGCTTAGTTCATTTATTGGCTAGTGGTTTGTTTCAACTCAGCAGGATTATGGAAACAGGTGGGATTAAATGCATTTCGATAATCTGAGCCAACTGCCGGGAATCGGGATGCATTTCTTGTAAAATGGTAAACTGAAAAATTCTGGAGCTAAGGATTTGATCCCTATCGCTATGCCAAATGCGTTTCTCAAAAGATATAAAGTTGAAATGCATTGTTTTGAGTGTATATCCCCATATCTTCTGTACATATGTCCCTCCCAAAAATTCCAAACAGGGTCTCTCGGAATTCATGGATAACTTAGCAGTAACAGGCAAAAATTACATTATCTGCTTTGGGGATTTCAACCATGACTGGTCAGAGAATAACTAAGCCCATCTATCCTTCATCAGTAGTAAGGCAAACCTATCTCAGCTCATCCAGGAACCCACCAGGGTCTCTTGGGGGGGGGGGTGCCTGCGCCACCCTGCTCGACTGTATCCTCACAAATAGGAAGGAATACGTCACCACGGCAGGTGTGCTCCCTGACACCATAAGCGATCACTATCCAGTTTACTGTGTCTGGGACACCTCCACCCCCTCTTTCCCCTCTAAAGTTGTTTCCTTCCCTAACCTATCCCACCTAAGCATTGATGCTTTCACAACTGATCTAGGCTTTGTTGACTGGTCTCCTCTCTACTTAACTGAGGACATAAACTATGCAACTGACTATTTTAACTCCGTCCTTCTTTCTCTGCAAAACCCACACATCCCCATCACCACACGCAGGGTGGCAGGGAAGGTGACAAAGTGGCTCACGCGCCCCCTGCTTCAACTGCTGAAACGCAGGGACAAACTTTGGTCTGCGTGGAAGGTCTCTCATCTACGTACTGACTTTGAAGCCTATAGGGCTTTGCGGAACAACTGCAAAAAAGAAATACGCCTGGCTAAATGCACCTACTATAGGAACCTCCTATAGTCCTCTTCTGACAACCCTCAAACGTACTGGGCCCAAATCAAGGAAATTCTTGGCAATAACAAGCCTCAGACACCAACTGACATGAATATGCAGGGCGTTCACTGTAACAACCCGGTCACCATTGCCAATGCTTTTAATTCTCTCTTTTCCTCACTACCGGCTGAAGCACCAGATGGGACCCTAGCTGATTGGCCTTCTGCTCCATCAATGACCCCCACTCCACCCACCTTTGCGCTGGCTCCGACCACGTACCGTGAAGTATGTAAACTTCTCAATACCCTACCAGTCCGCGGGGGCCCAAGCCCCGATGGCATCCATCCTGGTATACTCAGGCAGTTTGCTCCCTGGCTGGCCAAGCCGGTCACCAGGCTTTTCAATCTTTCTATCAGCACCTCCGCTGTCCCATCTGCCTGGAAAATGGCCAGAACCATCCCAATTCTCAAAAAGGGCGATGTCAAACTAATGACCAACTATTGACCAATTTCTCTCCTCCCCACCCTCAGTAAGCTTCTTGAGAAAGTAGTCCATCATCAGCTCTCAGAACACCTCACCAAGTTCAATCTTCAGACCCCCTGCCAACATGGCTTTAGGCCTGGACACAGCACCACCATGGCTGTGACCCAACTCACCAGCAATTATAAAAAGTAATATGGATAACGGCCTACTCACTGGTGCCGTTTTCATTGACCTGTCCAAAGCTTTTGACATGGTTCATCACCCACTCATGCTGTCAAAGCTCCAATCCGTTGGTGCCTCTGACCCCACTCTATCATGGTTCCTTAGCTACCTGGACAATCGCACCCAGGCTGTAGCTTTCCACAAGGCTCTATCCTCCCCCAAAAGGATCACCCGTGGCGTTCCACAGGGGTCCACTCTTGGTCCTCTACTTTTCTCCCTTTTCCTAAATGACATCCCAACCCTTCCCGTCACAGCTGCACTCTCATGTATGCCGTCGACCTGGTTCTCTACTCGGCATCTAAATCGATGGAGGACATCAACCTCACTCTCTCAAATGACTTTCAGGTCCTTCAACAATGGCTCTTGAACAGCCATCAATATCTTAACCTGGACAAAACTCGAGCCATGCTATTTGGTTCTTCAAAAAAACTACCCTCCATGGCCCCTAAGCTTCTGGTTCACTGCCTGGACGGTTCCTCTATCACCAACACGTCCTCCTTCAAATACCTGGGGGATACTCTAGATTCCTCCCTTGACTTTTCTATACATGTCAACGCAGTTTGTTGTGCTGTTAACGCAAAAATTGGTGGTGCCTACTGAGTGTGCCACTCCCTCACACCATCTGCCAGATTATCTGTAGCAAGGGGGGTGCGTCTCCCTCAGTTCCAATATGCACTACCTCTTCTTTACTTTACCAACTCCAGTGTGCTCAGCAAATGGGACACTTCCTATAATAATATCTGCAGATTCGCCTTAACTGCCCCACGCCTTGCTCATCATTGCCTGCTCTACTCCGGGTTAAACTGGCTGTCACCCAAGGATCTCCGGGCCTACTCCCTGGGATGCTTTATTGACTCCCTAACTAGACCTCCTAGACCAGACTCCCTGGCCTACTTGCTGACCCCCGCTTCCCAAACTCGCACACTCAGGTCCTCCTCTGTCCCTTTGCTCTCAAGTAGACCTTGCGCCACAAAAATGGGTGAACAGGCTTTTTCTTACTTTGCCCCTAAGTTCTGGAACTCACTCCCCCTACAGGTTAAAAATTCTACCTCCCACCAGGTTTTTAAAAACTCTCTGTTTTCTCACCTACACACCCTTGGTCACTGCCGATGCTCATAACACAACCTCACTGACTGCCGGCCTGTGGCCCGGACCTACTCCCATTTCTTGCGACATTAATGCTTTTAATGTGTTTGTATCCTGGAGTACCAATTTTGTTGTTCTTATCCACTGTGTATGCTGTTAAATTATTGCGTGCTACCTTATGTTTTCTTTAATGTAAGATGTACCACTGTAATATGTGTACCTTTGTCCTGTGCTCTCCCGGGTCGTGCCTGAAAATAGGCAGGATTGTTAACTAGCGCACTTACCCGGTTACCAAAAGCTAATAAATAAATAAATAATTTAAACAGCATGCACTCTGCGCGAAAAGGTGTCAGACAGACAGATAGATATTGCATGACCTCCTAAATGTATGTCCTTTTTGTGTACAGTTTGTCTGATGAGCGAGCTGTTATGTAACTGCATTAGATCATGCAGAGCCCCACACCTGGCTAGAAATATGACAACCCTTAACGTCTGACATTTCGGCTATGAGCCAAACTTGTCTAGTAGTAATGACACTTATGTCTAGTAAAGTGGCGGGGAGGTAGGGAGAGAGAGAGAGAGAGAGAGATTAGAAAGGAGGTGGTGGGCCCATGTTATTGCTAGGAGATTAAATGATTTTTTTTCTTGGTAAAGTGCACTGTGCATCGAAAAAAAATAAAGGGTGTTGCTAGCATTGCTTTTGAAATGACATTGAGGCTGTGTCACATACAGTGTGTGGAATGGCAGCCCCATGCAAACCCCATGTCTGAGCACTGAAGTACATACAGTGTCTGTAGAGTTTCAATGATTTTCAAAGTACAAAAAAACAAGCATTCTCAGTTTTCATCTAAGAACAGATGAATATATATGTATAGAGAGAGCGCACGAGCGAGAGAGAGAGACTGAGATAGATAGATAGATAGATAGATAGATAGATATCTTGGAGGTAGCGAGATCCCTGATATATACACAGTCTCCGAAATTAAATACTTTTGTTAGAGAGAAAAGATGGGGGCTGTGTACTATAAAGGTTATTTAAAAATTTAGATTTTACAGTTTCCTCATTATAGACCACAGTTCTAGCCTTGCTCTGAAAAGCTTGTATTTCTGAGGAAACAAAACGTAAAACTTGTCAATAGGAAGAAAAGGATAACTAAATTAGTTATTACAGATTATACTGTGCACATAAATAAATATGTTCTCTTGTTTGAATCTTCCTCTAAGATGGCAATACGGTATTCCTCTAGAATAAGCTAGAAGAAAGGTGAGCCAGATAGACTGATTTCTGGATCTTGGTCAAGAGGTCTGTTGCAAGTGTAGTTTTTTGTTAAAGGGTTTGGCGGCTAAGGTGTATCATACAAAATCCTACCAAAAATGAATGACTGTGATCATTTGGTCTGGTGAAATTTGCCTAGGTTAGGTGGGCCTAGAAATATTAGACTCTCATATGGAAAGCAACAGGTGTGGAACCTGTTTTCAACTGCCTGATTTTTTTATAGAATTTTGAAATAATATCAAATGTTAGATTCCTTGTCCAGTAGTGTGCTTTATGGCACATTCAAAGTGCATTTCTTGGATTTCAGATTGCATATTTAGCTATGGTTTACAAATATCAATCGAGTCTTGTGACTGAGATGTTAAATTGTTTGATGCCCGCATCAGTATAGACTTGTGCTCTTTTGTCTGAAGGCAAGCTTTTGTAGAAACTTCAAGGCATCAGTGTCAATGATTTCCACAGAGTCCACTGCTGCTACTATAACTCGTCTCATGAGGAGGATAACTCATTTGTTTTTGCTAATGTTTCTCGGGATACTTTGTTAGAGTCAGAGCCAGAGAGAGGGTGTACTGGGGCGGGGGGGGGGATATACATGGAGAATGAGACTGGAGATAGGCAGCAAGTGGGTGGTGGGGAGTATGTACAGGAGGACAGGAGCAGGGTGGTGTGTTGTACAGCTTGCAGGGCTGCCATATTCCCAGGTACACTGTGGGAAGTGGGTGGTTGTCCAGTGTGCAGGAACCTGAATCACACGATGGCAGAGGTGAGGCAATTTAGATGGCATCTAGGAAGGCTTGTGAGGGAGGTGGAGAGGGAGATGGGGCAGAGAGAAGGGTGGTGAGACAGGGCAACCCAGGTGAGAGAGATAGGCAGCCACTGGAGGGTTGAGAAGGGGGGATCCAGATGGTGTGGGCCCCTCTGCCTCAGAGGGTGATGAGTCATATGGAGGAGCAATGGAGAGTGGCGGGTGGTAGAGGTATGGTCACGAAGGGGGGACCTGGAGTGGGAGCACCTAGTGAGATGCCAGTGTGGAATAGAGACCACCCACTAACTTAGGCTAGGGAGAGGGCTGATGGATGTAGGGATAGGGAGAGGGGTCCAGTACAGATCAGGGGACCGGGTGGGGGTTAGCCATGAAGACGGGGATTGAAGGGTGCATGGCAGCAATGGAGGAAAGGGATAATCATTTAGGGAAGAAGGAACAGATATAGGGATGGGGGGGGGGAGATCCCACTGTAACCTACACCAGGAGTCCGGTAATTCTAGCTGTGGTGAAGAATGGATTCCAGACACAGGGTGTCACGGTACCCACTAGGGAGGGAGCAGTCTGCTAACTGGTACTGAAAAATGGGGACCACGTCCAGGACATCCAGGCTGAGCAACCCTTGGCTGGGAGTGATCACTGCACAGTATGGTTCAAGTTGGCAGGGCCAGCGTTAGGCACCCGCAAACCCCGCGGCCGCGGGGGGCTCCCAAATGTAGCGGGCCGCAGGCGGCATATGTAGCAGGTCTGGCGGCGGGCACCAGCAGCAACACATTAACCAGCCCAGCAGCATACTTTTTTTGTCCGTCCCACCCCACTCCCTGCCTGGATCACCACAGCATCCTATAAAAATAAAATACTGCCCCCGATCAACATAGGCTAGCTGAGCAGCATTATTAGTACCTGGCAAGCCCCTGTGCTCCTCGCTGACTGCACTAGCGAATTCTCTCCGGCTCCGCTCCGGCTCCCATCAATAACTTGTGATGTCCTCGTCCAGTTGCCCTTTCATGTGGTTTAGTCTGTGAAGCTTTACATTTGTTGCTGCCGGCTTCCCATTGTGCCCGAAAATCGGGCCTCGATTTTCCCGAAGGAATGCCAGACTACGCCACACGGTCCATGCCACCATCCTGGCTTCAATTCTGTCCCCAGGGAGGTTTCATGTTCCCCACGTTCCTCTGTTGTGCTGCACAGAACGTGCTGACGTGGGAGGAGGTGCTGTGCTGGAACCAATCACAGGGCTCCAATAGGTCCGTGGCTGTTTATCGCACCTCCTCCAACTCAACTTGAAAATTTCTGTTCCCCCCTCAGGTCCGTGTCTGCAGCATAAGTATGGGGAGATGGGAGTCTGGAAAGGTAGAGAGCAGAACAGCAGAGGTAAAGACAAATATTGCAGCTGCTGGAGAGGAGCAATTTTTTTGCAATTTATTCTATTAACTATCTGTTAGAAATGTAATACTTCTAGTGTCTCCAGGTCATTGTGTCTGAAAAATCATGCAGTAGTTGGATTGATGTACAAAGATTACTGGGGGTTTGTGGGGGTTTTGTGGAGGGGGAAGGGGGCCCGGGGAGGGGGATGTGGGGGCCCATCAAGGGAGTTTGCTGGGGGCCCCCAAACTCCTAACACCGGCCCTGCAAGTTCGACATGGGCAGGGACAAGGTACTCACAAAGATCAAGGTCCTAGATTTCAGTAAGGTGGACTTCAGAAGGATGGGGGAGGTGCTAAATGGTCACCTGGCTGGAATCAGTGTACAGATGGGGTGGACCAAAAGTGGTCCATCATTAAGGAGGGAATAGTGGCAGCCACAAAGGAGTATGTTAGACCCGGTGGTGGCACTTTCACTAATAAGTGGTACTCCTCCTCATCTGTCAATACAGGTCACTGGTGCGGTTGCACCTACAGCATAGCATGCTGTTCTGGCTTCCCTACCTAATGAAGGACATTAACCTGCTGGAGGTAGTCTGGGGGGGGCGACAAAGATGGGTAAAGGGCAACAAGGCAAGACATACAAGGAGAGGCTGAAAGCCTTAAACTTACACTCAGGGAGCGGGTGGGGGACATGATTGAGACCTTTAAGTATTTGAAGGGCGAAAACAGAGTGGATAAGGAGCGCCTCTTCAGACTAAGTGGAAATAAGAAAATGAGAGGGCATTGCCTTGGGGTGGGGGGATTCAAGAGGGAGGCCAGGAGGCATTTTTTCACAGAGAGGGTGGTGATGGGATGTTATGAGTTCCTTGAGGAAGTAGTATCACTTGAAACAGTTGAAGGCTTCAAAAGAGGATGGGACAGGGTAAAAGGCATAGTTGGGGCCAAGAGGGACAGGCTGGGAAGGAGGGGTAACAGTTTGGGAGGCACAGTCCTCATCTGCTGCTTGGGACAGTGTAATATAAGTAGACTTGATCACATTGCCTTATTCTGCTGCCATCTTTTGTATGTTCATATTTGTAATGGCTCCTAGCTCCTTAAGTATTGTAGTTTCTTAGTTGCTTTATTGTTATCATTTTAAGGTATTTTAGTTAAGATATGACAGTTTTCTACAACATTTATTGGAAAATTAGAAAATATTTTTGCTACTACAAACTAAGGACATGTAGCATTTTTTATGTTTTTTTCAGGACTCAGCTGCCCAATTCAGGACAGTCATATAACAATAGGGGACAGGTGGTAACCCCAGGTCTCGAGTTCAGCTGTGCTTCTCTCCAGTGGCAGTGGAGCTGTTTTCCTCAACGGTGCTTGCTGCACTGCAAAAAAACAATCCTCCTCTTCACTCCCACTTTCTATGCCATTTCAGTTTCTGTGGAAGACCCAGAGAGGAGCATAACAGTGGTAGTAAGCTAGCTGTAGACTTTAAAAGTAAGCCGTACCAGTTGGGGGTCTACTGTTGTCGAACAGACAGTGGCTCAGTAGGTAGCACACTCATCTTTGAGGTGGGGAGACAAAAGGGCTGTGGGTTCAGTTCCCACATCTGGCACTTGGGTTAATATCCCAGTACTGACACAGTAGTACAGCATGAGAGGGGTGCTGCACTTCTGAGGTGCCGTCTTTCGGATGAGACGTTGAACAGTAACATTAAAACTGAAATGAATGATGTTTTGGTTTAGGTTAACACATTTTAAACTGCAGTAAATAAACACAGAAATTTATCCTAATCTAGGTGTTTAATTTTTCTTTTCTATTTTGCGGTTCGAGTACTGAAGTGGAGGGTCCTGCCAATTCGGTGGTGGATGAGACGGTGACCGTTTCCACAGAAGACGAGATTGGGTGCGATGACAGACCTGATGTTTGCATTGAAGTTGTCGTGTTCATGACACGGGGGCTCTTCATGAGAGGAACTTGCAAGGTGGGTGCCAGCACTGTTAGAGATGCCTATTGTAAGGTTGTTTGTTACTGTATTTTGTGCTACGGGTTTCTGTTGTGAAAATGTAACAGGTATAATGAGAGGTTCAGTGTCAAATAGAATGGCAAAATTACTTAGCATTTCTATTAAGTCTAAAACTAAATCGAAGCTGACTTCTGGGATGTTTCCTTGTTTTTTTCTTTCTCCTTTCAGTCAGAAATGTTTTTAGCTGCAGTTCAGTGTCAGAGCCGAATGATGTTAAGATAGACCCCTGATTTTGAGTGCTCACATACTTTTGAAAAAGGTTTTGTCATATCTTTCATTGTTTCAGATGCATGTCCAGGTTACAAACAAGTTCTCTTGTCAATATAGCCCTTTGTTTGTGAAAGCAGTTTGCCTGGGAGGTGAAACGTATGGCCATTAACATCATTAGCACTTACTTAACCTAATCTTTTCCAGTGCAGCAAAGCTGAGCCTGATTCCACCTTTTATAGCAGTAGCAGTGTTATCTTCCACTTTGATTTGCTGGTAAACATTTTCATTTATAACAGAATTTAGGCATTTTTAAATGTGTTAAATTATTTTTGCTTCCTCAAGGTAAAAATATGGACCCCCAAGGTGCAGGGGCACAGTTTGCACCTATCTAAGGCCGGCACTGCTGATAAGGACATGAAAGAGACATCGAAAGTGAGCACTGAGCCCCCAGTTTCCATCCTCTCTTTGTGCTCTGCCTGGTTATGGGTGGGGGTGACAGTGTCCAAATGATGTGCTTCCCCACTGTCACTCTCACTTGTCCCATGACCTTTTAAAGCTGTTGACAAAAGACATATTTACATGATACCACCCTTTCTGGTAGTGCATTCCATCAGGGATCATGGATGGTCAGGTATCTGCAGTTCGAACTGGGATGGGGAGGTGTCACTATTCTACCAGGATACATTACAGCACTTTACGGGGCATCCCTTTTGTGAATCCTGCCCATTGTTTTCAGTGACATACTTGTCTGTCACAAGTAATTTTCACAACGGCTTATTAATCCTATATGTTGTTACCTGTGCCACTGTTGTATATGCCAGAAAAGTGAAACATGCCACTAAGATGAAAGTCTCCCCCCAACCACAATCACAACAATACCCATGAAATACACAGGAATATGCATGTGCAAAATAATGGACTTTTTAATGTAGTGTATATTTGACAATCATATAAAAATGAATGAAGAAGTTGTACACTTGGTGAGGTAAGTATCATGTAATACTGATCTATGTTTTTTCCCTCCACAGATGTCCATCTGAAGGTTCGGGAGAAGGACTGACGTGGAAGATGTCGTTGTCATCTAGATGATTCCGAATAACCATCACCTCAACGATCAACCTATGAAGACAGAAGAGGCTTTGTCAGTCCTACTTGAATTTTCTGAAACCATCTTAATCTGATTGGCTCACGCAAGTCGAACTTTACATGATTTCCAATTTCCGTCAATGAACAAAAATATATTGTAGAATAATGCAGTGTGGTCAATAACAAGAACAGTCGATCACAATTTGAAGTTGGCCAGTACCACCAAAAATAAGACTTTCAGTATATAACATGGTTGGACACCTGCTTAATTAGTCAGTGTTATTTCTGGTAATAAGATGCAACCAAAGCAAAATTTTTATTTGTTTTGTACAATTGTTCAAAAGTATGTATGCATTCCGACCAGTGTTACTAGTTAGTTATTCAGTATACGCCTCTGTGTTAAGCTTAAAGAGTCCTTTGACAGTTTCATTTTACAAGGCCTTCTGTCTTAAATTTAAGAAGGTCCTTGACTGGCCATCCCATCACAACAAGTCTCTGTTTGTTTATGGAGGGCGGCATCCCAAGCATTAGTCTCCAGTCTGGACGCTTCCTAAACTTTTCCTGCTGGCTTGGCAGTTTGTGCACTGACCACCATTGTTAACTAGTTATATTCAGTGAGTGAGCAAGATGATAGTACAAGTATTCCGATTACAGCACTCCTGTCTTAAGCTTAAGGAGTCCTTAGGTTCATTTTACAAGGCCTTCTCTCTTAAATTTAAGAAGGTCCTTGACTGGCCATCCCATCACAAGAAGTCTCTTGTTTAAGTTTATGGAGGGCCGACATCCCAAGCATTAGTCTCCAGTCTGGACGTTTCCTAACTGTCTCCTGCTTGTTTGTCACTTGTATGATGACTACTGTTAACTAAGTCAGGTTACACAGTACTTGTATACTGACCAGCGTTAATTGGTTATGACTGTAGTTTGCATCCTGTTGACCACTACTAAGTATTCTGTATAACATTTCAAAATGTTTTTTGAGTGATACTTCTGTTTGTAGTGTAGGTGTTCAGCTGAATATTTTTATTTTCATTGCTAGGTTCATTGCCAGCCACTGGTACAGTAATCATACTACCATCAAGTTACACATTGTATGCAACTGTGACTAAAACCATACTTAGAAACAAGGCCAAGATGTCGAAAAGAACTCCATGGCCTAAAGAAAAAACAATCTGCTCATATTATAATATAACAATCAGAAGAGATAGATTAGGAGCACATACTAGCAGTAAGCATTCAGGAAAGGCAGTAAAAGAAAAGGGCTGGCAGGATATATCTATGTTGTTGCAGTCAAACAAATCCACCTTTTCACAGGGAAGTTGTGATGTGGAAGATATCGGGGAACCATGACCAAAAAGAAGTTGTCTATCTGGTGATATGGTACATGCTATAGTGAACAAATCTGTCGATAATGGTCATTTGTCTTCTGAGGTAGCAATCTTTGAGATGCATCATGCCATCTCAAAATCTGCATCAGAAATATTGGTCCATGGCATATCTGATCATGCCGATTGTTCAAATGTTGATGTACAAAGTCCTTGTGAAGTTATCTCACATTCTGATATTGAATGTGAAGACTGTGGTAACAACCATGATGAAACACAGGCTACACAGCCCACTTCCACTTACCAAGCACTTGGTGGTGACATTTCAGTAGATCAGCTAGGCAAATATTCAACAGATCCTGCTCTGTATATCAACCGTCACATGAGTACTGAGGTCATTAGAGACATATTAGAGAAGGGACCGTGCCAGCCAGGTTTGCATGACAGTTACCATTTTGAGAAAGAAAAAAATGGCAAATGAATGTTTTGGCGTGAGTGGTATTACAACACTTTAAAAATGGAATGAAACGCTACAGAGAGTGGTTAATATTTTCTCCTAGGAAACTATGTGCATTCTGCTACCCCTGTTAGTTGTTTGCAAAACATTCTCGGAAAGAGTTTGAGCCAGCTTTTGCTGATCCAAATTATGGCTTTTCAAACTGGGAAAAAGCAACCAAAAGCTTGATCAATCACGAGCAAGCCACAGTCCACGAAGAGTCAGTCAAAGAGTTACTGATGACAGATACAGACTGAAAACTGGTAGCACAGTTAACAGAGAGCAGCTGAAGGCATTCAGTACACAGGTATGACAGTAAAACAGTTGTATTTTCTTCATGGTGGCTTACATAGAGATAAATTCTAATGTCATGATGTGCTTGCAAGGACTTCTGTCTTAAACTTAATGAGTCCTTTATTTGACAGGTGCAAACCAGTTTACAAGGTCTTGTCTTTAAGTCTAAGAAGATCCTTGTCATGGCATGTGGTTAAAATTCTCCTGTCTTAACTTTTTTTTTTTTTTCACGGATATTTTAGTCATCAGGTACTACAGTAGGAACTTTAATGTCTGTGTATGATAATCAAAACAACATCTTCAGCATCACAACTGTGGCAACTGGCAAGTCACACCACCTATGGCAGTAGAGCCAACACCATCATTTAACACACAACACTTTCACCACGCATTCCAGTCTTCATGATGCATCAGCAGCCATTCCTTGTTTTGTACAGCTGTGCTGCAAAAGACTCCTGTCTTAAGCTTATGGAGTCCTTAGCTTTGACAGGTTCAGTTTAAGGTTTTCTGTCTTAAGTTTAAGAAGATCCTTGAATGGGCAACAGTTACTCCTGGTTTTGGCACGGCTCTGCTGTAGGGACTCCTGTCTTAATCTTATGGAGTCCTTAGCTTTGACAGGTTCAGTTTACAAGGTCTTCTGTCTTAAGTTTAAGAAGATCCTTGACTGAGCAGGTGCTTACACGTCAGGCTCTTGTGTTAAGTTACAGTAGGGCCAGCCTCCCAGTCAGATAAACATGATTCCTGCCCTGTCACTGCTTGTTACTCATTCCTATGGTGCTGTCTGATGACTGAGATACCACAGAACAAGGCAGAACAACCACCTAAGAATTCAAAGTTACCGTAATAGTAGATCTTTGAGGGGATCTCGGGCATTAGGTATGCTTTCGCTTTCCCTACCACCGTTCCCTTCCTTGGGGGGTCCTGTTCATGATTTGGCTCATTTTTTTTTTATTTAGTTTGTTCCTCTGTCTCTCCTCATATCTCTGGGGTGTAAGCCTTGATCTGTTTGTCGCCTGAGGCACATAAAAGAAATGGGGGAGTGGGACAGTCTGGGTTTGCTGATGTCTGGTGGCATTGGCAGTGTGTGCCAGCCCACCACAGATATACTGCTGGAGGTCTTCTGTGTGGATTACCATTCTGACAAAGTTTCCACAGTCGTACCCAATGAGGAGTAAGATCCCCTCGAAGTTCTACTTTTATGCCTTGCTAAGTAAGCTATTACAAAATGGTTCTTACACACAGCTCAAACATCTACCACTGTATAATGAAAGCCATTTACGTAACATCTCTCTTGCATTCCCTGTTGTATAATGGTATAAAAAAAAGAAAGCCAATTTTGTAATTCTGAACAACGTAACTGCACTTCAACCTAGAAGGAGGGGTGAGTAGGTGCTACACATCTGATAATTAGCGGTGCTCACCATGAAGCAACTTACTGTACTACCCATTCATCACAAACATGAGTTGGAAATGAACCAATAATTGCCATATTTTAACTTATGATGGTGAAGTGACAGTGACAGATGTTAACAGTGAAACTTTGCAAGCTATTTTGATCAGCAACAGGCACATTAAACATGCATACATCTGATTTTGTAGCAGGTTGCATGTCTGTGGGCGGACGAGGGCCACAATCAAGTGGATTAGCACAGCTAGTGCAATGTGTTGTGCACTTAAAGTCACACTGCACAGTGTGCACTGCAGCAGCTGTAATTCCACACTTTTTTTTTCTGTATAGCAATATTTTCTATGCATTGCTTCCTAAAAGGAAGACAGATAATTATTGGGTGCTGTATTATGGGACATAGTACATTTGTAGCTGGGACAGACTCTCACAACAGTGATGCAATTTGACCATTCACAGACACATTCACTCATACTCTTTTCAGTCTATTATTATTCACCTGCAAAGGAAACTTAATTCCCTTGCCAGCAAAGTCATGTGCATCATGTCATACTGTATCTTTATGGTCTGGGTTAAGTTTGACTTGTCATATCAAACAAAAACTGTCTGACCTATAGCCTATACACAACCAAAATTACACCCAAACAAGTCATAATTCCTTTTAAAGTTTGCATGTGGGTGTTACAATTTAATAGTGGCAGAATCAGTAACCCACATATACTATCTTTTCTACTTCAGGTCCAGCATAACAGAGAAGTTCTACACAGACTATTGGATATTACTACTAGTTTATAAAACAAAATCTTCCTCTCTCGTGGCCACAGGGAGTCGTCTTATTCATGTCGGAATTCCTCGTCCTCTAGTAACACCCAGAACAAGGGAACTTTCTTGAACTTGCAAAGTATGACAGTGTATTAAATAAACACCTGAGTGAAGCTTAAGGGAAGCAGAGTTATCTAAGTCCAGATATACAAAATTATTTCATATCCGCTTCTTTCAAGTGTGGTTTTGACCACATTGCCAGTGAAGTGCGGACTCAAATACTTTGGGATCATCCTTGATTCAACCACTGATATTTCTCCTTATTGATCAACTTTCATTCTATGTACGCCGTTGATCATAACTTTAATATTCAGGAGAGATTCCTACTTTTAAAAATATTGAGAATTCATCATCAGCGCATCTGTTTGAGGTGTTAAGGAAAACCTTATCAGACTTGAAACTTGATATGGCCCACCTTCGCTCAACAGGCATACAGATGGGGCAGCAAACATGTCTGGTGCAGTATCCGGTTTGCAAACACGTGTAAAAGAAGTAAACAAACATGGTTTATATGTTCACTGCTATGCCACAAGCTTTACCTGGTGCTTGCAGATAGTTGTAATGTGTGCAGAGGCAGTATCTTCTTTGGCTACATAGAGAAAGTATACACCTTCATCACGTCCAGTCAGCCTCATCTAGACATATTTAATAAAGCTCAGCATGAACTGAACATTGGCCCTAGGAACTTCAGCGTCTATGTGAGACTAGATGGTATTGTAAATATGAAGCTGTCAGAACACTGAAAGATACTTATCCAGCTTTGCTATTAGCATTACAGAGAATTCCAGCAATGGAAATGACAGCTAAAATGTAGGTGATGCACATGCTCTACTTGAGTTCTTACTAAAATTTGAATTTGTGCTAATGCTGCACATATGGCTAGAAATTTTACACTCGGTTAATAGTCTGTCAGTGTACTTTGCAAAGTGAAACAATGGATGTCATCACAGCATCAACCATGGTAACTTCATGTTTGAAACTATTTGAGCAAAATAGACAGTTGATCATTATAATGATCTGATTAACTTATCAACTAAATTTGCAGAAGACAATGAGGTAGACACAGAATTCAAAGTGAGCAGACAAAGATGCTAAATGTATGCCCAGTGAACAAGCTCAAAAGAGCAGACAAATGATCCTGCATTGCATTTCAGGACTACTGTATTCTATACGATCATGATAGAATCACAACAGAAATGCAAGAGAGATTTAATGACTTTTCATAATACAGTGAAATGTTTTGGTGTCTGTTATCAAGTCATTTTAATGATAGAGAAAGTCTTCTGAATCTACTTTCAGCTTACTCAGAGAATATAGACAGTGAGGCAGCACAGAGTATAAACAGCTTTGTGCTTTCTATGAAGAGCTCTTCCCGAGTCAAACACTTCATCGACAGTATGTTCAATGTTACACTTTGTGAAGATAATGATCTCCAGAATGTATATCCAAACCTAGAAATACTGTATCTTATTTTGGTCCAATTTCAGTGTTCTACTGCTAAGGCTGAATGCACATTTAGCAAACTCCTATATTCTAAAAATTATCTAAGATCTACTATGGCTGAAGAAAGACTGTCATCATTGGCACTTTTAAGCATTGAAAGGGACATTGCTGAGCAGGTTGACTTTTCATCAGTAATTGATGTGTTCAGCAAGAAAAAACACAGAAGAATGATTCTACATTAGAGGTGCAACAGCCACAGTGTTGTAATATTACTAAACCCTCACTTAAAGGATTCAACAAACTTTGACTGCAACAACTAGATATATCCTGCCTGTACATTGTCCATAAGGGTAGGAACAGGATATTTTTTTCTCCATTTCATAGCTGCTTGACAAGACTATAGCTCTGTTGTCTTGGTAACCTGTTTAATCAGCATGACTGTAGAGAACACAGAGGCAAGCACAGTCACTTGTTGAAGTATATGAAGTGTGCAACTGATGTAAAAACATAGATCTTCTTCAGGGGTATCTTGGTCATCAGGTACCACCACCTTAGCAACTTCACTATCTTAAATGGGCATCGTCACAGAACATTTTCACCATTAAAATGGCCCACTGCTCCAATGTTGGAAAACATCAACACACCACAGAGTTTCACAAATCATAATTCGGATGTTTACTCAACAGCACATGCTGCTTTTTTGATGGACAGTGCTACAATGGCTCTTGTCTTAAGCTTATGGAGTCATTTCACAGAGTCTGTTCACTAGATCGTCTGTGCTGCAAGGAGGAATCTTGTGTTAAACTTATATTGGATTCCTTTAGCAGGTTCAGATTACAAGGTCTTCTGTCTTAAATTTAGAAGATCTTACTTCGAGATGGTTCCTTCAGTAGGTCATCACAAATAGGACTGACGTTGCCTGATGTTGGGTCGCACGGCGGACTTTTCTAGCAATCCCTGACGGGGGGACTGCCCACCCAACGTCACGTGACAGACGTCAGCATGATGGTATATAGTGGGTGGTCCTCACGCCCACCCTCCAGTTCTTTCCCGCCGTCGCCTTGTGCCAGTCACTCTGCAGACTTACATCAGCGATCGTCGGAAAATTGTTTTTGCGCGTTTTTTCAAAACTTGCTGTTTTCTTCAAAAAATTCATTTGTTTCATGTCTTCACCTAAGAAGAAGTGCTTCAAGTGTGGCACACAGATCCTGCACAAAGACGGTCATTCCAAGTGCGTCATCTGCCTAGGCCCAGACCATCCAGTCTCCTCTTGCCCAGACTGTCAGTCCTTCAACCAGGCAACCAAAAAGCAGAAACAGCAGGCTTTGGAGGCCCATCTTCTCAAGGTCTGTTTACTTTCACTTGAGATGAAGATGGACAAGCTTAGGGACACATCTGAGAAATCTTCCCCTAAGAAGCATAAGGAGAAGACTCTAACGTGGACTGTCCCGACACCAGATCCTAACCTGATTTGCACAACAGCAGGTCCGACGTGGGTTCCCCTGACGTCAGGGCTGATGACGAGGTCTTATAACCGCCCCCTTACTGTCCCCCATTACCCCCATGGGTATCCTGGGGGTCCTTACCCGGAGGCTCCCACTCCTGGATGGAGTCCAATGGGATCTCTTGTAGGCATGCTTTACGGGTCACCTATGATTCCGTTGACCCCGTGGCCCATACCTCAGCAACAGCCGTTGCCCTGAGACGGCACTCCTGGCTTCGCCTCTCGGGTCTCGCTAACCAGGTCCAGTTGGCGATTCAGGATGCTCCTTTCTGGGGCTCTGTCCTTTTCAGAGGTGACACCAAGGACATCATTACACAGCTACAGGACAAAGCAGTTCCCCTTAGGTCTGTTCGGTCTGTGTACCGATTGGGTGCTCGTCAACAACCTCAGCAGCAACCCTTTCGGAAGACGACCTGGATGCAGAGGAAAATCATTCAGGTGCATCGCCAGGGTAAGCGGAAGGCCATGGGTACCATTACCCCTCCTGCCTCCAAGGATCTGTGATGATCAGGAGGTCCTCCCACTGAGCATCCTGCCACTTCTTAACTCCCTGGCCCCACTGCCTCCTCAGACTCACGACAAGGAGCAGGTGGGGGGGGAGGTTCACTCTCCACATGCAGGAGAGGCAGGCAATTAACTCAGATGAGTGGATCCTGCAAATAGTGGCCTTAGGTCACACCATAGAATTACTGGAGCTTCCTCTGGGAAATCCTCCATTGAAGTCCTCGTACTCTCAGGATCAGGCTATCCTCATTCAAGAGGAAGTAAACTCGCTCTTGCTGGAAACAAGCAATCAGGCGAGTCCCCTCAGAACAAACAGGGAAAGGCTTCTGCTCTTTTTCCTGGTTCCATAAAGACCGAGGACTTCCGACCCATTGTAGATCTCAGTCAGCTGAACTGCTATGTCGAGTACAAGAAATTTTCAGACGCTGACACTCCAGAGCCTTCTTCTGCTTCTTTCAGAGAATCATTGGCTCTGTGCTCTGGATATGCAGGATGCCTACCTTCATATCCCTATTTTCCCCAGCCACCATCTGTTCCCGTTTCCTTTTCAGGAGCACTTCCAGTTCGAGCACTCCCTTTGGGCTGTCTTTGGCACTTTGGGTTTTACCAAGTGCCTTGTGGTGGTTCTTGGCGTTTCTACATCACAGAAACTCACGGTGTTTCCTCACCTGGACGATTGGCTCCTTGACGCCCGTCCCAGTGGATTCTTCAGTGGAGGCCTCTATCTTTTACCCTGGACCTGTTCAATCGACTCGGGGTCACGGTCAACATGCCCAAGTCATCCCTTATCCCCACCCAGAAACTGCAGTTTATTGGGGTGGTCCTCAACACGGTCCAGTGCAGAGCTTTCCTTCCTCCGGACAGAGTGGAGACTCTGATCCATCAGGCCTCCAAGGTGGCTTCTTGCAGGACTATACCGGCACGGGAGGTCCTTCGCCTGTTAGGCCTTATGGCAGCTTCCATTTTTACCGTTCCCCTAGCCAGGCTCCACAGAAGGATCACTTAGTGGTCCCTGAGGGTGCAATGGGACCGGCTTCTGGACGATCTGGACCATCCGGTCCTCATCTCTTCAGCGGTCCGGAAGGATCTTTTATGGTGTATGAATCCACACAATCTTTCCTTGGGGCTTCTGTTTTGAAGCCCAGCACCTGTCACCACTCTCACCATGGATGTCTCGAACATGGGGTGGGGTGCTCATCTGGTGGAACATCAAGCCCAGGGACTTTGGTCCGGCTTGGAGTTATCTCTTCACATCAGTGTTCTGGAACTCGGAGCAGTCATGTATGCCTTACAGACCTTTCAACCCCTGCTGCCCAAAGTAACACTGCTGATCCAAACAGACATGTCGGTGGTTTGGTACATCAACAAACAAGGAGGAACCCAGTCGTACCCTCTTTGCAGAGAGGCAACCAGGGTGTGGAACTGGATGGTCCAGCACCACATGTCCCTAGTGGTCATGCATGTACCGGAGTTCTAAATGACCTGGTGGACAGTCTCAGCAGATCGCAGACCCTTGCTTCTAGTGGGAACTTCATCAGGAAGTGGCAGAATTCATCTTCCAAATTGGGGACGACCGGAACTCGACCTATTCGCTTCTCAATTCAACGTGAAGCTTCCCAAGTTTTGCTTGCTTGTACCAGAGCCAGGTGCTTTCTGGAGTGGTGCATTATCTCTGTCTTGGACAGGGACATTTTGGTATGCCTTCCCTCCATGTCCCATTCTGCAGAGGGTTCTACTCAATCTACAGACAGTGAAGGCCAAGATGATCCTCATAGCTCCTCTTTGGCCAAGACAGATTTGGTTCCCGCTGCTTCAACAGCTATCCAGGGAACCACCAGTTCCACTTCCATTGACACATGACCTCCTTACTCAGGATCAAGGCCGTCTGGTTCATCCAGGGCTCAGGACCCTACATCTGCATGCATGGCTCCTGCAGACGTAGCCATTTCTCACTTTGGGGTGTCTTCCCGAGTGGCGCAGGTCCTGGTCGGAAGCCAGAAAACCTTCCATCTGTTCCACTTATGCTTGAAGTGGAAGCGGTTCCCATTTGGATGACCCGCAAGGGTGGAACCCCTTTTTCTTGCTCCTTACAAGTCATGGAATACCTCCTTCACCTATCGGGACTCAGGTCTTGCCTATTCCTCCTGAAAGTGCACCTCTCAGCTATTTCGGCATTCCACGAGCTGGTGGATGGTAAACCGGTGGCTCAGTTGGATATCTCAAAAACCTTTTCGAAAGAGTTCTCCATCTGAAATCCACCATCTGCAGTCCAATCCACCTTGGGACTTGAACTTCAGTCCTGAAAAGCTCACCTTGCCTCCTTCGAGCCAGCCATGAGTTGTGACCTACACTCTATCACATCAGCTCGAAGAATTTTGGAGCTTCATGCTCTGGTTTGCAAGGAGCCTTATCTTATTTTTCACGAACCGGGCAGTCCTCAGAACCCATCCGAGGTTCCTTCCAAAGTGGTGTCAGAAGCTTACTCTGAACCAATTGGTGAGAGCTTCCTGTATATATCCGGCCCCAGCTAACAGGGGTGAGGCACTCCTTCATACTATGGATGTCCATCGGTTCTCCTGTGTTATACCCACCGAACCAAGAATTTCACCTTCGATCAATTGTTTGTCTCTCTTCACGCCAAAGAACACGAGGAAACTGGTTTCCAAGCAGGGCCTTTCAAATGGTTGGGCAACTGCATCAGATTCTGTTATACAGATATGATAAACCCCTGCCGGGTTCTATCAGGGTCATTCTACTAGGGCATGGCCACTTCTGCAGCCTTCCTTCGGAATGTTTCTGCAGTGGACATTTGTGCTGCCACTACTTGGGGAGTTCTGTCCATGCCTTTACTAAACACTATAGTTTGGACATTGCTTCGTAGGCGGAGCTGGTTTTGGCCTAGCCGTACTGTGAGGTCTACTGTCCTAGACTGGGTCCTTTTGGACTTCAGTTTTTTCCATTGGTCTTGTTTTGTCCGCTCCCTAGTTTCTCTTGGTCTCTCCATGGAGGGACTGCTTGGGACTCAGTCCTATTTGTGATGACCTACTGAAGGAGCCCTCTCGAAGTAAGATAGTACAGTTATGTGGGCGTTCACTGAACAGTAGATCTTGAGACAGGTTCCTTCAGTAGGTCTTTCCTCCCTGCTTCCCCTCTTTTATGTTTTTCAGGACCTCCAAATCCTGTTCGCTCCTGCTGTCAGGCCTCTTCCGGGCTCCAGCGAGAGAACTGAAGGCAGTCTCTTCAGACTAAGTGGAAATAAGAAAATGAGAGGCATTGCCTTGGGGTGGGGGATTCAAGAGGGAGGCCAGGGCATTTTTCACAGAGAGGGTGGTGATGGGATGTTATGAGTTCCTTGAGGAAGTAGTATCACTTGAAACAGTTGAAGGCTTCAAAGAGGATGGGACAGGGTAAAAGGCATAGTTGGGGCCAAAGGGGACAGGCTGGGAAGGAGGGGTAATCAGTTTGGGGGGGCACAGTCCTCATCTGCTGCTTGGGACAGTGTAATATAAGTAGACTTGATCACATTGCCTTATTCTGCTGCCATCTTTTGTATGTTCATATATTTGTAATGGCTCCCTAGCTCCTTAAGTATTGTAGTTTCTTAGTTGCTTCTATTGTTATCATTTTAAGGTATTTTAGTTAAGATATGACAGTTTTCTACAACATTTATTGGAAAATTAGAAAATATTTTTGCTACTACAAACTAAGGACATGTAGCATTTTTCATGTTTTTTTCCAGGACTCAGCTGCCCAATTCAGGACAGTCATATAACAATAGGGGACAGGTGGTAACCCCAGGTCTCGAGTTCAGCTGTGCTTCTCTCCAGTGGCAGTGGAGCTGTTTTCCTCAACGGTGCTTGCTGCACTGCAAAAAAACAATCCTCCTCTTCACTCCCACTTTCTATGCCATTTCAGTTTCTGTGGAAGACCCAGAGAGGAGCATAACAGTGGTAGTAAGCTAGCTTGAGACTTTAAAAGTAAGCCGTACCAGTTGGGGGTCTACTGTTGTCGAACAGACAGTGGCTCAGTAGGTAGCACACTCATCTTTGAGGTGGGGAGACAAAAGGGCTGTGGGTTCAGTTCCCACATCTGGCACTTGGGTTAATATCCCAGTACTGACACAGTAGTACAGCATGAGAGGGGTGCTGCACTTCTGAGGTGCCGTCTTTCGGATGAGACGTTGAACAGTAACATTAAAACTGAAATGAATGATGTTTTGGTTTAGGTTAACACATTTTAAACTGCAGTAAATAAACACAGAAATTTATCCTAATCTAGGTGTTTAATTTTTCTTTTCTATTTTGCGGTTCGAGTACTGAAGTGGAGGGTCCTGCCAATTCGGTGGTGGATGAGACGGTGACCGTTCCACAGAAGGCGAGATTAGATGCGATGACAGACCTGATGTTTGCATTGAAGTTGTCGTGTTCATGACACGGGGCTCTTCATGAGAGGAACTTGCAAGGTGGGTGCCAGCACTGTTAGAGATGCCTATTGTAAGGTTGTTTGTTACTGTATTTTGTGCTACGGGTTTCTGTTGTGAAAATGTAACAGGTATAATGAGAGGTTCAGTGTCAAATAGAATGGCAAAATTACTTAGCATTTCTATTAAGTCTAAAACTAAATCGAAGCTGACTTCTGGGATGTTTCCTTGTTTTTTTCTTTCTCCTTTCAGTCAGAAATGTTTTTAGCTGCAGTTCAGTGTCAGAGCCGAATGATGTTAAGATAGACCCCTGATTTTGAGTGCTCACATACTTTTGAAAAAGGTTTTGTCATATCTTTCATTGTTTCAGATGCATGTCCAGGTTACAAACAAGTTCTCTTGTCAATATAGCCCTTTGTTTGTGAAAGCAGTTTGCCTGGGAGGTGAAACGTATGGCCATTAACATCATTAGCACTTACTTAACCTAATCTTTTCCAGTGCAGCAAAGCTGAGCCTGATTCCACCTTTTATAGCAGTAGCAGTGTTATCTTCCACTTTGATTTGCTGGTAAACATTTTCATTTATAACAGAATTTAGGCATTTTTAAATGTGTTAAATTATTTTTGCTTCCTCAAGGTAAAAATATGGACCCCCAAGGTGCAGGGGCACAGTTTGCACCTATCTAAGGCCGGCACTGCTGATAAGGACATGAAAGAGACATCGAAAGTGAGCACTGAGCCCCCAGTTTCCATCCTCTCTTTGTGCTCTGCCTGGTTATGGGTGGGGGTGACAGTGTCCAAATGATGTGCTTCCCCACTGTCACTCTCACTTGTCCCATGACCTTTTAAAGCTGTTGACAAAAGACATATTTACATGATACCACCCTTTCTGGTAGTGCATTCCATCAGGGATCATGGATGGTCAGGTATCTGCAGTTCGAACTGGGATGGGGAGGTGTCACTATTCTACCAGGATACATTACAGCACTTTACGGGGCATCCCTTTTGTGAATCCTGCCCATTGTTTTCAGTGACATACTTGTCTGTCACAAGTAATTTTCTGCGAGCTTATTAATCCTATATAGTTGTTACCTGTGCCACTGTTGTATATGCCAGAAAAGTGAAACATGCCACTAAGATGAAAGTCTCCCCAACCACAATCACAACAATACCCATGAAATACACAGGAATATGCATATGCAAAATAATGGACTTTTAATGTAGTGTATATTTGACAATCATATAAAATGAATGAAGAAGTTGTACACTTGGTGAGGTAAGTATCATGTAATACTGATCTATGTTTTTTCCCTCCACAGATGTCCATCTGAAGGTTCGGGAGAAGGACTGACGTGGAAGATGTCGTTGTCATCTAGATGATTCCGAATAACCATCACCTCAACGATCAACCTATGAAGACAGAAGAGGCTTTGTCAGTCCTACTTGAATTTTCTGAAACCATCTTAATCTGATTGGCTCACGCAAGTCGAACTTTACATGATTTCCAATTTCCCGTCAATGAACAAAAAATATATTGTAGAATAATGCAGTGTGGTCAATAACAAGAACAGTCGATCACAATTTGAAGTTGGCCAGTACCCACCAAAAATAAGACTTTCAGTATATAACATGGTTGGACACCTGCTTAATTAGTCAGTGTTATTTCTGGTAATAAGATGCAACCAAAGCAAAATTTTTATTTGTTTTGTACAATTGTTCAAAAGTATGTATGCATTGCCGACCAGTGTTACTAGTTAGTTATTCGTATACGCCTCTTGTGTTAAGCTTAAAGAGTCCTTTGACAGTTTCATTTTACAAGGCCTTCTGTCTTAAATTTAAGAAGGTCCTTGACTGGCCATCCCATCACAACAAGTCTCTTGTTTAAGTTTATGGAGGGCCGGCATCCCAAGCATTAGTCTCCAGTCTGGACGTTTCCTAAACTTTTCCTGCTGGCTTGGCAGTTTGTGCACTGACCACCATTGTTAACTAGTTATATTCAGTGAGTGAGCAAGATGTCGTACAAGTATTCCGTACTAGCACTCCTGTCTTAAGCTTAAGGAGTCCTTAGGTTCATTTTACAAGGCCTTCTCTCTTAAATTTAAGAAGGTCCTTGACTGGCCATCCCATCACAAGAAGTCTCTTGTTTAAGTTTATGGAGGGCCGACATCCCAAGCATTAGTCTCCAGTCTGGACGTTTCCTAACTGTCTCCTGCTTGTTTGTCATATGATGACTACTGTTAACTAAGTCAGGTTACACAGTACTTGTATACTGACCAGCGTTAATTGGTTATGACTGTAGTTTGCATCCTGTTGACCACTACTAAGTATTCTGTATAACATTTCAAAATGTTTTTGAGTGATACTTCTGTTTGTAGTGTAGGTGTTCAGCTGAATATTTTATTTTCATTGCTAGGTTCATTGCCAGCCACTGGTACAGTAATCATACTACCATCAAGTTACACATTGTATGCAACTGTGACTAAAACCATACTTAGAAACAAGGCCAAGATGTCGAAAGAACTCCATGGCCTAAAAAAAACAATCTGCTCATATTATAATATAACAATCAGAAGAGATAGATTAGAGCACATACTAGCAGTAAGCATTCAGGAAAGGCAGTAAAAGAAAAGGGCTGGCAGGATATATCTATGTTGTTGCAGTCAAACAAATCCACCTTTCACAGGAAGTTGTGATGTGGAAGATATCGGGAACCATGACCAAAGAAGTTGTCTATCTGGTGATATGGTACATGCTATAGTGAACAAATCTGTTGATAATGATCATTTGTCTTCTGAGGTAGCAATCTTTGAGATGCATCATGCCATCTCAAAATCTGCATCAGAAATATTGATCCATGGCATATCTGATCATGCCGATTGTTCAAATGTTGATGTACAAAGTCCTTGTGAAGTTATCTCACATTCTGATATTGAATGTGAAGACTGTAGTAACAACCATGATGAAACACAGGCTACACAGCCCACTTCCACTTACCAAGCACTTGGTGGTGACATTTCAGTAGATCAGCTAGGCAAATATTCAACAGATCCTGCTCTGTATATCAACCGTCACATGAGTACTGAGGTCATTAGAGACATATTAGAGAAGGGACCGTGCCAGCCAGGTTTGCATGACAGTTACCATTTTGAGAAAGAAAAAAATGGCAAATGAATGTTTTGGCGTGAGTGGTATTACAACACTTTAAAAATGGAATGAAACGCTACAGAGAGTGGTTAATATTTTCTCTAGGAAACTATGTGCATTCTGCTACCCCTGTTAGTTGTTTGCAAAACATTCTCGGAAAGAGTTTGAGCCAGCTTTTGCTGATCCAAATTATGGCTTTTCAAACTGGGAAAAAGCAACCAAAAGCTTGATCAATCACGAGCAAGCCACAGTCCACGAAGAGTCAGTCAAAGAGTTACTGATGACCAGATACAGACTGAAAACTGGTAGCACAGTTAACAGAGAGCAGCTGAAGGCATTCAGTACACAGGTATGACAGTAAAAACAGTTGTATTTTCTTCATGGTGGCTTACATAGAGATAAATTCTAATGTCATGATGTGCTTGCAAGGACTTCTGTCTTAAACTTAATGAGTCCTTTATTTGACAGGTGCAAACCAGTTTACAAGGTCTTGTCTTTAAGTCTAAGAAGATCCTTGTCATGGCATGTGGTTAAAATTCTCCTGTCTTAACTTTTTTTTCACGGATATTTTAGTCATCAGGTACTACAGTAGGAACTTTAATGTCTGTGTATGATAATCAAAACAACATCTTCAGCATCACAACTGTGGCAACTGGCAAGTCACACCACCTATGGCAGTAGAGCCAACACCATCATTTAACACACAACACTTTCACCACGCATTCCAGTCTTCATGATGCATCAGCAGCCATTCCTTGTTTTTGTACAGCTGTGCTGCAAAGACTCCTGTCTTAAGCTTATGGAGTCCTTAGCTTTGACAGGTTCAGTTTACAAGGTTTTCTGTCTTAAGTTTAAGAAGATCCTTGAATGGGCAACAGTTACTCCTGGTTTTGGCACGGCTCTGCTGTAGGGACTCCTGTCTTAATCTTATGGAGTCCTTAGCTTTGACAGGTTCAGTTTACAAGGTCTTCTGTCTTAAGTTTAAGAAGATCCTTGACTGAGCAGGTGCTTACACGTCAGGCTCTTGTGTTAAGTTACAGTAGGGCCAGCCTCCCAGTCAGATAAACATGATTCCTGCCCTGTCACTGCTTGTTACTCATTCCTATGGTGCTGTCTGATGACTGAGATACCACAGAACAAGGCAGAACAACCACCTAAGAATTCAAAGTTACCGTAATAGTAGATCTTTGAGGGGATCTCGGGCATTAGGTATGCTTTCGCTTTCCCTACCACCGTTCCCTTCCTTGGGGGGTCCTGTTCATGATTTGGCTCATTTTTTTTTTATTTAGTTTGTTCCTCTGTCTCTCCTCATATCTCTGGGGTGTAAGCCTTGATCTGTTTGTCGCCTGAGGCACATAAAAGAAATGGGGGAGTGGGACAGTCTGGGTTTGCTGATGTCTGGTGGCATTGGCAGTGTGTGCCAGCCCACCACAGATATACTGCTGGAGGTCTTCTGTGTGGATTACCATTCTGACAAAGTTTCCACAGTCGTACCCAATGAGGAGTAAGATCCCCTCGAAGTTCTACTTTTATGCCTTGCTAAGTAAGCTATTACAAAATGGTTCTTACACACAGCTCAAACATCTACCACTGTATAATGAAAGCCATTTACGTAACATCTCTCTTGCATTCCCTGTTGTATAATGGTATAAAAAAAAGAAAGCCAATTTTGTAATTCTGAACAACGTAACTGCACTTCAACCTAGAAGGAGGGGTGAGTAGGTGCTACATCTGATAATTAGCGGTGCTCACCATGAAGCAACTTACTGTACTACCCATTCATCACAAACATAAGTTGGAAATGAACCAATAATTGCCATATTTTAACTTATGATGGTGAAGTGACAGTGACAGATGTTAACAGTGAAACTTTGCAAGCTATTTTGATCAGCAACAGGCACATTAAACATGCATACATCTGATTTTGTAGCAGGTTGCATGTCTGTGGGCGGACGAGGGCCACAATCAAGCGGATTAGCACAGCTAGTGCAATGTGTTGTGCACTTAAAGTCACACTGCACAGTCGTGCACTGCAGCAGCTGTAATTCCACACTTTTTTTTTCTGTATAGCAATATTTTCTATATGCATTGCTTCCTAAAAGGAAGACAGATAATTATTGGGGGTGCTGTATTATGGGACATAGTACATTTGTAGCTGGGACAGACTCTCACAACAGTGATGCAATTTGACCATTCACAGACACATTCACTCATACTCTTTCAGTCTATTATTATTCACCTGCAAGGAAACTTAATTCCCTTGCCAGCAAAGTCATGTGCATCATGTCATACTGTATCTTTATGGTCTGGGTTAAGTTTGACTTGTCATATCAAACAAAAACTGTCTGACCTATAGCCTATACACAACCAAAATTACACCCAAACAAGTCATAATTCCCTTTTAAAGTTTGCATGTAGGTGTTACAATTTAATAGTGGCAGAATCAGTAACCCACATATACTATCTTTCTACTTCAGGTCCAGCATAACAGAGAAGTTCTACACAGACTATTGGATATTACACTAGTTGTTGCAAAACAAAATCTTCCTCTCCGTGGCCACAGGGAGTCGTCTTATTCATGTCGGAATTCCTCGTCCTCTAGTAACACCCAGAACAAGGGGAACTTTCTTGAACTTGCAAAGTATGACAGTGTATTAAATAAACACCTGAGTGAAGCTAAAGGGAAGCAGAGTTATCTAAGTCCAGATATACAAAATTATTTCATATCCGCTCTTTCAAGTGTGGTTTTAGACCACATTGCCAGTGAAGTGCGTGACTCCAAATACTTTGGGATCATCCTTGATTCAACCACTGATATTTCTCATATTGATCAACTTTCATTCTATGTACGCTTCGTTGATCATAACTTTAATATTCAGGAGAGATTCCTACTTTTTAAAAATATTGAGAATTCATCATCAGCGCATCTGTTTGAGGTGTTAAGGAAAACCTTATCAGACTTGAAACTTGATATGGCCCACCTTCGCTCACAGGCATACGATGGGGCAGCAAACATGTCTGGTGCAGTATCCGGTTTGCAAACACGTGTAAAAGAAGTAAACAAACATGGTTTATATGTTCACTGCTATGCACACAAGCTTAACCTGGTGCTTGCAGATAGTTGTAATGTGTGTACAGAGGCAGTTACCTTCTTTGGCTACATAGAGAAAGTATACACCTTCATCACGTCCAGTCAGCCTCATCTAGACATATTTAATAAAGCTCAGCATGAACTGAACATTGGCCCTAGGCAACTTCAACGTCTATGTGAGACTAGATGGTATTGTAAATATGAAGCTGTCAGAACACTGAAAGATACTTATCCAGCTTTGCTATTAGCATTACAGAGAATTCCAGCAATGGAAATGACAGCTAAAAATGTAGGTGATGCACATGCTCTACTTGAGTTCCTACAAAAATTTGAATTTGTGCTAATGCTGCACATATGGCTAGAAATTTTACACTCGGTTAATAGTCTGTCAGTGTACTTGCAAAGTGAAACAATGGATGTCATCACAGCATCAACCATGGTAACTTCATGTTTGAAACTATTTGAGCAAAACAGAACAGTTGATCATTATAATGATCTGATTAACTTATCAACTAAATTTGCAGAAGACAATGAGGTAGACACAGAATTCAAAGTGAGCAGACAAAGATGACGCAAATGTATGCCCAGTGAACAAGCTCAAAAAGAGCAGACAAATGATCCTGCATTGCATTTCAGGACTACTGTATTCTATACGATCTATGATAGAATCACAACAGAAATGCAAGAGAGATTTAATGACTTTCATAATACAGTGAAATGTTTTGGTTGTCTGTTATCAAGTCATTTTAATGATAGAGAAAGTCTTCTGAATCTACTTTCAGCTTACTCAGAGAATATAGACAGTGAGGCAGCACAGAGTATAAACAGCTTTGTGCTTTCTATGAAGAGCTCTCTCCGAGTCAAACACCATCGACAGTATGTTCAATGTTACACTTTGTGAAAGATAATGATCTCCAGAATGCATATCCAAACCTAGAAATACTGTATCGTATTTTCGGTCCAATTTCAGTGTCTACTGCTAAGGCTGAATGCACATTTAGCAAACTCCATATTCTAAAAAATTATCTAAGATCTACTATGGCTGAAGAAAGACTGTCATCATTGGCACTTTTAAGCATTGAAAGGGACATTGCTGAGCAGGTTGACTTTTCATCAGTAATTGATGTGTTCAGCAAGAAAAAACACAGAAGAATGATTCTACATTAGAGGTGCAACAGCCGACAGTGTTGTAATATTACTAAACCTCACTTAAAGGATTCAACAAACTTTGACTGCAACAACTAGATATATCCTGCCTGTACATTGTCCATAAGGGTAGGAACAGGATATTTTTTTTCCCATTTCATAGCTGCTTGACAAGACTATAGCCCTGTTGTCTTGGTAACCTGTTTAATCAGCATGACTGTACAGGTAGAAGAACACAGAGGCAAGCACAGTCACTTGTTGAAGTATATGAAGTGTGCAACTGATGTAAAAACATAGATCTTCTTCAGGGGTATCTCGGTCATCAGGTACCACCACCTTAGCAACTTCACTATCTTAAATGGGCATCGTCACAGAACATTTTCACCATTAAAATGGCCCACGGCTCCAATGTTGGAAAACATCAACACACCACAGAGTTTCACAAATCATAACTCCGGATGTTTACTCAACAGCACATGCTGCTTTTTGATGGACAGTGCTACAATGGCTCTTGTCTTAAGCTTATGGAGTCATTTCACAGAGTCTGTTCACCAGATCTGTCTGTGCTGCAAGGAGGAATCTTGTGTTAAACTTATAATGGATTCCTTTAGCAGGTTCAGATTACAAGGTCTTCTGTCTTAAATTTAAGAAGATCTTACTTCGAGATGGTTCCTTCAGTAGGTCATCACAAATAGGACTGACGTTGCCTGATGTTGGGTCGCACGGTGACTTTTCTACAATCCTAGCAGGGGGACTGCCCACCTAACGTCACGTGACAGACGCCAGCATGATGATATAGTGGGTGGTCCTCACGCCTCACCCTCCAGTTCTTTTCCTCGCCGCGCTTGTGCCAGTCACTCTGGCAGACTTACATCAGCGATCGTCGGAAAATTATTTTTGGCGTTTTTCAAAACTTGCTGTTTTCTTCAAAAATTCATTTTGTTTCATGTCTTCACCCTAAGAAGAAGTGCTTCAAGTGTGGCACACAGATCCTGCACAAAAAGGCGTCATTCGCAAGCGTCATCTGCTAGGCCCAGACCATCCAGTCTCCTCTTGCCCAGACTGTCAGTCCTTCAACCAGGCAACCAAAAAGCAGAAACAGCAGGCTTTGGAGGCCCATCTTCTCAAGGTCTGTTTACTTTCACTTGAGATGAGATGACAACTTAGGGACACATCTGAGAAATCTTCCCCTAAGAAGCATAAGGAGAAGACTCTAACGTGGACTGTCCCGACACCAGATCCTAACCTGATTTGCACAACAGCAGGTCCGACGTGGGTTCCCTGACGTCAGGGCTGATGACGGGGTCTTATAACCGCCCCCTTACTGTCCCCATTACCCCATGGGTATCCTTGGGGTCCTTACAGGGCTCCCTCCTGGATGGAGTCAATGGGATCTCTTGTAGGCATGCTTTACGGGTCACCTATGATTCCGTTGACCCCGTGGCCCATACCTCAGCAACAGCCGTTGCCCTGAGACGGCACTCCTGGCTTCGCCTCTCGGGTCTCGCTAACCAGGTCCAGTTGGCGATTCAGGATGCTCCTTTCTGGGGCTCTGTCCTTTTCAGAGGTGACACCAAGGACATCATTACACAGCTACAGGACAAAGCAGTTCCCCTTAGGTCTGTTCGGTCTGTGTACCGATTGGGTGCTCGTCAACAACCTCAGCAGCAACCCTTTCGGAAGACGACCTGGATGCAGAGGAAAATCATTCAGGTGCATCGCCAGGGTAAGCGGAAGGCCATGGGTACCATGCCCCTCCTGCCTCAGGATCTGTGATGATCAGGAGGTCCTCCCACTGAGCATCCTGCCACTTCTTAACTCCCTGGCCCCTGCCTCCTCAGACCTCGACAAGGAGCAGGTGGGAGGTTCACTCTCCACATGCAGGAGAGGCAGGCAATTAACTCAGATGAGTGGATCCTGCAAATAGTGGCCTTAGGTCACACCATAGAATTACTGGAGCTTCCTCTGGGAAATCCTCCATTGAAGTCCTCGTACTCTCAGGATCAGGCTATCCTCATTCAAGAGGAAGTAAACTCGCTCTTGCTGAAACAAGCAATCAGGCGAGTCCCCTCAGGCAAACAGGAAAAGGCTTCTACTCCCATTTTTTCCTGGTTCCATAAAGACCGGGGACTTCCGACCCATTGTAGATCTCAGTCAGCTGAACTGCTATGACGAGTACAAGAAATTTCGCATGCTGACACTCCAGAGCCTTCTTCTGCTCCTTTCAGAGAATCATTGGCTCTGTGCTCTGGATATGCAGGATGCCTACCTTCATATCCCTATTTTCCCCAGCCACCGTCTGTTCCTGCGTTTCCTTTTCCAGGGGGAACACTTCCAGTTCCGAGCACTCCCCTTTGGGCTGTCTTTGGCACTTTGGGTTTTTACCAAGTGCCTTGTGGTGGTTGTGGCGTTTCTACATCACAGAAACTCACGGTGTTTCCTCACCTGGACGATTGGCTCCTTGGCCCGTCCAAGTGGATTCTTCAGTGGAGCTCTATCTTTTACCCTGGACCTGTTCAATCGACTCGGGGTCACGGTCAACATGCCCAAGTCATCCCTTATCCCCACCCAGAAACTGCAGTTTATTGGGGTGGTCCTCAACAGGTCCAGTGCAGAGCTTTCCTTCCTCCGGACAGAGTGGAGACTCTGATCCATCAGGCCTCCAAGGTGGCTTCTTGCAGGACTATACCGCACGCGGAGGTCCTTCGCCTGTTAGGCCTTATGGCAGCTTCCATTTTACCAGTTCCCCTAGCCAGGCTCCACAGAAGGATCACTTAGTGGTCCCTGAGGTTGCAATGGGACCCGGCTTCTGGACGATCTGGACCATCGGTCCTCATCTCTTCAGCGGTCGGAAGGATCTTTTATGGTGTATGAATCCACACAATCTTTCCTTGGGGCTTCTGTTTGAAGCCCAGCACCTGTCACCACTCTACCATGGATGTCTCGAACATGGGTGGGTGCTCATCTGGTGGAACATCAAGCCCAGGGACTTTGGTCCGGCTTGGAGTTATCTCTTCACATCAGTGTTCTGGAACTCGGAGCAGTCATGTATGCCTTACAGACCTTTCAACCCCTGCTGCCCAAAGTAACACTGCTGATCCAAACAGACATGTCGGTGGTTTGGTACATCAACAAACAAGGAGGAACCCAGTCGTACCCTCTTTGCAGAGAGGCAACCAGGGTGTGGAACTGGATGGTCCAGCACCACATGTCCCTAGTGGTCATGCATGTACCGGGAGTTCTAAATGACCTGGTGGACAGTCTCAGCAGATCGCAGACCCTTGCTCACAAGTGGGAACTTCATCAGGAAGTGGCAGAATTCATCTTCCAAATTGGGGACGACCGGAACTCGACCTATTCGCTTCTCAATTCAACGCGAAGCTTCCCAAGTTTTGCTTGCTTGTACCAGAGCCAGGTGCTTTCTGGAGTGGTGCATTATCTCTGTCTTGGACAGGGACATTTTTGTATGCCTTCCCTCCATGTCCCATTCTGCAGAGGTTCTACTCAATCTACAGACAGTGAAGGCAAGATGATCCTCATAGCTCCTCTTTGGCCAAGACAGATTTGGTTCCGCTGCTTCAACAGCTATCCAAGGAACCACCAGTTCCACTTCCATTGACACATGACCTCCTTACTCAGGATCAAGGCCGTCTGGTTCATCCAGGGCTCAGGACCCTACATCTGCATGCATGGCTCCTGCAGACGTAGCCATTTCTCACTTTGGGGTGTCTTCCCGAGTGGCGCAGGTCCTGGTCGAAGCCAGAAAACCTTCCATCTGTTCCACTTATGCCTTGAAGTGGAAGCGGTTTTCCATTTGGATGACCGTGAAGGGCTGGAACCCCTTTTCTTGCTCGGCCCCACAAGTCATGGAATACCTCCTTCACCTATCGGACTCAGGTCTTGCCTATTCCTCCCTGAAAGTGCACCTCTCAGCTATTTCGGCATACCACGAGCTGGTGGATGGTAAACCCGTGGCTCAGTTGGATATCTCAAAAACCTTTTCGAAAGGGATTCTCCATCTGAAATCCACCATCTGCAGTCCAATCCCACCTTGGGACTTGAACTTCGTCCTGGAAAAGCTCACCTTGCCTCCTTTCGAGCCAGCCATGAGTTGTGACCTACGCTTCCTATCACATCAGCTCGAAGAATTTTGGAGCTTCATGCTCTGGTTTGCAAGGAGCCTTATCTTATTTTTTCACCGGAACCGGGCAGTCCTCAGAACCCATCCGAGGTTCCTTCCAAAGGTGGTGTCAGAAGCTACTCTGAACCAATTGGTAGAGCTTCCGGTATATTATCCGGCCCCCGCTAACAGGGGTGAGGCACTCCTTCATACTATGGATGTCCATCGGATTCTCCTGTGTTATACCCACCGAACCAAGGAATTTCACTCTTGCGATCAATTGTTTGTCTCCTTCACGCAAAGAACACGAGGAAAACTGGTTTCCAAGCAGGGCCTTTCCAAATGGTTGGGCAACTGCATCAGATTCTGTTATCGCAAGTATGATAAACCCCTGCCGGGTTCTATCAGGGGTCATTCTACTAGGGGCATGGCCACTTCTGCAGCCTTCCTTCGGGAATGTTTCTGCAGTGGACATTTGTGCTGCCACTACTTGGGGAGTTCTGTCCATGCCTTTACTAAACACTATAGTTTGGACATTGCTTCTAGGCGGAGGGCTGGTTTTGGCCTAGCCGTACTGCGAGGTCTACTGTCCTAGACTGGGTCCTTTTGGACTTCAGTTTTTTCCATTGGTCTTGTTTTGTCCCCTTCCTAGTTTCTCTTGGTCTCTCCATGGAGGGACTGCTTGGGACTCAGTCCTATTTGTGATGACCTACTGAAGGAGCCCTCTCGAGGTAAGATAGTACAGTTATGTAGGAACGTACCGTAACAGTAGATCTTCGAGACAGGTTCCTTCAGTAGGTCATATTCTCCCTCCCTGCTTCCCCTCTTTTATGTTTTTCAGGACCTCCAAATCCTGTTCGCTCCTGCTGTCAGGCCTCTTCCGGGCTCCAGCGGGAGAACTGGACGGTGGGCATGGGGACTGCCCACTATATACTGTCACGCTGATGTCTGTCACATGACATCGGGTGGGCGGTCCTCCTGTCAGGGATTGCTAGAAAAGTCTGCCGTGCGACCCGATGTCAGTCCTATTTGTGATGACCTACTGAAGGAACCTCTCTCAAAGAGCTGCTGTTATGGTAAGTTCCTACATAACTGTACTATCTTTCTTCCTTGCTTGGCCCGGTCATCACAAGTCTCCTGTCTTAAGTTTATGGAGATCCATCCAGCATCTGAAACATTACAGTCAACTGTGCTGCAAGGAACACTCTTGTAAGCTTATAATTCAGTCCTTTAGCAGGTTCAGATTACAAGGTCTTCTGTCTTAAGTTTAAGAAGATCCTTCTTCCTTGCTTGGCCCGGTCATCACAAGTCTTCTGTCTTAAGTTTATGGAGAACCATCCAGCATCCAAAGCATTGCAGTCGACTGTGCTGCAAGGAGGACTCTTGTCTTAAGCTTATAATGGAGTCCTTTAACAGGTTCACATTACAAGGTCTTCTGTCTTAAGTTTAAGGAGATCCTTGCTTGTGCAGGTGGTTAAAATTTTACCGTTGACCTTGCATGCTGGATGTCCATAAACTTATCTATTCCTACCTATCATTGATTTGTACTGACTGCGACAGTGGTGGTACCCGGTGATGATTGAGATTCTCTAGATTGAAGATGTACTGTTATGCTGACTTCATACACAATTTATCTTATAACATTTGATGCTCTACTCTTTGTTGAAAACACATCCAGGTTTCTTCCACTAATGATATTTGAAGCACAACACCATAGTCACCCTTGCCCTATAGAACTGTTACGAAATGTGGACAATAATGAAGTCCTGTAACCTAGGCTGTTGCCACATATGCCTACACCAGAGAAAACTAATGTTAAAATCTAAAGAGAAGTTCTGTTATGCGTAACTGTGGCTGATGTAGTTGTAAGACAATGTATTGTTTTTATCTTATTACCTGAATTACTGTCTTGTCAATGTGATTCATGCACTGACACTGTGCAATGGCTTCTTTTACTATAGTGCAGAAGATAAATGCATTTGTATTACACTATTTTCATTCTGTTATCCTCGCTAGCAATTCAAGTTTAGAAAAAGAACATGTGTATCACTGGTAGTTTGCAGTCTTGTATACAGAGGTCCCTCCAGATAATGTTTGGGAGTCTTGCAACTTTGATGTTTTTACTACTACACGGAATTTCTCTGATTCATGCAAGTAAGACATTTTATTAATTCAGAGGACCACATCTTCTAGCTTTCACACCCTTATTCCAGTTGGGAAGATTTCCTCTACAGTGTAGTAACCGCAACAGGCCCCACCAGGTATACTTCTTCTTCTTTATACAAACTTTTTTCACAACACCCAGCTGATTCTCTCAGACAATGCATGGGAAAAAGAGGCCAACATCCAAATTTCGGAACTTAATTGGCAACACAGGCTGAAGAGGAGCTGGAAAGTAACTTCCTCTCCTATTTGGAGGGAGATTTTTTGGAACGTCTTAATTAGATTTTTTTTAGAATCCACAATAACCAAACACTATACAGTAGGAGCAAATGATGCATGCTGGAGGAAATGTGGACAATCTGGCAATTATTGGCATATTTTTTGGGAGTGTTCAAAGCTTCATAAATTTTGGGGTGATTCGAGCCATAGTAACCCAAGTAGTGGGGACAGACATCCCCATCTCAGGAGAGGAGTGGATATTGGGTATTCCGTCAGTGACACATTTAAGGGGAGAGGCCAGAAAAGTTTCCCTGATCCTGTTGACAGTAGCCTTGAAATGCATTACAGGAAACTGGTTATCCATGCTAACCTCAACTTTAGGTGCATGGGTCAAACGGGTGAAGGACATGGTCCAGATGGGGCAGCTCATGGCAAGATTAAGATTTACTAAAGAGAAACAGATTGAAAGATGGACGGGATGGGAGACCTGGTTGCATAGTTTTGAGGGTTTTGGGTTGATGGCAGAAGACAGAGCAAGTCAATCTGCCTGATAGATGGGGTAGGGCTTAATCCTCGGAGGGAGAGTTCAGTTTCCTCCTCGTTAGGAGGATACCTCGTAGGGGAATTGAGGGGATGGGATGAATAGATTTAGCATATTATAATTTAAGATTTGAAACATGGGTGGGTAGGGGGTACACACAGTTTAACCAAGGGCCAAGTTGGTGAGGTCCATAAAATAAGGGACATGATTTAACTTTCTTTTGAACAGTGTCCTCTTGATATTTAACATACAGATGCTCTCCAGTTCTTTTATTGGATATACAGTATTCTGATATACCTTGCTTTGATATTTCTGTTAAAGTAATACACTAATTGTCTTGGTTTTGTAACTACCCTGCATCCCCCTCTGCTCAGCTGTTACATCTCTCTTTTCATACTGCTTGAACTATCAGATGAATGGCATGGAGTGAGAGTCTGTGATATCACAGACTGTCTTGGACATATGAAAATGAAGAGCAATAACTGGTTCAAAGAGTGGAATTCAATGTAGATCTGAGGGCAGTATGGCACCCCAAAGCCACAGTATTTATCTAAAAATAATCAAAGCATATCAGGATTCAAGATGCATAACTGGCATGGAAAGGCAGATAGAGGGGCAGTTACATATACAAGAATCATCTATCTCCTTTACATAGAAAATTATTTTTTGCATATTTAACTGCCCTTCCATATTCCTTTCCATGCCAGTTATACATTATGATATGCTTTGCTAAATTTTTGATAAATATTGTAATTTTAGGGTGCCTTATTGCCCTCTGCTCTACACTGAATTCCTCTCCGAACCAGTCATTGCTTTTGATTTTCATATCTCTAAGACACTGTGTGACATCACAGACTCCCATTCCATGCCATTCATCTCATTGACCTGGAACGTTGATGATATCATAGAATGTTATGGCACCATGAAAAGACAGAGCTGCAGTCTGCAGCAGCTGAGCAGTTAGGGATTCAGGGTAGATATAAAAGCAACAAAATTATTTTACCTTAACAAAAAGGTCAAAAGTATTTCAGAATACCAGGTATCCAATAACCAACCAATAACAACATTTTGAAATTTAAAGTTATTTTAAACTGATATGCAACTAATTATAATGGTGATTGACTCAGTAACACTGCTTTCTATAGTTGAACTATAATAATTGTGATGTGATGGTCCTGTGATTGTGTTTCGCTAAAATGTGTTTTGCACTTTCAAATGAAGGAACTGGTATGTTTCAAAAATATTAAACGTTACATGATAACAAGTATCATAAATGATTATTTTACATAGCAACAGCAGACTATAAAAAAATGACTGTTATGATCTCTTAATACATGTAATATGAAAATTACCAAAATTAAAATACGAGGCCAACAATTAACTGTCTCATGTTTTCTTTTTGTTACATACAGTACTGCGTGAGAACTTATTGACCTTCTTACCTGTGTTTCTGTTTGAACCTGTGGTAAATGTACATCAAAATTTAACAACTTGTAAGGTATTAAATTAGAACTAGGAAAAAACAGAATGAATTGTACACCCTATGGTTTATGGGTGCCCAGAACCCCCACCATTCATGTCGTGGTACGCAAAAATCAGGACTTTTTGGTGAGTTTGCCCGCCCCCAAAAAAAAAAAATTACGCCCCTGACTAGGCGGACAGCATGGCTGCATCTTTCCTGGTTGTCACCCTTGGACCAGCATAAGGTGACTGCCTCCGCGTACCGGAGAACCCACCTTTTCTCCCATGGGGTGAGGCAGCATCTGTCAGGGCAACCTCCTGCCCCTTCTGGGGGGGTTCCCGTCTCACTCTCTCCAGTCTCGGGCCTCGCCAGACCCATAAAGGTTCTCCCTCTCAATGTTTTTCCCCCACTGGGAGCTAAGGGACTTAGTTCTTTAGGGTCTAGGGCCCCCTTCGGGGGGGCTCGGTACTCACCCAAATTGATGAATGGTGAAGATCGACACGGATAAGATAATGAAAATGACATACCTACTGTAATTCCTGATTTTTTTGTGTATCTTCACCATTCATCACAAATCCCACCCTCCATCCCCCTCCCTCTGTGTGCCCCCTTCCCCCCCTTCCTTTCCGCTGGTCAGGAGCGGGGTGACCTGGAGTGCACAGGGGGATATTTACCTTCTGACAAGAGAAGAATCGGGGGAGAGGGCGCTTCTCTCCTCAATGCTTTGGCTCCACCCCTTTGGGGTGGGGGTTGGTGGTTGCCCTCTCTTCTCTTCTCTCTCTCTCTCTCTTTCTCTGTCCTCCTCCGTTACTGTCCTTAGGGACTCATCCCTCAAATTTAATTAAAAAGAAACCTTTGTTTCTTCCCTTCCAGCTGTGTGGTTTTGGGAGGAGACAACCCTGGATCCTGTCCCTTTCTCCCAGAATAACCTCTTCTGCTCATGCTGGAGTTCTTGCCAGTGAGTTTGTGCCTTGAATTCTGGCAATTCAGCCTTCTGGCTACTCTTTCACAGCTACTAATCCAGTCTGGAGACAGTCATCAGTCCAGGGTAGGTCCTCCCCCCTCCTATTTCGTATTTTTCCCTCCCTCCTTCTCTCTCCTTTTCTGCGTCCAGAGATTGGAGCCCCTTCCCAATCTCCTTAGTTTTTCTCAGCCTCCTTCTGTCCTCTCTGTCATTTATTTCTCCTTTTAGTTTGTATATCTTTTTCTTTGTCTGTCCCCTGGACTTCCTTGTTCCTCATTCCCAACCATTTCTTACTCTACGGTGACTCAGAACTGGCGGGAGGGTGGGGTCGACGACACCTAACAGCCAACCTGTGAGCGTTGGTGCGTCGACTCTGCCCATCCAAAAATAAAAAAGCTCCCACAGGGTTGTGACCTCTGGCCAGAACCCAAATGTGATGAATGGTGAAGATACACAAAAAGATCAGGAATTATGGTAGGTACGTAATTTTCATTTTTTGACTCTGCTACCTCCTCAGGAAGGTCGTTCCATGTATCCATAACTCTCTCCATGAAAAAATACTTCCTCACATTACCTCTGAGCCATTCCCCCTCTATCTTCAAATTGTGCCCCCTTGTTCTTGCACATCTCTTTTTCTGAAAGATGCTACCCTCTTGGACTTTGTTGATTCCCTTGAGGTACTTGAAAGTTTCTATCATGTCCCCCTCTCCCCCCCCTTCCTCAAGGGTATACATATTAAGCTCCTTTAATCTCTCTTCGTACATCTTCTGGTGCAGACCCTGCACTATTTTAGTTGCCTTCCTCTGGACAGCCTCCCTCCCTCCTGCCTGTGTCCTTGTGGAGATGGGGTCTCCAGAACTGGACACAGTACTTCAGATGGGGTCTCACCCACTGTCTGTACAGAGGGATAACAACTTCCTGTTTTCTACTGGTGATGCCTTTCCTTATCCATCCCAGTGTCCCACCAGCCCTTCTTACTGCCTTCTCACATTGCTTGCCCACCTTTAGGTCATCTGATATGACTACCCCCAGGTCCCTTTCCATTTTTTTTTTTGTTGTTAGTATCTCCCCCCCCCCATTGTGTATTCTTCCCCTGGGTTTTTGCCTCCCAGGTGCATTACTTTGCACTTCTTTGTGTTGAATCTAAACTGCCATACATTTAACCATTCCTCCAACCTTGCCAAGTCCCTTCTCAACCTTTCCACCTCACCTTCTGTATTGACCCTGTTGCAGATCTTTGTGTCATCTGCAAAGAGACATACAATTCCTTCCAGTCCCTAGGCAATGTCAATTATAAAGACATTGAAGAGGACTGGTCCCAGTACTGAACCCTGCGGTACTCCGCTAGTAACCCCCCTTTCTTCAAAGTGGACTCCATTTACTATTACCCTCTGCGTCCTGTTGTCCAGCCAATTTTTTTTTATTTATATTTATTTGCTTTTGGTAACTGGGTAAGTGCGCTAGGCAAGATAACCTGCCTATTTTCAGGCACAACCCTGGAGAGTACAATATGTCAATACAGCAGAGTACAAAATCATAACAGTAGTGACAAACAATCAGGTAAGTGCAGTGGAACTGTGTACAAAATACATTAACAGAGGACTGTCATAAATATGAAACATGAATAGCAGCCAACAGTGTATCATGCCATTAATAACAACAGGCAGTAAGCAAACATTCAGGATTCCTAGCTGGGAGCGAGCAGTCCTGTAGGCACAGCTAACTGCCGATATCCAAATTAACATGCTAGACTAGGATAACATGATAGACACATACATCAGGCCAAGGGATAGGGGAGGCAGGCAGAACTCTAAGACAAACAGCAATTCCGAGGGGTGGGTAGGTCACAAACAAGAAGTCAAAGTCGAGAGAAGTGACAAGCGGAGGGACAGGAAAGATGTTAAGTGCAGTCACAGGTTCCAGAAACAAGGAGGTGGGAAAATAGGGCATGCTTAAAAGTAAGGTGGGATGAGGAGTTCTTGACATGTCATGGGAGGGAGTTCCACAACCTAGGAGCAAAGTAGGAGAAGGCTTGTTCACCCATTTTGTGAGCAAGCCTGAGAGCAGTAACGGGAGGTTGAGACCCAGGGAGCGAAAGTGAGACTGGGGTAAACATGTCCCCCAGAGAGGCAGGACAAGGTGTTCTGGTTAAGGAGTCAACAAAACAGCCTAGGGAGTATGAACGAAGGGCATCAGGAGACAGCCATTTTAAGGCAGTATAGAAACAGCAGCAATGTGTAAGGTGGGGAGCAGAAAGGGCAAATCTACAGATATTTTTGTAAGACATGTCCCAATTGTGAAGGACATCTGAGTTAGCATGTGAAAGCACCGGCAGAGCATAAAGCAGTTGTGGGAGTAAAACTCCACACGCAACAGAGATCCTGGCAGCTGGGGTGAGAGAGTGGCGCACTTTGTAGGCCGCACCAATTTGGGCATTGACCAGGCGACACACCTCGCTAACATGCATTGGGCAGTCAAGTGCAGGGTCAAGCATCACCCCTAGGTACTTGAAGGATGAAGTGTTGGATACAGCAGTCCCATCGCAACTGCGCACCAGGAGTTTAGTGGACTCAGTGGGCACCTTTCTGTGGGACCCAAAGAGCATGGCCTGGGTCTTAGGTATGTTTATGACTTGATAGTTGGATGAGAACCAGGATTGAAGGGTCTGAAATGCGGAGGAGAGATGACGATTGATGTTGGCAATAGACTTGGAGGACGAATAAAGCACCACATCTTCTGCGTACATTATAATGTTACAGTGAAAAGATGGAGTGGGGATATTATTAATGAAGAGGGAGAAAAGTAGAGGACCAAGTATTGAACCCTGTGGCATGCCACGGGTAATCGGGACAGGGGAGGAGATAGACTTACAGAAGGTTACAGCCTGAGACCGATTATCAAGGTAGCTGCTCAGCCAGGAGAGGGTAGAGTCAGAGGCACCAAAAGTGTTCAACTTAGCAAAAAGAAGTGGGTGATGAACCATGTCAAATGCTTTGGAGAGATCTACGAAGACAGCTCCAGTAAGCAAGCCCCTGTCCATATTATTTTTTATATCGCTGAAAAGCTGAATAGGTAAGAGCTGTAGTAGCGCTGTGCCCTGCCCTAAACCCATGTTGTATGGGGGATTGTAAGTCAAAGTTAAGAATGTGTGCAGAGACCTGCCGGTGAACAAGTTTCTCGAGCAGCCTGCTGAGAGTGGGCAGGAGTGAAATGGGTCTGTAGTTAGACATGATCCTGGCATCCCCGTTTCTTAAAGATTGGTATAGTCCTGGCAACCTTCCAGACTGAAGGTACAGAGGCAGAGCAGATGGAGAGGTTGAAGAGTCTGGTTACAGGTACAGCGAGACTAGACGCAAACTGCCTGAGAATCCTAGGATGTATACCATCTGGGCCTGCACTGCCATTAGCTGGTAAAGACCTTAGAAGCTTAAGCACCTCAAGACAAGTGACCGCTGATAGTTCGAGGGCCAGTGGTGCAGTGGCTGGCGGGCATGGGGATGCTAGGTGGGTGTCGGCAGAGGGGGGGGGATAGAAGGGGTGGAAAACGGAGAGTTAAAAGCAATGGTAAGGGGGTTATTGCAATGAGTATCATTTATCAGCATTTCATTCGGAGTCATAGGCTTACTATTACCCAGAATTTCTATAATATGGGACCAGTAACGTTTGGGGTTAGAGGACGAAGAACTGAGAAGGTGCTCCAGGACTGGAAGGTGGCACATATAGTGCCTGTCCACAGGGGGGATCAAGAGAGGTGGTAGGGAACTACAGGCCCGTCAGCCTGACATCGGTGGTGGGCAAGGTGATGGAGGGCATTGTTAAGGATAGACTGGAGGGGACCTGGAAAAGTGGGGTGCCTGGATGATAGACAGCATGGATTCGTCCCGGGGAAATCCTGTCAGACAAACCTAGTGGAGCTCTATGAGTGGGTGACGAATGCCTTGGACCTGGGTAGACTGGCAGACGTCCTCTTTCTTGACTTCAGCAAGGCATTTGACTCTGTTCTTCACAGGGGCCTGTTGGATAATCTGGGAGAAATGGGGGTGGGGAACCAGATGATCAGATGGATAGGAAATTGGCTCCAGAACTGGACCCAGAGGGTTGTGGTTGGTAGGATAGTCTCCTCTCCAAAGAGGGTCATTAGTGGAGTCCCTCGGGGATCGGTCCTTGGGCCCATCCTGTTCAACGCCTACATCTCTGACATAAGGAAGGGTATCAGGAGTGAGATGAGTCTCTCTGCAGATGACTCAAAACTGTGGGCAGTGGTGGATGGGAAGGAGAGGAGGGTGGCCCTACAGGGGGACATGGAGGCTCTGGAAAGGTGGTCTAGAAAGCAGAAGCTGAGGTTCAATGCAGGAAAATGCAAGGTACTGCACCTAGAAGCCAGAAACCCGGGCCAAGTGTACGCCCTTGGGGGAATGCTACTAGTCTCGATGGCTGAGAGGGACCTGGGGGTGGTGGTGGATGTCAAGATGAACAACTCGGAGACTTGTAGGAGGGCAGCGGCAAAGGCCAACAGGATGCTGGGATGCATTGCTAGGGAGCTCACCTCCAGAAGGAGGGAAGTGATACTCCCCCTGTATAACTGCTTGGTGAGGCCGCACCTCGAGTACTGCGTGCAGTTTTGGAGGCCACATTTAAAGAGGGACACTGAACTCCTGGAGAGGGTCCAGAGGACAGCAACCAAAATGATTTGGGGCTTAGGGGATAGGACCTATGGGGAGAGGCTCGAAGAGCTAAATATGTACACATTGGAGAGAGAGAGAAGGGACCGGGGGACATGATAGAGGTCTTCAGGTACATGAAGGGTAAATAGGGAGGAGCAGTCAGGGTGCTCCAAAAGGAAGGAGAGGACAACTAGAGGCATGGGTGGAAGCTGAGAGTTCAGGGAGAAAGGAGGAGGTGCTCTTTTCTGAGTGGGTGGTGGAGCCATGGAATCGTTGCCAGGGGCTGGTGGAGGAGTTCAAGAGGGGGTGGGATAGGTAGAGGGGAAGGGTTCTGGAAGCAAAAACCAGTGCAGTGAGAATATCTGGGACTGGGAAGGGAGAAGCCAAAGAGGGAGAGTGGGGCAGCAAAGTCAGCTCCCAGGGTGGGGGCTGATCAAACGAGCAGACACGAAAGACCATTAGGCCTATTCTGCTGGCATTTTAGTATGTTAGTAAGGTTGCAATAGTATATGCTCTTGGCCGCACAAATTTCCCTTTTTACAGGCATTCCGTAAGGCCCTGTAGGCCTCGAAGTCTGCTTGATGGGAAGTGGACTTCCAAACTGACCAGAGGTTGTCTCTCCATTTTAGCAGCTGAAGTAGGGGGCGCTTGAGCCATTTGGTGACTTCACCTTGTACTCTACGTGTAGTGGCCAGAATATGAACATTCTGGAGGGAGATTAGGGTATCATTAAAGTAACCTACCACTTTGTTGACATTATTGGTTATGTAGAAAGGGGACCAGTCAACCATTCTAAGATCGTGACACGCAGAAATGCAGCATGGTTAAGTTTAGAGATGTTGGAGGAAGATACAACTTTGGGTGGGTAGAAGGGAGGGGAGGTGTCCCAGGTGCAGTACACTGGGCAGTGATTGCTTATGGAGTCAGGTAGGACTCCAGCCGAGGGGAAGTTCTCAATCCTATTGGTAAGTATCCAGTCTAGGAGGGTGGAGGTGTTCCCCCGATGGGGGATCCTGGTGGGGCTCCTGATAAGCTGAGTAAGGTTAGCCTTGCTTGTAATAGAGGATAAGAGGGAGAAACTGGGTCCCGTCCAGTCCAGATTAAAATCGCCCATGCAGATGACTTCGTTTTTCCCAGTCACAGAGGGCACAAGTTCAATAAACTCTTCTAGTTTCTAGGGGGTATATAAACGCAGAAGATATGAATTTTTTTGACTCCCCCAAGTAGCAGAAGTGAATGGAGCACCTTGCAATTAGCCAGAGGGGGACTTTGTATAAAAGACACGTTGAGGTGAGGCTTGAAGTACACGGCCAGGCCACCCTCTCTTTTGGCATTAGAGTGATCAGACCGAAGCAAATTATAGCCAGGCAAGGAGCAGCGGAAGTCTGTAATAGAAGGTTTCAGACAGTGCCAGAGCATCTGGTTTAGTTGAGGTGACCCAAGCCTCAAGTTCTGGGAGATTAGCAGTAAGGCTCCTAATGTTAAGGTGAGCAAAGGTGAAACTGGAGATTGATGCTAACAATTGGTGGTGACATTAGCTGTAGAGGGTCCAGGACTGGTCTCAATGTCCCCAGCAAGAGTAAGGGAGAGACTAGTTATCCAGAGGGAGGCTATGACAAATGCGTGGGAGACACTCACAGGAGAGAGAGTGAATCTTCATAAGATTTACCTAAGTAAAACCCCAAGGGGTTTATTATTGAGCCCCAGCATAGGTAGAGGTTTAGGGGTGGGGTCAGAGAGCAAGTTGGAGTAGCAGAAGTTGCCAGAGGAGTAAAAGAGGTGGGTAGAGGGCTGCTTGGTAGGGCCAGTTAATACTACAAGAAACAACATAGCACCTGTAACTAGCAGGAGGGAAAAACAGTTTTAGGGAACATGGTGAGGAAGGACTAAAGGCAGAGGTAATCAGAGATGAGTGAAGACAACGAGAAGAGGAATCCAGCACTGGAGCAGGAGATTCAGATAAGCACTAAGAGCAGAGACTGTGAGTCAGGGTCCACCGGAGTACAGGTGACCTCTAGTGGCGAACGCGTATAAAGTGCAGATGGCAATGTAGGGAGATAGTGTAAAGAATCACTTCATGAGTATCCATTAGCATAATTTAAACGTCAGTTAGGGTGGGGAGGGTATTGGAGGGTGGGCGGGGAGCAGTCGCAAAGTGACTGCAGGGATCTGCTTTGCAGCCCCTGAAGCAAGCCGGCAGCCTGAACAAGCAGCAGTTACATCCATGCTACCAGCTGGCGGCTCGGAGATGCACTTCACTTGTGCTCCACGAAGTGCTCCGATTCAAAGCAGTTAAAATATAAATAACATTAAGCATGCCCTAAATTATATTTAAAATTCAGTATGCAGCTGGGAGCTAGGCTGTACTAACAAGATCGCCCACTACCACCTTGGGACCCACTCCAAGGATGGCTAACTTGTATATTAATCTTTTGTGTGGGACTGTGTCAAATGCCTTGCTAAAATCTAGGTAGGCATTGTCCACAGCCCCTCCCTGGTCTACTACTTTGGTCACCCAGTCAAAGAAATCTATTAGATTTGTCTGACATAACCTTCCCACTGTGAATCCATGCTGCCTTGGGTTTGGGTCCTGTGTCCCGCTGGCCTCTAGGTACTCAACAGTTCTTTCCTTCAGAAATGATTCCATCATTTTCCCTACCACTGAGGTCAAGCTAACAGGTCTGTAGTTTCTTACCTCTGCCTTGCTCCCACTTTTGTGAAGTGGAATCACATCTGCCCTCCGCCAGTCCTCAGGTATCACCCCATCCTCCCATGATTTGTTAGAGGGTAGTCAGTGGTGTCACTAGTTCTACCCTTAGTTCTTTTAGAATTCTTGGGTGAATCCAATCAGGCCCCATTGCTTTGTCCACCTTCAGTTTTAAGAGTGTTTTCAGAACCCTTTCTTCTGTGAATGGACTGGTATCAACCCCCCTATCCAGAGTGTTTCTATTGTTTGGTTTAGGTACCTCCCCCTCCTCTTCTTTTGTGAATACTGAGCAGAAGTATTCATTCAGTATCCCTGCTTTTACACTGTCACCCTCTGCCCACATTCTCTCCCCTTTATTAAGCCTCAGTATCCCTCACTTGGTCTTTCTCCGCTCCCTAATGTACCTATAAAAGGTTTTATCCCCCCCCTTTTTTTTTTGTGAATTCTTTTTTATTGTCCAGCGATTCCAGGGCCCCATCAGGCGAGACCCACGCAAGTCACCTGCTACCACCCTGCCTGAATCCCCAGTCTGATGAGGAATCTGGGACAGAGTTCCCCCCCACTGGACCCCATGAGAGAAGAGGGAACCTGAGAGACTCAATCAGATGGGGACCGGTGGTGGACGTGTGCGGTGCTCCCTTGGGACTGCCGTCTTCCTCCTGAATGCTGAGTTTTTTTCTTGCTTGTGTGCCCTGGAGCGCAGATGTGCAGTGGCATCCATGCATGTTGCATGCTGACGGCGCTCCACCCCAATGCTGGCACTGCCATCTACCCCTGATCTCCATCGGGGGCCACTGGCGAGCAGTGCGAATCCTGCTACCCACCCTGGGAGAGGAGAGCAGTCCCTTGGATACTTGATCCTCTCCCTCTCCAGTTGACCCCTGATGACCCGAGTCCATTCCCAAACCAAGGTTGCTGGCATGGTGTGAGGTATGGCGTCCAGCACCTCAACCCTCGGCGCCTCTGGGCCAACTTATCCCCCTTCTTAAGAGTTATCTATCTTTTCCTCAGTTTGAGCCTTTGCTATTCTGACTGCCTTCCCTGCCTCCTTCTGCCTTAACTGATATAGTTCTCTGTCCTGCTCCTTCTGTGTTTCCTTATATTTCCTGAATGCTATCCTTTTCTCCTTAACATTTGCTGCCACCTCTTTTGAGAACCACAGTGGCTTTTTCCTTCATTTTGTTTTGTTGATTTGCTTTACACAAAGGCTTGTTGCCTCTGTGATGGCAGTTTTGATTTTTCCCCATTGTTCTTCCACCCCTCCTTCTTGCCTGTTTGCTAGTGCTTTTCTGAGGCACTCCCCCATTTTTCCAAAGTCAGCCCTCCTAAAGTCTAACACACTTGTTTTTGTATGGCTTGACTCTACAGCTGTGTTTATTGTGAACACACTGTTTGGTGGTCGCTTGTTCCCAGATGGCTACCCACTTCTGAATCTGAGATCCTTACTCCATCCCCATTTGAAAGTACCAGGTCTAAGACTGCTCCCTCTTGAGTGGGTTCCAACACTAGCTGTCTGAGGCATGTCCCCTGTAGGGCACCGAGAATGACCCTGCTCTTCAATGTGGCTGCAGTAAAGGTGCTCCAATTAACATCTGGCATATTCAGGTCCCCCATCAACAATATCTCTCCTTTCTCTGCCATTCTGAGAATTCCTTCTTGCAAGAAGCTACTGCTGATACCTACAGTAGTCTTACGGAGATTATGCGGCGACGCAACTGTGCATGCACGGCATTTGCACATGCGAAGTTGCAGTGAATGGCATTCTGCCATTCACAAGATGGCAGCACCCTGAAATGCAGAAGTAACAGCCAAAATAGTGCGGCTATTACTCCGTAGCAGCCGATCGTGGCAGAGTGTTTCAAGCTCTGTTGGACTTTCAAAAATATATGTTCAAAAGTCCAACGGAAACTGCCACAATCAGCCGTTTTAAGGCAAGACATGCCAAAATGGCAGTAGGCTCCACCCACAGCCATAAAAAGCATATGGGGGGTGTAGAGGAAGAAGGAAAACCCTTCAAATGAGAGGGAACTACTTGTTGGGAGGGGCAGAAGGAAAACCCCTATCTAGGGTAAAAGTACAAAGGAGTATAACAAACAGAAAAAGGTGAAAGCTAAAAACACACTGTCGGGGGGTCAGTAGGGTACAGTGCAAGTGGCTGTGGGGTGGCAGATTACAGAGAGAACTTCTGGAGACTGCCGTACTGCCCCATCTGTACTCACCTGTCTCGGTTGAGGGAAGAGGTTGCTAACCTTCAGACCTAGTTGGCTAGGATTCAGGGGACCTCTCCCCCCACCCAGTGACCACCAAGTCTGCACCATTACCTCAGAGTATGCCAAAGAGGAGGAATGGCTGGGCTGTGGTGAGCTCTGGAAGGGTGGGGGTGGTGGGACACAAACACATTCCTCAACTGGTACTACTACAGAATTCCTGCATCACTCTGGCAGAGTAGGACTGCCAGGAAGAGGCACCTGTAAGAGTCACCAGGGAGGATGTGGGTGTCCTCCATAATAAAGATCCCAAGGGGGTAGTAGAGGACCCCCAGAGGAGGGGAGGAATCAATTTCAGGTGGGGACTCGATTGTGAGGGGACAGATTTGGGATTAGGGATTGGGGGGGTTTGGTGCCTACATGGTGCCATGGCCTGGAGGGATGGGAAGCAGATCCTGAGGATCACTAGGGTAGCAGGATGGGAAAGAGGGAGAGCTGGATGTCATTATCCAGTGGGGATTAATGATATGGCTAGGGATGGGGCAGAAATGGTGCAAGTGGAGTTTAGGTAGCTTGAAGGGAGTATTAGGTAGCGCGCACAGTGGCAGGAGAGAGGGATCTCCACACTAGGAGTGTCAAGTCATGGTTGAAGGAATGGTACAGAGAGGAGAGGTTTGGCTACATTGAGGACTGGGTATGCACCTGGTGGGATAAGGGTGTATACAGGGGTGATGGCCTGCATCCATCCAGGAGGGGAACTGCAGTCCTCAGTGGATGGTTTAAACGTTGCTTTGCTGAAAGTAGTGGAGGGGTGGAAGAAGAAATCAGGGAGGAAGCAACTGCCCTCCCCCCCCACACACACACAGACTGACAGAGTAGGGAGAATCTGAGGGGAGAAGAATTCCCCAGGGTGCAAATTAATAAAGGAAGCAGCATGGTAGAAATGAAGGGGGACGGGACAAGAACATTAAAAGAGATGGGGAAGGGGAAAAAAGGGGTGACAAAATTTGGAAGGTCATGTGTGTAAATGCTAGGAAATAAGACTCTGGATCTAGAAGCCATCATGGCAGAGATCGACCTGGATATTGTGGCCATTACCGAGTCATGGTGCACTGAAAACCATGACTGGGACATGGCCATACCAGGCTATACTTTGTTCAGGAAGGACAGGGTGGGAAGGAAAGGAGGGGATATGATGCTTTCTGTGAGAGACAGCATAAAAGCAACAGAGATACAGGGAATACAGGGAGATCCGAGGTACTGTCGGTCACCCTTGAGATGGGGAATGGAGCCACTATTTGCACTGGTGTGATTTACAGACCTCCAGCACAGGAGGAGTTAGACAAGGTACTGGTGGAAGCCACTGGCAAGATGGCAGAAAAGGGGAGGTGCTGCTGGTGGGGGACTTCAGTCTGCTGGATGTAGATTGGAGTCTCCCAGCTGTGCCTTCAGCCAGAAGCAGATACATTCTGGACTCCTTGCTGGGGGTGTTCCCAGTCAGCGAACTCACCCATGATGGGGCAGCACTGAACCTAGTTCTCAATAACGGACAATGTTGCAGACGTCAAAAGTGGGAGTCCACCTGGGGACCAGTGATCCTGTTCAGTGTGTTCAAGATAAGGATGGCTGCGGAATCGAACCACACAATGGCAGGGGGTTCGATGTGATGGATTGATGCTCCCCGATGATGCCTTAATGAAACTGGTTGGAGTTTCTTTTTTGCCTGTCTGTAAATGTCTCTGAAAGGGGCTTGACCACTATTTACCAGGTTATTTCTTTAATAAATCATTTGCATCATTTATGTGCTCTTGTTTTGATTTTTTTTCTGGTGCTATTTGGGCTCTGACTGGGTGGTGCTGTTCTTTCTTGTTTGAGTATTTTGGGTGATGCCAGACCTACTAAGAATAACACTGTTTTAGACAATGATAGTGGTTACAGCATTGAAGAAAGAAACCCATGACTTGTATTTTTTTTTTGTATTTAACCTTTTTCAAAACCAAAAGTCCTACCCTTGCAAACAAATCCCTGTTATCTTCTACCCCACAAACTGACAAAATAAAACAACATTAACGTCAGTTCTCATTCAGCTGTCATGATATGCAGCCCCTGGCTGCTTTGCAAATAGAGATGCAGGACCTTTAATCTCATTGCTGTTATGCATCTATGGAGAATATGTTAGTTCAGGCTTTTAACATCTGTGGAAGAGAGGGACACGTGAAGCTATTAATTCCCGAGATAGCTCGGCTGCCAAGAATCACTGGTGTTTTACACCTCACTAGTATTTTGATCCCTCTCCAACTGCAAATGTCAAATTCATGATGGAAAAAAAGCTATCCATGTGTCGAGAGGGGAGATTAAAAGGGACAGAAACCATAACGGCAGTTTGAATATAGATTTGCTGCACCCCATTCTCTTTCTGTGTCTGTTTCCTTGTTCTTTAAAACTAAGTCTATACAGCCTGCCATTGTATAATTATTGGTTCTTCAGCCAGTGAGATCATCATCAGTAAGTCAGCGGCTCCTCCTGATGTGGATACCACTGCTTACGGCGTGGATGCAGCTGCTGTCAACATGGATACCACTTTTTGTGTGGGTTGCTACTCTGAAACTGGAGTGACTTATCCATGCTTTCAGTTTTCATCGAGGTGGCAGTCTGTGCCAGTGGCATTATCCGTGGCAGTAGGCACCGATTGTGTCTGATGACATCACTGGTGGGAGCATGTATAATGGTGTAAAGTGGGAGATTACATACACAGCTGAAACCAAAAAGAGATACAACTAGGTAACCGGGTAAACAAATAGAAACTGTGAGAAATGCCCTATCCTTGTTAAAGCACGCAGCATTCAAATCCATCAGAAACTAGTCCCTGAATGGCCAGGGTAGAAATGGAGAGAGATAGAGAAGTACATTGTCCAGAAGACCCTTGGTAATAGGTTTGATCTTTAAATGCCTGTGGCCGCTGTGCTATGCAAGTTGTCTCCTAAGCTTCTTTCTGGTATGAGCACTTATGGGAGTTACTGTGGGATATTGTATTTATTTTATCAGGAAAAGGCTCAGTTGAGTGAAACTCATTTGCAAGGAGGTCCTGGTTAGGACAGCAGTACGTACAAGATATACAGAATGATAAACACATAGAATGTATACAGAGTGATACACACTGAATACTTGATATATAAACTTGCTTTCATCCGCCTTAGACCATTTTTTTTCTCCCTGCCCTCTGTCTTCCCTAGGTAACCTACCTCTCTGACACCTCTTCTCTGCCTCTCTAAACAACCTCCTCACATGTCTCTTCTCTCATCCTTTACCCTTTTCCCCTGCTTCCTACCACCTTCCCTTCTTCTCCCCCGTTTTCATTAACCATAGATTTTTGGCACGTATTGTATTGCTCTGTGTATACCTTTCTCTTGCAATGACAGTTTCTCACATTGTTTTGACTCTTGTTGTTATTTGACCTAACTGTATTTTGACTGCTTCATACCGAACAATTGTCTTTACAACCTAAGTGTGATTGTTATTTGAATCAATGTTTTCTCTACCCCTTAAGTTTGATAGTATGTTGATTCCCCCCTTACTGTGTTACATATCTCATGTGCTGCGTCACATGTATGCTCATTTGTATTTCAAACTGTCTTTCTCCCAGGCCGTGCCTGAAAATAGGCATTCTTATGCCTAATGCACCCGCCCGGTTACCAAAAGCAAATAAATAAATAAACATAAAGCAGCTAGTGCATACTAATCTGAGAATTACAGGGAATGGAAACTATATATGCAGGATATTATAGTAAATACATACAAGGAGTATATTTATGAAATGCTGTTCTACTGGCAAGAACATGTCTGTGGGTATAAATGTGACAGATATGCTGCATAAATTCTTGTACTGTTGAAGGACAGAGGTTAACCACAATTACAACTATCAACACAGTGGGTCTCTAGGAGACTTTAAAAGAAGTACGACTAATCAAGTTGCTGAGTTTTCGTGTGTTTTGCAACTTATTTCACAAACAATACTGCCTGCTATTGTAAGCTGCTGCTTCAGTCCCTGCTGGTCCGGTGATTCTCTGAGCTTGTCTTTGGCAGGGAGTTGGGGCATGCTGTGGGTGGCCACATTGTGTGGGCACCAGTGGGGAGCAATGACATGGTGGTCTCGGCCTGCAGAGGTCTCGGAGTGGTCCTGGTGCTGACAGCTTGCAGTTCATTGATGTGGCTCAATGGAGGAGAGTCTCCAGAAGATCTATTGTTACAGTAGGTAACTGCTCTTTAGTGCAGCACTAACTGGTGCCTAGGTAGTTATCTGGCTTAGTTTTGAACAAAGAGCAGTCATCTTTAACTATTACTTCTGCTCTGTCTTCACAAGGAAAGACAGTGGTCCATGCCTGAAAGTGGCATCAAGGCAGCTGCCAGGAGAATTCCTGAAATGAGGTAGCCAGTATTTCTTTACTAGAGAAAGGATCCAGAAGGGGCTTAAAGCCTTAAACATAGATGAACCCTCGGGCCAGATGGGATGCATCCAAGGGTGCGCAAGGAATTGGCTGCAGAAGTGCCTGAACCCCTAGTGGAGCTGCTCAGTAGCTCAATTCAGACAGGGGTAGTTCCAAAACACTGGAGGGTAGTGGACATAGTCCTGCTACACAAGGGGCAAGACGAGGAGCAACTAAGGAATTATAGCCTGGTCACAGAGAACCTTGTGGATTACCTAGAGAGCAATGGTCTACAAGATAGTAAACAGCATGGGTTTGTGGAAGGGAGCTCTTGTCAGACCAGCCTGATAGTTTTCTTTGGGTAACAAAGATCGTAGGTAAGGGCCACGCTGTGAATTTACTCTACTTCAGTTTCAGCAAGCCTTTGACTCGGCACCACATGGATGATTACTGAAGAAGCTGGAGGACCTTGGTGTGGCTAGGGACATAAATCATCAGGGAACTGGTTGAAGGAGAGACTGCAGAAGGTGGTGGTAAACTGGGACAAATCAGAAGAGAGAAGTCATAAGTGGGGGTGCCACAGGGATCTGTCCTGGGGCCCATCCTCTTCAATATGTTCATCGACGATACTGGAGAGGGCATCCAGGGCAAGCTGTGCCTTTTTGTAGATGACATGAAGCTCTACGTAGATAGCTAATGACGAAGGGATCTGGAAGATGCAGAGGGATCTACAAAGGCTAGAGAGGTGGTCTAAGGTTCGGCAAAGATATGCACATAGGGAAAAATCCATTTCAGAGTGCTAGATGGGAAGGGGTTAAACTGAGCACTATGGCAGAGGAAAGGGACCTGGGAGTCATCAGTAGTGACTCCCTAAAACAATCACGTCAGTGTAACAAGGCCAATAGTAAGGCTAATCGGATGCTGGGGTGTATCAGAAGAAGTACTGACAGCGGGTACAGTACTATTACCTTAATACAGGTCACTGGTGAGGCCACATCTGGAATACAGTGCTCCGTTCTGGAGTCTTCACCTAAGGAAGGACGGGGACAGGCTGGAGATTGTGCAGCACTGGGTGATCAAGGTGATTCAGTGCCAACAGGGTAGATCTTATGAAGATCGTCTGAAGGCACAGAATATGTACTCACTGGAGATCACGCGAGAGAGGGAGGATATGATAGAGACCGTCAAGTTCTTGAAGAGAATAAACAGGGTGAACTGCTGGGAACTATTTAGCAGGAGTACAGAGTCAAGAACCTGAGGTCATTAGTGGAAACGGGGGCGCGAGATTTAAGAGGAATGTGAGAAAGTTCTATTTTATGCAAAGAGTGGTGGAGCCATTATACAGTCTGCCAGCAGAGGCGGTGGGTACCAAGACCGTAAATGGTTTCAAGCATGGCTGGGACAGAGTGAAGGGTTTGGTGGTTGCTCAGGGCAGTAGCAGTAAGGAGGGGAGCAGGAGGGTGGATCGGGAGGGATAAAGCCCCGTATGGACAGTAGGTCCTGGGGCAGACAGGGCACTCCAGGCAGACTAGATGGACCTTTGGTCTTTTTCTGCTGTCATTGTCTATGTGTCTGTGTAGGGTTGTGGCAGCTGAGTGCAGTTTTACCAGACTGGATAAGGTACCTCAGTATCTCGACAAGAAGGACACTGTCTCCCCTCAGATTGTAGGGATTGGTGGTTCTGTGGAGCAGTGCCGTGATATATGGTGGGAGATTATTTTGTAAGGCCTTGTATGCCACATACAGAGATTTTTTAGGTGTCTTATTGACAGAAGACCAGCCTACTGCAGCATATAGAATAAAATGATGGGTCCTGTTAGGGAGATTAGTTACAAAGCGGAAAGCCCTGTAGTAGAGTACATCCAGTTTAGCTAGGTGCATAACCATATGGACATGAGTTACTCTGTGGGTTAATGGGTGTACAAGTTACTATGAAATAACTGGATTACATAAATACACTGTGACCACTAGATGTCACTATTTCTGTTAAATTGACTGGCTAGGGCTGTATGCACCAGTTGTAGGGTTGGAATGTTTAGTACTCATGTATGTCGTTACATGTTATTTGCATATAGGGTTTTGTTGTTGTATTTAACCTCTTTGGGTAGGGGTTGACTGCTTCTTTAAAGTATTAATGTCAACCCTTGGACAGCAACACGGGTTTTAAATAAAACTGCGTTAGTATTTACATAGAAACAGAAAATGTGAGCAGAAAAAGCCCATTGGTCCATCCAATCTGCCCTGTTATAACTTATCCTACCCCGAGATTTGCTACCTTGATGGGGTTTGTTTTTGCCCCTCCTCACCCCTTTTTCCCCTGCCTTACTGTTGCCCCAAGTAACTAATAAGCCCCTAACCCTATCCCAGCCATGCTTGAAACCATTAATGGTTTTAACACATACCACCGCTGCTGGCAGGCTGTCCCAGGGTTCAACCACTTTCTGTGTAAAAATAACATTTTCTCACTTCCCTTCTGAACCTCCCTCCCACCAGCTTTCACTTATATCCTCATGATCTTCCTGGACTAAAAGTCTCCACCACTCATTCACACTAATGGGACTACACTAGAAATGCTAGGACCCAGCGGGAGCCAAAAATCTTCAGGAGGGCCGGCGCCGAGATAGGGCCACGCATGCGCAGTACTGCGAGACTGCCTCGTGCCTTTATAGACTATCTTGGTGTCGACCGTCCAACCGTCTCAGTTCCTTTTTTCCTGCTGTAGAGTGTGCCAGTGATGTCGCTCGCCTGCCGGGAGTCAAGTCTTCACCTATACGACAGCAGCTTATAGTTGTTCAGTATTTGATTGTTACTACTTTTAGTGTTCTTTTCTTATTTAAAAAAAAAGAAAAAAAAAACATTGAGGAAATTTTCAGCCTGCCATCAACGGAGTCAACCTTAGACAGTAGCGATGATGGCAGGGAAACATTGCTTAAAAGCTGTTCTGGCAGTGGGGCTGTGTCTGGTCTGTCGCCCTTTGTGGAAAGGGGGTCTGACCATAGGCAGTCCGGTGCTCGGGGGGGGGGACAGTCTGCCCGAAGCACAAAAAGTAGCAGGCCCATTCCCGACCTCGATCGGGGACCTGGCTCCGCTTGACCTCGAGTTCTTCTTCCTCCCGTCAGTCAAAGAAGAAATGATACCACTCGAGTTCGCCCTCTGGTACATCTGCATGGGGGTCATCAGTGCTGGAGAGTGGTAGACCTGACCAGACTCTGGTGGGGTCCTCTATGGCTCCGTTCTTAACAGCCATGATCTTCGACACCGGATCCCCTTTCTTTCCTTTGTGGAGCTCCGGTAAGCAGTTTCATCACTGGGCCGCTCTTATGGAGCAGTGGGTACGGTGTCTGCCCCCAGTTGCCTTTGCCAGTGGACCCAGTTTCAGGGCCTCAGAGCTGCTGGGCCGTGGCTGGGTCAGTCAAGCCAGGATGTCTGCGTGGTGCCCTCTCCAGTGCCAGCACCATCGACACTGACTCCATGTGCCTACCCTCTCACCTTCTTCCCTGTAGGGACTGGCACAGGTACTGCTTTCCTTCCCCCTTTCTTTTAGGTCTTGCAGGGCCAGCAGTGGTGCTGGTGCTACGTGTGCCAGCACCATGGTGCTAACTTTTGAGTGTATGATCTGGCACAGCTGGTGGTGCCCGCACTGCAAATGGAAGAAACCTCCTTGCACCGATCTGAGTGGTGGCGTCTCTCATGATTTACTGGCCTAGACCTGCCTTTTGGAGGTTCTTCTGGGGTAGAAGTGGAACTTGATGAGTCTGACCCTGACCTGCTTTTGTCCGAAGATGCAGTGGATGACTCATTTTATGGGCTGGAAAGCAAGCCTTGTGTATCAGTTGAAAAAGCAATGAAAGTCCCGCACATCAATTGTCCCAAAGGTGCTCCAGTCAAACAAGGTACACGATCAAAAAACAAAAAAAAGGCACACAATAAAAGCGGAGTTTCAGAAAAATAAACTTTGATTTTTTGTTTAAATATTCATAAGGCACAGCACGTCAGAAAATAGTGTTGACAACCTCTACATAGCAATCCAAAATCCTGGGACTTTGTCAGGATGAAGACCCAGGATTTTGGGTAGCTACATAGGGGTTGTCAGCACTGTTTGCTGACATGCTGTGCCTTACGAATATTTAAATAAAAAATTGCAGTTTATTTTTCTGAATTACAGCTTTGGTGTTTGCCCAGTTCTTTTTGTTTTTTAATGACTTTTTCTGTATCAGCGGAGCCTGTGGTGGAAGATCTTTCTTTCCAGTCTCTCCTCAGGAATATGTGGTCCACCATAGCGTTACAGACTTCATTTGTGGGCCAAAGCAGACTTCTACGTCTTGAGTTCCTACATTCCTCAGTACGAGTACACCCCATAAATCAATGGTCGAGAACCTCCTGGAATCTAACGCTAGCGTGGAGCTGCTGCAGGCCATCACCAGGGGCATATAGTCCAATAAGCAGCAGCTGAAAGCTTCTATGGACACCTATGACACTGCCTCTGACATTTATAGAAGGCAAAACTCCTGGCCCAGAACATCAGGTTTCTCAACCAATGCTCAGCAGGTGATTAACACCCCCTTGAAGGTGCTTATCTGTTTGTCCCTCAGGTTGAGCTCTAGAGGCTGCTCGGAACACCAGGGCTGCCATTAAAACAGCCAGGCCAGCTCCAGCAGTCCCTCAGAGGAATGGGAACCATGGACCGTTTTGTAACAGGCAGTCCTTTCAAGGTAGAGGCCGAGGAGCCTTTAACAAGAACCAACTCCTCAGCCACAAAAGAAAATGCAGCAAAGGGCACAGGGCCCAAAAGTGCCTAGTACCACCTTCTGAAGATCTGGCCTAGGTCCCACCTCAGCTGTCCAAGGTGAACACTTCTACGGCGGTAGGGGGTCATCTGACTCAGTTTTACAACCAGCAGAAATCCATACAGCAGACGAATGGGTTCTCAGGATTGTTTGAGAGAGATACTCTTCATTTCGAAGAGATTTCCCTGGACTTTCCACCCAGATGGCAGCTCAGTCTGTCCACCTCTCAGTCAGACCTTCTTACTTCTGAGATACGGGGCCTCTTCAGGAACAGGGCAGTAGAAGTTGTTGCATGGCAGAACGGAACACAGGTTCCTATTTCCATTACTTTCTGGTTCCAAGATAACAGGCTGCATGCACCTAAATCTCGTCCTCAGAAAGTTAAACAAGTACCTGTTCAGGGAGAAGTTCACAAAAAACTCAGCGTTCATGTCTTCACTTACCTGGATGATTGGCTCCTAGCCAGACAATCCAGGCAGGAGACACAGGAAGCAGTTGCCACAGCTTTTCAGTTGCTTACTTCCAGGGGGGGTGCTTCTAAATCTGGAAAAATCCCAGCTTCAGCCTCCTAACAGCTCCTCTTCATAGAAGCTCTCTTGGACACCTCCAAGGCAAGGGCTTCCTTTCCAGAGGACAGAAGAAACAACATTCTCCAGATGGCACGCTACATCGGGGAGCAACTCTGTTCGAGCCCTCTCAATGCAGCGTATGTTGGGCTTCATTGCATTGTCCATCTCCACGGTGCCTCTAGCCCAGCTACACTTGGGGGGGAGGGGGGTTCTGAATCTGGGAAGGTGCCAGCTTCACCTTTCCAGCAACTCCTCTTCATAGGAGCCCTCCTGGATACCTCCAGGGTGAGGGTTTTCCTTCCAGAGAATGGGAGAAACGACATCTTCAGATGGCTCGCTACATCTCGAAAAACAACTCTGTCCCTTCGGTGCAGTGGATGCTAGGACTTATGGCATCATCCGCAGCAAGCAGTGGTCACCGACCATGCAACCTCAATCCTTCCACATAAAGTGATAGAGCCTCAACAAAATCACTCGCATGGTGGATGCAGTTGGAAAAGCTTCTGCGAGGTCTACCCCTTACCCCCACTGAAAACTCAGATCACCATCACTACAGATGCATTCCTGATTGGTTGGGGAGCTCACTGTCAAGACCTCCACACTAAGGTGTGGAGCCAGGGGGAGTGTTATCTTCACATAAATGTCTTAGAGATGAAAACTGTTTTATACACTATCCGAGTCCTGAAGGATGTCTTCTGCCATGAAGTGATCCTCCTTCAGGCGGACAACAAAGCTGTGATGTATACTATCAACAAGCAGGGTGGAGTACTCCCCCTACCCTCTGTGCAGGGAGGCCATGAGGATGTGAGAGTGGTACCTTGAACACGATGCGTCAGTTGAAGCAGTCTTCTGCCAGGAATTCAGAACTACCTAGAGGATTGCCTCATCAGAACAGAGGTGGATCCTCACGAGTGGTCGCTCACACCAGACATTGTGCAGTCGCTGTTTGACAAGTGGGGCAGTCTGGACCCGGACCTTTTTGTGTCCCCACTCAACGCAAAACTGCCTCTATCCTGCTTCAGAAATCCAGAACCTGGCGTTTTCTGTCAGGATGCATTCAGACTGTAGTGGACAAGACGCTTCCTGTACGCATTTCCTCCTCTTCCCCTAGTTCAGAAGGGGCTGCTCAAGTTGGAGGAATGGGGGCGGCAGGATGATGCTTATTGCCCCATACTGTCATTGACAGATATGACTTCCATTGATCAACAGACTGTCAGAAGTTCCCCCGAGGCAACTCCCTCTATGAATGGACCTTCTGACACCGGGACCTCTGGTCCATCCCAACCTGCACTCCCTTCATCTACATACCTGGCTCCTGAGGAGATAGAAGTGGGCAGGTTTAAGGTTTCCCAGAGAATCACAGAAATCCTCTTACCATGCATAAGCCTTCCACCAGGAAGACTTGCGTGTCTAAGTGGGAATGCTTCTTCATCTGATGTGCAAAGTCCCATCTGGACCCTTTCTGTTGCACACCAAGTAAGGTGTTGGAGTGCCTCTTAGACCTGTTGAACACAGGTTTGCAGTACTCTGCAATGAAGGTACGGCTCTGTGCGATTTCGGCATATCTTGAGCCAGTACAGAACATGTCACTGGCTCTCCTACACACTAAACCCCCTGTCAGGAGACCAGTGGCTACATGGGATATTAACCTGGTGCTAGATACACTCATCCGTAAACCCTTTGAGCCGCTAGCTACCTGTGAATTGAAATTTCTGACCTGGAAGACAGCCTTCTTAGTGGCTGTCACTTTCGCTCGCTGGGTCTCTGAAATCCATGCTTTGGTCACAGATCCCCCCCCCCCCTTTTTTTAAACTAATTTTTATTACAAACAAATAAAATACACGTTACAGGGGTGAGCAGAAAGGGTATACAAAGGTCAAGTTACAGGTTCGCATCTTGATATTGGTACAATACATTAGTATTTTTCCTTGTACAGCTTTTTTTCTAAGCCATTTCCATCTATGTGTATCAGACCCCCATCTGCTGGTGTATATGCTACAATTTCATAATTCACATTTTACCCCTGTGCTGTATATAGACCTCTTTTCTTTGTATGTGTCTTCCTCCACAGACCCCCACACTGTCTTTCACAAGGACAAGGTGGTACTCTGTACTCGCCTTTAATTCCTACCCAAACTGGTTTTGGACTTTCACCTCAACCAGCCCTTGCTTCTCCCTACTTACTTCTCTAACTTCCAGAATGAAGGAGAAAGCACCCTTCATTCTCTGGATGTTAAGAGGGTTCTGTGATTCTACATCAGCAGAACGAAAAAGATATGCAATCCAAGCCACTCTTTGTATCTTTCAGCATGCTTTTGCTGGGTCAGCCTGTTGCCATTAGATGTATTTCTGCATGGTTAGTAGCATGTCTTCACCACTGCTACTGTATGAACAAGTTGGAAGGCTGGGTTCACACCCACTCTACCAGAATGGTCACAGCATCCCTGGCAGTGATTCATAATGTACCCATTGCAGACATCTGCAAGGCGGCTACTTGAAGCTCAGGGCATACCTTTGTGAAGCAAGATGCTCTGGATGTCTATGCCAGACAGCACACTTTCTTTGGCAGGACAATCCTTAATGGGCTTCTGTCCTGAGTGAGCTCTGTCTCCTGCCGCCCTACTCAGGGGATTGTTTTTTAGCTCGGTACTCTCCCATTATTGTGAATGAATGGTGGAGACTTTTAGTCCAGGAAGATATGGAAATTACGTACCTACCATAATTCTTGATCTTCTTGGACGATGTCTCCATCACTCATTGACACACCCACCTCCCATCCCCTGACTGAGCTCTCTCATCCTGTTTCTGGTCTTCACTCCCTCGATAGCTTAGGCTGTGAAGGTGGTGTTGGGTTGACCCTTCTTACACGGTTCATTCAGGCTATCTTATGCCCGAATTAGGTTAAATTTCCTAGACTAGTTTATGCTGCACCTTCTCTGTCAAAAAGGTACTGAGGCAGTTGGAGGGTTGACGCTGAGATAGCCTGTACGGGTGCAAGGCAGTCTTGTGGTCTTGGGGTGCCATGGATGCGTAGCCGCATCTTGGCGCTGGCCCTTCTGAAGATTTTTGGCTCCCACTGGGTCCTAGCACCTCCGGCATAGTCCCATTAGTGTGAATGAGTGGTGAAGACCTGAAGATCAGGAATTACAGTAGGTATGTAATTTCCAGTTTTTGACTCAGTAATCCTGCTGAATAGTTCTTCTCAGTTAACCCTGTTCATTCCGTTCAGGAACTTGAAGGTCTCTGTCATGTCTCCACTTACCCTTCTGGCGTCCAGCGAGTACATGTCCAGTGCTCTAAGGCGATCCTTGTAAGATCTGCCCTGTTGGCCCTGAATCATTTTGTTTACAATACACTGCCCTGTCTCATGCCTGTCTGCCTCTTACCACAGGTGGGGACTCCAGAACTGGGCAAAGTACTCCAGATGGAGCCTCACCTGTGTTGTATAGAGAGAGTTTTACCTCCTTCCTCATGGTTTTGAAACCTCTTACAGTACATCCCAACATTTTTTTTATTTACAGCTTGCCATGACCTTTTGCACCCATTTGTATTACTGTGTATATACAGTACATATCAATGTTTCCTTGTTTTCTATTTGTACCCTGACTTTGTTCTACCCAGGTCCATCTTGCAAATGAGCTCTGCTCAATGATGTTCGCCTAGATAAATAAAGATTTTGATTGACTGATTGATTGATTGATTGACATCTGCTGCTTTGCTGTAGGCCTTGTTACATTACAGAGGTAATGTGAGGTAGTTGAAAGGTATGGGGTAGTTTGGGATTGATGAGAAGTAAGGAGGTAATGAGGGGTAGCTGAGAGGTACAGGGTAATGTGGGGTAGTTGAGAGCTATGGGGCGATGTAGGATAGTTGAGAGGTATGGGTTAATGGGGTAGTTGAGGGGGACAGGGTAATCTGGGGTAGCTGTGAGGTACAGGGGCTATGTGGGGTGGTTCAGAGGTATGCGGGGTAGTTGATAGGTACAGGGTAATGTGGGGTAGTTGAGAGGGACACGGTAATGTGGGGTAGCTCTGTGGTACATGGGTAATAGCGGTAGTTGAGAGGTATGGAGGTAATGTAGTGTAGTTGGGAGGTATGTGTTAATGTGGGTAGTTGGGAGGGATGGGGTAATATGTGGTAGTTGAGAGGTATGTGGGGTTGTTGAGAGGTACAAAGAAATGCTGGGTAGTTGAGAAGGATGGGGTAGCTGTGAGATGGGGTAAAGGGGTAGTTGAGAGGTAAGGGGTAATGTGGGGTAGGTGAGTGGTACAGAGGTAATGCAGGGTAGTTGAGAGGCGTGGGAATAATGTGGGGTATTTGAGAGGAACGGGGTAATGTGGGGCAGTTGAGAAGTACAGAGGTAATGTGAAGTAGTTGAGAGGTAAGGGGTAACATGGGGTAGCTGAGAGGTACGGGGATAATGTGAGGTAGTTGAGAGATATGTCTTAATGTGGGTAGTTGAGGGGAATGGGATATCATGTGGTAGTTGAGAGGTACATGGGGTAGTTTAGAGGTATGAGTTTTTTTTTTCATTTTTTTATTTATGTTAGGTCTAGGATTTTACAAAGGTTCCACATCAGGTTACAATTCAAAACATAAGACATGTAAGTCAGATTACAAATTCAATACATAGGACAAGGTTACAACAGTATAAGCTAAACAGAGTTACAAAGCATCTGAGAAACAAAACAAGTTTTGGAGGCTAAGTTACAAGGAGATAGTGGATGAGGTGCAGAGAGGATAAGAGGACAAGAGAGAGGAAGAGTAGAGGGGGGTGAGAAGCAAAAAAAGAGGAGCACAGCCAGAGGTATTGTCATAGACATAACATGGGGAAGTGCGTGCTAATGGGTGACCAAGTGCTAATAGGAGAGAGAACTGCATAAGGTTAGAGAAATATTCACAGGGTCAGCTAGTTGAGGCAGTCACAGGAGCCAGAGGCAGGGAGAGGGTGATGTGGGGTAGTTATGAGATATGGGTAGTTAAGAGGTATGGGGTAGTTGAGAGGGATGGGATAGCTGTGAGGTAAGGGGTAATGGGGTAGTTGAGAGGTATGGGGGGATAATGTTGGGTAGTTGAGATGGACGGGGTAATGTGGGGCAGCTGTGAGGTATGGGGATAATATGTGGTAGTTGAGAGCTACGGGAGTCGTGGGGCAGTTGAGAAGTAGAGGGACAATGTTGGATGGTTGAGAGGTACTAGGGTCATTTGGGACAGCTGAAGGGTATGGGATACTGTGGGACATTTGAGACCTTTTGAGTAGGGCTTGACAGAATACTACCCCTGAGAAACAGTAGGGTCTTTACCCCTCACCCCCCCATAGTAAGCATACAGCCCTGAACTGTTCTACATGTGGTATAGCTTTAGGGCAGTGGTTCTCAAATGGTGAGGCCAGCCTCCCAGGGGAGGCCCCAAACTGCTCCAGGGGAGGTCTGGTCAGGTCTGAGAATGTGCAGTATTAACATTTTAAGTTTGGGATGTTTTGTGTGATAGGATGAAGCAAACTAAATCTGAATAATGGCAGCTGAATTTCTTTACTTATGCACAAACTGGTGACCAGGAATGGCCCAATGAGCCAAAGCTTGTGTCTAGGTGTGTATTTATGTCGATTGATGACTGGGAAAGGCACACTAACCCAAGGCTTGTTTATACAGTAGGTGTTTATAAGTAGATGAGTGACTGGGAAAGGCACACAGAGACATTGTTTGTTTCAGGTGTCACCTGAGGGAAGAGTATGTGAAATTGCTTAACAACATGGTAAGAGAGAGAGAGAGATGAAGGTGGCTAGGTAAGTTGTTCCAGACAGAGAGAAAACATAGTAACAAAGGATCAAGAGTCAGAAAAGTAGAGTGAAAAGGATAACCTGGGGTGTGGGGTTGGGGTCAGAGGACAAAAAAGTGAATAAAAAGAGAATAAACTCAGTAAGCTCTATTAGTTTCCCTTTATTCCTGGTGTACTGTGCAAAATATATATTTTTTTTCTATGTGGAAGACCAAGTTTTGTTTTCTAAAACTGAGGGAGGCTCGAAATCTTTTCCATTGCTTAGGGGAGGTGCACTATCATAAAGTATGAGAACTAATGCTTTAGGGAAATGGTTAAATCTTGTGACGGCGAGGCGTAAATAGTAATCAGAAACTGGGAGTGGTGTGGGTTTTTTTTTGGGGGGGGGGGTCTGGAAGACAACTGTTGGTTGATAATTAGAGTGGGAAATGTTATGTGAAGCATGCCTTACAGTGTAAAGAGCCCCAAGGTTTAACCTGCAGGGGTGGGGGCATTGTTACAAAGGCTCAGACTTAGTAAGAAAGCGAAAACCAAAAAAGATTTAAGGGGAGGGCCAGCACGATTAAGGACAATTACAGGTATCACAGTGGCTGCCTAGGCATACTCCACAGATTTATGACTAATCTCTGTTATTTTTACACGGAGGTGCAGTCAGGCTTCAAGTCAGGGAAAGAAAAGCTGCTGACATTTGTGAATTCCAGAGCGGGCAGCAAGGGGTTGGACTGTGGTACAGGAGCCCACCTGGAAACTGGGTACATGGGGCCCAGAAATTACTTACATATCTGGATATCACTTTAATTTGGTAAAGTTCTTCTCAGTTAAAATTAACCATTTGTGTAACTTGCAGAATAATCCTGTGACAATCTCATTTAAAACTGAAGTTCTTTTAAAGGATGTATAGGCTTTGCAAAGTGGGGAGTGGCTATCTGGAAATCTCCAGGTATCCAGGTGGGCCAGTTTGACAATGAGAGGCCTATCTTCTAAGTGTAAGTCTATAGATTTCCTTTATATGATGCAGGGAGCATAACATGCTTATAATGTATGGGGGGTTGGGGACATAACACAAAAATCTTTTACTTGTGATGTCACAGTCATTGAGGTCACAGTGCTAGGGCAGGAAAACACGAGTCCATGATCCTGCAATGGAAGGTTGCCTGGGCCCTGAATATGGCAGGGATTATTGTAATCATTTGCCCCAGTGGTTCAGGTTTGAGTCCCAGGTAGGGTGTGAGTGACAGAGCTGTTCAGGGTAGTCTATTCTGAAATTCCAAACCCAACCTGCCTGCAATGGTGTGTGTGCACATACAGTCACACGCATGCACCAACATGGCTGACTGCATTTCAGCCTGGAATTCTGCTTCCATAAAACTCTGCATCAGAGTGCAGTGTTTTTAAAGCAGCAGATACCACAGAAATCATGAAGGTGGCTTGGAATCCTTGACAAACTTCGATGTTTTTCCTTCTACATTTCAGCAATTTTTTTTTACATATAAGCAATAATGTATGGGGGTGGGGGTGACCATATACAACAAGCCTGTGTTTCCATCAAGGGGTTGAAATAACAGCTTATGGAGCTCGAGAGGTCCATGCTGTTAACTCCGAGATGGAAACACAAGGCGAGTTGTGTATGCGCGCCCATATTTCATCTAGTATAGGATATTGTTTTTAAAAATCGAAGGCTAATTAGGCTTTCCCTAGCAGAATCAGCAGCTTCTTTACTTGTCGCCTCATGTTCGCTCTCTCCATATGCAGTATACCAGCAGCTGAAGGGGCGTACTCCTTGCTCGGCAGGAACCAGCAACACAGTCATCCCCCTGCTCCACAGTACAGCAGCAGCTTGCTGCCAAGGGAGCCCTCGGTCACACTGCGTGGCACTTCAGTGAGAGAAGGAAGAGAGAGTGAGTGAGAGAGAGAGAGAGCGTGTTCTGTGAACAGCTGCCCTAGTCCTACTTGGTCCATCCATCACCTCCCCCTAGCTACACAGCCAACCCAGGAATTTCACTTCTGCCTGTCCTCCAGTGACATTTTTTGTCTTTTATTTGTTTCAACTGTGTTTTTACAGAAGAGGAGTCACGGTAAAAAAGGTGAAACTAGCAAGCAGTGTGGAGCCACTTTCATAGTGAAGCTGTGTTAAATAACAGAAACTGGTGGCAGATAATGCAAGGGAGAACACAGCTGAATTGGGTAATTACAGAACATGCACAACAACTTTTAAACTGTGCACAGCAACTTTTGGGAAGGGGTCGATTTCCATACATTATAAGCCCTAACCATATAGTATACAGTACATTTTCAAAAAAGAACCTGTAATAGCATTACCTTTTTTAAATTTTGTATCATTTTGCCCTATGGACAGGAGACTGGTCCATACGAAATGCAGCACATGAAATTGAATGTCCCCTTTCCCTTTTTTTTTTCACTTATTTTTATCTCCTCTACTACTACCCTCCAACTCTCCACTCAATTGGACCTCTAAGGTGCTGCACTCGTCGACCCTACCGACCCACAAAGTCTGCCGCTAGAGTGCCCAGCACGGCTCCCCTGAGTCCCTTGATGGCCCAGATAACCCCCCCCCGGGCAGGGTGAGAAGAGATCCCCCTTACCTCCCTCAACATTGTCTCTAAGAGTGAGCCTGCACAGTGGGGTCTGCCTTGTCGGCGGGTGGCGAGCGTGCACCAGAGGTCATCACCTAGGAGGTGTGGGGGGTTGTTTTCCTCCGTGTTGGTCCCCAACGCTGGCGTGCAATGAGGAACAAGGGGTCAGGCGTACACAGACATACATCTGCTCCAGTCCTCTGCCAGTGCCTTCCCCTGTGTTGCAGCATCCCCAACTGCACCAACATCTCCCGAGTTCCCCAGTAGGTGGTGGTGTAGTGGTGGGGAATGCTTCCCATCCCAACCTGGAGAAGGACAGCAAGCCATTGGGCACTCAATCCTTCTTCATCTCGGCAGACCGCCGGCAACCCAAGTCCGTTCCCGAACCTGGATCACTGGCGTGGCGCCGATTACCCTTTTTCCAGGAAAAACATAGTTTACCTATCTAGTGACATTCCAGTGTGGACCCCCTGTAAAATAACCCCTACTATGGAGACTATCCGGTGTCATCCGAAAAATAAATTGGAACCTCACCAGCTCCAGGAGTCACTGGATGTCTCGAGCGTGCTGCTAGCTTGTGCTCAGGGTTCAGAGGCTGGTATGGAGGCCTGTAACATGGCCTTGACCAATGCTCTGGACCTGATTGCACATTTCCATGTTCGCCCCTTGACCTCCTGATGTCGCTCACCATGGTACTATGTTGAGCTGCATTGGTTGAAGACTAAGAGTTATAGGTTGGAGCATGACTGGAGGAGATCTCGCTCTGAGGGGGACAAGATGGCGCTGAAGCTTCGTTATTTGGAGTATCAGCAGGTAATCAATCTAAAGAAGACAGAGTTTCTGTCTCGATCAATTGCTGCAGGAGAGAATCGCCCAGCTGTGCTCTTCCACATTGTAGACAGTTGGCTGAATCCCTCCTGTCTGCAGTCTGGAACAGCTTTTTCTGTAGAAAAGTGCGAGGAGTTCGGGCGCTTCTTTGCTGACAAAGTGTCCTCTACCAGGGCATGTATTGCCTCCTCTGGTCCAGCCTTTGCTGGAGGGGATCTGTCTGTTGGTGGAGATCCTCTGCCAAGTTGGAGTGAGTTTCGGCTGGTTTTGACAGTCAAGGTCCTCCATGTGCTCACCAGCTTGCGTCCCACCAGCTGTGCTCTGGTGGACCCAGGCCCAACGTGGCTTGTCATCAGCTACTTGGATTTCCTGGATCCAGTGTTCGTTGAGATCATAAATGGGTCTTTAAGTGAGGGTTCTTTTCCTACAGCCTTGAAAGAGGCCGTGGTGAGACCCCCTACTAAAGAAGCCATCTTCAGACACTGATGTTCTCTTGAACTACAAGCCTATCTCTAATCTTCCCTTTTTGGGGAAGATTATTGAGAAGTGTGGCTGACCAGCTGGTTGAACGTTTGGAGAGTTTGTCCATCTTTGAACCCCTCTAGTTGGGTTTCCGACCTCGGCACAACACTGAGACGGTTCTGGTCAGGGTGGCACATGATCTCCCCATGGCGAGGGACCAAGGGCAATGTACCATTTTGGTGCTCTAGGCTCTCTCCTCAGCTTTTGACACAGTAGATCATGGGGTGCTATTGGATCACCTGCAGAACTAGGTGGGTGCCACTGACACAGTTTACATTAGTTTAGCTCATATTTAATCTGGAGATCACAGTACGTAGTCCTTGGGAATTTTTCCTTGGGATGTTTTGCGCTGCCTTGTGGTGTTCTGCTGGGTTCTATTTTGGCCCCCTTGTTGTTCTCTGTGTATATGCTGCCACTGAGGGAGATCATTAGGCAGCACAATGTGGGGTTTCACTGCTATGTGGATGGTACCCAGTTGTACCTATCCTGTACCCTAGGTAACCTCTCTGCCTCAGTTACACTGAGCCAGTGTTTGGCTGAGATAAACAACTGGATGACTGCAAACTGGCTATGTCTCAATCCTGGCAAGACAGAGGTTATGGTGATCGAGCCCAGCCATGGGGGTGTGTCCACTGATGAGAGGTTGCTCACCCTAATTGTTGGTGGGCAGCCCCTGTTGGCAGTGAGAGCGGTTAGAGGTATTGGCGTTTTTCTGGATGACTGACCCTCAAACAACAGGTGTAGTCGGTTGTTCGATCTGGTTTCTTTCCTCTCCAGAACATCACCAGTATCCAGAAGTTCTTGATGCCTGATTACCTGACTATGGTCATTCATGCTTTTGTCACCAACAGACTTGATTACTGCAATGCTTTATACCTAGGGCTGTCTGGATGATTGATGTGACAACTGCAGTTAGTGCAGAATGCTGTGGCCAGGATGCTGATGGGCACCTCAGTGAGGGCTCATGTCACTCCTGTTCTGCACTGGCTGCCTAAGAGCTCGTGCATCACCTTCGAGATCTGCTTGTTGACATACAAGGCCCTATGTGGTTTGGGACCCGACTACCTTAAAGAGCTCCTGATTCCCTATCGACCTCTCCACCCCTTATGCTCCACTGAGGCTGGCTTGCTCGTGGTGCCTCCTTCTCATCATAAGAGATCGGGCGACAGAGCCTTTGGAACTGCTGCACCCAGTGCTCTGGAACTCTTTGCCACATTACATAAGTGCAGCCAGCTCGGTGGAGGCTTTCAAAGGATCTACTATGAATTACTGAAATGTAAAAGCCCGAGTGTCGGGAACCAGAAACCAATTTCCTGACACTCGGTGTCCCGACACTTGAAAGTGCCCTGTGAAGTTTTTTTTAATGTTTTGGGGGTTTTATCCTCGCACTCCCCTTATTTAAGATTACCAACTCCGCTGTGGGCAAATCCCGAGTGTCGGAAAATCGGTCTTGGGCTCCTGACACACAGGATTTTTCATTTTGGTCATTCGTAATACTTCCCTTTTAAAGCCTCCTTAAAAACTTTTCTGTTTGAAAAAGCTTTTACTTTTATTTAATTGCTGATTTTAATTTTTGGGGGTTCAGTTTTTATTGTAAAGTGCTCTGAGCCTATGGATAGAGCGCTGTATAACTAAAATTTGCCTGCCTTGCATAAACATCCCTGTAAGGTGATGTTGGAAGGAGGCAGCAGAACTGAGGCACAGGTTTCATTCTGATGGAGAGCTAGTCAAGTCCCTATAGGTCCTCTTCAGATTCCAACACTGGGTAAAATTACAAAGTTTTATAAAAAGTTGGTGGAGAGACCTTTCAAAGACCTTTACAGCACTTTAAGAAACAAACACACACAAAAAAAAACCTGCAAGTGAAACTCGTACTGAATACAACTATTATTGTCTGAGTGTCCATTTGTCATCCTGTCACTCAGAATACACAGTCCAGAACAGGGACTGGACGTTGACTCATGGTATATCAAAGTCTTCAGGTGAGAGCCTTTCATGCCCAAAGTATGTTTACTCTTTGGGAGTGCACTAAAGGTCAAGGCAAGTGTCCTTTGTGCGCGTGTCACTCAACACTGTGCAGGAGCCTCATGGACACATGTGCAGTAGTTAAAGGGATAGCCAAGAAATGTGGTCTTGAGTATTGACTGGGGTGAGAGTAATTCTAAGGGTACAGGACCAGTTTGCTTCCAAACAGATGATGCTGCGAACCTCGGTGCAGAGTCGGTGCAGGTAACAGGGGTGGCCAGCCCCCCCAACCCTACAAAAACTAGCAAGGTCCAAGGTTACTTGCACTTGCAGGCAAAGAGCAGACAGGACAAATAACATAAGGTGAAGCTGTGTTTATTCCAGCACTAACTGCGCCTTATGTCCGAGTTGAAACAGCCACCAGCAAATGCAGGATAATTACAGCGCTCAGTACATACTTTATGCAAAAAAAACCCAAACATCCTGCTGCCAAGTAGCTCCTGTTGATGTTAGTCCTAGACCTGGCACTTCGACTCTGGCTCGAGTTTTCGTCAGGAGGCATGGCTAAGGAGAGAAATCACTGCATTTAAATAGTAAAAATCTGGTGACATAAGCGCTGATGCAGTGGCAGTTAATACAGAAGTGATCCATACACCACACAATTTATATACATAAATATTCAGTAATACTAATAAAAATGCAAATAGTATAAGTTTAAAGCAGTGCTATTGCTAATTGCGTAACTATTTATGCACAGTTGTGTCAGAATCTCACAGCAAGCTGTCTAAATCAAGATAAAAATTCTGACTAAAGAGAAGCACGGAGACATGTTAGTTCAGTGTGAAGTTCACTAATTGATCAGAGAGAATAATCCCAGTCACAGCCATGCGATCACCCCTTGGGATTGTATCTTTTGGCAAGTGCCAGTTTTTATCATTAGTCTCTAATTAAGGATATCTACATGGACAGAGCATGCCAGGACCCAAAAGGTGAAGAACAGGTAGAAATCTGGAAGACAAACAAAAGAAAAACAGCATGTTAGCAGTGAAAAGCATAATAACAGTAAAACTCATTACAGCTCTACAGTCTGCATATAAAGCAGCCAAAGAAATGTGTAACTGGTCTTATAACCTCACTGAGATAAGAGGACTAAACCCTTATACAGTCCAACTTATAAAAACCTTTTTAAGTCCCATTGGCTGTCTCGACCATTGAGTTTAACAGTCAAGACTGTAGATCCAGCCGCTAACATTCTTCAATAGCAGATTGTCTACCCCCACCAGGGGTGGCACCATTTCTATTACAGTGAATTTAAGTTGCCTATGGATCTGACCCATGTTTTTCAGCAAAGGGATTACCAACTGGAGTATCATGTGTTTTGTTTGGAATCAAGCGAATGTGCTCTTGAATGCGGGCTTTTAAGTTCCTTTTGGTTCTTCCCGCATAGATCCGATTGCCTGAGCACATAAATGACAGAACTGGTTTTGCAGCTAATGCATTCTCTAATACTAACAACCTTGGTATTATCTTTGGGGTGGGAGAAGGTTTTCCCAGGGACAGTATAGGCACATACATTACAGTTGTGGCATTTGTGAAACCAACTAGGTTTCTGTGGTGACCAGTTTCTAAGGTTTGAGATTGGTTCTGGTTCCCAATGGCTGTGGCCAACATATCTTGGAGGCTATTAGCCTTGCTAAAAGAGATATAGGGTGTGTTGCCTACAGCTCTGTAAACATTGCCATCCCCTAACAATATGGGCCAGAACTTATCTCCGTCGATCTTCACCATTCATCACCTTTGGGTAATGTGGCCGGAGGTCATGACCCCGTGGGAGCTTTTTTTTTGGATGGCCAGAGTCGATGCACCATTGGCACCAACCTCGAGGACTACGCACTGCGTGGCGATCGCAGGCTGGCCGTTAGGCTTCATCGACCCTGCCCTCCCACCAGTTCTTCATCTCCCGCTGTAGAGGTCACACTTCGTGTGGAGCTGCTGCGCTAGAGGCCTAGTTCCATGCAGAAAACCCTTTGACGCCATCTCTGTATTCCTGCTGGTTCCATTCTCACCACCACTCGACGCCACTGTGGTAAGACTGTTCATTTTCTTTATTTGTCAGCGACATTGAGTCTTTTGTTTAGCTTGTTTTGCCATGGATCATGTCTCGGTTGGGGGGGCAAGAAATCGTTAAAGGTGGGGCGGCCCCTATGCGACGGTGCCCGTGCGGCCGCAAGTACTCCATCACCGACCAGCATGACCGTTGCCTTGCATGTCTCGGCCCACTTCATGACATGGATCTGTGCGATGCCTGCTTCTCCATGGACCATCATGTCATCGAACAATGCGCATGGAAAGAGTTGACGAGCTGCCCGCTCTATCTTCGGGGACTACGCACTCATCGGGCCAAGCCAGACTTCTTCTCGGCCTTTCCTCCAGGTCCCCTCCCAGTTCTATATGGACCATGGAGGAGGGGGCTTCTGCTCCTAGTAGACTCGCCATTGCAGAAGCCCCTTCCATGGTGCAGGAGGCTCAGTCTGTCCCCCCTAGGGGGAGGGCAGGAGGCACCGCACTGGCAATCGCCCCTTTGGGGGTGAAGGCTCCCCCGGTGCCGTCTCCTTGGGCTGGGAAGCCTGAGTCGGCACCATCCTCGACGCCGTCCGTCGGTGCTGTCTTGGGCCTCGGCGCCATTTGCAGCACCATGGGCCCCGATGGCACCATGGTCGTCGCCAGTCCATTGCTTGATGCCGTCTCTGCTGTCGATGCCGTTTGCAGCACTGATGGTGCTGAAAGCATTGTGGGAGGTTCTACGGTGCTGTCCTCGACCATTTCTCACCTGGTGCCGAGGCTGAGCATGGCTCCGCGTCCAGCTCTGATGCCACTTGCGGCGCCAAGCGAGGACATGGCGCCATGTGGAGGTGTCACCGTCAGCACCAAGGAGCTGTCGGTGCTGCCGCCGGTGCCGCCTCTGACCTCAGCACCGCTTAGGCACCATGGGTGGGACGCGCTATGGCAGGCATTGGCCTCTGCTTGTCACCGGTGCCAGAAATTTTCTTCGTGCACCATTCATGGTGCAGTTGGAGACTTCAGTGTTGGCTCTGGTGCAGACGCCCGGACTAGTACCCCCTTTGGTCAGGATGGCAGCGGGCGTCCGCGTACTGTCTGGCATCGGACTTCACTCTCCACCTCCTTGGAGGCAGAGTTGGACAAGCTGTCTGACTCTTTGGAGTTGGCTGCCCATGTGAACACCCTGGTAGTTTCCTTGACTGACCGGAGCCAGTCTCCCTCTGAGAAGCAGGCGGTTGCCCCCATGTCCAGGATCAGGGGTGCTGACCAGCAGGCAGTGGTGCAGGCCAATATTGCTCTGCAGCCTGGCCTCAGAGGGTTTTCTGCCCCCTCAGTGGTGGTACCCCCTCAGGTGGTGTGCCTGGATCGCCCAACTTTAGGGCCAATTGGAGCACCTACAAGAGGGGAGGGTGCTACTCCCTGGGTAGTCCCTTTGGGGACTGACCAGAGTTGTCATCTGCCTAGGCTGGTGTCTGCGAGGAGGAGGGCTCTTTCAGACTCCAAGGGGTCTGGGCTTCGATGTGGCAATCCTTTTCTGGGACCCACCCGGGTTCAGGAAGGAGTCGTAGTGTGGACCTCCGCCCTTCCTTCTCAGTCTTCTCGAGAGGGCCCTGTTCTTTGGAGGTAGGGGACCATCCTTTTGGAGTTCCACGGCCCGTGTCACCTCACAGGAGGGAGGGCGCAGCCTAGGCAGTTCCAGCATGGTTGATCAGCTGTCGGCTGTTGAGTTTTCCGGATCTCCCTCTTCCCTTGGGGCTCCAGATGCGCTCTTTTGCCCGGACAGAGGACAGTCGATTCCTGTTGTTGGCTCTGTCCCCACTCCTCTGTCATGTTCTCCTGCTCTCCCAGGCATTCTTGGCCCTAGTGGACCTCTGTCCTGGGACCAATTCAGGGCTGTGGCTGCTCATTTTGCTTCATATGTCAGGGCCATGGACAGGCAGATATTCCAACCTCCCCCTGAGTAACCAGCCACTGAATCTTTGAGGTCCTCCACTTCCTCATCCTCCTCTTTGGGAGGAGAGGAGCCCTCTGTCCACATCTCCACTGCTGCTGATCTCACGGAGTATCAGCATTTCCTCGTGAGGATGTTGGAGGACCTGCATGTCACCCTACCCCCTCAGCACAATCTGGAGTGTTTGACGTGCGCCTTTCTAGGTGATTTCAGTGTGGACGCCCTTGTGGTGCCCCCCTGGCCTGCTCCCTTCAGGGAGGTGTTATTGCATTTCTGGCAAAGACCCTTTTCTGGAGTTCCAGCCCCTAGGAATCTGCGCCAGAGGTATTGTGGCCCCCTTCCAGAAGTCTCCAGGTCATATGCCTCATCCTTAGTCAGGACTGATGCTGCTGGACACTCCCGATGGGCTTCGTGCCCTTCATCGTGACTGGCCCCAAATGCAGATTCCATGGATTTTGAATTCTGGGGGAAGAGGACTTTCTATTCGGCATGGTTGTTTCTTTCAATTTCTGCACATCAGGGCCACTACGCTACCTATGATAGGTTCCTGTGGTCCAGGCTAGGTCAACTCCTAGCCTCTATGCCTGATTTGGAGGTAACCAGACAAGCCATTGCAGTCTCTGCACTTGGCCTGGAGCTAGCAAGGCACCAAGCAAGAGCATCTTATGACGCCAACGAGGTAGCTTCCAGGGTCATAGGGACAGCGATCTGCACTAGGCGGACAGCATGGCTGCATCTTTCCTGGTTGTCACCCTTGGCCCAGCATCAGGTGATTTCCTCTGCTTAGCAGAGAACCCATCTTTTCTCCTGTAGGGTGAGGCGTGTCTGTCAGGAAAACCTCCTGCCCCCTCCGGGGGGTCCCCATCTCACTTTCCCCCAGTCTCGGGCCTCTCCAGACCTGTGAAGGTTGTTCCACCAAGTTTGTCACCCACTGAGAGCTAATGGACTTAGTCCTTTAGGGTCTATGGCTTCCTTCGGGGAGGCTTGGTACTCACTCAAAGGTGATGAATGGTGAAGATTGACACAGATAAGATACGAAAATTATGTACCTACCGTAATTCCTGATCTTTCTGTGTATCTTCACCATTCATCACAATCCCACCCTCCAACCCCCTGGGGCATCAGTCTCTGGGTCCCCCTACCTCTGTGTGCCCCCCCATCCCCCCTTCCTTTCCGCTGGTCAGGAGTGGGGTGACCTTGGGCACACAGAGATATTTTTACATTCTGTCAGGGGAGAGGGCACTTCTCTTCTCAGTGCCTCGGCTCCACCCCTGCGGGGTGAGGGTTGGTGGTTGCCCTCTCTTCTTTTCTCTCTCACTCTCCTTTCTGCTATTCTCCTTCATTTTTGTCCTTAGCGACTCAACCCTCAAATTAATTTAAGAAACTTTGTTTCTTACCTCCAACTTTGGTTTCAGCGGGGTACAGCCCTGTATCCTGTCTTTTCTTCCAGAATAGCCGCTTCTGCTTATGTTGGAGTTTATTGCCAGTGATTCTGTGCCTTGAATTCTGTCAGTGCAGCTTTGCACATTGCTCCAGTTCCCTATACAATCTAGAGACAGGTCAAGGCTTCAGGTATGTTTCCACCCTCCTTATTTCTAATTCTTCCTCCTCCCTCCCTCTTCTTCTACTTCCAGAGATTGGGCCCTTCCCAATCCCTTAGATTTCTAACTCTCCTTCTGTCCTGTCAGTCGTTTATTTCTCCTTTTAGTTTGTAATCTTTTCCTTTATCTGTCCCTTGGACTTCCTTGTCCCTCCCTCCCAACCCTTTCTTACTCTACAGCGACTCAGAACTGGCAGCAGGGTGGGTTCGATGACACCTAACGGCCAACCCATGAGCACCACACAGTGCATCGACTCCACCCATCCAAAAAAAAAAAGCTCCCGCGAGGTAGTGACCCCCGGCCACATTACCCAAAGTGATGAATGGTGAAGATAAATAGAAAGATCAGGAATTACGATAGGTACATAATTTGTGAATTATATTCCTGATTTTCCCTGCTATGTGATTGAACTGAGTAACAAATGTTACAGGGCCAAACTGAGTTTTTTTTTTTAATTTGGTGTTATTGATTCCTGTTACTATTTAGTAATTCTTGTACTAGAAAGTGTGATACCAAGGACGTTTTTAGTTTATTCTGGCTCACTGTGGGGGTGAATTTTAGATTCAGTTCATTCTCATGAAGGATTCAGTTTCTAGGGGGTCTCCATCCCACACACGTATCACATCACTGATAAATCTAAACCAGTCCCTCATATTCTTCAAGAAAGGGTTAGTCTCCTGGATCGTTACAAACTCCTCCTTCCACATACCGAAGAACAGGTTGGTGTAGGATGGTGCCATGGCTTCCCCCATAGCTGTACTACATGTCTGGATTAAGTATCTCTCATAGAAACATAGAAACTGATGGCAGATAAGGACCGCTGGGTTCATCCAGTCTACGCTGTTACCCTACCTTTATTCAAAGGTCTTGTGCTCTGGCTGGCCTGGTAGCGTTGAGGGTTAAGGCACTGGACACCACACCTCACACTACGCCGGCTACCCGGGTTCGGGAACAAGCTCGGGTCATTGGGGATTGGCAGGGGAGGACTGGGATTGAGCATCAGGAGGCAGCTCTCCTAGTCCTGGGGTGGGCTGGGGACTCTACACCATGCTGTGGTGACCCCTGGGGACGCCCGGAGGTACCGCAAGCGATGGTGTAACTGAGGGGGGACCGCGGCGGACGTCTTCACGTATGTGCATGGATGTCATTGCACGCCTGTGATCCCAAATGGGAAGAAACAGGGAAAAAGGCAGCACAGGTCCGTGGTAGCTTGATGGCTGCAGCTCCGCCGGCCGATGATGCCTGGAGGCATGTGCCAGTACTGGTTTCCTCGCCGGGTGCGGGAGCAGTGGGTGGGCCCCTTTCACAGGTGTAGCTGCATCTGCCAGCTGGGCATGCGAGCTTCGGGGTTGGAGGCGGAGTGGAGCAGTGGCTGGACGTGGCAGGACTGTGGCTGCAAAAAAGGAGGAAAAAGTGTTAAATGATTAAAAAAAAAAAAAAAAAAAAGGTCTTGTGCTCCAAAATAAATTCTAAAGCCCTGATAAAATCAGCTGGCATAAGGTCTTTCTCTGGGTGTTTTTGCAAGAAATGTCCACTGACTGTAAACCCCCACTGTCTCATTGAGGTGTAAAATACCTCTACATCAAGTCCTACCCAATAGTAGGTTTTCTTCCAATGAAAATTCTCAAATTTCTTTAAAACATCTCTGGTATCCTTAAGGTAAGATGTTAATAACTATGCACATTGTTGCAAAAAGAAATCAATGAAGCTTCCCACATTTTCTGTTCAAGAAACACAGCCCAACACTGTTGTATGGCATGGTGGGTCCCTGATATTTCTATGGACCTTGGATAAGATACAGAGAGCAGACATAACTGGATGTTCCCTCCACATGTATCTGAACTCACTGCCAGTTATACTGCCCTCTGCAGTGGCCTGCTGTAACAGAGTCAGTAATTTCTTTTTAAAATAGGGCACAGGGTTGGCAGACACGTCCCTGTAGTTATTCTCATTGTCTAATAATCACAGTTCAGCCCTCCTGTAGTGGTTTGTGTCCAGGACCACTGTGTTGCCCACTTACTGCAGGTTTTATAACTCATGCACTGTCTTCTGCTAGTTGTTTCGATAACCTTTTTTAGCCCATAGTGAGGTTCTGGATGTACAATGGCTCTTTCACACTGATTAGCTCCTCTGCCTGCCTGGTAACTACTTGTTCAAAACAATTTGTCACATTATTGTAAGAAGTGGGGCAAAAGGTTGATTCCTCTCTAAACAATATTTTACTTTGTTCAACAATGTCAGTGTTATACAAGTTTTCAAAACCACCTTTATTTGCAACATTCACATTAGATTCAATGTCCAACTATTTTCCTGCCAAGTTCAAGCAGGGCTTCCAGGTTCTGTAAGTTAATGATGTCCTGCTAACTCACAGCTTCATGAGGTTTGTGTCCATCCATAGCAGTTAGTGGGCTCACTGCTGTGCTGTCTGCCCTCTGTATCTTGTCCAATGTCCATAGAAATATCAGGGACCCACCAGGCCATCCAGTAGCATTGGGCTGTGGTTCTTGAACAGAAGATGTGGGACGCTTCATTGATTTCTTTTTGCAACAATGTGCATATTTATTAACATCTTAACTAAAGGATACCAGAGATGTTTTAAAGAAATTTGACAATTTTCATTGGAAGAAAGCCTACCATTGGGTAGGACTTGAGGGGGGAAGAAGACGAACACGGACAGGAGCAATGATATCCAGAGCCGAGGAGATGGCTTTATTATAGGCCAAGACCAAGGCATCTGGGTTGTTTCTTAATCCGGAAAGCTCTGATAGGTCAAGCCCGCTGCCAGGCCCTCATAGAAACATAGACTTTGACGGCAGATAAGGACCGCTTGGCCCACCTAGTCTGCCCATTTCCCTACCTAGATGATAAGCTGCAGATCCTATTTTACCAACAGCCTATTTCTCCCTACCCCCACAAAAATTGCCTTATGTCTGTCCCATGCATTCTTGAATTCTCCCACAGTTTTAGACCCCACAACCTCCTCAGGAAGGCTGTTCCATGCATCCACCATCCTCTCTGTGAAAAAATACTTCCTCACATTGCCCCTGAGCCGTCCTCCCTCTATCTTCAAATTGTGTCCCCTTGTTCTTGCACATCTTTTTCTGAAAGATGCTACCCTCTTGGACTTTGTTGATTCCACTGAGGTACTTAAACATTTCTATCATGTCCCCCCTCTCCCTCCTTTCCTCAAGGGTATACATATTAAGCTCCTTTAGTCTCTCTCCTCGTATAGCTTCTCTTGCAGATCCTGCACCATTTTATTTGCCCTCCTCTGAACTGCCTCCATCCTGTCTATGTCCTTGCGGAGATGGGGTCTCCAGAACTGGACGCAGTACTCCAGATGGGGTCTCACCAATTGTCTGTACAGGGGGATAACAACTTCCTATTTTCTGCTGGTGATACCTCTTCCTATACATCCCAGTACCCTCAGAGCTTACATCTTGCAAAAGGCGGTACCTGACCATCTCCACAGGGGTAGGACTAGAAAGGGGGGGCGCAAAAACTGAACCCTACGGTGTAATGATTGGACCATCTGACAGGTTCCACCCCGAAATCGAAGGCTTCGATCCCCAGGAGGAAGACAAAGTCAAGGGAGTGACCACCTTTATGAGTGGCAGAAGTAACAACTTGTGTAAGGCCCAAAGATGTCATCAATTGGAGGAAGTATTGTCCAAATTGCGAGAGTTCGTTATCGACCCAGGCATTGAAGTCGCCCAGGACCATCAGCCTGGGTGACTCTAAACGCCATGTTGATCACGAAGTCCGCTACTTCCTGCAGGAACTGCTTCTCATCACCTGGTGGATGGTAGATGAGGGCGATCCTACAACCCACAGCTGCCACTACAGTACACTTGAATGACTCAGCCTCCTCAATTGGTACACTCGTGAGACCCAGTTCAGTCTTGAAACAGACCGCAACGGACTTCTGGTTCCACCACGGATCAGGCACGCAGCTGAGAACCTAGCTCCACAGCTGACCTGCTAGAAATCCCTCCATAAAACACATAAAAAATCAAATTTGTGCCTAATAAAGCAATTAAATGGTAAGCAGAACTACTGCTAAAGAAAAAGGAGTCAGACCTCGTCCGCAGCAAGCAAAAGGGAGTAAAGATGCGATGGGTGTTCAAAATCCCACTCCGACAAGTGTGGCAAGCTCAAACTGCCTGGTGGACCAAACTGTAATCTTACTATACGGACAAGAAGACAGACAGGCTCACCAGGCAGAGATTCGATGTCCTCCTCAAAGAGATCAAGGACATGCGAGCAGAAAACAAGACAGAATTTCACCAACTAAATCAAAATATGCAATAGGTGGAACGTAGGGTACAAGAGACGGAAGATTGCATATCCCAAAACGAAGATAATGTGCTTCACATCGGTCAAACAGTTTGCGCCTTATGCCACCATGTCATAGAACTTGAAAATAAATGTACTGATTTGGAAAGCTGTTCACGGAGGGATAATTTGAGGCTACATGGCTTGAAAGAAGGAGCAGAGACAGGCCTGATGTCAGAGTTTATCACGGACTTACTGAAGGACGTACTGGAGCTACCAGCTACATATGAGTTAAGAATCGAATGTGCTCGCAGAGCGCTAATGCCCAGACTGAAAGACAACTCTGCACGTCCCAGATCAATTATAATCAAATTTAGTAGTTTTCAATCAAAGGAAGATATACTTCGGCGTGCTTGGCAAAAAAAGAAGTCAAGTATCTGGATTCGAGACTATTCTTTGACCAGGACTATCCCACTATTATTCAAAAGCAATGTTTGGAATACAGCCCAATATTGAAATCTTTGAGGGAAAAGTAAATAAAATTTCAAACGCCCTACCCGGCTCACCTTAGAATCCACTGGAAGGAAGGCCCTGAGATATACGACACAGTGCAAGAAGCAAGCGCAGCCCTTTTGAAACATGGCTTGGATCCCCCCTCTGCACCTTTAAGACCGCCATTGCTGAAACAGAGAGAACTAGAGGGGCTCTGGGAGAAAGCTTCATCAAGGAGGCGAAAACAAGCATCTAGTCAATTTGCCACACATGCTAGTGCATTGCTGCTGGACTTAATGAAAAAATTACCAGGGAATATGGACAGCGAAGAGGGCAAGGAAGATGATCGCTGACAGGAGAGGTCTGTAATGTGCTTCCAGTAAGCTGGTCTCGAGTAGGCCATAAGAGGTAGCAAGATTTCTCTTTAGACTGAATGGAAGAAATACAGAAGCTGTCACTCAAAAACATAATACTGTCCAAATAGACCAGACATATATAGGCAACATGGTCCTGCATTGAATCAATGGAGGCTACTCCTTTGCCCCTCTCTCGTCGCAAATATTTAAAGATGTTAAAGGACACACTGTTTTATATTTTATATGGTGACTATTTAATGAATGAGATACCTGAATGCAGATGCTAAAACATCGTGGCCTCGTGTGCGGGCGGTGGGGGACCAGAAAGAGAAAGAGAAAGTTAAGTGCAGCACTCAAGGAAGACCTAGGAAGAATACTGCACACAGTTTAAAATTAAGTAATCCAATTTAGACAGAGAGCTGTCTGTATTAGATGAATACAGTTAAGCTAGACAGTTAGAGAAGGGGCACTACCAATAACATGGGTTGGTTCGAGGGATAAATATGGAGATCTTATAGAGTGCGTTGCTCTCTGTGGGATTAAAGAATGGGTTTTAAATAAAAAAAAAAATAGGGATGGGTCGGTTGGGAGGATGGCAAAAGAAACTGCCTATAGCGTGTACTAGCGCATCCTGGTTCGTTGGTAAACCTTAATTTTTTGAGCCCTTCCATTTTAGGTTGGACTCAGGAAAGGGGTCCCTTTCAATAGGGAAACAGTTCCCCCTTTCCGCCACTTCCCCAAATAACGGGAAGGGCAAAGAGGCCTCGCACTGCTAGGCCTTCTTCCTTGGAAGTTTTTTGTTACTGTTAATTCTCGTTTAAAAGTTCCACTGTTGGTTTTTAAAATGTCATGCCGATACAAAATAGTTTCAACCGGCTTTGTTAAGAATGTTACAGTTATAGTAACTGCTGTCTTATCTAGCTCTAAGTATAAATGATCAGGATCCATTGTCCGAACCACTGCTCTGCCTCTGTCCCCTCAGAGGTCACTCTCCACTTTCCTTGGGGAAAAATACTGTAGGAGTCCCAATACAAGTATAAATGGCTAAGACAAACACTACCATCCTTTCTTTTAATGTTAATAGGCTAACAAACCCAGTCAAGCAAAGTAAAATTATTGGCTATATAAAGAAAACCAGAGCACAATTTTGTATGCTCCAGGAGACACACCTCTCCTCAATTGAACATGACAAATTGCACAAATTCGGATTCTCTCAAGTAGTGGCCTCCACATTTCAGGGGGGTGGCTGCAGGGGAATGGTAGTGTTAATGAGGGAAGGGGTAGGTACCCTTTGGGATTAAGGGCCAGATGGTAGATACCGAAGGCTGCATGGCAGCTCTGAAAGGGGCTTATAATGGCCAAATAATTACGCTAGCCTCAATATATGCCCCTCCGGGTTCAGACTATAACTTTTATAGGAGACTCTTTATGAAACTGATAGAGTGGGCAGAGGGTCCAGTAAGAGATATGAATCTTGCACTAAATGAATACTTGGACACATCCTCGGGAGTTCCTAGGACTGACAGGAGAGTGGCCTCTAAGGTTAGCAAGCTCCTGCTGGAGTTGGGATATTTAGATTCAAGGAGAGACATGCATGGTCAGCGTAGAGATTACTCCTTCTTTTCTGCTGTACACAAAATATATACCAGAATAGACTATTGCCTAATACCAAAGGAAAACATTGATTTGTTAAAGAAAATTGAAATAGGGGAAATGTACCTCTCAGACCATGCACCCCTGCAAATGCTATTACAGTTAGGTCAAAGCAGGAAGAGAACAACATGATGACTTAACCTAGCCTTAATACAAAAAAAGAAGAGCAAGAATCAGTAGAGGAAATGATCAGGGACATCTTGTTGCACAACGACACCCCCGAAGTCAACTCCTACACCTTATGGGATACATTAAAGGCGGTCCTCAGGGTGCATCTTATTTCTAAGGCAGCACAGTGTAGGAGAGAGAGGGAAGCCCACTGCATGGCTTTGCAAGCCCAAATAAGGGAACTAGAGAGCTCTCTAAAAGAGAAATTTGACCCCAAAAAAGGAAAAGAGATGCAGGAAATCAAGAAAACCCTTAATTCAATTCTAGAATACAAAATAGAGCAAAATATGATATACCTCAAACAGAAATATTATGAGGGGGGCCGTGGGCAACCAGACTATTGGCTAGCAGATTAAGGCAAAAAAAGGCCAGAAATGGACGGTTATCCAGCGGAGTTTTATAAGCTCTTTAGGGCTCAGCTGATACCACTCCTGGGAAGGGTATATAATTTTATAATGGCAAAAGATGGCGAAATTCCCCAAACTTGGAAATATGCAGTGGTTGCGGTGTTGCCCAAGCCTGCCAGGGACCCCTTACTATGTGCCTCTTATAGGTCGATATAAATTTTAAACACAGACTATAAAATCATGGCAGGTATCATGACCAGACGTCTTGAAAGCATTATCCCGCAGATCGTGCATATAGATCAGACAGCTTTTGTAATGGGACGTCAGGCGCCGGACGGTGTCCGTAGAGCCATGGATGTCCTGGATCATGTAAATAAAACAAAACAAACAACCCTGGTCATGAGCCTAGACACTGAAAAAACTTTTGATAAGGTACTATGGCCTTTTTTACAGGCGTCCCTGGCGGGCTTTGGTTTCCCGGAGGCTTTCTCCACACTGATAGGCAAATTTTACGTTACCCCTAGAGCGTATGTGCATGTAAATGGGCATCTGGGGAAGGCTTTCCCCCTGGAGAGAGGAATGAGACAGGGGTGTCCTCTCTCTCCCCTACTATTTGCCATTTTTGTGGAGCCGCTGGCCCAGATGATCTGCCAGAATGCAGAAATTAAGGGCGTGGAAACTGGGGGTAGAACACAAACTAGGGTTATACGCAGATGATATTTTGCTTTTTTTGAGCAAACCAGAAACTTCCCTCCCTGAAATATTTAGTCAAATTCAAAGATATTTGGAAATTTCAGGTTATACCCTAAATACGGATAAGACTGAAGTCTTAACATGCTCTTTTCAGGTTCCCTCAGAATTTCGGAAGAAGTACCCAATGCAATGGGGAATGGATAAATTAAAATATCTAGGGATCTATTTAGGATTGAACCCGCTAAGCCTATTTGAAGATAATTATCCCAAATTGGTAAGTGATATAACTCAAGACTACAAGAAATGGGCAATCTTACCCTTGTCTTTGCATTCACGGGTGCAATCCACAAAAATGAACATTCTCCCTCATTTCCTGTATTTATTTCAGGGAGTCCCATGTAAAATCCCCGAACGAACATTGGAAATTTGGTAGAAGCAACTGCTTTCTTTTATCTGGGGGGCGAGAATGACGAGGATTTCTAAAAAAATTCTATATCTGCCCAAGGAAAAAGGGGGCTTGGCGGTTCCGTACCTTCTGGGGTACTGGATCGCCTCACAGATGAAAATAGTGTTAATGTGGCAACACACGAAATTCATATGCCACTGGAAAAATATAGAAGTAGGTCTAGTGAAAGATCCTCCCCTGCAAGCTGTTGTTTTTAATAAACAACTGCAAGCCTGACTAGGCGTTCAAAAAGTTGGGGTGGAAGCTGCCATGGAAGGTTGGAGGAGAGGAACTAATAGAGGGGGCACAATGCAACATATGTGGAAATATAAGTGGTGGGCCTGGGATACGTGTTTTATCCCTGCAACTCATGACTCCTGGTTTAGGACTCAGGCGAACAGGGGATTCCATTCTCCTTGGTAGATCATGAAGGGGTGCTCACCAATCCCATTTGAAGCCGCACAGGCCCTATTCAACTTGACCCCAAGAGACAGATTTAAATACTAGCAAGTGAGAAACTGGGTGTACGCAGAGCTAAATAGACCAGCAACAATAGGAGCTACAGACATTCCTCCTCCTTCCTTTGAAAAAATATGGGCCTCACAGACGGGAAGGGGGGCCATCACACTACTATATACTAACTACCTTATAGACCAAGGACATAGTACTAAAGGAACTAAAAATAAATGGGAAGAAGCTCTAGGAGAAAATATAGAAGACAATGAGTGGGAAAGGAGTTGGAGGGAGGTGTGGGGTGCCACTAGCTCACCCTCTTGACGGGAGTTTAGGTGGAAAACTAGAATAAGATGTTTCATTGTACCTAAGGTACAGGCTAGATTTATATCTGGAGGTAATCCTGCTTGCTGGAGGGAGTGCGGAGAATCCCATGCGGGACATGCACACATTTTCTGGCAATGCCCAGGCATAAGAAACTACTGGATGGACCTTATAAAACATCTGAAAGCAATCTTTTTGGATGTCATAGACATAGGCCCAAAGCAAATAATGTTGGGAATTGATCCCAAAACATTAAAGGGAAATGAGGCCAGGTACCTTTGGCACATTTTGTGTGTGGCAGCAAATAAGGCTCTAACTAGACTTTGGAGGCAGAAAAGAAGCCCCACTATAAAAGAATGGGTGGACCTAGTCACATCAATACATGAGATGGAAAGGATTACCTTTGCGTTCCGACATAGACAGGCCCAGTTTCTGAACAGATGGTCTAGATGGGAATTGTATGTAGCAAATATAACATAAAAGAGTATCTACGTTTCCTCTTGGTTGGGATTGACTCTGGGAAATTAGAGTGGTAGAGGGAGTGAGGAGAAGTGGGAAGTCAGTGAAAGAAATTTGGTGCTGATAAAAATAAAATAGGAGGGTTGACACAGAGCAGTGGACAGCAAGTTTTTTATTTCCTTTCCTTTTTCTTTTTTAAATTTTAAGGTTAAATGTGTTTAAGTTATAGTAAATACAAATTGTTATTATTTTTAGATATATATTAAATTAAATAAAACAACACCATTAACGACCTGGAAATGATGTTAAAACTTAATACAGTAATAATATTAATGGAATAACAATACAACTGAACTGTTAATGGAAAAAAAAACTGTTGTAAGAATACAACCAATGTAAAAATGAAAGTGCATGTAACTGAACACTGGACAAACTGTTTTGGTGTAAAACAAAAATAAAGTATAAAAAAAAAAAAGAAAAAAAAAGAAACAGACCGCAACACCCCCACCACCGTGGTCCAACCTCGGGTGGTGTAACACAGAGTATCCATCCGGAATAGCGGCCTCTAATATGGGACCTGCATTCTCATCCAGCCAGGTCTCGGTAACGCATACCAGATCCACCGACCCAACAAGATCTGCAATAACTGCAGTCTTATTCTTGATGGATCTGGCATTACACAACACTGCTCAGGTAGGATGGGCTTCTGGAGCTGCTTGGGCTATTTGCCCACCAATATTGGTGGTGCCCATGGGTATGGAAACCAGACAGGAAGGACCATGTTCCAGATTCCGTCTCGCCCCAGGGCGTCTTCTGGATCTCACTACCCCAATATGCTGGCCCCACTCATTCGTCCTCCACTGTTTGCACCCCCCAACTCCCCTATGAACAATGCCCAGCACGCTACAGAGCTGGTATGTTGATAGCTGTAAAGGGGGGGAAGGGAGGAGTACACAAAGGGCGGAGGACGAACGGTGCACGGCCGTGGAGACAGGCCTACTACTCATACTAAGACCCAATAACACTAAAACACCCCTGAATAAATCCCCAATTAAATAACTAACTCATAAACATTGAATGAGTACCCATAAACACTGCTGAGTATGCATAAACACTGAATGGGTACCAATAAACACTGGTGGGTACCCATAAACATTGCTGAGTACCCATAAACACTGCTCCTAAGTCTGAATACTGCAACAGTGTTGCTGTTTGCTTATTTCACATTGTATTTATTGTATACATTTTCTTGTATAATTATCTGTTTCAGTTTGTATATACTTTGTATGTATGTATTTATCTCCTACTACCCCCTCCTCGCAGGACACATCTGGAAACAAGTTGATTTTCAGTTCGCCTTTCCTGGTGAAACTTTTGAAATAAATTAACATTGCTGAGTACCCATAAACACTACTGAGTATGCATAAACACTGAATGAGTACCCATAAACACCAAATCAGTACCCATAAACACTGTTGATTACCTATAAACACTGAATGAGTGCCCATAAAAACTGTGAGTACCCCAAAACGCAGTACCCATAAACAGTACTGAGTATCCATATGTAACCCTCCTACAAATAGGGGTCACTAAAAAGCCTTCCTTGGGTGAGCCTAAATGCTCTCCGCCCGGCTGGTGTCCTATATTTCAGCCGATTTAAATAAATTATTGAGTGAGAGTGCCTAATGCCTCCATGTACTGTCGCTTTAAGAGCTGCCAAACTGCAGTATAATTAATTTGAACTGTGGGGACTGTGTGTTTCCCTGCTCGAGCCCCGCCTGGGCCACTGAGCAGATCGCTCCATTTCTGCAGTCGCTATATGCGCAGGGGGAGCCCTTTCAAAAGATGTAGCTGTTTGCCTGAAACCAGTTAGGGTGTAAAGTAAAATGCAGTTTGTCTAAACTGCCTTTCTTGCAGCTGGGACTCTGTGTGTTTTGCCCCTCCATTTCAGATCTGAACTGCTAAAAGGGGTCCAATCAATGGGGAGGGTTTCCTTAAAATGGAGCCTGCTGGCAAATCAGAACTTGGACTCTCAAGTGGAGCCAGTCACAAGGGGCTTGTATGAAGAGAGCCTCTGGGAAATGTAGTTTAGACTCTGGAGCCTTTTTTCGCCAATAGAGGGAGCCTGTTGTGACTGACAAGGAGGCTCAGCCAACTGAAACCTTTTGGATTTGGGGGAAATGCCCGGACTGCCTGCCGAGAGAGTCAGTCCGAGCATGGAGCTGGAAGAGTGAGCAGCTCATGGGGCTGCTGCCCACGGGGCAGCGCGGGAACCGTGCGGAAGGCCTGAAAAAGGCCTGTCTGTTGTCAGCTCTCCCGAAGGGGGAGAGAAAAGGACTGTGTTTTCTCAGGCCAAGTATCCGAACATGTGTGAAAAAGGAAAGCCATTATTGTGGCCTAGATCATGGGCAACGTGTGGATAAGAAATAAAGCCGAGGAACCTTAATTTTGGGACAGCAACTCCGAAGAGGAAGCAAATGCTGAACTGCCCTGAGGTTTGGGGCAGAAAAGAGTTGTTTGAAGTTGGAAGCTGAGGGGGAAACCGCCCTGTGAGTTCGTGCAGCCGTTGTTGCGCATTAGGTCGCGCGAGAAGTGCGTGTGAGGCCTCAAAGTCGGCCTGCAGCGGTTAGTAAGCGTAATTCGGACTGAACCTGAGCTTTAAGAATGACAGAAGAAGCAGAAGTCATTTTGGGACCAGACTTAACCTGAAGAAGACTGAAAGTGTGCAGAATTGTGATTGGCCTGTCAGGACTCGGTGGTCTGGTACAGTAAGTGACCTTTACATATAAATGTGCATAGTGCTTGTGGGGATTGAGATTCGAGTAACTCCCCGTGTTGTGAACTATGTGCTGTGCTGGGAGTGTGATTCCCTAGCAAGGTTCGGACTGAATCCGAGTTTGAGTCAGAGAAGAAGGCCTCTGTAGCCAGGCTCAATCTCCTGAAGTGACCAGCTGCTTGCCTGGTAGTGTTCTGTGTACATATAAAATGTGCGGTGAGCTGGAAGTCATAGCCAGCATCACTTGGACTGCATCTGCCTAGTGCCTACATTGAGTGCAAGTGAGCCCTGCCACAAGGGCTGGACCAGCTATTCTGTTTCTCCTGGCAATCCAGGACAGTTTGCATCCCATCCAGTTTTCAGCATTGAATCTGTGAGTACAAATCAGGGTAGCTCCCTGCCATTGGTTTATTAAATTGCAAATGTTTCATCTGATTTCTTTTCCTTCCTTTCTTCATGAACTGAGCCACCCGGCTCCGGATTACAATTGGGTATTGTGCAAGTGTTTTTTCCATCACAGGGCCCCAACCAGCTGCACTAATCCTGGCTAGCCTCCACCATCCTGGGTACCCAGTAAGGTGACATTTTGGGACTCTGAATATGTGCATAGTACTGTGATTATTAATGTGTCTAACCTAATTAACCTGATTTCCCCCTTCCTTGTTACAGCTCCTTAAATAAATCAGATCTATTTGTTTCAGCAAAGTTACACTGACTGTGATGTTCATTTATGTTAAAGTATTGTACTGTGGCTATTGTATTGTATCATCTTGTTTTACAGGAGGTCCCCAGAGTCAAGCTGACCTAGCCAGTCCTGGGGGTAAGTGTAAATAGTGATGATACTCATAGTGTACTGTATGGGCCACTAGTAGGAATAAAAGGGGGTCTCAGTGTCCCAGAGGGCTGTGACCAAGTTAGTCTAATTACTACAAACCCTGACCTCTGGGTGGAGGCACCCGACATAGAATCTAGGCCCCTCAACCTCTTAGTAGTCAAGCAGGCAGGGGTAGTAGCCCTTGGGATAGCGCCACCTGGGGGTTACACATAAACACAGAATGAGTTCCCATAAACACTGGTGAGTACTCCAAAACACAGAATGAGTGCCCATAAACACTGGTGAGTACTCCAAAACACTGAACGAGTACCCATAAACACTTCTGAGTACCCATAAACATTGAATGAGTGTTAGTTCCTGGGGGAAATTTCCTACGAAGAGCGACTTGAGGAGTTGAACTTGTATTCCTTGGAAGTCAGACGGGGCCGGGACATGATAGAGGTCTTCAAATATATGATGAGGATAAATAAACACTGCTGAGTACCCATAAGCACTGCTGAGAATACACAAACACTGAAAGAGTACCCCAAAACATTGAATAAGTACCCATAAACACTACTGAATACCCAAAAACACTGAAGGAGTACCCATAAACACTGCTGAGTACCCTCGGCCAAAACTATGGGGCAGCCCACAAATGGTTCCTGACAAGAGACAACTAGAAAACGCAAACAAACCTAAAGCCATGCTTCTGGGATCTAAACTCAGTTTATTAAAACTCTCCAAAACAAATTCCACCCTAAGTGTCCTATCACGCGATGGCCCCCTGCTGCAGAACGTACCCTTTTTTAAGTACATAGGTGTCACTCTAGACCCCTCCCTAACTTTTGCAGAACATATCAATACCACTGTGTGGCACATCAACCAGAAACTGGGGGCAGGCTTTCGACTCAAGCACTCTCTGACCTATGAGGCATGCTTTGCCATAGCCCAAAGCAACCTCCTCCATCTGTTAGACTACTGCACCCCAATATATTCACATACATCCTCCATTCTGTGCACGAGACTCACAACGGCTTACAATAGAATCTGTAGGTTTGTGCTAATGACACCCTACTCCACATACCATTGCACCCTGTACCAATCCTTGGGCTGGCTCCCCCAACAAGCCAGACATGACTATGCCCTTGGATGTACCATCAACAATGCCATTAGAAGCAGTAACCTGTCCCCTTACTCCTCCTTGCTCAAGCACAAAACCGCTTCCTGCTGCTTCTGGCAATCCTCAGTCCCACCATTAGAAGTTCCCAGGATTTCCACTTGTCTGGGTAGCAATGCCTTGTCCTTCACTGCTCCCACATTCTGGAACAAACTACCAGCCTCCCTCCACATCCTGGACTTGCACCTCACTTTCAAATCTCACTTTAAAGCTTGGCTGCTGGTTGAATCCAAATGTAATTGTTGAGCTGGGTGACCCTACGGATGAGAATCCACTTTCCCCCAAACCTAGGGTGCAGCTGTCCCATTGTACTATGCTGAATGTACATCGTATACGTTGCACTTACGCTTTATTTGTATTCTATTGCATTCCAATGTATTCTTGCCCTTTAACTGTATCCTACGGTATTTTAATGCATTAAGTGTGAGTCCATATTGTTTATTTCCTCCACCATTCTCACGTAATGTCATTTGTATTGTCTGTATGGGTCATGCCTGAAACTGGTTCATTGGATCAGAGCACCTACCTGGTAAACAAACAAATAAACACTAAATATAAACACTGCTGAGTATATGTAAACACCAAGAGTACCCATAAACACTGAAAGAGTACCCAGAAACACTGAATGAGTACTCATAAACAGTGCTGAGTATCTATAAACACTGAATGACTACACATAAACTCTGGTGAGTACCCAAAAAACACTGAATGAGCTCCCATAAACTCTGGTAAGTACCCATAAGCACTGCATGAATACCCATAAACACTGAATGAGTGCCCAAAAACACTGAATGATTACCCATAAACTCTGGTGAGCACCCATAAACACTGAACGAGTACTGATAAACTGCTGAGTACCCATAAACACTGAATGAGTGCCCAAAAACACTGAATGAGTACCCATAAACACTGAATGAGTGCCGATAAACACTGAATGAGTGCCCATAAACACTGAATGAGTGCCCCAAAACACTGAATGAGTACCCATAAACACTGAATGAGTGCCCCAAAACACTGAATGATTACCCATAAATTCTGGTGAGCACCCATAAACACTGAATGAGTACTGATAAACTGCTGAGTACCCATAAACACTGACCGAGTGCCAATAAACACTGAATGAGTACCCATAAACACTGAATGAGTGCCGATAACACTGAATGAGTGCCCAAAAACACTGAATGATTACCCATAAACTCTGGTGAGCACCCATAAACACTGAATGAGTACTGATAAACTGCTGAGTACCCATAAACACTGAACGAGTGCCGATAAACACTGAATGAGTACCCATAAACTCTGGTGAGTACCCATAAACACTGAATGAGTGCCAATAAACACTGAATGAGTACCCATAAACACTGAATGAGTGCCCATAAACACTGAATAAGTACCCATAAACACTGCTGAGTATCCAAAAACACTGAATGAGTATCCATAAGCTCTGGTGAGTACCCATAAGCACTGGATGAGTACCCATAAACAATGCCCTTTGTAGGGAAAGTTATAACTGATTCTGTGGGCCCTATGTGGAGCAGCAGAATTGTAGGACACGGCTTTGGACTTGTAGCTTGAAGCAGTAGACCCATGTGACATGGCTTCAGACCTGTAGCTTCGCAGTGGGTCATAAAACTAGAGGCTGGGTACAGTCATTAGTGTTCAAAACCATGAGGAACACCACACCGCCAATTTGCCAAGATTCCTGAGACTTTGCACCCTAATTTTTAATTTCTTTACTTTGACTGCTGTGCATTGTTTTAACCCTTATAGATGCATTAACGTAGTTTTTGCAATATCTGTATATATATATATAGCTACACTGAACAGTACTTATAACCGCTGAAGAGTACCTCTAAACACTAATAAGTACCATCAACTAAAGATAAGTGGAGGTGTGCCACGTCTGCTTCAAGGTGGGCTGCAGCGTTGACAGTAGCAGCATTTATGACTGGCGCTATTGGACATGAACTTTTGTGCCCGACCAGCCACCAACTGCCAGGATGTCTTAAAGGAAAACTACTAATGTTCGAGTCTGCCTGATCTGAACTCCCCAACCCTTGAAAATGACCCCCGATGCTTGGATATGGGCAATTTCTAAACCTCAGAACTGCTGGAAGGCTGGAAACTGCACAAGCAGTAAAGCCTGGAACTGCTTGAACACGTGCACATTTTGTGTGGGTACCTCCATTCCAGCAGTTCTGGATATTACCGCTTGTCCGGGGTCCAGCATTCCAGTGTTTCTGAGGTTTTTGGAAATTACCACAACTAACCGGACAACTTTCTGTCAGGACTAGATAATTTCCAGAACTCTGGAACCACCGGAATGCCAGAACCCATGCAAGCAGTAAAATGCAGAACTTACATAGAAACATAGAATTTGACGGCAGATAAGGACCGCTTGGCCCACCCAGTCTGCCCATTTCCCTACCTAATGGATAAGCTGCAGATCCTAGTTAACCAACAGCCTACTTCTTCCTATCCCCACCCCCTAGAATTGCGTTATGACTGTCCCATGCATGCTTGAATTCCACCACTGTTTTTGACTCCACAGCCTCCTCTGGAAGGCCGTTCCATGCATTCACAACCCTCTTGCGAAAAAATACTCTTAAATTACCTCTGAGCCGCCCCCATCTTCAAATTGTGCCCCTTGTTCTTGCACACCTCTTTTTGAAAGATGCTACCCTCTTGGACTTTGTTGATTCCCTTGAGGTACTTGAAAGTTTCTATCATGTCCCCCTCCTCCTCCTTTCCTCGAGGCTATACATATTAAGCTCCTTAAGTCTCTCTTCATATGTCTTCCGGTGCAGACCTGGCACCATTTTAGTTGCCCTTCTCTGGACAGCTTCCATCCTGTCTATGTCTTTGTGGAGATTGGGTCTCCAGAACTGCATGCAGTACTCCAGATGGGGTCTCACCAGCTGTCTGTACAGAGGGATAATAACTTCCTGTTTTCTACTGGTGATGCCTGTCCCTGTGCATCCCAGTATCCCCCCAGCCCTCCTTGCTGCCCTCTCACATTGCTTGCCCACCTTTAGGTCATCTGATATGACTACCCCCAGGTCCCTTTCCATTTTTGTTGTTGTTAGTATCTCACCCTTTATTGTGTACTCTTCCCCTGGGTTTTTGTTTCCCAGGTGCATTACTTTGCACTTCTTAGCATTGAATCTAAGCTGCCATACATTTGACCATTCCTCTAACCTTGCCAAGTCCCTTCTCATCCTTTCCACCCCACCTTGTGCATCAACTCTGTTGCAGATCTTTGTGTCATCTGCAAAGAGACATACTTTTCCTTCCAGTCCCTCTGCAATGTCGCTTATAAAGACATTGAAGAGGACCGGTCCTAATACTGAACCTTGCGGTACCCCACTAGTAACCCCTTCTTCGAGTGACTCCATTTACTATTACCTCTGTGTCCTATTCTCCAGCCAGTTCTTTACCCAGGCTGTCATCTTGGGACCCACTCCCAGGCTGGCTAACTTGTATATTAATCTTTTGTGTGGGACTGTGTCAAATGCCTTGCTAAAGTCTAGGTAGGCCATGTCCACAGCCCCTCCCTGATCTACTACTTTGGTCACCCAGTCAAAGAAATCTATCAGATTCGTCTGGCATGACCTTCCCGCTGTGAATCCATGCTGCCTTGGGTCTTGTGTCCCTCTGGCCTCTAGATACTTGACAATTCTTTCCTTCAGAAGTGATTCCATCATTTTCCCTATCACTGAGGTTAAACTAACAGGTCTGTAGTTTCCTGCTTCTGCCTTGCTCCCACTTTTGTGAAGGGGAATCACATCTGCCCTCCTCCAGTCCTCGAGTACCACCCCATCCTCCCATGATTTGTTAAAGAGGGTAGTCAGTGGTGTCACTAGTTCTACCCTTAGTTCTTTTAGAATTCTGGGATGAATCCCATCAGGCCCCATTGCTTTGTTCACCTTCAGTTTTAAGAGTTCTTTCAGAACCCTTTCTTCTGTAAATGGGCTGGTATCAACTTCTGTATCCAGAGTGTTTCTATTGTTTGTTTTAGGTACCTCCCCCTCTTCATTTGTAAATACTGAATAAAAATATTTGCTTGGTATCTCTGCTTTTTCACAGTCACCCTCTGCCCACCCCTCCACGCCTTAATTAAGCCTCACTATCCCTCCCTTGGTCTTCCTTCGCTCCCTGATGTACCTATAAAAGGTTTTATCCCCCTTCTTAACTGAGTTGGCTATCTTTTCCTCGGTTTATGCCTTTGCTGTTCTGACTGCCTTCCCAGCTTCCTTTTGCTTTAACTGATACAGTTCTCTGTCCTGCTTCTTCTGTGATTCTTTGTACTTCCTGAATACTTTCTTTTTCTCTTGAACTGCCAAAGTGCTGGAACTCATGCAAAATTTGTGCAAGTTCTGGCATTTTGGTGGTTCTCAATTATCTTATCTGTGTCAATCTTCACCATTCATCACCTTTGGGTAATGTGGCCTGAGGTCACGACCCCGCGGGAGCTTTTTTTTTTGGATGGGCAGAGTCAATGCATCATTGTGGCACCACCCTCGAGGCCCACGTGACTGTGTGTAGCACTCTGTGGTGTTGGCCGTTAGGTTTCACAACCCCGCCTCCCTCCCACCAGTTCTTCATCTCCCGCTGTAGAGGTCGCACCTCATGTGGAACTGCTGCGCTAGAGGCCTAGTTCAATGCAGAAAACCCTTTGACACCATCTCTTATTCCTGCCAGTTCTGTTCTCATCACCACTCGATGCCGCTGTGGTAAGACTGTTCATTTTCTTTATTTGTCAGCGACGCCGAGTCTTTTGTTTAGCTTGTTTTGCCATGGATCATGTCTCGGTTGGGGAGGCAAGAAATTGTTAAAGGTGGGGCGGCTCTTATGCGACGATGCCTGTGCAGCTGCAAGTACTTTGTCACTGACCAGCATGACCATTGCCTCGCGTGTCTTGGCCCGCTTCATGACATGGATCTGTGTGACGCCTGCTTCTCCATGGACCATCATGTCATTGAGCAATGCAGAGTCGACGCACCATTGGTGCCACCCTCGAGGCCGACGAACTGCGTGGCACTCATGGGTTGGCCGTTAGGTGTAGTCGACCCCACCCTCCTGCCAGTTTTGAGTCACCATAGAGTAAGAAAAGATTGGGAGGGAGGGACAAGGAAGTCCAAGGGACAAATAAGGGACTGATAAAGGAAAAGATATACAAACTAAAAGGAGAAATAAACAACTAAGAGGACAGAAAGAGAGCTGGAAATCTAAGGGGATTGGAAAGGGGCCCCAATCTCTGGAAGTAGAAGAGGAGGGAAGGAGGGAGGGAAGAATTAGAAGTAAGGATGTGGGAGGGGAAGGGAGGAAACATACCCTGAAGCCTTGACCTGTCTCCAGATTGTATAGGAACTACGAAAGAGTAGCCAGAAGGTTGCACTGCCAGAATTCAAGGCACAGAATCACTGGCAATAACTCCAACAAAAGCAGAGGCAGCTATTCTGGAAGAAAAGACAAGATACAGGGCTGTTCTCTCCCCCCCCCCCCCCAAACCCAATGTTGAGGAAAGGAACAGGTTCTCTAAATTAACTTGAGGGTTGAGTCCCTAAGGATAAGAACAAGGGAGAATAGTGTAAAGGGAGGAAGAGAGAGAGAAAGAGAAAGAGAAACGAAGAGAGGGCAACCACCAACCCCCACCCCACAGGGGTGGAGCCGAGGCACTGAGGAAAGAAGTGCCCTCTCCCCTGATCCCTCTCCCCCGACAGAATGCAGAAGTCCCCCTGTGTACTCAAGGTCACCCCACTCCTGAACAGCGGAAATGGAGGGGGAACCAGAGACTGAGACCCCAGGGGGATGGAGGGTGGGAGTGTGATGAATGGTGAAGATACACAGAAAGATCAGGAATTACATAAAAAAAAAAGCTCCCGTGGGGTTGTGATCTTTGGCCACATTACCCAAAGGTGATGAATGGTGAAGATACACAGAAAGATCAGGAATTACGGTAGGTAAGTAATTTTCATTTACTGCTTGCACGAGTTCTGTCATTCTGGTGGTTCTTTGGTTCCAGAAATTACCAGGACCCCAATACTTCACTCAGCTTCACAGAGTCCCAACTCCCTTAAGGTGTGCTGCACAGTTCACTTACACTTAGCAAGCTGAGTTGTCGCTCAGCATGGTGCTGGTGGGGGCTATGTCCGCTGTTTATGGAGGCAAAGGAAAAAAATCTGTATTTCAAAGATACCTGAACAGCATAAAAATAGGTATTAGCACCTTTTTCTGTAATAGGACTAGGTAATGTAAAGACCTGGCTTGGTGTAACATGAGAAGGTTTCCTTTAATCCTTGGTGATGGAATTAATGAATAAGAAAGGCACACTGATCTGTGACAGCTCATTTACAGGGGGTGTGGGAGGGGAGGGTACAGGGCCTGTTTTATGAATAGAGAATGCTGGCCAGGGCTGTGGTAGCTGATTTCCAAGTGTGCTTAGTGCTGGGGGAGGGGTCGTGGTTACATTGACCTGTAGAATGTTGGCCAGGGCTATGACAGCTCATTTCCGGGTGTGCCAGCGGGGCGGGGGTTACATAGAAATATAGAATCTTACAGCAGATAAAGGTCACTTGACCCACCCAGTCTGCCCATTTTTCCCCAACTGCATTATCACCGCAGACCGTACTTGATCTACTTCTCTCCCCCTTCCTTCCCACAATGATTCCCTTGTGCCTATCTCGTGCATTCTTGAACCCTACCATTGTTTTTGCCCCCACCACCTCTGCTGGAAGACTGTTCCGTGAATCCACCACTCTTACTGTGAAGAAGTACTTCCTCACATCTCTCCTGAAGCTACCTCCCTTTCAGCTTCATATCATGTCCCCTTGTCCTACATGGACCTGTTTTATGAATAAGAAAATGAAACAAGTATGCTTACATACATAAGACAAGCCCCGGGGGCACTGAACATATGGCACACAGGGCTTGACGTATTCCCTGGCTGGCGATCAGGATTCTTAATTCCATGCACCAGTTGCCACAAGTTAGACCAGCTTTTTCTGGTCTAACATGCACCAATCTTGGGTACCCTTTTTACAGGGCTTGCGCCAACTGTTTGGTGCAAACTACCGTAAATTGGGAAAAGTGTTGCACATGCGCCTGAGCTTCGTGAATTGGGCGCATTGTGCGGTGAAGTGTTTGGCACAGCTGCACCAAAAATTGGTTTGATGCAGGGCTTGACACAAGCCCTGCATTGCCGTCTCTGGATCGGGCCCAGTATTACAGTAATGCACCAGAAGAATAAATAGTTCCAACGTTACCAGTCTGTTACATATAGAATAAATGATGGGTAAGTGTGGTATACATATGGAATAAATGAAGGGTAAGTGTGGTATACATATAGAATGACTTCTATTGTGTATACCTCTTGTATTATATTTTTTTTTTCTTTGTTGTTCTACATTTTATATCTCCTGTCTATGTAATTGCGAACTGTATGTGTATGTGCCTCAGGACCTCCTTGTGAATGAGCTTGTTCAACGGAGTCTTTCCTGCAATAAACTTGAACTTAAATAAAAGACGAGTAAGTGTGGTATACATATAGAATAAATGATGGGTAAGTGTGGTATACATACAGAATAAAAGACGGGTAAGTGTGATATACATATAAAATAAATGACGGGTAAGTGTGGTATACATACAGAATAAAAAATGGGTAAGTGTGGTATGCATATAGAATAAATGACAGGTAAGTATGGTATACATATAGAATAAAAAATGGTTAAGTGTGGGATACATATAGAATAAATGACAGGTAAGTGTGGTATACACATAGAATAAAAGATGGGTAAGTGTGGGATACAAGGAAATAAACCCATAGAGGGGGCTAACCAGATCATAAAGTCACAAGTCCAAAGGGCAAGTGGAATTATGATCTGGTTAGCCACACTTATAATCTTAGTATAGAAGACTTACCCAGATTTTATTTAGTATAATGCATTTGGATGTTTTTTGTAAGTTTTAATCGCAACTTAATTTACAAGGAAAAGTATACAGGGAAATAATGTTTAACCACTACTATGGGGAAACGTTCAGTCCATGTATTATATTCTATAAAAAAAATAGGGTATAAAAACTGACCAAACTGAACAACTTCATTGGTTAAAACACAGCACCTAAAGGATTTTAAAACTTTTGAAACGAATACCTCTGTATTTACTGGACTGCTAAACGTTCTTGTTATTGTACTAATAAGGTAAACTAATAAAACGTTTCTGAAAAAAAAAAACACAACACCTGACCATTACCTAGAAACGTGACAATTCGTAACTACCCTGCCCTAATCTACTTAACAACAACCTAACTAAATGAACATAAAACTTTTCCCATTATAGTAAAATGTATTTCCACTTTTTAAACACAAAAACCCACAGCAGGTCATAGGTTTCTTCAGAATAAATGCATTTCCCGGGTTCATTCAAAGGCACATAGCCTTTGTTACCAAGTTCACCTATTCTACCTGAGGCAACCTAACTTAAGGAAAATAAAACTGTTTTCCATTAAAAAAAATCACTTTATAAGCACAGTAACCCACTCCAGTATATGGGTTTCTTTAGAATAATGCACTTCCTGGGTGCATTCAAAGTCACTCATCCGTTGGCCTCATGCCTTCCAGTTCACCTGGGGTGTGCATTAATTCTCTAGAAATGCATGCCTTGTTGCGGCTTATTGCTTACATATATAGTAGTCTCAAGGGGATGGAATAGAAGTTGATATCAAACCAAAAAGGTTGAGAATGAGGGTGAGTATGTTATGAACTGTCTAATAAACCATATACAGTATTAAGAACTTTTGTACATGTTCAGAAAGGGGGAATGTACTTTGCCAAAGAGTTCAGTTTTGTTTAAAAGAGCTTGGCTGATTCTTTCATTGTTTGCTATGATGCTCATATACTTAGAAAATTCCCTGTTTTTACGAGAAGTGCATCGGGATCCTTAACTTCCACTTGGGCAGCCACCAGAGATGGGTGAAAGGGACTTTGATTTAATGTGTCATACAAAGGATGGCACCTGAACTTTGCACCCCCCCCCCATAGTGCACAACAGCGCTAGTGGTGAGTATTAGCCCCAGTGGTGGTCTTTTCACTGATGATAGGTACTCCTCCACATCTGCTGAATCAATAAAAAAGGGGTGGGGGTATTGCAATTAGCAGCAATATGGAATAAGTAAGTAAAGAATGGTGAGGAATAGGGGTCCATTTTCCCAACAGTACGAACGAGCATGGGTACCACTATATAAACATGAAGTGACACCACTATGATAGTAGCCTGAGTTCCTGGTATGGGCTAAGAACCCACAACCTTCTAATCATTTGTCCCCAAAGGTGGGTGTGCACCCTTCAAAGCCAGTGACACTGCGCACTGTTGCAGATGCCCTGGGGGGGCGGGGCAGCGCAGTGCACTCCATTTATATTTCTTGCTTTCAAAAGTTTCTTCAGGAAAGACACACTGAGCTTAGTATTAGCTCTTTTCCAGATGTGTCCTGGGGGGGAAGGGGCAACGGGAGGCAAAGCATGATAAAGCAGAACAATATTTACAAATATTACCTATTTACTGTAGAATAATATTTGCAACAATAACAACTGGCAACTTTACTAATTTTACAAATATAAGCTACTCCTGGAAAAAGCAGAAGAATAACAAAATCTTGTCTGTGTTAGTTGTCACCATTCATCACTGTTGGTTAGTGAAGCAGAGGATCAGGACCTCACAGAAGCTCTTTTTTTTTTTTGAAATGGAAGGAGTTGACTTCCAGATGCCGCTGCCCTTGAGGATGACGTATTACGTGGCGCTCGCAGGTTGGCCAGTAACTGTCATCGACCCCTCCTCAGCCCCAGTTCTGCCTCTCCTGCTGTCGAGTGAGCATGACCTCACGTGTGAGCACCATAGATCTTCCTGGACATAAAGTCTCCACCACTCATTCACACTAATGGGAGTATGCTGGAGGTGCTAGGACCCAGCGGGAGCAAACTTTTCAGGAGGGACGGCGCCTGAAATGGAGCCTCGTGGAAGTGGCACTGCGAGCCCTGGTGCGTGCGGTAATGACTATCTTGGCGTCGACCCTCCAACCACCTCAGTACCTTTTTTCCCCACCGTCGAGTGTGCTTCAGTGACAACGTCGCTCGCTCACTGGGAGTCAAACTTCAAACTAGTAGCTTAGTTTTCAGTTTATTGTTTTGTAGTTTATATTCGATAAGTACCGATTATATTTAATAAATTCTACTTATAAGAGAAGTCTTCAGCCCTCCATTGACTGAGTCGACCATGAGTGGGTCAGGTGATGGTAGGGAGACTTCGTACGAAAGTTGTTCAGTCAGCTGGGCGGGTCCGTCCACCACCCTCCCGAGGGGGCTCTGACAACGATGCCTAATGCTCAGGGGATGGGTGGTCCCCCGAAAGCATAAACGGAAATGGTCCCATTCTCGGCACCGTTCAGCTTCGTGTTCTTCTTCGACACATAGGTCGAAGAAGAAATGGCATCACTCGAGGTCACCCTCTGGTGCGTCTGCACATAGACGGTCAGTTATTAGGGCCAGGTGCCAGTCTCCTCTGTCAAAGTTGCCTGCTTCTGTCTCTGGTGGCCGACCTCCTTGACATCGGAGCTCCTCTCCGCCTATTGGAGTAGCTTCCGATGAGCAATTTTACCAGTGGGCTGCTCTTATGGAGCAGTGGGCTTGGAGGTTGGTCCGATTTCCCGAACCGGCCAGTCCAACACCAGGGCCTTCGGACCGTTCGGTTTCGGAAGGGCAGGTGGGGCGGTTGGACCTTCCTAGTCAAGCGGTGCCTTCTTCGGTGCCGTTGACTCTGTGTTCAGGTGTCTATCTCCCTCCCACAGCTGCGGCACAGGGGTTGACACTGATGCCTCTATCTCCTGCCATAGTTCCTTCTGTTCCTTCCAATCACAGTTTTCAGACTCCTGGGACGTTGCTGTCGTCTGTGGTGTCAACTTCTCCGGCACCGGGGGCTCTGTCTGTGGCACTGTGGGCTCTGTCAGCACCGTCCGTGGTGCTGCAGGCTCTGTCAGCACCATCTGCGGTGCCACAGGCTCTGTCAGTGCCATCTGCAGTGCCGCAGGCTCTGTCAGCACCATCTGCGGCGCTGGGGGCCCTGTCACGCCGCACTCCTTGTTGGTGCCATGTGTGATGCCATTTACTTTGACAGCTCCTTCTTTGTTCTTGGCGCCGTTTTCCTTGACAGCACCGGGGATGAGTACGGCACCGTCTGGTCTTCAGGGGGTTTTCGACTCCGATTCTTACCTCTTCTCTTCTTCCACCTGATTTTCATTCCTTTCCTGTCTATGCAGTTCCCCCCGGGACTGTCAGGAGATGATTTTGAGCCTGATCCAGATCTTAGACTGGGTGATGATGTTGGTGCTGACACTGCCCTGGGGGCAGGGATCAATCCTCCTGCAGAGCCTATTATTGAGGACTTTTCCTTTAAGTCTCTGCTCAAGAATTTAAATTCTACTCTTTCTCTCCAGACCACAGAAATTGATCCTGGGAAGCTTTTGCGTCTCCAAAATCTTCATGTCCCGGAGATCCCTATGGATTTAACCCCTCTGGTACAGCCCTCTTTCGAGACCCTCTCACAGATGGTGTGGAAGAATCCTGCTCTTATTCCTTCTGTGGCCAAGTCGATAGATAGGAAGTATGCCCCTCCCAAGGATCGACCCATTTTGGCCTCACAAGCCTTTGCTGATGTCATTGTGGTCCTGGCAGAGAACGATGAGGCTGTCCCCCATCAGGAATCTACAGCCCATCCTATAAACAAAGAATCTCACAAGATAGACACCTTGGGTAAGAGAGTCTTTGCTGCCTCAACCCTGGGCATGTGCATTGCCAGCTACCAGGGCTATTTTTCTCAATATGAGTATGTCCTTTGGCATTCGCTCAAAGCAATGGTCAGAGGTGAACTCAGAGCTACTTCAAACCATAACTAGAGGTATCGAGTCCAATAACCAACAGGTTAAAGCTGCAATGGATGCCTTCAATGCCGCTTCCCGGGCGGCGGCGGCTGGCATCTGCACCCATCGCCACTCTTGGCTGCATACTTTTGGCTTCACAAATGATGCCCAGCAGCAAGTCATGGCCTTACCTTTCGACGGGTATGTATCTGTTCAGACCTCAGGTGGAGCAAGCACTAGAGGCCACATGGAAGACTAGGTCTGCCATTAAGACAGCCAGACCTACCCCGTCCCCTTCCGAGGGGGTGGAAACAAGTGCCAGTTTCACAACTGTCAGTCCTTTCGTTGCAAAGGCAGAGGAGAGTTTAACAGAAACCAGAACCCTCAGCCGCAAAAGAAAGCGCAGCAGAAAGCACAAGCCCCAAAAACAAACGCCCAGTGTCACCTTCTGAGTTTCCAGCCCAGGTTCCACCTCAGCTGTCCAAGGTGGACTCCTCCTCAGCAGTGGGAGGACACCTGACTCAGTTCTACAACCAGTGGAATTCTATAACATTAGACAAATGGGTCCTCAGGATAATCCGTGAGGGGTACTCTCAATCTTTCGGAAACCCCTCCGGATCATCCTCCCAAATGACAGCCCAGACTGTCGGCAGTACAGTCAGACCTTCTTACTTCCGAGGTACAAGGCCTTCTGAACAACAGGGCAGTAGAGATAATTCTGCTGGATCAATGAAACACAGGTTTCTAGTCTCATTACTTTCTGGTCCCAAAGAAAACTGGCAGCATGCGCCCCATTCTGGATCTCAGAAAGTTAAACAAGTTCCTTCACAAGAAGTTCAAGATGATATCACTCGGTACCCTGCTACCTTTGATTCACCAACACGATTGGCTAGCCTCCCTGGACATGCAGGATGCCTACCAACATATTCTCATTCACCCAAAGCACCACAAATACCTAAGGTTCATGGCATTGGGTCAACACTATCAGTTCAGAGTCCTGCCCTTTGGGCTATCCTCGGCGCCTCAAGTTTTTACAAAGTGTTGTGCAATTCTCGCTGTGCACCTCAGGAAAACTGGGATACAAGTGTTCCCATATCTGGATGACTGGCTCCTAACAAGTCCCTCAGACTTCCTCATGTCCATGGGAGTCCTGCTGAACCTCAACAAGTCACAGTTGCAGCTCTCCCAGAAGCTCCTCTTTATAGGAACTCTTCTGGACACCTCCTGTGTGAAAGCTTTTCTTCCAGAGGACAGAAGGAGCGATGTCTTATAGATGGCCCGATACATCAGAGAGCACAGCTCGGTTCAAGCTATCTCGATGCAATGGATGCTGGGCCTCATGGCATCCACGGTGTTCACTGTACCCGTGGCTTGTCTTCACATGAGAACCTCTCAGTGGATGCTCAGTGCTCAGTGGTCTCCAACCACTCACCCTCAGTCTTTTCTCATCAAGGTGACGGAACCTCTGAAGAGGTCGCTCACTTGGTAGTCTCAGGAAGACAACCTTCTGGAAGGATATCCCTTCGCTCCCTCTGGATCATCAGATCTCCATTACCACAGATGCGTCTCTGAAGGGTTGGGGAGCTTGCCGGTGGGATTTCCACACCCAGGGTAAGTGGACTCAGGTCGAGTCTCAACTTCACATAAATGTTCTGGAAATGAGAGCCGTCCTCTATGCAGTCCGAGCATTGGAGAACATACTCTGTCACAAGAACATTCTTCTCCAAACGGACAACAAGGCAGTGATGTACTACATCAACAAACAGGGTAGTGCACACTCTTACCCATTACGCAGAGAAGCAATGAGAGTGTGGGAATGGTGTCTGGAACACAAAGCTCTGATTCAGGCGGTTTACCTGCCAGGAGTACAAAACAACCTAGCAGACCGTCTCAGCAGAACAGAGGTGGATCCTCACGAGTGGTCTCTCGACTTAACCATCGTTGAGTCACTCTTCAAAGAGTGGGGAACTCCAGACCTGGACCTTTTTGCGTCCCCACTCAATGCAAAACTGCCTTTCTTCTGCTCCAGAAATCCAGGACCTGGCATTTTTTGTCATGATGCATTCAGGCTGCAGTGGACAAAACGCTTTCTATATGCTTTTCCTCCCCTTCCCCTAATTCAGAGGGTACTGCTCAAATTGGAGTCTCGGGGGAAGAATGATTCTCACTGCCCCCTTATGGTCTCAGCAGACATGGTTCCTGCTACTCAACAGGCTATCAGAAACCTCCCTGAAGTTGCTTCCTCTTCAAACTAACCTTCTGACCAAGGGTCCTGTTGTCCACCTCAACCTGAGGTCACTTCACCTCCACGCTTGGCTTCTAAAGAGATAGAAGTGAATAGGTTCAATGTTTCTCGTAGAGTTTCCGATATTCTTTTGGCTGCATGCAAGCCAGCCACTAGAAAAACCTACACAGCTAAATGGAAGCGTTTCTCTATCTGGTGTGCAAAATCCTCATGGAACCCTTTTTCCTGCCCACCGAATAAAGTCTTGGAGTATCTCTTAGACCTCTCAAACACAGGTCTGCAGTACTCCACAATCAAAGTTCATCTTTGCGCCATTTCAGCATATCAAGAGCCGGTACTTTCCATGTTGCTGGCTCAGTTGCCCATAGTTAAGAGGTTTCTTAGGGGTATTCTGCATACAAGACCTCCTATTAGACATCCACTTGCAGCCTGGGACATTAACTTGTGCTGGACATGCTTACTTGTAAACCTTTTGAGCCTCTAGCTACTTGTGAGTTGAAGTTCCTCACTTGGAAAACGGCCTTCCTGGTGGCCATTACTTCGGCCTATAGAGTTTCTGAAATACACACTGTGGTCACAGACACCCACCCCCCCCCACCGTACACTGTATTTCACAAGGACAAAGTAGTTCTTAGGACTCATCTTAAGTTTCTCCCTAAGGTTGTCTCAGAATTCCATCTAAACCAACCTTTAGTTCTTCCTACCTACTTTGCGAACTTCCAGAATGCAGGAGAATGTACCCTTCATACGCTGGATGTCAAGAGAGCATTGCGGTTCTATCTAGATAGAAAAAAAGAAATTCACAAGGCTGGACAGCTGTTTGTTTCCTTCAGCGAGACCCAACTGGGTCAAGCTGTCGCTATCAGATGCATTTCAGTGTGGCATGCCTTCACCACTGCTATTCTATGGCACAAGTCAAGCTAGAAGGCAGAGTGTATGCTCACTCTACCAGAGCAGTCACAGCATCTCTGGCGGAAATCCGTAACATGCCCATTGCGGATATTTGCAATGCGGCTACCTGGAGCTCCGTGCATACTTTTGTTAAGCACTACGCCTTGGATGTCCATGCCAGACAACATCTGTCATTTGGCAGGACCATTCTTAATGGATTTCTGTCCTAAACACGTGAGCTCTTCTCTCCTGCCACCCGTCTCAGGGGATAATTTAGCTTGGTACTCTCCCATTAGTGTGACTGAGTGGTGGAGACTTTATGTCCAGGAAGATATGGAAATTACGTACCTAGCGTAATTCTTGATCTTCTTGGACGAAGTCTCCACCACTCATTCACATGCCCACCCACCATCCTCCGAGCTCACTTCTCTGTTTATGGTCTTCACTCCCTCAATGGCTGAGCTATGAAGACTTTGTTGTTGACCCTTCTTACACGGGTCATTCGGACTATCTTATGTCCGAATTTTTAGGTTAGTCCTTTCTAGGTTATTTACGCTGCACCTCCTCGGTAAAAAAGATACTGAGGCGGTTGGAGGGTTGACGCTAAGACAGTCATTACCATACGTGCCGGGGCTCGTGGCACCACTTTCTCGCGGCTCCATCTCGGGCGCCGGCCCTCCTGAAATGTTTGCTTCCACTGGATCCTAGCACCTCCGGTGTACTCCCATTAGTGTGAATGAGTGGTGGAGACTTGAAGATCAAGAATTACGGTAGGTATGTCATTTCAATTTCTGTGGCCTAGTCCGTCGGTAAAGAAAGTCCTAGTTCTGATGCTCTGTTCCTTGGTGTCGACCGGTAAGATCTTTCCTTTTTAATTCTCCATCAATGCAGAGTGCTGATTTTGGTTTTTAATTTTCCTTCCAGTCATGTCTGGTTCAGGGGACAAGAAAAAAATCTTCTAGGGCGGGTTGGCCTCCGATGCGTCAGTGTCCCTGTGGCTGACTGTACTCTGTCACGGATCAGCATGACCGTTGCCTTACCTGCTTGGGACCGAACCACGACATGGATAGATGCAACACCTGTTTCTCCATGGATCGTCGTGTGTTGGAGTTGCATGCGTTGAAGGTCAGACATGCGCTGCCGACTTTTAGGGGACAGGCATGTATCCGGGTTGCCAAAAGCAGGGTTCTTGACCCTTCCTCTGGGTCCCCTCCCAGACCTATATGGCCCGTGGAGGGGGGAGGTTTCCATCAGTTCTAGCCTTGCCACAGCGGGAACCCCTCCCACAGAGCAGGAGGCCCAGCCTGGCCCCCTTGGGGGTCAGGCGGGAGGCGCCATCCAGGCAGTTGCCTCCTCAGAGGTGAGGGCTCCCCTGGTGTCATGGTCTGAGGCCTCTGGGCCCAGGCCAGTGCTGTCCTCAGTGACACCCACCAGTGTCACCCCTTTGGTGCCAGGGATTGGGGCGACAACGCAGGTACGGGGCCAACCTCTGGTGCCATCTCTGACTCTGGCACCGTTTGTGGTGCCGGATATGGGGGTGGCACCATGGGCAGCATGAGGCCAGTTAGCGGTGCCGCTTGTGGCACCGTGGCTGAGAGGGATCAGGAAGTAGTCTGGGTTCGGGCCTCCTCTGAGGAGACCAATTCTGAGGCTGACCCAGACTGGCTTCTGGATTCTCCAGAATCCACTGATTCAGACTGGATGGGCCTTGCAGTCCTTATCTGCTGTCAACTTCTATGTTTCTATGTTTCTTGTTTCTTCTTCTCCCAGTGCAGCGGTTCCAGTTCAGCCCCCTTCCATGGAGCGGATGGCTTTGGGCGATTCCAGGGTTGGTGGCACCGACCAGTCCTCTGGTGCCCTAGGGGTGCCACAGGACAGCCGGAAGTTGGTGATTCATCTGCCGCCTTGGGAGGTGTACCCCCTTCGGAGGTAGTTCTTGCTAGCCCAACTTCTGGGCTGGCTGGAGTGCCTCAAGTAGGGGAGGGCACTCCACCTCCAGCTTTCTCTCAGGAGTTAGCTGTTGGGTGTCAGTTGCTTCAGCTAATGATGAGGAAGAGGGTTCTCTCAGAGTCCAAAGGGTTGAGGGAGTTAGAGTCAGGGCTGCACCCTTTCCTGGGAACCCACAGGGGTTCAGGGAGGAGTTGCAGTGCTGGTCTGACCTTCTCCCCGATGTCTCCTTGGGTGGGACCTCATCTACAGGGGTTAGGAGCCGCCCTTCTGGGCTCATATGGCCCCAGTTGTGTCGCAGGGGAAATTCTCTTGTTGAGCTCATCGTCTGCTGGAACCACCAGATCTCCTCCTCTTTGAGGTCTCCCGGTGGGTCCCCTAGCCCGAACAGAGGCTGTGCCCTTCCTCATAGGTGCCTGGCCCCCTTGCCTCTGCCAACCCCTTCCTCTCTCCCAGGTCACTCCAGTCCTATGGGGCCCCTCACCTGGGAGCAGTTCAGGTCGACAGCTGCACTGTTCCCCCCTTACTTCCAATCGATGGACCAGGAGGTGTTCCACCACTCCCCTGTGCAGCCAAAACCTCACTCTCCAGGATCTTCGGCTCCCTCATCTTCCTTCTCTAAGGGAGAGGACTCTTCTGTCCACCTTTCCCCAGAGGCTGATCTTTCCAGCTATCAACACTTCCTGTCGGGTTTGCATGATGTGCTCCATATTTCCACCCGTGGCGAACGCAATCCTGACCAGTCGGTGCGCGCCTTTTTAGGCGAGTTCAGTGCAGCCAACCTGATGGTTCCCACCTAGCCTAATCCCTTTCGGGAGGCATTGTGCCAGGCCTGGCGACGTCCCTCAACCCAAGCACCTGCCTGAGGGACCTCCGCCAGAGGTACTGTGCACCCCATGGGTCTCCAGGAGCCTTGTCTCACCCCCCGTTGGGTGTGACTCTCCTGGACACACCCACTGGGCATAGAAGCCCAAGGCATGATCGACCCCCAGAATTCAACTCAGCTGAGTTTGATTTTTGAGGGAGGAGAGCTTGCTTGTTGACATGTTTCCTTTTGTGTATTTCTGCTCATCAGGCCCACCATGCTGCCTACAACAGGCACTTGTGGTCTCTGCTAGGTCAGATCCTAGCTTCTTTGCCTGATTCAAAGGCAACCAGACAGGCCATTGCCCTCTCCGTATGGGACCTGGAGCTAGTGAGGCACCAAGCAAGGGCATCTTACGATGCCAATGAGGTGGCTTCCACATTGGCAGGGACAACGATCTGCATCAGGTGGATGGCATGGCTTCATCTCTCCCGGTTGTCACCCCTGGCTCAGTGTAGGGTGACTGCCCTCTCTTTCCGGGGATCCCATCTTTTCTCCCGTATGGTGAGGCGAGAGCTTCAGGGACGCCTTCCCTCTCCTGCTATGAGAACCTCACCCAAACCAGCCTCAGACCTAGCCAGGCATGCTAGGGTTCCCTCCTCTGGTATCTCCCCCACTGGAGGCTGAGGAACTTTGTCCCTTAGGGAGGTTCTGGGCCCCCTTTGGGGGCTTGGTAATCACCCAACAGTGATGAATGGTGAAGACTGACACAGACAAGATATGAAAATTATGTACCTACCATAATTCCTGATCTTTCTGTGTATCTTCACCATTCATCACTGAATCCTGTCTACCTTTCCCTCTCAGACTTCAGTCTCTGGGCGATTCTCCTCCTTCCTGTTTGTCTCCCTCCCCACTTGGACCTTGGACCATTTCCAGCACCTCCTACACCCTCTCCTCTTGGGGTTGTTTTTTTTTCCTGTGGATGGTCAGAGAGGGAGGGTCCCTGCTGTTGGGAGTCTCCAGAACCTCCCTCTCAGCCCAGGTGAGTCCTGGAATTTCCTACTTCCTCTAGTGCCTCTTGAGGGAGTCTGGTAGGAGGAGGAGGAGGGGGCTCTGGTGATTCCCTCAGTTGTCCTTCCCTCCAACCATATGGTGTCTCCATTATGGTTACTTTTCCTCTCCTGATTCAAGGAGAATATATTATTTTTGCCTCTCCAGTTCCTCCTCTGGAGGTGGCTCCCCTCGATAACTAAATCTCGGTCCCTTGGGGTTGTTCTCCAGGGACATTTAAGGTGGTTCTTCTGCTTCAATCCATCTCTCAGGAAGGGGAGACACCAACCTGTCCTTAGCCCTCTGGATTCTTCTGCTCCTCTAAATGGGTGCCATCCTTCTGCTCCAAAGCCTTGTATCCATCCTCTGGCCTATCTGGTTCGACCTGGGGCATAACTCCTCTGGACAGGCCAGGGCAATGCCTCGGGGCAGTGTCTCCTCTTCCTCCCTCCTTCCTTTCTCTCTCCTCCTATCCCTCCCTTCTCACCCAGAGATTGGGGCCCTCCTGTCCCAATCCCTTAGGCTTCCTCCTTTTCTGTCCTGTCTTCAGCTTATTCCTCCTTTTAGTTTTACATCCTTTCCTTTTGCTGTCCCTCGGGCTCCCTTGCCCACTCTCCAACCCTCCTTATTTCTCTGTCTCTCTCTCTCTCTCTGTCCGGTGTGCAGAACTGGGTCTGAGAAGGGGTTGACAGTGGTTACTGGCCAAACCCGCAAGTGCCATGCGATACATTGGCCTTGAAGGTGGCGCCATCCTGACGTCGACTCGTCCCATTGCAAAAAAAAAAAGCTCCCACGGGGTCCTGATCCTCCGGCTCACTACCCAACAGGGATGAGGTGAAGATACACAGAAAGATCAGGAATTACGGTAGGTACGTAATTTTCATTTTTGGTGCACCATTGGACTATACCAGGCGAGGTGGGAAACTGAAAACAGTAGGTTTCAGGTGGGGGTAGCAGAGGGCTGGGGGTATGGGGGAAGAGAAGACAAAGGGGAGAAGGTGAGGGGGGGAAATTGGGTGGAGGAGCAGGGGTGGAGATCAGGTACAATTACAAGAGGGAGAGATGAAGTCATTTAAAAGAGAGGAGAAAGAGCCCAGGGAGGAGGCAGAGCAGGTAGACAGGGGGAAAGAGTTCCATAGTTTAGGGAAATGGTAGGAGAAGGCAGCCTGGCCAACTGTGGATGCCCTAGAAGGTAGTGCAAGGGAGCGAAAGCCAGTGCTGCAAAGGGAATAGGAGGAAGGAGTGGGGGTAGAGAGGAGAGATTACGGGAGAGGTAAGGGGAGAGAGCCATGCCAGTGATTAGCAACAAGGGATGAACAATGTGCGAGGTGCCTGTTTCAAGAGAGGGAAGGGAGAGGGAGGTGTAAAGGGAGAAGTGGTGAGTGTAGGGCAGGCAGTCTAGGGCAAAGTGGCAGAAGGAATGAAAGAGAGGATCCAGTCTGGCAAGAGTGGACTTAGGAGCAGCACTGTAAACAATGCCTCCATAGTCAAAAATAAGAAGAATAATTTTCTCCATAGGAGAATCTGTAGGATTCTGCATCGCAGGACTTTATCTTGCAAGAGGATCTCGCTTTGCTCCCTGAAGGAAGGGATGAGGTTTGCCCAACCCGGTACATGTACATGTTGCAGCTGCCCCCAGCATATCTAAATTGCCAGAAATATTTGGAATCCCACAATGCACTCTGGTTTCATACAGTAGCTACTGGTGTTCTACCCTGGTCATTTATGGTAGAAACTGCTAATGGGGTTTCTTTTTGCCGTGTTTATCCTGATCCAACTAGATAGCAGGGCTTGTGTAAATGTGTGATAGCCTATCTCCCTAATTGATTCTCTTCCTGCGTTGGTGGACTCTGTCACTTGAGGTTTAAAGAAGGCAGAGATAAGATGACACATGGAGTGACAGGCAGGGTTAGGAGATTATTGTTTATTGGTGAGCTCAGCAGGGTGACTAGGCTAAATTTGCTTATTAAACCTATCATTTGCTTAGGTTCCCAGCAGCCTTCTGCATTAAATGACAGACCTTTTTTCCAGCAGTAGATTTATTTTTGTGCCAAAGCCCCCACCCATTACTTGGAGCGTTTGTATAACATGCCAAACACAAATCTGTGCCATGAAACCAACAATACGGAGCACAGCGAGCAATAAACTGTTGACATATATAAAATATTTATAAAACTTTATACAGATATACCATTTCCTTAATACATGAAGGGTATACCCATACATCTGTTGCATAAGATTTGTTTTCAGTTTTCAGTTTGTAGATGTAGAGGAGAAGGTATCAACAACACAAACTTCCTGAGGGAGTGTGTTCTGGAGGGCAGAGGCACCCACTGAAGAAGCCCAGTCAACATCAGACTTCATCTTAGACAGTGGCACCCATAATAAGATAGTGGCATCCATAAAACCCCCCAACCCTGCCTGCCCAGAGGCGCAGAGGGCTGAGGCACTGGAAGCCTTACCTTGCGTCACGCCGGTGACCCAAGTTTGGTCCAGGTAAGCCCACTGAGACAATGGAGTCCCTTTTTCAGGCACAACCCAGAATTAGTTACATAATTTTCCTGCTGTGGGAAGGAGTGGAGCACAGAGAAAAAATGTCCACCCTCTCACCCCCATGACATAGTAAATGTGCTAGGGGACTTCCTGTGATTGGTCAGCCCAGGAGAGGAAGTGGAGCAATGTGCTGAGATGGGGTCAAACTCTGAATTACGGCAGTACTGTGTTCTGTGTCCCTAACCATATGAAAGCATTGGACAAATAAGTAAATATAGAAGTGTACTGTTAAGGACTTAGTAAGACTACCCACATGAAAGCACTAAGCACATAAACAAAAAAAGGGAAGTGTCCTGTTAGGGGCTTGTAAACTACACTAGGGAATAAAAGGTGAAGTGTACTCTTAAGGGGGATTAGTAAGACTTGTATTCTACTTACTCTAGGGGAACAAAAAATGAGAAGTGTGCTGTATGCTAACTTTAGTGCTTCTGTATTAGATTATTATAAGCTACCATAGGGCTGTGGCAGGAAACAGTGGCGCTATTGCACAATTTGGGGTGCAGAAAGGGGATAAGAGAAAAAGTCAAGGTTGTTAGCCTTTAGCTTTCATTGTTAGTTTATTAGTTGCTATGGTAGCCTTATTTTTTAGTTTCCTTTTGCCTTAAGTAGTATTTAGACTTACATTGGTTGTAGTCAGTAGATTAGGAGAGGTTGTATCTGGAGGTAGCGTTTTCACTGCAGCTGGATCCTTACTGATGGAGAAAAGGTGGATGGGGAGAATAGTTGGGTGTAATGAGTGTGGGGCAGCGGTATTTATGGAGATGCTATGGAGAATGGGGGGATGTCCAGTATGCATAAGGTTAGGGCAGTTGGCATCTGAAATAATAAGTCTGGGGAGGGAAGTGGAGAGAATGCGGCAGGCAAGTGGGGGGGTGGGGACAGCTACAACTACAATTCATTTGTATCCAGGGATAAATGGAGGGTTGTAGGCAGGGAAAGGGGGTGGGAAGGCAACAGGGATGGCCTAGTGTTAATGGAGGGCAGGTCGGGATCTGGGGAAGAAAATGGATTGCAGGAGGTGAGGAAGAAGAGGCATGGGGGTCAGGGGACTGGGGCTCTGAGAGGTGGTGGTTTCTGGACATCTAGAAGCGCACAAGAGCATTTGCTGAAGGAGGGGTTACAGTGTTCAACAGGTTTGTACCACTAGCAACCATGAGGGACAAGGGAGCCGGGGGGGGGGAGAGAGAGGTGAGGTTAGGTGGGGACAGGTAAGGCAGGGAACACACAGAAATACATGAGGAAGCAAGTAGTAGGAATGGGGGTGGGGAAAAGGGAACTGAGCTAGGTGGGGGTGGGGAGCAGGGTAAAGCAAACTGGAGGGGGAGCAGGGTAGTAGAAGAGGTGAGCACAGGAGCGTGGGTGGGGAAAGGAGGGATGAGGTAGGCAGTGAGGTGGAGAGCAGGTTAAGGCTAACAGGAAGGGAGCAGTACCATAGTGAAAGTGAGCACAGGATGGGGGGTGTGAAGATGATGAAAGGGAAGAGCCAAGAGGAAAGCAGGGGACAGGCAGGTAGGCAGGGCCTGGGAAAGATGAGGGAGGAATGGGGGAGGGAGGAGAAGGGAATGTCTGAAAGTGGTTCTGAATCAAGAGCAGGAGAGGGGAATTGAGGAGGAAGCGGGGACAGCAGGGGGCAAGGGGGCAGAGCAAGCCAAGGGGATACAAGAAAGGGAGCAGCGGGGGGAAAGTTGGGGGAGGAACAGAGGGGGAAGCAGAGGGGGCATGAGGACAGAGCAAGCCAGGGAAATACAAGTAAAGGAGCAGAGGATGGGGAATTAGGGGAGGTCAGGGGGGAGCAGGTGGATGGGGCAAGTGAGAGGAACACTAGCAAAGGAGCAGTGGGCGGTGGGAGGGGTTCATCAGGCAGGGGATCAGTTTCACTGGCAAGGGCTGGAAGGGCAGAGAAGGTCATGGTCTTTGGGGACTTGATTATCAAGGGGATACATTAGCTTAGGAAGGGGGGCAAGCTACAAGGGGAGATTGGTGTTTTGTGAACCAAGAATGGAAGTGGAGAGGGCGATGCAGGAAAAAAGGGAGGGGGCAAGGTTGGTAGGGGGAAAACCACATGTGGTTATTCATTTGGGTACAAATGATCTGGCCAGCAATGAGGTGGAGGAGGTACAGAGATGGTTTAGGGTGCTGGTGAAAGGCTGTAATGAAGAGGCGAGATCACTGGCATTCTCAGAGACCTTGCCCCTACCCTGTGCATGCACTGTCAAGAAGCGAAGGATCAGGGAATTCAATGTCTGGCTCAAAGAATGGTGCCGGGAGGAAGGGTTTGCCTGTATTGGGGAGTGGAGGGACATATGGGAGGATGAGGACCTATACTGGAGGGACAGGCTTCACCTCAGTGAGAGGGGGGCTGGGGTTCTGAGGGTAAGCCTACAAAGTTACATTGATAGGGTCTCAAGGTGGGGGGTTTAAACTGGTGGGGGAGTACGAGGCTAGGAGGAGGGAGAAGGGAATAGCCTAGCTAGCACTCTCCCCGTGGGAGGGGGCAGAGAGGGTGGAGAGCAGTAGTAAGGTGGAGGAAGGTATCTGGTGAAAAGGCTTGTACACAAATGCCAGGAGTTTAGGGAACAAGGTGGTGGAATTAGAGGCCATAATGGTGGACGAAGGACTAGACATCATGACCATAACAGAGACCTGGTGGTCGGAGCACCATACATGGGAGGTAGGCATATCCCGGGTTACAGACTCTTTAGGAAAGATAGGCCTGGAAGAAAAGGGTGGCAAGTGGCATTGTATGTCAAGGAAGACATCAAGGTGATGGAAGGGCAGGAGGAACAGGATGCGGCGGAGGTCCTCCGGGTCATGCTGGATAAACAGTCTGGTACAGCCTTAAGACTGGATGTGATCTACACACACCCAACGCAGGGGGAGGAGGTGAACAGGTAGCTGATGTGGGTGATCCAGAGGATGGCACTCAGAGGGGAACTTCTGCTGGTAGGGGACCTTAATCACCCTGATGTTGACTGGGACATCCAGTCAGCCAGAATTAGGGAGATCTTGGAGTCCCTCCAAGGAGCATTCCTGCATCAGCTGGTAAGAGAGTCAACCGGGGTGGCAACATATTGGACATGGTTCTCCAGAATGGGGAAAGTGTGGAAGAGGTGGTAGTGGGGGACAGCCTAGGTGCAAATAACCACAGCATAGTGAGGTTCCGGGTAAGGACGGGAACGGCAGCAGGCAGGTCGATCACTAAGGTTCTGGATTTCAGGTGGGCAGATATCACCAAAATGAGGGTGATTTTTGAGGAGGAAATGCAGAGGAAAGGGCAGATAGAGGATGTGGAGGAGTTATGGGAAGCAATTCGGGGGGGGGGGGTTTACTGAAGGCCATGGACATCTGCATCAGGAGGGTTAAAAAACCAAAAGATGGAAGAGGCCATTGTGGTTCACCTGGGAGGTGAGGGGAGCAATTGGGGAGAAAAGAAGGGCATTCAAAACATATAAGAGGACTCAGAGGGATAAAGACAGGGAGATCTACAAGGAAAAACTGAGGATGGCAGGGCATAAGATTAGGAGGGCTGGCTGGCCCGGTGGCACTGAGGGTTGAGGTGCTGGACGCCACACCGGCAACTCGGGTTCGGGAACGAGCCTGGATTGCCGGGGGTCGGCAGGGGAGAGGAAGGATTGAGCATTCGGAGGACAGCTCTCTTTCCTCGGGGGGGGGGGGGCCAGGGACTATGCCCGGCACTGCGGCGACCTCTGGTGGAGACCAGAGGTACCGCAACACTTCAGGGCCAAAATAGAGGGTTGCAGAGTCACGGCAAGATGTTCTCTGGCATCATTGCACGTCGGGACTCCTCCAGGGAGAGGGAGGGCATAACGTGAGGGGATCAAGAAAAATACCCAGCTTGTGGATAGGCGATTGCACCTGCAACCACCCGACCACACTCCATCGCCGGTGGCACTCCTTACCTGGACCGAGCCCAGCCTGGCCCGAATTTCAGATAGAGCGCCCAGGGTGGATAGGGTGGCCCTACCTCAGGGGGCTCAGAGCTGGGGGGATAGCCGGGCTGGTGCCAGGATTCAGGAGGCCTCTCAGGCACAGAGGTAGAGATGGGGGAAAAATGCAGGATGCCTGAGAGAGTTCCACAGGCTGGAGAAAAAAACAGAGTTCAGAAAAAAATTAAAAAGGAGGGCTAAAGTGGACACAAAAGACAGAATCGCCAGACAGGCCAGAAGGGGGGACAAAACGTTTTTTAGGTATGTTAGGGAGTGAAAGAAGGCAAAGCAGGGGATAGTTAGACTGAAGGAGGGAGTACAGGTGGGGGAGGACTTCGAGAAGGTGGAAGTGCTAAATAGGTATTTCTGCTTGGTCTTCACACTAGAGGGGGAGAGGAAGGGACTTGAGTTAAAAGGAAGGGAAAGGTAAGGCACAGGGGTAGATCAAAGCCCGTTCACCGAAGGCAGGGTTAGAGAGGAGCTAGGTAGATTAAGAGAGGATAAAGCTATAGGTTCAGATGCCCTGCATCCTAGGGTACTCTGGGAATTGAAGGAGGAGCTGGCAGCTCCCTTGGTGAGGCTGTTTAACATAATTTTAGTTGTTTAACCAGGTATAGCACACTAAGCTGAAAGCTTTTTTACAGGAGCAACCTGGGAGCACAAGCAGGTTAAGTGACTTGCTCAGGGTCACACAGTATTCAAGTGGAAGCTGTGGGATTCAAACCCAGGTCTGGTCTGCTAGATGTCACCAGATTTGCAGTTCAGAGCCTTAGACCACTGCGCTATACTGCCTCCTTGTCCCTAGACATGGGACAGATGCAGAGGGACTGAAGGAGGGCAGACGTGGTATCACTCCACAAGAGTGGCAGCAGGGAAGAGGTGGAAAACTACCGTCTGGTCAGCCTCACCTTGGTGGTGGGTAAGGTGATGGAAGCACTCTTAAAAGAAAGGATGGTCAAATACCTTGCTGATAATGGACTGCAGGATGACAAGCAACATGGCTTCACTGCAGGGAGGTGCCAGATGAACCTCATCGAGTTATTCAATTGGGTGACAAGGGTGGTGGATAGGGGGAGCAGTGGACGTGGCCTACCTGGACTTCAGGAATACCTTTGACTTTGTCCCTCACAGAAAGCTAGTTAATAAGTTGGAACGCTTTGGGGTGGGACCAAAAATAATGAGGTGGGCAGAAAACTGGCTGTGGGACAGGAGCCAGAGGGTAGTTGTGAATGGAGTGCACTCCAGGGAGGAAAGGGTGATGAGCGGAGTGCCCTGAGGGTCAGTGATAGGGCCCATACTTTTATATTTTATATATATATATATATATATATATATATATATATATATAGATATCTATATATAGAGATATCTATATATAGATATATATATATCCGTGGTATAGAGGAGGGACTGGAAGGAAAGGTGTGCCTGTTTGCAGATGATACCAAGATCTGCAATAGGGTGGACACCACAGCCAGGGTGGAGGCAATGATAAGGGATCTAAAGAGGCTGGAGGGGTGATCAGAAGCATGGCAGCTGAAGTTTAGTGTGGAAAAATGCACCGTGTGCACATGGATCATAATAACCCATAAGCCAGCTACATTCTGGGAGGGGAGGAAATAAATGTGACCAGGCAGGAGAGGGATCTGGGGGTTTATAATTTCAGATAACCTCAAGGTAGGGAATCAATGCAGCAAGACGGTGGGCAGGGCAAATGGAATGCTGGCATGCATTGGGAGGGGTATAACAAGCAGGAAGGAGGAGGTACTGATGCCCCTCTATAAGTCCATGGTGAGGCCTCACCAGGAGTATAGTTCTGGAGGCCCACCTGAGGAAGGATATTGATGGGAGGGAAAGGGTCCAGAGAGGAACAACAAAGATGGTTCAGGGCATGCATCGGATGCCCTATGAAGAGAGGGTGAAAGAGCTGAGCCTGTACTTGTTGGAGACTAGGAGGGAGAGGGGGACATGATAGAAACATTCAAGTACGTGAAAGGGAAAATAAAGTGGGAGAAGGGAGCCTATTCAAAAGGAAAAGAAGTGATAGAACAAGAGGTCATGGGCTGAGGTTTGGGGGGGGGAGAGATTCAGGGGCAGTACATGGGCGCATTATTTCACCGAAAGGATGGTGGACCCCTGACATAGTCTACCAGAGGAGGTGGTGGTAGTGGAAACCATAGAGGGATTCAAGAGGGCATGGGACAGATATAAAGGATTGGCCAGAGGGGGCCAAGAGGTGTATCTGGATGGGAGGGGAGTTGGGGGGGGGAGTATTAGGGTAGACTTGATGGTCATTAGTGTCCTTTTCTGCCAATAGTCTTCTATGATTCTATGGAAATAGAAAAGAGCAATTACAATACAGTGCAGATCACACAGAAGGCATGAACTGATGAACAATAAGAATTATGATTCAAACAGCGATAGTAATTTGTTACATACGATTGTGTACATCAAGGCGATAGAGGTATATACAGTACATGAGCTGAAGCTTGCAGGAGAGATTTCAAGAGCCTGCAAACAATATTTGGTCAAACAGAGGCAGCTGTCTGAGAGTAGTATTGTACTATTTACACAGGAGAGGGGAATCAAGTAAACAGATCAACCATGGCTAGCTAGATGCACTATCTGATAGATATGTGCCAGATATTGAGATATCACCATCAAGATGTTAAAAAAGCCATAAAACCACATGCCCGAAGGGCAAGTGGCCTTTATGATCTCATTTGAACCTGAGATTGTTATATTTCATGAATATCTGTGACTTAACCTGTCTGATGTTTTACATATTACATTAGGTTAGTATGTTTGGCGTTAAGAAAAAGCATTCTAGTTTGGGATGCATAGTTTTGGCACTTTCAGGTTTCCATAGTGTACTTCCTATAAAAGGGGGTATGGTTCAGCATTTTTTCCCTTAGTGTTTTTAAGGATTGCAGCATGGAAGGGAGCAGCTGCAGTGTTTGGTGATTTGGGACACTTTTTTACACAGTTTAACTTTAATTTTCACATGTGGCTGTTAGTTTGGCAAGTGATACGGAGGCAGCAGTAAAAGTGGTTGGTAGTGATTCATAGAATCGTAGACTGTGTCAGCAGAAGGAGACCTGTAGGCTCATCTAGTACCCTGCTTTCCCTGCCTAACACTACACCCTGGACTCCATTTGATCACAGGTGTCCCTCCCCCCACCACTGTTTATTGTATCCATGTGCCAATCCCACGATGTGTGAAGCTCCCCACTGTCTTTGCCCCTACAACCTCTTCTGGCAGGCTGTTCCAGGCATCCAACGCCGTTTCTGTGAAGAACTATTTCCTCACATTCTTCTTAAACCTGTACCCTCAAGCCTCATTGCATGCCCTCATGTTCTGGTGCTGTTTCTCATGTGAAATAGACTCCCCTCCTGCACCATGTTCACTCCCGTGAGGTACTTACAGGTCTCAGCCATGCCCCCTCTTGCTCTCTTCTCCTCTAGGGAGTACATGTTGAGTTCCCACAGCCTCTGCTCACATGGTTTCTCATGCAACCCCCACACCATTTTGGTTGCCCTCCTCTGAACCACTTTCACCCTATGTCCTTGCGGAGGTATGGCCTCTAGAACTGGACACAGTACTCTAGGTGGGGTCTCACTAGTGAGCGATACAGAGGCAACACTACCGCCCTTCTCCTGTTAGCGATCCCCTTCCTATGCACCCCAGCATCTGGCATACTACTGTATTGCACTGCCCTGCCACCTTGAGATCATCAGCTATGATCACCCCAAGGTCCCTGTCTTGCCTGGTAACTGTAAGATTTTGGGGCTATTACTTTTGACAGTGCTGTAGTTGGAGATGCTTTTAGGCTTTAGTGTAGGTGGATAGCAACTTGTTGTTACATGTGTTTTTCAGGTGGTTCTTACACATTAGTAGTGTTGCAATAATGTGTATATAGTGTATAGTGGAGTGTTGTTCTGTATAGAATTCCATCCCTTTCAAAATGCTGTTCTACCACAGTTCCAAGGTCATGGAATGCTGCTCTACCCTACTGTGGTAGAACAGCATTCTAGAACCTCTAGAGACTGCATGAATTGAGCAATAAGGCATGACCAGGGGTTAGATTAACAGTCTGTTAATCACCCCCTAGGGGTGTAATGTGGCACGATGTGCAGCAGAGTGCCATATTGCTCCTAGGGGGTGATTAACTGACTGTTAATCTAACTCCTGGGAGTGTCTTACTGCTATTATAAAAAATTATTCCAAAATAAAAGTGCTGAAAATATGCTTTTTGAATGTTATCCTCATTTAGAGAGATATTTTTAACAAAATAGTTCTTCCACCAACAGTTTAAGAATACTGGTTCAGAATCAGAATGCAGCCTTCCAGTCATTCAGCAGTGCTAGAGGATGGAATGCTGACAGAAAGAATTCATGTGCCATGGTGATCAGGCTGTACATGACAGTATAACATGAATTAATGTAAGGCTGCTGGAATCCTAATAGCCATTCAGACTGCAGCATTTCTGAAACCCTTTTTATAATCAGTTTCATTTTGGAAGCAAAAGAACTCACAAAACACATTTTTCACACAGTACTATACACTATAAAAAATACAGAATGAGCAACTCTATGCACAGCTAGTATGTTTTGCCACCTCGGGATTCTGATTCCCATGGACCTCTCGAGAGTCAGAGGGAATCAGAATCCCTCTGTGGCAGAACACACTGGTTCTGCATAGTTGCCCATCCAGTATTCTCTATATATTGTGTCCACACTTGTAATAGTTAATAAATATATTGTTCATTATGTAAGTAATAAGACATGATGGGGTGCACATTAAACAGTTGTAATACATGGCCAGGGATGTAGTAAGGCAAGAGACTGCAGGCCGGGTGCTTTCAGCCCCTGGCCATATGTTAGGACTGTCTAATGCGCATCCCCAGAGTGTCTCATTGCGCTTATAAAATGGGACTCTTGATATGCATATAAAAATTAAAATAAATAAGAATGAATTAATAAAAAACTTAAACAGGTGTATTTATTTTATGTAAAATAGGCTCTCCGTCTGAAGGATCCAGATTCATTTTCTTTTTTACTTTAGAACTTTTGTCCTACTGTGGCCCCTGTAGCTGTTGTTTTTTCTGCGTCACAGCACAGTAGTTCTGTGCCTCCGCCTCCCCAGCCATAGCCTTACTACAGCTGCCTGACTTGTTAGTTTTATTTTTATGTGAGAGAGTGAAGTAACATTTAGGAGGCACAGTAAAACTGACGCTGGAGGTGCACGCCGGGATGATTATAGGTAAATGAGTAGTTTTATTTTCATTTTATTCACATTCTGTGGCAGTGGGCTCAGTTAAGGAGCTGAGGTGGGGCGGACCTGCGGGGTGCAGGGCTGTTTTGAGAAGACCGGAACTGGCAGAGGGGGCAGTTCTGTGAAGTCTTGATAGCTGCCCTGTGTCTGGTGCGTGATAGTGTTGAGGAGCAGGAACAACAAGCCCTTTAAATCGTGAAGATCAGAAACTGTTAAAAAAAAAAAAAAACCAGTATATCGAGGTACTTTGTAGTGCACATCTGTGATTACTGGCTCTCAGGCTCACTCATTGGACTTTATGCACTTCAGAGACAAGCTATGGCACAAAGCTAAAGCAACTTGGAAACAGGCTGACCTCATTGCCTACAAGACAGCTAGAACTAAATGCACAAAACTAATTAGAAATGCCAAATCTTTTTACTATAAAGATCTCCTGGGCAGAAGTTGGGGCCATGGTAGGGACTTCTGGAACTCCATGAAATCCCTAACGGGTAGGGTCTGCAAGGCACCACCTGACCTTATTGTAACAGCATCGCGAACATTACAGGAGCCCAGTGATACTGCAAATGTTTTCAGTCTAGCCTTCACAGACCTAAGTGCTGTACTGCCTTCCAACTACCTTACCTCCCCACCGCCTGATCAGCTTCCCTCCAAGGACTCACCCCCCCCACACCAAAGTGGCATACCACCATTTTACTTCAGACATATAACCAGGGCTGAAACCATAAAATACATCAAGCGGGTCCTTGGTAAGACCAGAATGGGGAGTGATCTAACCAATATGAAAATGGTTGCCCTCACCCTGGATAAGCTATCCAAAATCTTCAATACACCCCTAAGAGCAGGAGTGTTCCTGGACAAATGGAAGTCAGCACTTGTCACCCCGTCTTCAAAAGTGGTGACAGGACCAATCTGTCAAACTACATGTCTATTTCAATATTACTCCCTATCTAAAGCTCTGGAAAGAATTGTTTCCGATCAATTAACAGATTATCGGATAAGTACAGTCTCATACGCATACAACAGCATCGGTTTTGCAAAAACCACTGTACCCTGACCACTCTGATTGACTACAGCACACAACTTTATGATGCGCTGGACCATGGTATTATGGCAGTAGGTTCTATCTTCATAGACCTCACGAACGCGTTTGCCACAGTAAACCACCAACTGCTGTTAAACTGTCTTCTTTCCATTGACCTGTCCCCTGACACGGCATCCTAGTTTGACAGCTGCCGCTCCCACAGATCACAATGCATGCAAATTAGTGGGAAACTCTTTGAACCCAGGTAAGTGAGCCTTGAGTCCCCCAAGGTTCAATACTTGGCCCCTTGCTATTTAGCCTATTCATTAATTCCCTATGTACCGCCTGCCCGGCTCACATGGCACTTTTACGATGATGATGACTGTGTTTACCTGTAACCAATGTATTGACATGTACTTCTTGACTTGGAACCTTTGTAAAGGAGCCCTTCGGCTCAAAGGTATTAATCCAAAAATGAAATAAATAAAAAATAATAAATTAGTGACTAAAATCCTGATGGAGTGTACACTATCAGAGAAACTGAAGGAGTAAGTGAAGGGGTGGGGTGGGAGTGAATGGCTGGCTGGTGAGCTTGCTGGTGCTACGGACAGATTGCTGGGGGAAAAGTGCAGAAAACTGTATTTGAGATTTCTTTTGTGTTTATGTACAGCGTTTTGCCAGACAGGGACAGTTAGGCTGTGAAAAGTCTTGCTAAGTGGGGTAGTGGCTATTATCTTTTAAACTCTGTGGAGGGCACAAGGATCTGTTTAATGTTCTGTGTCCAGGTTGGCAGCAGTTGTTTTACCCTTGCATTAGACACTTTTAATACACAGCTAACAACCAATCACAATGCAAGATTTTCTGTTCCTATTTTATCATCTGTAATAAGCTGTGTAGTTTCATACGTAGTGTGTATTACCACTAGTTATGGGGAAATTTTTGATGGTTTTTATAATGGGAAAAAGTCCCAGTCATGTAAAATATATATTCATATTTGTGTTTGTAAGATGTGGATATTTATAGGTGCACAGCAGTGCATCTGTTATTAGGATTGAGTTGTAGTTAGCCTAATGTTAAACACTAATTTATACAGCTTAATAATGTGGCCATCTGTGAATGGAATAGACTGAAATTTGGAATGTCTGGAGTCGGTGACGGAATCGCTGGATCCTAAAAATTTGGGATAGTTCAGTTCAGCAGTTTAAAAGTTCTAGAAGTTTGAAAATATACAAAAATATGGAAATTAATGCCTTTTTATTTTGCTATCTGATAGCACAAAAATGGCTGCTAGTTGAAATCGGAAACATTTCAGTTTGCTTCAGTATGATGCTTTGATGGGTAGTTTTAATGGAAAAAAATATGTAGATTTCAAATTATTTAGGAAATAATGTTTTGTTTTCGTGCATGTGCACTTTTTTTTTCACCATTCTATTCATAACTTGATTGAAGTAAGTAAATTGTATTCCAACATTGTGACATTTGTCTGTATTCTATCCCATTGTTTCCTACCCCCCAGGTCACACCGGGAGATGAGTAACTTGTTGCTCAGCATGCCTTCCTGGTGCAACATTTCAATAAATAAATACATTTTTGCAAAACTGACATATGTCAACTTTTGTAAGCCGAGCTCTGATTTTGTGAGATAAGACTTCTGTTTTCGTGAGCCTTTGCGGCCACAAAAGTGGGATAGCTGGTGCAGTGGATTGGTAGTGGGTTATAGAGCCTTATACATCTAGGTCACTGGTTCAAATCCAACCTAAATCGGTGGTGGCCGAAAGCCATGATCACCTGAAGGCTGTTCAGTTGCCTATGTGAAATGAGTTGTGGTGGTCTCAGTTCAGTTCCCAGTGTGCAGGTGTCCGTATTACAAACCACCAACAAATGTGGCACTAATTTGCACCGTTTGTTGAAGTCTCAAATGAAAGGCCAAGGACTGAATGGGCATGGAGTCTGAACTACCCAGTCACCTACATGGTGGTCCCTTCATGGCAGGGTTAAGGTACATTGGCGGGGCAGTGTGGGGAAGCTTGCACTGTGATCTCCCATGCTGTACCTGTTACATGGATAAGTAGAGGACTTAAAGAGCTGCTGACACCTCAAAGATAACTTTGAAAAACATTATACTTGGGTACAATTTAGCTTACATTCCATGTATAGCGTATAGATTTCTCCTCATCATTATTTATTACTAAGGAAATTTACATAAATACATGATTTCTAACTCCACAATTCTTCAGTATTCTTAACTCTTGCAGTCAGCCCCCAGCGTTGAACTGCCCGGAGAATGGTAATATGCAAATGGTGGAACACTCATTACTGTTATTGGCTTGTGCCGCCATTCAAATGCTGCCCGTACCAACTGCTGCATTCCAACATGCTCAGATTTAATTCTCCGCCTGCCTAGTTAAGACGCCTCGGAGATCTCTCTCTCTCTCTCTCACAAGTCAGGAAATGTATTGCTTTTTTGCAAGAAAAAACAAGTAACGTTTTAATTTTATTCATCTGCTGCCTTTACTGTGCTGTGTATTACTTGCATTGTTATTGTTAGGCGCCCAGAGCCTCCGGGAATAGTTGCCATAGAAATGAAATTCGACTTGCTTTTACTTTCTCTTTTATTAGTTAGCACTAGGTTTACTTGTAGTTTTAGAGTTAGTTTCATGGTTCCTCCCCGGTTGTGAAAAACTGACGAGGAACTGATGATCTATTAATTTTTTTCTCTGGTTTTGTCTATTTCTTTCAGTTATAGTCTATTAGGTTTTTAGTTGTTTGAACCTACCTCACAGTTCTTTCTCAACGCGGTTGAGTTTTCCTCTAGAGAATCAACCACTATAACCGGGGGTTTTAACTGTTTAAAAAAAAAAATTATCTACTCCGCTTGACAGCAGCTTATTTCTGAGTAGATTTCTCCTAGTTAAAATATGTCAGAGAACCCCCCCCCCCCAAAAAAAAATGGGCCCTACAGGTTTTAAAAACTACACACAGTGTGGTGAATTGTTTGCTATGGCAGATAAGCATGATTTGTGTTTGGTCTGCTTGGGAGAACAACATTTTTCTGCAGACTGTGACATTTGTAAGACTTTCCCACCTAAAACAGTGGAGAAAAAACTTGAAAGATAACAAAAAGAAAATGTCAAATAAAATGGTTCCAGAGGACAGGGGCTCTGACCAGCCTATTCCCTCCAAAAACATTGATAAAAATTTATTTATTTATTTAGTTTATAAATCGGATTTACAACCTTTGAGTCACAGACTCATTTACAAAGACACCTCGTCACAGGGAGGGGAAACAACAAGTAGTGCGGCGAGACAGGGTGGAACAATACAGGTGCAGTACATACATTATACATAGCATAAGACATAGGTATTTTCCCAAAGTACATTATACATAGCGTAAGACATAGGCATTTTACCAGAGAACAGAGCAGAGAGCGCTGTTAGGACCTGGTAGGTCATGAGGCTATAGCAAGAGGAAAACGAAGTGGGGCAGACTAACGAACCTGGGGAAGAGCGGCAGGCCTTACCGTGGACACATACACTTCCGGGCGCCAAGTAGGTGGTTGCGCAGGGCAGTTTTAAACTGACCAATTTTAGGGGTGTCTGAGATGTGCTTGGGGAGGGAGTTATACCAGGACGGTGCTTTGTAATAAAAAGACCTTTGGGCAAGGGAGGTCCTAGCTCTAGGCACCTGGAAGGCAGCCTTGGAGGCGGTATGGGTGGCGGCTGAGTGGGAAGCAGGCTGGAGCAGAGTAGTGACACCAGAGGGACATAGTCCAAGAAGAGTCTTTTTTGCTAGGATACCTGTGTGATATTGCAGACGTTCTTCCAGATTGAGTATGTTCGTTGAGGCATAGAGCCGACATGTGTGAGTTCCGCTTGGGGCACTGGCCAGGAGCCTGCAGGCTTTGTTGATGGAGGTCTGGACTTTGGTGAGGGTAGTGGGGCCAGCGGCTGCGTATATGGGGAGGCCATAGTCAACTAGAGACAGGATGGAGGAAGTGATGGCCAACCATAGGGCGAAGCCAGGGAGGCAGTCTTTGTGACGATAAAGGAGCCCAACCCGGGTGTTCATGGCAGAGGATAGGGTACTGACATGGGCATGAAAGGAGGACGGAGTCAAGGTGATGCCCAGATATTTGTATGTTGACACCTGCTCAAGGGGTTGGAGGTGTTGGGAAGGATGGAGAGGGCATTTTGGAGCTACTTTGGTGGTGTGTAAAGATCATTGACTTTGTTTTCTTGAGATTCAGGACCAGCGGTGGTCGAGGAACCATTTTCAGCTTGGCTGAAGGAGGTTTGTAGGCTGTTCTGGAGAGTGGCTGGATTGGGGTGCAAGGAGAGCAGGACTGCATCATCTGCATATAATAGCAGCTTTCCTGCACAAGAGCTGGGAAGGGTGTTCAGGAAGAGACTGAATAACGTGGGGCCCAGAATGGAGCCTTGAGGGACTCCCGAGAGGACAGGCAACGCCGAGGATAGGCAATCAGTTAGCTTGACGTGTTGGGATCTACCATAAAGGTAGCTGGAGAACCAGGCTAACGGGCCAGATGACAGCCCTACCTTACAGAGGGTGTCAAGCAATAGTGGGTGGTTCACCGTATCAAAGGCCTTGGACAGGTCAATGAATACTGCCCCAGCCAATTCCCTGCCATCTAAAGCAGAGTGTATATGGTGGGAGAATTCCAGTAGAGCTGTGGTAGTGCTGTGACTTGGGCGGAAGCCATGTTGTTCAGGGCACAGAATGTTGTGGTTGGATAGATAAGTCACAAGTTGTGTGGATACTATTTTTTCGAGTGCTTTGGAGAGGTGGGGAGGATGGAGATAGGTCTGTAGTTATTTGGTACAGTGCGGTCTCCATTTTTATGTATAGGGATGATTTCATCCTGCTTCCATGCCTTCGGAAATTGGCTGAGACACAGGGATTGATTGAGGAGGTCAGTGAGGGGGACTAGCATGACATCCAATGTTAGGCGGAGTATCCATGAGTCGAGGGGGTCATCACTCGGGTTGCGGGAGGAGAGGGCATTTTGGAGGATTGGTTTCGCATCCTGTGGGGAGATAGTCCTAAAGAGAAGTAGGGGGCGAGCAATAGCTAGATTGTTGCATACCGGTATGGGGTCAAAGAAGTGGGCCGGAGGAACTGAGCTTAGATCAGTGAAGGTTTCATAAGGCAGTTGGCAATACGTGAAGGGTCCGTATTAACAGCGCCATTCACGCATCATTTGAGCGGAGGGTGGAGCAGGTTGTCCCGTTTAACTCTTTCACGTTATTCCAGAAGGTGCGGGCATTGCCCCACGTGGATGTCAAGGTGGATTGGTAGTGGCTGGCTTTGGCTTTTCTTATGGCCCAGGTGCACTGGTTGCGAGCTGCGTTATAGGCCTGCCTGTCAGCTAGTTTGCCAGTATTGACAGCAATGTGCCATAGATTATCACGTTGCTTCAGCTGTTGGATCAGGGGGATGGTTATCCAGGCAGCTGAGTGTCTCTTTGTATGGGTGCGGGTGACTGGGGCAAAAACATCACAGGCCTTGCAGAAGGCATTGGTGAGAAAAGCAAGGGCGACGTCTATATCCATAGCAAGGGAGATCGGGGACCAATCAAGTTGTGCAAGGTGATGCTTAAGTTTGCGTAGACCTCCGGGGTGAAAACAATGGCAGGGGGTGGCGTGTCGCGCAGTTTTGAGTGTGGGGGTGGACCAGTGGCAAAGAATTGGCGAGTGGTCACTGAGGGAGTTGGGCAATACATTAATATCCTTTATTTTGTGAGGGCGGTTGGAGAGCACAATGTCAAGAAGTGTGCTAGTCCCATTTGATTGGTTAAATCTGGTGGGTTGAGTCACTAGTTGGGATAGATCGAGGGCTGTGAAGGTATCTTTGATTTGAGCTGAGGTAGCACTGAGCCAGTTGATGTTAGATCACCCACTATGAGCTGTTCCACCTTGTGTGGCAGGAGTGAGGTACTCAGTGAGGAGCGGATAGCTTGGTTTTGTTCACGATGGGGTACATATGTCGTTGTGAGGTAAAGAGGGCCACGGCCTGGGTCAGGGGAGATTTTAATGGTGATTGCTTGGGCCCCATGATCGAGCTTCAGGGTATGCAGGGCATGACCCAGGAGGGAGTTCGTTAGGTAGACAGCGCAGCCCCCTCCGCTTACCCACACGATCTTCTCTGAAGAGGGAGAAGCCAGGGAGGGAGACCGTCGAGTCCGGGGTCAATGGTGATAGCCAAGTTTCCACTATGGCAAGGACGTCGGGCTTATGTTGGGAGACCCAGCATTGGAGTGCAGCAATCTTTTTAGGCAGGCTGCAGATATTCATGCAGGCAATGCAGAGGCCATGCCCTGTGGAGGGCAATACACCGGGGTCTGGGCCTGGGTTGGGATGGACATTACCAGAGAGCAGGAGGAGCAGGATGGTGAGCCGGAGTAGGGGACTGCAGCTGTGACGGAGGTGATGTCTGGGTGGTCGGGAGGATTTGCGAGGGGCACAGCAGGGGATGGGCAGGGAGCTAAGGGTGGGCAGGGCTAGTGCAGGGGGATGCCACCAGCTATTGTGGGCTGCGGAGGGTATGGGTGCCGGAGGGGGGTGTGATGAGGCAGTTAAGGGAGCCAGTGTGTGTGGGGGTGCAGGTGGAAAGGGGGTAGAGGGAGGGGTTAGAGGGAGTGGGAGTTGCAGAGGCTAGCATAAGAGCATATGTCGGAGTGTCATGGATATTTAGAACTGTGTTTTTGTAGCAGTGTTGGGTGAAGAGGATCAGCATGAATAATGCAATACCTAAAGGAGTCATTATGATATGCTGCTGTTAGAAAATAGGAGGGCTTAGATGAGTAGGGTCCTCTAGTGTCCAGCCAGTATAACCTGCAGATGGTAAAGTGGGCTGATTGGTTCTACAGGCTCACGTGGTGATAGCTATAAAGTGGAGAGCCGACCAAGGGTGGTGGTGGGGGCGGTGGGGAGCCGGCACACAATGCCGGCGGGGTTCAAACTGGGAGCTTCAGACTTCCTGTACTCCGCGGTCTGCAGTACCTGAGGTCCAGGGGGGGCGAGCGGTCCAGTCCCCGCTTTTCGGTTGCTGCTGCTGGGGAAGGCGGTCTCCTTCTTGAGCCCTCACGACCCACGGGCAATCTGGGGAGAGAGAAGGGTTTAAGTACAGGTATGAGGAGTATGAGTACTGAAGAACTGTCTCCTCCAAAAAATGGAGGACCATCTACACCAAAAAGAACCGGCGAACCTGCTGATAAACTGGAACTGGTGAAAAATAAACAAAAGACTAAACATACAGCACCCCCTGCTGGAAATGCAAAGGGGACTTGCGTGGAAAAAATGGTTATGCCAACGACTGAAGCCATTTCTCAGGCTTTACAGGTACTACAAGCTTTAAAAGCAGCATCTAACCAGGGATTGGTATGGGTACTGGTTCAACAAGTACCAGTAGATCCACCGGTTCAGGTCTTGGTTCGGCAACCGGCATCACCAGTTCTGATTCTGGATTCTACATCATGTCTTCAATATGAAGAATATGAGGAATATGATGAGGATGAAGAAGGGGAGTCCACTGAGGCAGAGGTTTCCCCTGATCAGGAATTTGATTCTCCTCCCAGGTTACCCAAGGATTTCTCATCTCACTACACATTTGTAAAACAAATGGTGGATGCTTGGGATCTGACCACAACTGAATCAGTAGAGGATGAGGAGAGGGTGGAGTATACTAAATTGATGGGACTCACTCCCACCAAAAACATCCTCAAGGTGTTGGAAACTCCAAACTCTATTCCTCCACTGGACAAACGAGCTGATAGAAAATAGCAATTGGAACAGACGGGCAGAATTTTTATTCTTGCACCCAGACCATGAAGGGGTGGTTCAGACTGCAGCCTGTGATAGGGCTGAAGTAACTCTGGCTTCACACCCACCTGATAAGGGCACTTGGAAAATAGACAGCATGGCCAACAAATGCTACCTGTCAGCATCTCTATCCATCAGGCAAGCTAATTGCCTTGCTTATTCAGCTCAGCACCAGAAGTCTCTGTGGCAGTCTGTCATGGCCATAACCGACTAAGCCCCAGCTGGCTTGGCAGCTGACCTGACAGAGGCAGCCAAGTGTGGTTTAGAGGATTCAAAATACCAATTCCAGATGGCAGATGATACTAATGACACTGCAGCCAGATGGATGGCCCTCACAGGAGCACTAAGAAGGTTTGCCTGGCTGAGAGCTACTAATTTGTCTCAAGACACACAAAGGCCATGGATTTGCCCTGTGAGAATAATTCTCTTTTTGGGGAAAAGACAGAGGCATACATGAAAAAGGTGGAGGAGTATAAGGCCACCTACAAAAGAAACTCAGCCAAGGAAAAACTCTCAACCTCTTACAGGCCTTATGGGGTAGAGGTAGGTCTTCTTATGGCAGACCTTTCTTTCATGCCCAGACTTCACAGCAGTACTAGCAGTAACCTCATCAGACAGGATACTTCAGAGGAAGGAGCAGAAGGGATCTAGGCAAAGGGGGGGCCAAACTAACCAGGCTCAAACCCAGCCAAAACAGAACCCCTGCCATGGTTGCCACAGTTGCCTCCCCAGTTACCAGTAGGGGACAGGTTGGCGCACTACTTCCAGGCTTGGAAAAACATCACCACAGACAAGTGGGTCCTAGAAGTAGTGAGTCAGGGCTTGTCCCTCAGTTTCAAGTCCTTTCCAAAACTAAGATCAAGAATTTTCAAGCCAGCTTCCACTTCAGAAAGGAAATGGTTAGAGGCAGAAGTAGCAAACCTATTGCTTTCAAGGGCTACAGAACCAATACCTCTGAAACAAAAAGGGAAAAGATTTTACTCAAGGTATTTCTTGACCCAGAAGAAAAATGGAGAGTGGCGACCCATTCTAGATCTAAGATTGCTGAACAGGCACTTGGCAAAGCCAAAGTTCAGGATTGTAACTCTGGCAACGATTCTGCCAACCCTCCAGAAGAGAAACTGTTTGGCATCCCTAGATTTAAAAGATGCATACTTCCACATCCCCATAAGGGAGTCACACAGAAAGTACCTCAGGTTCAGACTCCCCTCAGGTTACTACCAGTTCTCAACACTACTTTTCGGTCTCACTTCAGCTCCAAGAGCATTCATGAAGTGTCTGGCAGTGGTGGTCACATACCTAAGAAGACAGAGAATCACTGTGTTTCCCTACCTGGATGACTGGCTGGTGGTGGAAAAATCACCACAGCAAGTAAGGGATTACCTAAGGCTAACTCAGAATCTCCTAGAATCTCTGGGATTCCTAGTCAACATGATAAAGTCTGTCCTGCAACCTGCACAGGTGCTAAATTTCATAGGAGCAGAGCTGTACACCCTAAGGGGAAGAGCATTCTTGCCTCAGGAAAGGGTGACCAACATACTACAGATTGCTGGAACCTTCAAGCTCAACAAGCCAAGGCCAGCAAGGCATTTTTTACAGCTCCTAGGACACATGGCTGCAGCAACAGGCACAGTTATAGGTTCAAGGTTTCAGACATCCAGTTCTACCTAAAGGCGCATTGGTCCCAAAGAAGGGACCCTCTTTCAGAGTTGATTCCAGTAGCAAAGACATTGTTACAGGCTCTACAGTGGCTGCAGATCAGGGACAATCTCAGAGAAGGGGTCCCATTTCAAAAAGAGCCTCCATCCATAGTCCTCACAACAGATGCTTCCCTCCTAGGCTGGGAGGCACACTTGGGGGATCACACCATACATGGCACCTGGTCAAGTACAGAGTCTCTTCAGCATATAAATCTGCTAGAGCTCAGGGCTATGTTCCTGGCACTAAAAGCCTTTGCATCCCTGATACAAGGCAAGGTGGTACAAGTCAGAACAGGCAATACCACTACAATGTATTACATAAACAAGCAGGGAGGAACAAGGTCCAGCCCTCTGTACACAGAGGCAATGAAGGTGTGGAGTCTGGTCTACTCATTTCAAGCTTCATTGGTGGCCATCCATCTGCTGGGCAAGGGCAGTACCCTGGTGGATGCTCTAAGCAGAGTCAATCAGGGCCACCACAAATGGTCTCTGAACAGGCAGATACTGGAAGTGGTTTTCAGAAGGTGGAGCACTCTAGAGATGGACCTCTTTGCCTCCCATGACAACCACCAATTACCACAATTCTGCTGCAGGTCACCAAAAAGGATACAGTACCCCTGGATGCCCTAGTGCTGGATTGGTCAGGGAAGAAGCTGTATGCATTTCCACCCTTCCCACTGTTGCTCAGAGTCCTGATAAAGCTCAGGTCCCAACCAGCCATGATGATCTTCATAGCTCCAGACTGGGCCCGGCAGCCTTGGTACTCTCTGCTGTTCTCCCTCTCAGTGGCTCCACCGATACACCACCCTTGGATGCACAATCTCCAAACCTCACAAGGGAGGATCCTGTACCCAAACCTCAAGTCCCTCAGGCTCAAGGCTTGGCTCTTGAGGACTTATAGTATGCAGGCTTGCAACTCTCAGAGAGTATCCTTAATGTTCTGATGGAACCTAGGAAGCCATTGACCAAGAGGACTTATGCTTCCAAATGGAAGAGAATTTCTGTATGATGCTCTGGGAATAATGTGGTGCCTTCACAGCCAGGATTACCAACATTGTTGGACTACCTCACATGCCTACATGCCTTGGGTTTACAACCCGCTACTCTCAAGGTCTATTTGGCTGCTGTTTCAGCTTACATGTCAGCAGGGAAGGATGTCTCTATGGCATCAGACCCTTTTTTAAGAAGATTTTCAAGGGCCTGGCTCACCTACACCCTCCCCGCAGGGAGCCAGTGCCAACATGGGACCTTAATGTTTGCATTGCCAAGCTTATGGAACCCACTTTTGAGCCTATGTCTTTGACACACCTCAAATATGTAACAAGGAAGACTGTCTTCCTGGTAGCCATCACTTCGGCCAGGAGGATTAGTGAGCTCCAGGCTCTGTGTATGGAGTAGGATCACATATCTTTCCATAGAGACAAGGTGGTGCTTATAACTAACAGAAAGTTCCTCCTAAAAGTTGTCTCTGACTTCTATCTGAATCAGTCAATTACTCTGCCAGTCTTTTTCACCGAACACACTAGTTCAGGTGAACATAGGCTACATAGCTTGGATGTCAAATGGTCACTAAGCTACTACATTGCTCAGACAAAGGACCACAGGTAAGCCAGACAGCAGTTGTTCCTGACCTATGGGATGTCGGAAAAGGAAAACCAGCTTCAAAAAGGACCATTTCACGCTGGATGGTACAATGTATCCAGTTCTGTTATTCAAAAGCTAGTAAGGAGCCCCCAATAGGACTGAGGGTGCACTCTACAAGAGGAACAGCTGCTACATTAGCAGCCGCTCGTGATATTGCTCTGCTAGAAATCTGTAAAGCAGCTACGTGGAGAACAGTACATACCTTCACAAAGCACTACTGTCTGGATACCCAATCCAGAAGTGATGCCAGGTTTGGCACAATGGTGCTGCAGAGCTTGTTTCCTAAGTAAGGTTAGTGCCCACCTCCAAAGTTATTGCTTCATAGTCTGCAAGAGTTAAGAATATTGAAGAATTCCTGGGGTTAGAAGAAAAAAATTACTCACCTTAGTAATCTTGTTTCTTCCAATGTATTCTTCAATACAGTATTATTAACTCACCCTCCCCACCTCCCCTTCCAGAACCAGAGGCCTCTGCATTAGGGATTGAATACTGTAAAGAAAATGGTCTTATCATGGTTGTTTTATAGGTTTTTTAAACCCAGCTGGGTGTTGTTTCCTTCTTTGGGTCCTAATCTGACAGTTCAGGGGACTTTTTTGGGTTATAAGGGTTTTGTTATTATTATTATTATTATTACTATTAGAATGATGGTTAGTATAGGGGCCTTTACTTGCAGTCTCCAATGAATCTGAGTGTGTTAGAATGTAGTAGTTGGCAAGGACAGCATTTGAATGGTGGCATGAGCCAATAACTGCACTGAGTGTGCCACCATTTGCATATTACCATTCTCCAGGCAGTTCAGCGCTGGAGGCTGACTACAAGAGTTAATAATATTGAAGAATACCTTGGAAGAAACAAGATTACTAAGGTGTATTTTTTTTTTCATTTATCCCTTAGAGTTCATCTGCCTCTATAGCTTATTCCCTACTTCATGTCATACCTCTGTTGTGACATCACACTCTGTTGCTTTGGGAGTAACTGTGATATCACAAGCAGTGCAATATGACCTCAGGTAGGGAGAAAGCAACAGAAATAGATGAACTCTTCAGGAGCAAAGATCCTGTTTTCATGCAAATGACCTCAGTGATAAGTAATAGGGAGGAGAATTACAGAACTAATGTAAAATACAAGCTGAACTGTGTCTAAATATTATGTTTTGCTAACGTTCTCCTGAAGGTGTCAGCTGCTCTTTAAGGTTCTAGTGCTGTCAATCAAGCAATATTACGTTTGGACCTACACATGTCTTGCCTCTACTGTTTGGGGATTGCACACAATGTTTTGGGCTGTGGCCTGTGTCAGATGATGCTTCTTTCTTCCTTCGCATATTGTGCAGCCTGGCTTCTTCTCTGCAGGCTGGCCGATAAGGATCCACAGCTCCCACCGACAGGCCACAAGATGGTGTCTGCTGCTCAGTTTGCACCCTTGGAAGAGGCAGCAGCTTTTGCTATGGTGGACACCTTGTCGGCCTTGGTGCTGCTCCTGGCTAGGGCCAGCGTTGGAGTGTCCTTCACTAGACATGTGTTGGGCCATCCAGGCTTTTGGGGAGAGCCCTGCCCACAATTTTAAGAACCACAAGTGCTGCTGGTGCCAGTCATAGGGCTGGGAGAGATTGCGGTCCTCCTGCTCCCTTGACTTACCAACTGCTCAACTCCAGTCAAGCTTTCTGTGGTCAAGGATCAGACTGAAAACTCCACAGTGCTCCCATTGGGCTTGTTGACCTCAGTACTGGCCAATCAGGGATCAATGAGGAGTCACTCTCCAAGAGATCGGTCTTCACGGTCCTCTCCCAGCTCCACTCGAGATCAGCCTCCCGCGGTAATGCAGCTGAAGACAGTGCTCTTGCATGCACCTCAGCATGTGGTCTATACCAACCATCCAGTTGCTTCTCCTTGGTGTTGGCTCTCAGTCGAGGTCAAGCTCGGGGGTCAAGGTGCTGTTTGCACTCTCGACCATATTCAACTGGGAGGACCCAATGTTGACATTCCTTGATCTCGGGAGAGGCACTGCTACAGGATGTGATGGTGCTATGAGAAACTCCTCTGAGAGTTAATGACCATTGTGAGGCAGGGTAGAGCAGCATAGGGCTCTACCCCGACACCTGCGGCTGGCTGGTACCAGTCATGCCCACACTGGTCCATCCTTGGCAGGTGTTGCTGGCATCTGCTTCACCACCCTTGCAGATGGCTTGTCCTTCACCGCAGCCTTTGGTGGGAGCAACACCAAAGGAGGCCAGTGCCATAGCCAGCTTGCCAGGCTGGCTTTCAGTGAAAATCACCCAGTCAGATGACTTTCAGGTGGTCTACAGTGGAAAACAGTTGAGAGCCACTATTGAAGAATCCTCAGAGAACTCAGATGGCTTACCCATGCAGTTGTCAAGGATGCATACCTTCGACTGAATGTCAGTCAAGGACTCAACTGCTGACCATGGGCTGGTATCATTTGGGAATCTTACCTGACTCATATCAGAGTCCATGCATGTCCCTCTGGAGCCTGTTCAGAAAAGAACCAAGTACCCTTTCACAGACATCCTGGATAGGGATGAATTTCCCATGGTGGAGACCATTTTGGGACTGGCCCTGGAGCTTCGGCAGCATCCAGCATCCTGCCTAGCACCCACCACCCATATAATCTGCAGGTATGCACTCCCTACTGGGCCCCTTTCAGGGTTCTTGGACCATCCCTCAGCTGAGAGTCTGGTCATGGACTCCACTTTCCAGAAGTCCAGAAACCAAGGTGACATGAACAAGCCCCCAGACAAGGAGTCTAAAAGGCTTGACCATGCGGCAAAGAAAGTTTATATCACTTCTTCTCTTGGTCTCTGTCAAGCAAGTTATGCTGTGATGATGGCCAACTTTGGTCACACCCTGTTGGGAGTGCTGGAGGATGTCCTTCCTCACCTCCCTGCAGACAAGCAGTTGCTGGTAAAATTGGTCAGGGGCCAGGATTAAGCACTGGCTAAACACCAGCTCCAGATGGCCTTAGACATGGGCCTCTGGTCCCAGTGGCCTGTGCCCCACCTCCAAAGCTGCCCAGTGAGGGGTTGGGGTGTCACCCCCCCTGCCTGTCCAGTCCCTGACTAAGCTCTCTGTGTGGGTTGGCTTCAACACTTTTGGTCACAGTGGCCCATTATTACCGTGGACAAGTGGGTCCTGGAGCAGTTAGGCAGAGGGCTGCCTGTAGATTTCAAGGCTCTCCTGCCTTACCGATCCTACACTCCAAGGGCATCCTCGGTGTTGCAGGACATGCTTTCCACCCTAAGGGAAGATGCTGCTCAGCTCCTTGTGAAAGGGGCTATAACCTATGTCCCGGATACCGTGGCAAGTCAGGGGTGCGTGTCCAGGCACTTCCTGATCCCGAAACGGACTGGGGGGGGGGCTAGAGCTCCATACTGGATCTGTATAATCTAAATCAGCATATGCCAAAGCGTAAGATCTTCCTGGACATCTCTCTTAAAACACAAATCCAGGCACTCACCACCACAAAATAGCTGCCACACAAGAGGAGAACATTTAAAACATTTTATTAAACAACCTGATGTGTTTCTGGCCCGCTGGACTCTTTATCTACCTGGACATAAAGTCTCCATCACTCATTCACACTAATGGGGAGTACACTGGAGGCGCTAGGACCCAACGGGAGCCAAACTTTTTCAGGAGGGCCAGCGCCAAGATGGAGCCATGAGGAAGCAGCACCACAAGCCAGGCTTGTGTGGTATAGACTATCTCTGCGTCGACCCTCCAACCACCTCAGTTTCTTTTTTCCCGCCATTGAGTGTGCTTCAGTGATGACGTCACTTGCCTGTCGGGAGTCAAACTTCAAACTAGCAGCTTAGTTTTTCAGTTTTATTATTTTGTATATTATCTCGAACAAGTACTGACTACATTTTAATAAAATTTCTTACTTGTATAAGAAGAAGTCTTCAGCCCTCCATTGATGGAGTCGACCATGAGTGGGGCAGGTGATGTTAGGGAGACTTCGCATGAAAGCTGTTCAGTCAGCTGGGCTGGGTCTGGTCCGCCGCCCTCTCAGGATGGGGGGTCTGACAATAGACGGTCCAGTGCTCGGGGGATGGGCGCTCCCCCCAAAAGCATAAAAAGAAACAGTCCCATTCATGGCTCCGTTCATCCTCGAACTCTTCTTCAGCCCACCGGTCGAAGAAGAAACTGCATCACTCAAGGTCATCCTCTGGTACATCTGCGTGTAGACAGTCAGTTGTCGGGGCCAGAGGCCAGTCTCTACCTCTTTCGTAATCTCCGTCTTTTGTCTCTGGCGGACAGCTTCTTTGACACCGGAGCCCCTCATTGCCTATTGGATGGGATTCCAATGAGCAGTTTCACCATTGGGCTGTTCTTATGGAGCAGTGGGCATGGAGGTTGTTCCGACTACCTGAACTGGCCAGTCTGTCACCGGGGCCTTCGGGCCTCTCAGCTTCATATTGGCGGGTAGGGTAGTTAGGATTTCCTAGTCATGCGGTGCCTTCTTTGGTGCCGTCGATTGCGCGCTCCGGTGTCTATTTCCCTCGCATGGCTGTGGCACAGGGGTCCACACCGATACCTCTATCTCCTGCCATTTTTCATTCTTTCCCTTCAAATCACAGCTTGCAGACTTCTGCAGTGGTGCCACAGCCTGTGGTACCGACTTCTCTGGCACCGGGGTCTTTTCCTTGTCAGCACCACCTGCGGCGCTGGGGGTGCTGTCAGCACCATTCACGGTGCCGCTGTCTATGCTGGCACCATCACTGTACTCTGCTCCGCTCTTTTCTGCGGTGCCAGGGGTGTCAATGGCACTGCATAGTTTCCAGAGGTTCTCGACTCCGCTTCTGTCTCCTCCTCTTCTTCCTTCTGGTTTTCACTCTTTTCCTGTCTATACGGTCCCTCCTGGACTGTCAGGAGATGATATTGAGCCTGATCCTGATCTACAGCTGGGTACTGATTTAAATGCCGATTCTGCCCTGGGGGCAGGGATCAATTCTCCTACGGAGCCTGTGGTTGAAGACCTTTCCTTTAAGTCTGTGCTCAAGAATTTAAATTCTACTCTTTTCTCTTCAGACCATGGAAATTGATCCTGGGATGCTTCTATGCCTCCAGTATCTGCAAGTTCCAGATATCCCTACGGATTTAGCTCCTCTGGTGCAGCCCTCTTTCGAGACTCTTTCTCAGATGGTGTGTAACAATCTGGCTCTTATTCCCTCTGTGGCTAAGTCCATAGATAGGAAATATGCCCCTCCCATGGATCATCCCATCTTAGCCTCACAAGCCTTTGCTGATGCCATCGTGGTCCTGGCAGAGAATGATAAGGCTGTCCTCCCACAGGAACCAACAACCCGCCCTATAAACAAAGAATCTCACAAGATAGACACCTTGGGTAAGCGAGTCTTTGCTGCCTCAACTCTGGGCATGCGTATTGCTAGCTGCCAGGGTTATTTTTCTCAATACCAGTATGTTCTTTGGCATTCACACAAAGCAACGGTAGAAGCTCTGCCCGAGTCGGAGGTTAACTCAGAGCTGCTACAGACCGTAAATAAAGATATCGAGTCCAATAATCAACAGATTAAAACTGCAATGGACGCTTTCGATACTGCTTCCAGAACGGCAGTGGCTGGCATTTGTACCCGTCGCCATTCCTGGCTGCGTACTTCAAGCTTTATGAATTACGCCCAACAAAAAGTCATGGCCTTACCCTTCGACAGTATGCATCTGTTTATACCTCAAGCGGAGCAAGCACTAGAGGCTACTCAGAAGACTAGGTCTGCCATTAAGACAGCTAGAACCCCACTAGCTCCCTCTCGGGGAGGTGGGAAGAGACGTCAGTTTCATAACCGTCTGTCCTTTCGTGGCAAAGGCAGAGGAGGTTTTAACAGAAACCAAATTCCTCAGCCACAAGAGAAAACACAACAGAAAGCACAGCTGTCCAAGGGGGACTCTTCCTCAGCAGTAGGAGGTCATCTGACTCCGTTCTACAACCAGTGGACGTCTATAACATCAGACAAATGAGTCCTCAGGATAATCCGCGAGGGGTACTCTCTCAACCTGTTGGAAACCCCTCTGGATCATCCTCCCAAGTGACAACCCAGGCTGTCAGCTGTGCAATCAGACCTTCTTGCTTCCGGGGTGCAAGGCCTTCTGAACAACAGGGCAGTATAAGTAGTTCCGCTGGACCAGCGAAATACAGGTTTCTACTCCCAGTACTTTCTGGGTTCAAAGAAAACTGGTGGCATGAGCCCTATTCTCAATCTCAGAAAGTTAAACAAATTCCTCTACAAGGGAAAGTTCAAGATGATATCACTCGATACTCTGCTACCTTTGATTCATCAACACGATTGGCTAGCCTCTTTGGACATGCAGGATGCCTACCAACACATTCTCATACACCCAAAACATCACAAATACCTAAGGCTCATGGTGTTGGGTCAACACTATCAATTCACAGTCCAGCCCTTTGGGCTATCCTCGGCACCTCAAGTTTTTACAAAGTGCTCTGCAGTTCTCATGGTGCGCCTAAGGAAAATTGGAATTCAAGTATTCCCATATCTGGACGACTGGTTTCTAGCAAGCCCCTCCAGACAAGAGACTCTGGAGGCCATGACCATGGCCTCAGACTTCCTCACATCCATGGGAGTCCTGCTGAACCTGAAAAGGTCGCAGTTGCAGCCCTCCCAGAAGCTTCTCTTCACAGGAACCCTTCTGGCAGGGCCCCATGTTTACTGCAGCAAAGTGGACTTACATTCTGCGGCAGGGCAGGACTGCATACTTTCTGCAGCAGAACAACTGCTGATTCTGCGGCCATTCTGTGGCAGATAAATTGTGGTTTAACAGCATACCTTCAAAGGGAGTAAGTCTTAGTTAACCCTTTGACTGCCTTCGTGCAATCACTTTGCTACACTGAAAGTGGAACAGCAGGCCATTTAACAATGTGTAGTCTTCTTATCAAAATATTAAATTACAGTAACCCAAACCTGGCACAGCCATGGGCATCAGTGTTCTCTTTTAATGAATTTTCCCTCCCACCCCGAATTTGATGGCTCATCTGTCCTTCTGGAGATTGGTGGTCTTTGCCATTCTCCTAAGTTATAATCAGAGGAGGACACACACTGTTAGCTAAAACAACACAGAAAGCAAAACCTGCTCATATTTCTTCTGGTTTATATTTAGTTAACAGATATAAAGAGAGACTCCAACTTGATAGCCATTTTTTTTCTGATTTTGATCAGTGTTCTTTTACATTATTATTTTTTTAAACTAGGAATACCCCAACTGCTTTGCAACAGACATGTTGAGTGCAGTGTGCAAATCTGGGTTGGGGGGGGGTCTTCCTATAACAGTCAAGGAGGGTGTAACTTGCAGTGTCTGTAGGATCTGTTGACTCCTGATTTTTCCTTTGGGGGACACACAAAAAAATGCAAGCAAGTCATTCTTACTAAGCTGGAGTAACCTTGGTTAACATGTTCTATTCTTCTTGCAAGTCAGGGGGTGGCGGTGTTCTTCAAGCAGTGACCCTCATTTCACTTATGTATAGCAGCAATCAAACTCTCCATTCCAATTTTTTTCCATACCTGCTTGCTTCAGTTCTAGTATACCCTGGTCTACAACATTGCTGCAGCTGGGCAACTTGCCTGCCTTAAGAATTGAGCTTAATGCCACCACTTAGGCTGCAGGTTCAAATCTGCCAAGAAATTACCCTCACACTTGCAGGTACAGAACTGTGGCCCGCAGATCAAAACTGTGATCAATATCCATCAGTGAGGACTGAGTCCTCTGCTCAATCTTCGGCCAGCCCTATGTTTCTGCAATCAGCTCCTCCTCTGATACCTGTCACCACACAGAGTTCAATTCCACCTCCACAGGCACCACTGAATCTTCTCACTTCTTAACTAGATCTCAACTTCCGGTTCTTCCTTCCAAATTCATCTTCCAGGGATTCAGCATACATCATGAGCAGCTTCACAATCAGAAATTAACATGGCTGAGCTACCCACACCTACACAGCAGCAAATCATAACTGCTGTGGACCTAATCAAGCTGTGCTACTCTTGCGTCAGTCCCCCCACCCTCCACAATACTAGCTGGATGGAGTTATGTAACCGTAACCAGAACCAGTATGAGTCAAGATGCCATGTGGCCACTAGCTTTTCGGCTTTGTAGCAGATGGCATCAGTTTGCTGCCCCTTCTAATGAGCATGTATGCCATATGCCCTTGCCTTGTGTGATTGCATAGCTCAGCTAGCAATTCTGCAGCTGTGTGGCTGTTTTTTCTGATTTCTGTGGCAAGTACTGATTTCTGCGGCCACTGCTGCAACCACAGAATTGCAGAAAACACGGGGACCTGCCTTCTGGACACTTTCAGTGTGAAAGCATTCCTTCCAGAGGACAGGAGGAGCGATATCCTACAGATGACCTGCTTCATCAGAGAACACAGCTCAGTTTGAGTTCTCTCGATACAGTGGATGCTGAGTCTCATGGCATCCATGGTGTTCACGGTGACTTTGGCTTGTCTTCACATGAGAACCACTCAGTGGATGCTCAGTACTCAGTGGTCGCCAACCACTCATCCTCAGTCCTTTCACATCAAGGTGATAGAACCACTGAAGCAGTCCCTCACCTGGCAATTTCAGGAGGACAACCTTCTGAAAGGGTATCCCTTCACCCCCTCTGGATCCTCAGATTTCCATTACCAGGGACATGTCCCTGATGGGCTGGGGAGCTCACTGCCAGGATCTCCACACCCAGGGCATGTGGACCCAGGATGAGTCTCAACTCCACATAAACATTCCGGAAATGAGGGCCATCCTGTATGCAGTCCGAGCTTTGAAAGACATACTCTGTCTCAAGAACATTCTCCTTCAAACGGACAACAAGGCGATGATGTATTATCCCAACAAACAGGGAGGTGCACACTCTTACCCATTATGCAGGGAAGCTATGAGAGTGTGGAAATGGTGCCTGGAGCACAGTGCTCTGATTCAGGTGGTTTACATGCCAGGAGTACAAAACGAACTGGCAGACCATCTCAGCAGGATGGAGGCAGATCCTCACGAGTGGTCTCTTGACTTAGCCATCGTTCAATCACTCTTCAACGAGTGGGGAACTCTGGACCTGGACCTTTTTGCATCCCCACTCAATGCAAAACTGCCTCTCTTCTGCTCCAGAAATCTAGGACCTGGCGTTTTTTGTCATGATGCATTCAGCCTGCAGTGGACAAAATGCTTTCTTTATGCATTTCCTTCTCTTCCCCTAGTTCAGAGAGTACTGCTCATGGAGGCATGGGGGGGCAGAATGATTCTCATTGCCCCATTTTGGCCTCGTCAGATCTGGTTTCCTCTAATCAACAGACTATCGGAAACCCCTCCGAAACCATTTCCCCTTCAGACAAACCTCTGATCAAGGGCTCTGTAGTTCATCCCAACCTGAGGTCTCTTCACCTCCACGCTTGGCTCCTGAGGAGATAGAGGTGAACAGGTTTAATGTTTCTCGTAGAGTTTCAGATATGCTTTTAGCTGCGTGCAAGCCGGCTACCAGAAAAACCTACACAGCTAAGTGAAAGCGTTTCTCTATCTTGTGTGCAAAATCCTCTTGGAATCCTTTTTCCTGCCCACTGAATAAAGTCCTGGAGTATCTCTTAGACCTCTCAAACACTGGTCTGCAATACTCTACAGTCAAAGTTCATCTTTGCGCCATTTCCGCATATCATGAGCCAGTACTTTCCATGTCTCTGGCTCAGTTACCAGTAGCTAAGACATTTCTTAAGGGCATTCTGCATACCAGACCTCCCATTAGATGTCCAGTTGCAGCCTGGGACATTAACCTTGTGCTAGACATGCTCACTCATAAACCTTTTGAGTCTCTAGCTACTTGCGAGTTGAAATTCCTTTCTTGGAAGATGGCCTTCCTGGTGGCCATTACTTCCGCTCATAGAGTATCAGAAATACACGCTTTGGTCACAGACCTTCTGTATACTATATTTCACAAGGACAAGGTGGTTCTTAGGACTCATCCTAAGTTTCTCCCCAAGGTCATCTCAGAATTTCATCTGAATCAACCTTTAGTCCTTCCTACCTATTTTGCTAATTTCCAGAATGAGGGAGAGCATACCCTTCATTCTCTGGATGTAAAACAAGCTTTGCGTTTCTATCTGGACAGATCAAAAGAAATTTACAAGGCTCAACAACTGTTTGTTTCCTTCAGCACGAGCCAGCTGGGTCAGCCTGTTGCTATCAGGTGCCTTTCAGTATGGCTGGTGGCATGCCTTCACCATTGTTACTCCATGGCACAGGTTAAGCTGGAAGGCAGAGTGTACGCTCACTCTACCAGAGCAGTCATGGCATCTCTGGCAGAAATTCATAATGTCCCCATTGTAGACATTTGCAATGCGGCCACCTGGAGCTCGGTGTACACTTTTGTTAAGCACTACGCCTTGGTTGTCCATGCCAGACAGCATCAGTCCTTTGGCAGGACAATTCTTAATGGACTTCTGTCCTAAAACTGAGCTCCTCTCTCTCCTGCCGGCCATCTCGGGGGATTATTTTAGCTCAGTACTCTCCCATTAGTGTGAATGAGTGGTGGAGACTTTATGTCCAGGAAGATATGGAAATTACGTACCTACCGTAATTCTTGATCTTCTTGGATGGAGTCTCCACCACTTATTCACATGCCCGTCATCACCTGTGCTCACTTCTCTGTTTATGGTCTTCAGTCCTTCAATCGTTGGGCTGTGAAGACTTGGTTCTTTGATCCTTCTTACATGGGTCATTCGGACTATCTTATGTCCGATTTTTAGGTTAGTCCTCTCTAGATTGGCTATGCTGCACCTCCTCAGAAAAAAAGGTACTAAGACGGTTGGAGGGTCGATGCCAAGATAGTCTATACTGCATGAGCCTGGCTCATGGTGCCACTTCCTCGTGGCTCCATCACAGCGCCAGCCTTTCTGAAAAAGTTTGGCTTCCGCTGGGTCCTAGCACCTCCAGTGTACTCCCCATTAGTGTGAATGAGTGGCGGAGACTCCGTCCAAGAAGATCAAGAATTATGGTAGGTACGTAATTTTCATTTCCAGATGGTAACCCTGAATCATATCATTGCCTCCCTGGAGCAGGGCATGTGGTTCTCCTCTTTGGATCTCCAGTACACATTTGTGCACATACCAGTCCATCCGTCCCACTGGCGGTACCTTCGGTTCCACGCAGAAGGAGTTCTGTATCATTTCCAGGACATGCCCTTCAGCCTCTCATCCATGCCCAGACTCTTCTCTAAGTGCATGGCAGTGGTGGCAGCCCTCCTGAGGTGGAAGAGTGTCGGGTGTATCCCTACGTGGATGACTGGCTGATAGCTGGGCCATCCAAGGAGACCATGGAGCAATCAGGGATCTGGCCCTCCAGACCTGCAGAGACTTGGGCCTTGTTGGTCAGCCTGGCCAAGTCCAAACTGATACCCTCACAGCTGGTTCATTTCATTGGGGCACAGCTAGAATCCCTGGAGGCCAAGGCCTGCCTGTCTGCAGAAAGGGCACTGGATCCTACCTTCTTTGCCTGATCATTTCAGGTTGGGCTCTCTCACCCTGCCCAGTACTTCCTGCGGCTGCTGGGGTACATGGACTCTAGCACCTGCATGGTCGAATGGGCCTGCTGACAGATGTGCCACCTGCAGTGGGTGTTGGGCCGTCAGTGATCCCAGCATATAGGCCACTTGGACCAGCCGGTCACAGTGACCCAGCTGATGTGGGATGCCATCCAGTGGTGGCAGATTCCAGGTCATCTGGAGGACTGAGTCCCACTTTTCCGACCAGAGCCAACCATCACACTCACGATGGATGCATCTCTGGTGGGGTGGGAAGTGCACCTGGGGGATCACAGAACTCGTGGATTCTGGTCACCCAGGGAGTCCGCTCACCACATCAACCTGCTGGGTTTCCATGCAGCGTGGCTAGCCCTGATGGAATTCAATCCTCTAGTTAGAGGACACAAATGGACAACACTACAAACATGTTTTACCTGAACAGGCAGGGTAGCATACACTCCCTTCCCTTGTGTCGGGAGGCTCTCTGCATCTGGATCCTCTTGCACAGCCTGGGCGCAGATCTCCTGGCAATTCATGTCGCTAGAGTAGACAGTCAGCTGGCAGATGCTCTCAGCTGGGTGAGAGAGATTTCACATAAGTGGCCCCAATCAGGAGGTGATGAACCACCTGATCTTCCTGTGGGGCACTCCTCTGCTGGACCTGTTTTCCTCCTGAGAGAACACAAAACTAAGGCTGTTCTGTGCCCACCCCTCCAGCCTGGGACACTTATGGGGGCTGCCTTTGCGAGGCCTTGGACCCCAGACCTCACATACACCTTTCTTCCCTTCCCCTTGATCCACAATGTGGTAGTCAAGGCCCAGAAGAACAAGTCATGGATGATCCTGGTAGCTCCAGACTAGCCATGGTTTTCTTGTACCCAGATCTCTTCAGCCACAGCACCAGGCCTTCATGGTGGTTGCCTCTTCATCTGGACCTGCTGACCAGACAACAGGTAATGGTTCTGCACCCGGATCTTCAGTCCCTGCACCTCACAGGCTGGTTCCTGAGTGACCAAAGTTCCAGGCCTTGGGTCTTTGGGAGAGGTGCTCCACATTGTGGAGGCCTCCTGAAAAGAGTTATCTCATTAGTGCTACACCTTTAAATGGAAACGGTTTTTCATTTGGTGTAAAGGCAAGGAGCTTGATCCCCTTGTCTGCCCTGTATCTAGTATCTTTGAGTACCTCTGGTCCCTCTGCCAACTGTGTTTGCGAGTGATGACCCTCAAGGTGCACCTGACAGACATCTCTGCATACTGTGCACAGGCCGGTATGCTGATAGTTGCCAAAGAGAAGGTGGTTGGGTGTTTTTTTTTAAGGACTGGACCACCCATCCCCTCGGGTGTGCAAACCACCACCTTGGGACTTAGTGCTATTGCTGGCTGTGCTCATGGGCAAGCCCTTTGAGCCTATACACAGGTGTGAAATATCTCACCTGTTGTGGAAGATGGCCTTCTTTCTGGCTATCACATCAGCCAGAAGGATTGGTGAACTCTAGGCATTCTCAGTGGAGTCCCCTTACCTGGTCTTCTACAAGGACAAGGTCATCCTTTGTCCCCACCCGAAGTCCTTCCCAAAGGTAGTATCAGAGTTCCACCTGAACCAGGCTATGAACCTTCTGATATATTTTCCCAACCCATCTTTGGAGGCCGACCACAGGCTCCATACCTTGTACCTGCGGAGGGCGCTTGCTTTTTATAAAGAGTGCATGGCTGGAGTTTGGAGTGAGGCTTGCCAGCTGTTTGTGATGTATGCTGAAGCTGTACCTATCAGACTGGCAGCAAAGTGGACAGTTGCCACATGGATAACATCTTGCATTGACCTCTGCTATAGGCTGACTGGTAGGGCACCTCCTGTAGGGCTTAGGGCTCATTACACCAGAACATACCGCTGCCTCAGTGGCTGCTTCTTGGAACATCCCTATCTAGCAGATCTGCAGGGTTGCCACCTTGAAATCATCACATACTTTCAACTCCCATTACAGCATCAACCTAGAGTCTCACTGGGATGCTGCTTTTGGGACCTCAGTTTTCTAATCTCTATTCGCCAAGTAGGGGTGCTCGCCTTGCCCCCTCCTCCCAGAGAACTGCTGAAAGTGTGTCAATGTGTAGATAGTGAACTATATCCACAGCCCTTGAAAAACAGGTTACTCATTTGTAACCGTAGTTCTAGAAGTAATATATAGTTCACATCCACGCCACCCACCTGGCACCCTTTGGCAAGTGGCCACGGATCCCTGTCCAACGTGTATGATCTGCCATCATGAGGCAGAGCCAGAGGATATACTGCCCAGGTGGTGGGAGGAGCTGAGTTTGAAGATGTTCTGGTGAATCAGCACTCTTCAGTGAAATTGCCAGTATGTGGATGTGAACTATATATCACTCCTAGAACTACGGTTCCTGGTGAGTAACCTATTTTTAGCACATGTTACATTTTACAGTGTTTTTCACCACTTTACACTTGATTATGTGAAACATAGAAACATAGAAACAGACTTTGACGGCAGATAAGGACCGCTAGGCCCATCTAGTCTGCCCATTTCCCTACCTACAGGATAGGCCGCAGATCCTAGTTAACCAACAGCCTATGTGCCTTTTTATGCTGGAACCATTTGGTATGAATACTATTTTCTGCTGTATATTCCATCTACAGGGCTTAAAGTGGTCTGGATCTCGCTGGGTCTCAGACCCAGCAAACAATTTATGAGAGATTTGAGGTGGGGTCTCACAGGATCTCTAAGTAGGACCCTTACTCCATGTTTATTTCCCCTTACTGTGACTTCAAGGGGGAAGTATGACCCTTAGTTTCTATGTCCCTCGATTTTATTTATTTATTGGAACATTTGGAGTAACACCTCTGAGCAGTGCTTATTTACAAAGGTTCTATATCATAATTACAGGTTAAGGCACAGATACAGTTATAAAGTAATACATGTGGAAGGACCATGCAAGGTCCCAGGTGTATTTACAAAATTCAGAAGTTCAAACACAAACTTTGTGAACAAGTTACTATGTACAAGTTTAATACAAGGTGTAGTAGCAGCTGGCGTGGCCTTGTCTGTGGTTAGAGCTTAAGGCAGTTGCAGAAGTGCAACTTTGTCTGCAGTATTCCAAGTATGTCATAGAAAGCACAGCTAGGGGAGACGTTGTCAGTAGGATCTGACTAGTGATCGCACAGACATACGGTTTGTTGGACAAGGTATTTTTTCAGGGACAATTTTAACTGGCTTGGTTTGGGTAACTCTAGCAGTGTTCTGGAGAGTTCATTTAGCCAGGCTGGCACTGGGTAGGGGAAGGCTCTCATGGCTTGGCTGGTCCTAAAGTGTGAGATGTACAGGGTACTTCTTGCTCGCTCCTAGTAGATTGGTGGTTAAAGGAGGTATGTAGCAGGGATTGGAGGTGGGGGGGGGGCCCTAGTTGGGCCTTCTTCCCAATTAGGCAGGTTTGGAATTTTGTCCTGAGCTCTAGTGGAAGCCATTTTCTATCCAGATGGAGGTTGCAGGAGTGTGTGTGAGCCTGTCCGCATCAAGGGTGAGGCGACAGGCCTTATTTAGGGTGGTTCTGATTCTGTTGAGGTTGGTGTTTGTTGCAGCTCCATAAATTACCAGTCCATAATCCAAGGTGGAGAAGACCGAGGAAACTACAGAAAGTTTCCTAGTCTCAGGTGTCATAAAGTGCTTGTGTCTATATAGAACCCTCAGTTTTTTGTTTACTGTACTAACGACATGGTGTATATGTTGAGTATACGTTAGTGAGCTGTCAAGGTGCATACCAAGATATTTAAAGGAATTAACCTGTTCTAAGACCTTACCTTCTTGGTTGTAAATGGACAGGGGTAGAAGTTTATTCTTCCTCTGTTGGCTGGCAAATATAATAGATTTTGTTTTTTTGTGGTTTAGTGGCAGCTTATTGTGTAAGAACCAGTGCTCAAGGGAGTTGAAGTTGTGCTGCAAGGTTTGGCTGACAGCGTGCTGCTTAGTACTACTAGTGCAGATAACTGCATCATCTGCAGACAGCAGGATGTGGGCTCCAACGCAGGCTTTAGGCAGGTCATTAATAAACAGTACTAAACAGTAGTGGGCCCAGTATTGATCCGTAGGGAACCCCTACCATCGCTGCTTTAGAGTCTGAGAGGATTCCACTGACTTTCATTTTTGGGTGCAGTCTGTTAGGTAGTTCTTGAACCACCCCACTGTTTCCCTAGATAGGCCAATCCCTGCACGTTTTTCGTAAGCAGTGTGTGGTTCACGAGGTCGAATGCTTTGTTTAGGTCAATGAAAACTGACCCAACCATTTCACCTTTGTCAAGTGACTCATGCAGTGAGTTGGTAAATTCAAGGAGGGTGGAGATGATGTTGTGTAGTCATCTGAACCCGTGCTGCTAGGGGCACAGTAGGTGGTAGCAATTCAGGTAGAACACCAACTGGTCTACGACTACTTGTTCCAGTGCCTTGGAGAGAGGAGAGAGTATGGAGATTGGTTTCTAGTTTGTGATGCAGGCTGTATCACCTCCCTTGTGTACTGGTGTGACGGTACTGGATTTCCAGTGGGCAGGGAATGCAGAGTGGCACAGAGAGTGTTTGAATAGTTTGGTAAGTGGAGTTGCCAGGATGTCCAGTGCTGAGGCGAGGAGCCTACTTACCCTGGATTTGTTAAGCACTTGTTTAACGTATTTAGAGGTGTCCGACACTGTTATTGCTCTAAAGTAGAACTTGGGGTGGTTGGCATGCATGGACTTGGTAGGTGGGGTGTTATGGGAGGCTTGCAGTGGGATGTTGTGGCAGGCACGCTGTGGGGTGTTGTCAGTAGTGCTGAGGTGGGTGAAGGTGGAGTTAAGAGTGTTTGCAATTTCCTAGGGGTTGGAGATGTGGGAATTGCCATGTGTGATCAGTTCAGGCGTGCTCTTGTCAGGGCTCCCAAGGAGTTCCTTTAGGGATCCCCAGAACCTGTTGCCATCCCCTCAGAGTTTGTTTTGTTTCTCTGTGTAGTAGCTGGCTTTGCCCTCCCTAAGTGGGTATATTTGTTGTGGGCCGACTTGTATGCCTGGATATCCCCAGGGTCATCAGATGCTCTAGCTCTAGCCGAGGCGTTGTCTCGCAGGTGCATTAGTCTTCTATGGTATCTGCATGTTTTGGGGCTGCCTTTTGACTTATTATTGAAAAATTGGACAATACTGAAAAAGCAAATTCCACACAATGAATGAAACAAGGACTGCCACAGCAGTAGTCGATGCATCTTTGCATAATTATGATCCTTAGAGATCCAACACTTTTCCTGCACACTTTCTGCACTGTCCACCTATATCTTTATTTTATTATGCTTTACTCCCCGCCCCCAGCACATATCTGGAAATGAGTTATCAGCTCAGTATACTTTACTTGGAAAAAACTTTTAAATAAATAAAACACGGAGCAGCAGGCAACGAGATAAGTCTGTTTGTTGTGGCGCTGAAAGAGCTGCTTACAGAAACAATTGGAAAAAATTCAGTTTCTCTCTCTCCCTCTCTCTGTCACTCTTTCTGTTCACATCTTGTTTACCATTTAATAGCCCTGAGGCACGAGAGCATTGAACTGACTGTGTTTACAGCAAATACAAGGATGTAGCACACTCAGGTGTTACTGTATACACACTAGTATACACTATAACAAATATTAGCTCTTTTTCTCTCTCTCTCCTTCATACATATACATATACTGTATATATACACCATGTTGGGAAAAAACATTTGCATTGGCTGAGAACTGTCTTATGGTTTTCTGTTATTTCAGCATAAACTCACAGTTTAACTTTTGCAGTTGATTATTATTTGGAAATCTATTAAGAACTAATTTCTAAGCAACATAACATTTCAAGGTGTCTGGTCATGCATATGAACTTCTTGGGTGGGTAAAGGCATTCAACTTTGTCTCATGCCTCACAGTACAGCAAAGGCATCTGTACAGTTCAGAACATCATTGAAAGTTATTGCTGGAGGATCACTACTGATTAACCTACAATGAGAATACCTTTCTCTTGTTTTCTATGTTACAACAGTGGCCCAGCAACTGAAAAAAAAACTAAGCAATATTTAATAGTATAATTGAACATAGAAAGAAATACCCTTTAAATGGTAATACAGAGGCATCCATGTTGTAGATGTGGAGGGATCTGTGATGATGTCACAGCTTCAGTAGTCCTAATATTGTCCAATGAGGCAGGGGAGAGGAAATGATTCACACTGACAGGGATCCTGCCAAACTGGTTAGAAGACATGTCTCCTTTTTGGCAAAACTTTAAATAGATAGTTCCCTGTCAGCATAAACAATTAGTTTTTTTCCTCACTCCGTACATATTGTTTGGGCTGGTGAGCCTATGATGTCATCACTGTGCCCTCACATCACGGTATAAATTATATTTCTACCCATTTAATTTATTAAATTAAACTTAGTGATTTAGTTGCAGAACTATTATAGCAACATTAAAATGATTAATAAGGGCCTGGTATAACATTACCCCGTCAATAAAACAGGTCCATGCAACCCACCCCACAGGATGCACCTGGAAACGAGCCAATATAGCTTAGTGTGCTTTTTCTGGTCAAAAATTACAAATAAACAGAGCTGGCATCAGGTTTTTGTGGACCCTGGGCAATCCACTTCCAGTGGCCCCCCGACCCATCCATCCATGTTAAAAAAAAAAAAAAAAAAAAAAAAGGATGCAGGGCAGGCAGCCCCCCCAATCACAAATCAGTGGTTCTCTCATGCTTCAACCACAAGGCTCCCTCCAGAGCAATTCTGAATTTCTACAATCTGCACACACAGTTTTAGTTAAAAAGGCCGGGTCTAGTGCCCTACCAATTTACAGCTGCTCACAATCACAAACGTGAGCGACCGAGTGTGACATAATTCTTGCCCCAACTCAACAATATTGGCCCTGTATCTCACTGCTCTGCTTTCAAAGTAGATGTCAGCAGTTATCTTATCTGGGCTGCACTGTAATCTTATTAACAGTGAATACAGAGCAAGAGCAGAACTCTAAGCAAACTGAAGTAAGTCAACTTGCTGTGACCCAACAAAAAAATAACTGGCTCTAAAAGTTGTCAAAGAGAAAGAACAGTTCAGCCTTACAATTTTTAAATAAATATTTTGAACAACCTCTGACTTGTGTCGTGTTTTGAGATTTGCAATGCTTATAAAACAAGAATAATATATTCAATGTGTTTTTTTTAGGTCATCCTTGTAAAGAGACTTACTTCTACAGCCTTCCACTGCCCAAGCTCCAGGCCGAAGCCCACCCCACATATAATAACAATAATATACTCTATTTCACATACACGCCTTTCAAGCATCAACGGGCTTTACAAAAAGATAAAATAACAATGATAAAATCAGCAAATAACAAATATAATAATAGCTATCTAGGTGGGCCGTGAGGTGTGGATTTGCAGACCAGGCAGCCAATGGCTGGAGAGTATGGAAGAAGGGAGGGCTTGAGCCGCCCGGCCGGCGTTAGCTGTTGCAAAGGCAGGAGTCAGAACAGCCAAGAGGAAAATGATGGAACTCCATGATGATCCGCTGTTGCTACAGTGTTGTGTCACCAGTACTACCGGTACCCATCGACTATGCTGACTGTTTCAGAGCTCTCCCTCTCCTGACGCACAACAGATTCACTATCCTCTGGTCATGGCTGACTCGCTCACACTTGCTCTACTACCCTCCCCCAACCGGCCAGACACTACTCCACCACACCGCCACCCTGACTGTTCTGACTCCTGCCTTTGCAACAGCTAACACTGGCCGGGCGGCTCAAGCCCGCCCCTCTGCCATACTCTCCAGCCATTGGCTGCTTGGTCTGAAAATCCACACCTCGTGGCCCACCCCACAGAACCCTCCAGTGTCACAGATGGATTGACCATCATCGGGGCCCTGCTAGTCAAGCAGGGCTCACCTCTCAGCTTTCATTTTTTCCAGGGGCCGGGGCGTGGGGACAGGGAATGAGGAATCCTGGGATCAATAGTTAATTCACTCAGCAGCTCAGTCGTCATGTCACCAGTGGGTGGAAATAGAGTACAGCCCAAGATTCCAAGTCTCTGAGAAGCATGGCAGCTGTGCCCGCCTGCCAAATGAAGTCCCTGGTGGGCTCCCCTTTGGGGTCGGGGGCCCCCGGGCAAATGTCCAGATGCTAATGCCAGCCCTGGAAATAAATAAAATAAAAAATAAATATTAGTCCCGCTAGGAGGCAGTATAGTGCTGTAGTTCAGGGCTCTGAGCTGTAAACCTGGATACGTGGGTTTGAATCCCACAGCCCCCACTTGCATACTGTGTGACCCCGAACAAGTCACTTAACTTCCTTGTGCTCCCAGGTCACACCTGGAAACCAGCTTCAGCTTAGTGTGCCTTTCCTGGTCAAACAATTTCCCCTTTCCCCCTCTTTATAGTACTCTCTAGTTTAACTCTCCAAAAGTGTATTTATAGCATTGCTGCAGTTTACTGTCTGACTAGAGTGCAGTTTTCAACCTTTGTGCAAAAACAGCCTGATGTTTTCCTCACTGGTTTGCTTATCTTTTCCAGAAGTAGTCTGAGACATGTCATCTCCTATATGTACAAATCTTGGAGAGGCAAGATGATATGGGCAGGGCAAGGCTGGGTGTTGAATTTTATGGGACATGACTGTGTGGGCCCTTGACCATACAAATAAATACAGAAACTGTAAGGAAGTAAGGGCTATAATCAGTGGTGATCTAGCCACATGGAAACACCAGACCAATAGAGTTCCACAAGGTTCCGTGCTGGGGTCATTGTTGTTCAACGTATTCAACAGCAATCTGGAGGTGAGCGCCAGTAACTGGGCTACCAGATTCATTGACAGCGGCAAACTGGGAAGGATGGTTGTCTCTCAGTATAAGGAAAATGATCAGCAGAGGGAAATGGACATGTTTGTGAAGTGAGCAGAGAAATAAAAGCTGACCTTCAGCATCTAAAAATGCATAACGGTGCATCTATTGTCGGTAAAAAGGATATGAAGGCAAAATATGACCTAAACTACAAGGAGAATCCTGCAACTCAGCAGGAAAAGTAACCAGGATACTGAGCAGCAATGACTTTAAGTGGGGGCAACAGTGTGGCATGGAAGGGAGCAAAACTAGTTTTACAACTCGAAACCAGTACCTGAAATTTTGTTATGTTCATGCATTATACATAAATGTGTAATGCAGAATTGCTTTTTTCTCACACACAACACTGTGTGTGAAGTACAACAGCTGCAAACAAAATGCACTCTTGTTTTCATTATACTCCTCTCCTATTTGCTGGCTGCAATTTGGTTAGTAATTACTGTATAGAAAATAAAGTATGGGCAGCAGATAAAACTCATTTTGTGCCCCGACAGATCACTAGTCTGAGCCCATCTGTAGTACAGCACACAAATGGTTTAATGTGCCAGTACAGATCACTAGTCCAAGCCCAAGTTGAGTATAGTACACAGACTTTGTAGTGTGCATGCACAGATTGCTAATCCAGGCCCATCTTTAGCATAGTACACAGACTGTGTCCCATACGGGAGGAAACCCATCAACGAGATTGGGAAGGTGCAGAGGAGAGTACTCAATGTGGGTGACCGCATGGAAAACATGGGCTATAAGGATAGATAAGACAAAACTGGGACCGTTGTCCGTGAGAAAGAGATGACTACAGAGAGAAAAGTCACATGTCTCCAAGCATCGGGCCAACTGTAGCTCTTCAGGCTGCAGAAGGGGAAGAAGGGGACACCTGGGACTGGATTATCAGAAGATGAATTGCAGGGTGATGCAGGGCTTGTGTGCAACCCTGCATCAGACCTTTATATGCCACAGCTGCAATATGGTTGAATGCTGCAGCTGCATCCGATTTTATAATTACGGGTCCAATTGCGACAGTTAATTTGCTTTTTACGGCAGCTTGTGGCAAAGTTTGACCGCAAGCTGCGTGCTGGCAGTCCCTAGATCAATGCACACTAGACCACAGAAAGCTGGTCTACTGAACGTCAATTTGAAGCAAGGGATTGAAAATCCTGATAGATAGCCGCAAGCCAGTGAACCATACATTTGGCGCACTCGGGCTTGTGGCAAGTCTGAGTCTGTGAAAATTTGTCCCCGATGTCTTTAAAAGGAGGAAGGGTCAAGGGAAACAGGGAGAAATACTTCACAGAACAAGTGATGGATACCCAGAAGTTGAATAGACATCCAGAACAGGTGGTGTCAGCCGGAGCAGTTTCTTCTTCAGACTTGATCAGAACCTTGTGCAAAACAGAAAAATTGGGCACTCGCCACCTCGCTGTTTTTAATGATGCCATTGGACAAAGAAGATTCTTTAGAAAAGTGCCAAATGTGCCATCTTTATTTTGGTGCAAACAGAATTTCCAGATACGGTAAACTGCCTGACGACACGGTGTCTGAAAATGTTGTTTGCAGCAGAATAAAGATGGCATATTTTGCACTTTTCTAAAGAATCTTCTTTGTCCAGTGGCATCTTTTAAAGCAGCAAAGTGGGGAGTGCCCAATGTTTTCTGTTCTGCATCTTTGTCTCTATTGCAAGCCCCCTCCCAGTGCAAACTCTTTGTAGTCTGGTTTTGATCAGAACCTTGAAGAAAACGGGGTGACAGTAGTGCCACTGAGCTGATTGGGTAAAGAACTTAATGAGTCAGTGGTCTTCCTTCTCTTATGTGTTGTGTGTGTGCATGCATGCCAGAGCCTTATGGCTGTATCAGTAGTCAAGATTAAGTCTGATAATCCTAGGCCGACACTTTCTGTTAAACATACTAAAAAGATTTTCAGATTCAGATGTGGACAAATGTTCACAACACCAGTACAGCCTCGAGGGGGCTTGTTTGGAAAGTTGCTACAAGATTTTTAATGACACTGCTTATAGAACATATGACAAAATATGATAAAGTCCAAGACATTGTTTTGTGAAAGCCGCACCCATAAGATTGCAGCTGTAATTTAGCTGTAATACCAGTGTGTGGCAGTTTGGGTTTTATATGACTGAAAACAACAAATCTAGTCCCTGTTACAGCCTTGGTGGCATTTGTTGCACCCATAATTAACGTCGCCTAGTAAAGACTTATGGGATAGGTGGCATATAAGTTATAAATCTTGCCATGGATTGACTAAGGCCCCAAAACAATTGTTTTGTTAATGTATTTATTTTTCTTTAGTGAAACCGTGTACATTTCCTGTTATTTTTTTTTATCTTGTATGCCTCAGGGCTCCATTGAAATGAGTCATCTGTACAATTCACTTGTTCTGGTACTGTAAAATGAAAATTAATTAAAGACGTTGAGTTATTTAATTGTTGACACAGAAAACCCCTAAAGGCTAAGCTAGTTTCAGTGCCAGCTGTGGCAGTGAGCAGACCAGGATACTAGCATAAAGACCACACTGGCCTGGTATGAGACATTTCTGTTTGTCTCTGTCTAGTTTTTTATTTATTTGTTACACTTTGTAATTTCTGACTGGGAGAGCCACACTGAGCCAAAGCTGATTTCCAGCTGTATCCATGGAAGGACAGGGAGGTGAAGTGACTTGCTTGGGGTCACACAGTATTCAAGTGGCACCCTGATCTGGCCTCCTCCGAGGCTTCACCAAGGCCTGCTCACAACAACGAGAGGATGTGCTCAGCAGTGTAGTATTTTAGTGTCCCTCTCTGGAAAGTAAGCATATCACCTGTGGGATAGGCTCCCCCTTTACTTCTGGTGCGGTGAGTGCTAGAGCCATGGTCACCTTCAGACCTAGATCACACACGGGGCAGTGCAGCATGTCTGCTGCTGCACTCCTGAACTCACCCACCATCAGCCTACAGACCTGAATTTGTGGGGCTGTGGGGACTGGGCCTTCCCTAAAATTTCCAGCTGCCTCTTTTGCTAACCGTGAGCCTGTCCTGTTTGCTTAGGTTAGTTCTCTGCCAGGAAAAACCAAAGTTGTCGCCATTGAGCCCAGCATCCTCTCATTCCTGTTTGACAAAGAAGTTCTGTACTGTATCAGCAAGTTACTGTTAGGACAAGCAGAACCAAGGGGCCCAGACACAGGCTAAGCACACGGGTGGAAAGGCTTAGCCTAAAGTCTCTGTGCCCTGTCTGTGGGCCTGTCCATCAGCATTTCATGTCTCATCCCCTATTAAAGATGAAGCAGAAATGGGGAGTAAATACATACGTACAGCGTACTCTGAATATAGTGCATTGCATGAGAGGGCCCGGTATGCACACTGGATCCAACGTATGCCATTTCGCAGAATGTGATCAGTTATGGCATTAAATAGTAGGGCGGAGGTGGTGAGGCCAACTCCACCCTCACCCTGCAGAGATGGACAGGAGTTGGGGTGTGCCTTTGGGTCATCGCCCATGACAGTCACGACATTTCACCTCAACCTACCCTTCAGACACTGACAAGTGTTGAGGTGTGCTTTGGGGTGTTTGGGCCTTACATTCAGCTCATTCCATAATGAAATACGCTGAAATGGGTGCACTATAGGAGAATGGGGTGAACTCTGGGGCAAAAAGGGTCCAAGGTGCACCGCGATGTCTGTCACTGGCTGCAGGGTGGGGGTGGAGGTGGAATGACATGAGTATTACTGTCGACAATCCTAAGTCACACCCCTAACGTCTGTCAGTCCCTACAGGGTAGGGCATTATGGTCGAAAACCCTAATGCCCAGGGCGTTTCTTGGTATTTTTACTCCAAGTTTTCCACATAGGCTTTCTGTGACCCCACCACATGAACAGTGACACTATCAGTTTGTTAGGCGAAAGGTGATTTTGCACAGTGACTGTGCCATTTGACGCCACAGGTGCGAAAACACATTTTGAACAGGATTTGAAAAGTGTCAGGTGTACTGTTCATGAGGAGGTGTAAAAAATGGCATTGTTGAAAATCTGGAGTGAAAATATAAAAAAACTGGTGAAGTCACGAGCGTGCATAGAAACTGCTCAATATACACCCATAATGTAATTAGTTTGGGGATTTTTTACAGCAGATTTTCAACATAGGCATTTTGGGACCTCCGCTCATGAACAGTGTCACTGTGATTTTCTTAATCTGTCCCAAACACTAATTTCTCACAGCGACCGTGCTATTCTGCGCGGGAAATGCGAAAACACATTTCCACCAGGATGTGAAAAATGACAGCTGTACTGTTTATAAGGAGGTATGGTAAAATGGCAATGTTGAAAATCTGGAGTGAAAATATTAAAATTCTCAAAGTTCTGATGTGCACAGGAACTACGCAATTCACGCTCATCAAAAACAGTCATTCTGAATTTTTTCACCAAATTTTCAACATAGGGTTTTTGAGGCCTACCTCATGAACTGTGATACTGTCATTTTGTTAATCAGTCCCGAAAGGTAGTTCTGCGCAGTGACCGTGAAATCACCTTTTGGGACCGAATAACAAAATGACAGTGACTGAGTCCATGAGGTGGGGTCCCAAGAACCCCATATTGAAAATTTGGTGAAAAAATTCCCCAAAATGACTGAGATATGTACCAAAGTTTAAAAAACATTTATGCCATTATACAGCTTACCGGCATTTCTTCAGTTCGTGGTTGGCTTTGAAGAGTGCAGATGTGTTCCCGGTCCACCAAAGATCATTGTGCCGGCATCCGGAGGGAAGTATGAGTTGAGGTGAGGGTGTGGGGAAGTGGGGTATGCAGAGGGTGGGTGCAGATTGGGGAGGGGTGAGAGAGTCAATGAGGGACTGTTTTTTCTTATAGATTTTTTTTGGAGGCGACGGGACTTTTGCCACACTTGGTGGGCTCTCAGCATGGCAGCTGGAAGTTTGTTTGGGGGGCAGTGGAGCTGATGGGGATTAGGCATCCAAGTCGGCCATATGGACTTTTTGCCCGCTGGGTGGAGCTCCCAGCATGGTGGCTGGAAGTTTGTTTGGGGGCGGCAGTGGAATAGCAGAGATTGGCACCCTCGGCCATATGGACTTTGCCACACTGGGGTGGGCTCCCAGCATGGCACCTGGAAGTCTGTTTGGGGTGGGAGCCGATGGGAAATTGGGCACCCCGCCAGCCATACAGTGTGTGGGGAGTGCATGAGCATGTTGGGTGGGCTCCCCAGCGTGCTAATGGGTGTTTGTTGGGAGGAGAGGATCCAAGAAAAAATGGAGCTGTCTATGACAGCTGTTCAGATGCAGTGCTGACGTGTAGGTACTTTGCATACTGCCGGCGGCAGTATGTAAATTGCCTGCAATGGCGGTATGCAAATTGCCTACATGTTCCTACCGCTCATTGTAGCAGTCTTTTGTTTTGAACTGTACACCACTGCATCTGAACTGCTGTCATAGACAGCTCTGACATTTATTGGTGGGGTGAGGCAGGGCATTGGAAGCGGGGTGGCACACCTACGAAAATTCGTATGGTGGCACTATGTTTCTTGCACATGCATGCAAGCAAACATAAAAATGATGTTCCATTTGGTGGTCATGGAGAAATGAACTGTAAAAAAAATGAACCTCAGGAACTGGGCATCAGTGAACTCCATTTTTGGGAATATTTGGCTTCTAAAAAGAAAGTAAAAACTTTCAAAATAAAATGGGAGTTGTATCCGACTCCTAAATGGGGAAAGAAGGACATTCAGGTGACATCCAGTTTTGTAGGCATGGAAGTAAAAAAAATAACTGATTTGTCTGAAATAAAGAATATTTTATTAGTAATATTTTATATTTACTTCCAAAATGGGTCTTTTGTAGACAACTGATTTGTAGAATGTGTAACCTGAGAAGGAAGTTCCAAAAAACTGGAATGACTTCTAAATTTGGACCCACGATAGTTTTGACATCCACCAAAAACCAGTAAAATAACTGGAGAACCCACCACCACTATCACTACCTGTGGAGAAGTCTCTTCAGCTAAGGAATCTGGCACTGGCCCTGATAGCAACCGTTGACAGCTCTGCAGAGTCTGCACCAAGGTCCATTGATAAGAGGAAAGAGGACCTCCCCAGGTTGGAGGGTAAAGTTTCCTAAAGGCAGCAGCTCAGTAAGTTGGACTCTGATGCCTGATAAGATAGAGGGGTTGTTTCAATTAAGATAAAGTGGGGAATGCAAAGACAGGATGGGAACCTGAAGGAAGACAAAGCACCTGACTGAATTTAATCAAGGAATTCCTTATTTACTTCCTTTCTACTCATCCATCAATCTGTCATAGCCAATGATGCCTCATCCTTTTTCCTTTTCCAGTCTCTCACACTCTTCCCAGGTTTACAGAAATACTGTGAAGAAATGCGGTAGCTGTGTTAGTCTAGAACAAGGGTTCTCAAATGGTGAGGCCAGCCTCCCTGGGGAGGCCCCAACCTGTTCCAGGGGAGGCTCAAGCAAGTCTGAAAAAGTACTGTATTTTGTGTGAAGAGATGAAGCAAATTGAAAGAGGATAATAGTAGGTGAATTTTATGTATTTATTTACTAATAGGTGACAAGGGAAGGTGAATGAGCCAAGTCTCATTTCAGGTGTACCCAGGGAAGGTTAGGGAGTGAACACATTTCAAAAGGCAACTGCAAAACCATCAAGAAATACACAATGAACAATAGTGCAACAAATGCGAACAATAAACTAATAATGAGTGATAGTAATTGATCAATTTTTGGACTGATGGCAGAATAGCCCAAATATAAGGGTTGAGCATGGAAGTGCTAAGAGCAATGGCAGTAAGGAGCAACGTAATAAGCTGAATAACAATATTTGTTTATTTTATTTGTTATTCAGATAACACATTTGAGCACAGGAGATCTTTTTCAAAGATTTCATGTCAGTATAAGACAAAGAACTGAATGTGAGCCAAGTACTCAAAGGGGCTTCAATATATTCATGGTGTACTGTGCAAAGAACAGTACATTATTTTTCTTTGGGGAGGCCCAAGATTATCTCAGTTTTTAAGGGAGGCTCAAAATATTTTCCATGGATTTGGGGAGGCTCACTGTGACAAAGTCTAAGAACTATTGGTCTAGAACATGCAAAAACAATAATGACACTGCAGGGGAGACTTTTTTTCATCGTTTTTTTCTCCACGGTCTGCCCAGGTGATCCGCTTATTGATCCTGTTCCTGCCCACTCCTGGTCAGCCTCCTGCCTTAACCCTGCTGGGGCCCTTTGACCCCTATGGATTGCCCCTCACTGTGGCAGGGTCAGGTGAGGGAGGGCCGCTCTCCCATCACCTGGAGACCCACGTTCAATTGCTGGGCTCGGCCAGGCAGCAGTGCAGAGCAGAGGGTCAGCAGGCAGGATGTCACAGAGCCTGGGCAGACCATTTTCCATTTTCTCCCTTGTTCCCGGATTCACGGTGGCACTGAGGATGCACCCCCTCATGACCTAAGTCTGCCTCCCTAAGCTTGCCGCTACCACCAGCCCTCCACCTGGTGGCAGCCAAGAGCCAGGATAACAGACCTCCCCAGTCTGGGTGAGGAGAGCTGCCAAGTGGCTGCTCAGTCCTCTCCCGGCCTTCCACCTGCCGACCCCCGGCAGCCCGAGCTTGTTCCCAAACTCAGGTCACTGGTGTGGTAAGAGGTAAGGTACTAACAACAGCAATGGATGGATGGATGGATGGATGGATGGATGGATAGACGGACGGATGGATGGATGGATGGATAGATGAATGGATAGACGGATGGATGAATAGATGGATGGATGGCTGGATTGATTGGATAGATTGATTAATTAGATGGATGGATTAGATAGATAGATGCATATTTAGAGAGATAATGAGAGATAGACCGAGATAGACACAGAGAAAAAGAGAGAGAGTAGATGGATGGATGAATTGGATTAGACAGATTGACAGATAGCTAGATAGATACTGTTGATAGATAGTCTGTAGATAAATACTGTCTATAGATAGATACTGTCTATAGATAGATACTGTCTGTAGATAGGTAGCTAGCTAGATAGGACAAGAGACAGACAGATAGATACAGTAGATACTGTACATAGAGGGAGGGGTGAAGGAAGGAAGGAAGGGAGGGAAGGAAGGAAGGAAATTTGCTGCAGAAAAGAACCGCTTAGCCCACCCAGTCTGCCTACACAGACCCTAACTGATCTCCAGCGATCATCCCTGCCCATTCACTAATATTCCCTTATGTCTATCCCACACATGCTTGAAGCTCCCTATTACCTTCACCTCCCAGGCATCTACTCCTCTTTCACTGAAGTAGTACTTCCTCACATCCCTCTTTAAATCTCCTCCACCCCCTCCAGCTTGACTACATGCCCTCTGGTCTTAGTACTCTTCATTCTTTGGAAGAGACTCCCTTCCTGCACCCTGTTTACTCCCATGAGGTACTTGTAGATCTTTATCATGTCCCCTCTCGCTCTCCTGTCTTTCAGGGTGTACATGTTGAGATCCCTCAGTCTGGCCCCATAGGGCTTTTGGTGCAACCCCTGCACCATTTTAGTTGCCTCCTCTGGACTCTGCTCACTGTCTATGTCCTTTCTGTGGTGCAGCGTCCAGAACAGGACACAGTACTCCAGGTGGAGTCTCACCAGTGATCGCTACAGTGCCAACACCACCTCCGTCCTGCTAGAGGAGATAGACAGACAGACAGAGACAGATAGAAAATTACAGTAGCACCCACAATTTGGGTTGTAGCACAATACAGAAAGTAGGGATATGTGATACAGCACTCCCTGATCTCCAGTGACACCCCCTGCCCCATGCCAAGCACTGCCTGATATCCAGTGGTACCCCTGCCCGATGACAAGCACTGCCTGATGGCCAGTGGCACCCCCTGCCCCATGCCAAGCACTGCCTGATGTCCAGTGGTACCCCTGCCCCATGCCAAGAACTGCCTGATGTCCAGTGGTACCCCTTCCCCATGCCAAGCACTGCCTGATGTCCAGTGGTAGCCCCTGCCCCATGACAAGCACTGCCTGATGTCCAGTGGTACCCCTGTCCCATGCCAAGCACTGCCTGATGTCCAGTGGTACCCCATGCCCCATGACAAGCACTGCCTGATGACCAGTGGTACCCTCTGCCCCATGCCAAGCACTGCCTGATGTCCAGTGGTACCCCTTCCCCATGCCAAGCACTGCATGATGTCCAGTGGTACCCCTTCCCCATGCCAAGCACTGCATGATGGCCAGTGGTACCCCCTGCCCCATGTCAAGCATTGCCTGATGTCCAGTGGTACTCCCTGCCCCATGACAAGCACTTCCTCATGTCCAGTGGTACCCCCTGCCCTATGCCAAGCACTACCCGATGTCCAGTGGTATCTCCTGCCCAATGCCAAGTGCTGTCTGATGTCCAGTGGTACCTCTGCCCCATGCCAATCACTACCTGATGTCCAGTGGTACACCCTGCCCCATGCCAAGCACTACCTGATGTCCAGTGGTACTCCCTGCCCCATGACAAGCACTGCCTGATGTCCAGTGGTACCCCTGCCCCATGCCAAGCACTGCCCGATGTCCAGTGGTACCTCCTGCCCAATGCCAAGCACTGCCTGATGTCCAGTGGTACCTCTGCCCCATGCCAAGCACTATCTGATGTCCAGTGGTACTCCCTTCCCCATGCCAAGCACTGCCTGATGTCCAGTGGTACTCCCTGCCCCATGCCAAGCACTGCCTGATGTCCAGTGGTACTCCCTGCCCCATACCAAGCACTGCCTGATGTCCAGTGGTACCCCCTGCCCCATGCCAAGCACTACCTGATGTCCAGTGGTACCCCCTGCCCCATGCCAAGCACTACCTGATGTCCAGTGGCACCCCCTGCCCCATGACAAGCACTGCCTGATGTCGTGACACCCCCTGCCCCATGAGAAGCGCTGCCTGATGTCCAGTGGTACCCCCTGCCCCATGACAAGTGCTGCCTGATGTCCAGAGGTACCCCTACCCCATGACAAGCGCTGCCTGATGTCCAGTGGTACCCCCTGCCCCATGACAAGCACTACCTGGTGTCCAGTGGTACCCCCTGCCCCATGACAAGCACTACCTGATGGCCAGTGGCACCCCCTGCCCCATGACAAGCGCTGCCTGATGTCCAGTGGTACCCCCTGCCCCATGACAAGTGCTGCCTGATGTCCAGTGGTACCTCCTGCCCCATGACAAGTGCTGCCTGATGTGCAGTGGTACCCCCTGCCCCATGCCAAGTGCTGCCTGATGTCCAGTGGTACCCCCTGCCCCATGCCAAGAATTGTCTGATGTCCAGTGGCACCCCTGCCCCATGCCAAGCACTGCCTGATGTCCAGTGGCACCCCCTGCCCCATGCCAAGCACTGCTTGATATCCAGTGGTACCCCCTGCCCCATGCCAAGCTCTATCTGATATCTAATGGTACACATTGCCCCATCACAAGCGCTGCCTGATGTCCAGTGGTACCCCTGCCCCATACCAAGCACTGCCTGATGTCCAGTGGTACCCTCTGCCCCATGCCAAGAACTGCCTGATGTCCAGTGGCACCCCTGCCCCATGCCAAGCACTGCCTGATGTCCAGTGGCATCCCCTGCCCCATGCCAAGCACTGCTTGATGTCCAGTGGTACCCCTGCCCCATTCCAAGCTCTATCTGATATCTAATGGTACCCATTGCCCCATGACAGTCACTCTCTGATGTCCAGTGGTACCCCCTGCCCCATACCAAGCACTGCCTGATGTGCAGTGGTACCCCCTGCCCCATGCCAAGCACTGCCTGATGTCCAGTTTTACCCTCTGCCCCATGCCAAGAACTGCCTGATATCCAGTGGTACCCCTGCCCCATGCCAAGTGCTGCCTGATGTCCAGTGGTACTTTCTGCCCCATGCCAAGCACTGCCTGATGTCCAGTGGTACCCCTGCCCCATGCCAAGTGCTGCCTGATGGCCAGTGGTACTCCCTGTACCATGACAAGTGCTACCTGATGTCCAGTGGTACCCCTGCCCCATGCCAAGCACTGCCTGATGTCCAGTGGTACCCCCCGCTCCATGCTAAGCGCTGCCTGATGTCCAGTGGTACCCCAGGCCAAGCACTGCCTGATGTCCAGTGGTACCCCTGCCCCATGCCAAGCACTGCCTGATGTCCAGTGGTACTCCCTGCCCCATGCCAAGCACTGCCTGATGTCCAGTGGTACCCCCTGTCCCATGCCAAGCACTGCCTGATGTCCAGTGGTACCCCCTGCCCCATGACAAGCACTGCCTGATGTCCAGTGACACCCCCTGTCCCATGAGAAGCGCTGCCTGATGTCCAGTGGTACCCCCTGCCCCATGACAAGTGCTGCCTGATGTCCAGAGGTACCCCTACCCCATGACAAGCGCTGCCTGATGTCCAGTGGTACCCCCTGCCCCATGACAAGCACTACCTGATGTCCAGTGGTACCCCCTGCCCCATGACAAGTACTACCTGATGTCCAGTGGCACCCCTGCCCCATGACAAGCACTACCTGATGGCCAGTGGCACCCCCTGCCCCATGACAAGCGCTGCCTGATGTCCAGTGGTACCCCTGACCCATGACAAGCGCTGCCTGATGTCCAGAGGTACCCCCTGCCCCATAACAAGTGCTGCCTGATGTCCATTGGTACCCCCTGCCCCATGACAAGTGCTGCCTGATGTCCAGTGGTACTCCCTGTCACATGCCAAGCGCTGCCTGATGTCCAGTGGCACCCCTGACCCATGCCAAGCACTGCCTGATGTCCAGTGGTACCCCTGCCCCATGCCAAGCACTGCCTGATGTCCAGTGGCACCGCCCCATGCTAAGTGCTGCCTGATGTCCAGTGGTACCCCAGGCCAAGCACTGCCTGATGTCCAGTGGTACCCCTGCCCCATGCCAAGCACTGCCTGATATCCAGTGGGTACTCCCTGCCCCATGCCAAGCACTGCCTGATGTCCAGTGGTACCCCCTGTCCCATGCCAAGCACTACCTGATGTCCAGTGGTACCCCCTGCCCCATGCCAAGCACTACCTGATTCCAGTGGCACCCCCTGCCCCATGACAAGCACTGCCTGATGTCCAGTGACACCCCCTGCCCCATGAGAAACGCTGCCTGATGTCCAGTGGTACCCCCTGCCCCATGACAAGTGCTGCCTGATGTCCAGAGGTACCCCTACCCCATGACAAGCACTGCCTGATGTCCAGTGGTACCCCCTGCCCCATGACAAGCACTACCTGATGGCCAGTGGCACCCCCTGCCCCATGACAAGCACTGCCTGATGTCCAGTGGTACCCCCTGCCCCATGACAAGTGCTGCCTGATGTCCAGTGGTACCCCTGACCCATGACAAGTGCTGCCTGATGTCCAGAGGTTCCCCCTGCCCCATAACAAGTGCTGCCTGATGTCCATTGGTACCCCCTGCCCCATGACAAGTGCTGCCTGATGTCCAGTGGTACTCCCTGTCACATGCCAAGTGCTGCCTGATGTCCAGTGGCACCCCTGCCCCATGCCAAGCACTGCCTGATGTCCAGTGGTACCCCTGCCCCATGCCAAGCACTGCCTGATGTCCAGTGGTACCCCCTGCCCCATGCCAAGCACCACCTGATGTCCAGTGGTACCCCCTGCCCATGCCAAGCACTACCTGATGTCCAGTGGCACCCCCTGCCCCATGACAAGCAGTGCCTGATGTCCAGTGACACCCCCTGCCCCATGAGAAGCGCTGCCTGATGTCCAGTGGTACCCCCTGCCCCATGACAAGTGCTGCCTGATGTCCAGAGGTACCCCTACCCCATGACAAGCACTGCCTGATGTCCAGTGGTACCCCCTGCCCCATGACAAGCACTACCTGATGTCCAGTGGTACCCCTGCCCCATGACAAGCACTACCTGATGGCCAGTGGCACCCCCTGCCCCATGACAAGCGCTGCCTGATGTCCAGTGGTACCCCCTGCCCCATGACAAGTGCTGCCTGATGTCCAGTGGTACCCCTGACCCATGACAAGCGCTGCCTGATGTCCAGTGGTACCCCTGACCCATGACAAGCGCTGCCTGATGTCCAGAGGTACCCCCTGCCCCATAACAAGTGCTGCCTGATGTCCATTGGTACCCGCTGCCCCATGACAAGTGCTGCCTGATATCCAGTGGTACTCCCTGTCACAAGCCAAGCACTGCCTGATGTCCAGTGGCACCCCGACCCATGCCAAGCACTGCCTGATGTCCAGTGGCACCCCCTGCCCCATGCCAACCACTGCTTGATGTCCAGTGGTACCCCTGCCCCATTCCAAGCTCTATATATCTAATGGTGCCCATTGCCCAATGACAGGCACTGCCTGATGTCCAGTGGTACCCCCTGCCCCATACCAAGCGCTGCCTGATGTCCAGTGGTACCCTCTACCCCATGCCAAGCACTACCTGATTCCAGTGGCACCCCCTGCCCCATGACAAGCACTGCCTGATGTCCAGTGACACCCCCTGCCCCATGAGAAACGCTGCCTGATGTCCAGTGGTACCCCCTGCCCCATGACAAGTGCTGCCTGATGTCCAGAGGTACCCCTACCCCATGACAAGCACTGCCTGATGTCCAGTGGTACCCTCTGCCCCATGACAAGCACTACCTGATGGCCAGTGGCACCCCCTGCCCCATGACAAGCACTGCCTGATGTCCAGTGGTACCCCCTGCCCCATGACAAGTGCTGCCTGATGTCCAGTGGTACTCTCTGTCACATGCCAAGTGCTGCCTGATGTCCAGTGGCACCCCTGACCCATGCCAAGCACTGCCTGATGTCCAGTGGTACCCCTGCCCCATGCCAAGCACTGCCTGATGTCCAGTGGTACCCCCTGCCCCATGCCAAGCACTACCTGATGTCCAGTGGTACCCCCTGCCCCATGCCAAGCACTACCTGATGTCCAGTGGCACCCCCTGCCCCATGACAAGCAGTGCCTGATGTCCAGTGACACCCCCTGCCCCATGAGAAGCGCTGCCTGATGTCCAGTGGTACCCCCTGCCCCATGACAAGTGCTGCCTGATGTCCAGAGGTACCCCTACCCCATGACAAGCACTGCCTGATGTCCAGTGGTACCCCCTGCCCCATGACAAGCACTACCTGATGTCCAGTGGTACCCCTGCCCCATGACAAGCACTACCTGATGGTCAGTGGCACCCCCTGCCCCATGACAAGCGCTGCCTGATGTCCAGTGGTACCCTCTGCCCCATGACAAGTGCTGCCTGATGTCCAGTGGTACCCCTGACCCATGACAAGCGCTGCCTGATGTCCAGAGGTACCCCCTGCCCCATAACAAGTGCTGCCTGATGTCCATTGGTACCTGCTGCCCCATGACAAGTGCTGCCTGATGTCCAGTGGTACTCCCTGTCACAAGCCAAGCACTGCCTGATGTCCAGTGGCACCCCGACCCATGCCAAGCACTGCCTGATGTCCAGTGGCACCCCCTGCCCCATGCCAAGCACTGCTTGATGTCCAGTGGTACCCCTGCCCCATTCCAAGCTCTATATATCTAATGGTGCCCATTGCCCAATGACAGGCACTGCCTGATGTCCAGTGGTACCCCCTGCCCCATACCAAGTGCTGCCTGATGTCCAGTGGTACCCTCTACCCCATGCCAAGAACTGCCTGATGTCCAGTGGTACCCCTGCCCCATGCCAAGTGCTGCCTGATGTCCAGTGGTACCCCCTGCCCCATGCCAAGCACTGCCTGATGTCCAGTGGTACCCCCAGCCCCATGCTAAGTGCTGCCTGATGTCCAGTGGTACCCCATGCCAAGCACTGCCTGATATCCAGTGGTACCCCTGCCCCATGCCAAGCACTGCCTGATGTCCAGTGGTACTCCCTGTCCCATGCCAAGCGCTGCCTGATGTCCAGTGGTACCCCCTGCCCCATGTCAAGCACTACCTGATGTCCAGTGGTACCCCCTGCCCCATGCCAAGCACTATCTGATGTCCAGTGGCACCCCCTGCCCCATGACAAGCACTGCCTGATGTCCAGTGACACCCCCTGCCCCATGACAAGCACTGCTTGATGTCCAGCGGTACCCCCTGCCCCATGACAAGTGCTGCCTGATGTCCAGAGGTAGCCCTGCCCCATGACAAGCACTGTCTGATGTCCAGTGGTACCCCCTGCCCTATGACAAGCACTACCTGATGTCCAGTGGTACCCCCTGCCCCATGACAAGCACTACCTGATGTCCAGTGGCACCCCCTGCCCCATGACAAGTGCTGCCTGATGTCCAGTGGTACCCCCTGCCCCATGACAAGTGCTGCCTGATGTCCAGTGGTACCCCGTGCCCCATGACAAGTGCTGCCTGATGTCCAGAGGTACCCCTGCCCCATAACAAGTGCTTCCTGATGTCCATTGGTACCCCCTACCCCACAAGTGCTGCCTGATGTCCAGTGGTACCCCCTGTCACATGCCAAGTGCTGCCTGATGTCCAGTGGCACCCCTGCCCCATGCCAAGCACTGCCTGATGTCCAGTGGCACCCCCTGCCAAGCACTGCTTGATGTCCAGTGGTACCCCCTGCCCCATTCCAAGCTCTGTCTGATATCTAATGGTACCCATTGCCCCATGACAGGCACTGTCTGATGTCCAGTAGTACCCCCTGCCCCATACCAAGCGCTGCCTGATGTGCAGTGGTACCCCCTGCCCCATGCCAAGCGCTGCCTGATGTCCAGTGGTACCCCATGCCAAGCACTGCCTGATGTCCAGTGGTACCCCTGCCCCATGCCAAGCACTGCCTGATGTCCAGTGGTACTCCCTGCCCCATGCCAAGCGCTGCCTGATGTCCAGTGGTACCCCCTGCCCCATGCCAAGCACTGCCTGATGTCCAGTGGTACCCCTGCCCCATGCCAAGCACTACCTGATGTCCAGTGGCACCCCCTGCCCCATGACAAGCACTGCCTGATGTCCAGTGACACCCCCTGCCCCATGACAAGCACTGCCTGATGTCCAGTGGTACCCCCTACCCCATGACAAGTGCTGCCTGATGTCCAGAGGTACCCCTGCCCCATGACAAGCACTGCCTGATGTCCAGTGGTACCCCCTGCCCTATGACAAGCACTACCTGATATCCAGTGGTATCCCCTGCCCCATGCCAAGCACTGCCTGATGTCCAGTGGTACCCTCTGCCCCATGCCAAGCACTACCTGATGTCTAATGGTACCCATTCCCCATGCCAAGTGCTGCCTGATGTTCTAATGGTACCCATTCCCCATGACAAGTGCTGCCTGATGTCCAGTGCACCCCCTGCCCTATGCCAAGCACTTCCTGATGTCTAGTGGTACCTCCTGTGCAATTCCCTGTTGTTTAGTGGCACCCCATGCCAAGCACTGCCTGATGTCCAGTGGTACCCCTGCCCCATGACAAGCACTGCCTGATGTCCAGTGACACCCCCTGCCCCATGACAAGCACTGCCTGATGTCCAGTGGTACCCCCTACCCCATGACAAGTGCTGCCTGATGTCCAGAGGTACCCCTGCCCCATGACAAGCACTGCCTGATGTCCAGTGGTACCCCCTGCCCTATGACAAGCACTACCTGATATCCAGTGGTATCCCCTGCCCCATGCCAAGCACTGCCTGATGTCCAGTGGTACCCTCTGCCCCATGCCAAGCACTACCTGATGTCTAATGGTACCCATTCCCCATGCCAAGTGCTGCCTGATGTTCTAATGGTACCCATTCCCCATGACAAGTGCTGCCTGATGTCCAGTGCACCCCTGCCCTACACCAAGCACTTCCTGATGTCTAGTGGTACCCTCCCCATGCAAGTGCTGCCTGATGTCCAGTGGTACCCCATGCCAAGCACTGCCTGATGTCCAGTGGTACCCTCCCTGCCAAGCACTGCCTGATGTTCAGTGACACCCCTGCCCCATGCCAAGTGCTGCTTGATGTCCAGTAGTACATCCTGCTCCATGCCAAGCACTCCCTCATGTCCAGTGCTGCCCCTGCCCCATGCCAAGCACTGCCTGATGTCCAGTGGCACCCCTTCCCTATGCCAAGCACTCCCTGATGTTCAGTGACACGCCCTGCCCCATGCCAAGCACTGCTTGATGTCCAGTGGTACCCTATGCCAAGCACTGCTTGATGTCCAGTGACACCCCCTGCCACATGCCAAGCACTGCTTGATGTCAAGTGGTATCCCCTGCCCCATGCCAAGCACTCCCTGATGTCCAGTGGTACCCTCTGCCCCATGCCAAGCACTCCCTGATGTCCAGTGGTACCCCCTGCCCCATGCCAAGCACTCCTTGATGTCCAGTGGTACCCCTTGCAAAGTACTCCTTGGTGTACAGTGGTACTCCCTTCCACATGCCAAGCACTCCCTGCTGTCCATTGCACCCCTTCCCCATGCCAAGCATTTCGTAGTGTCCATTAGTATCCCCTCTTCAATGTCAAGCATTCTTTGATGTCCAGTGGCCCCATGTTATATGTCAAGCACCCCTGATGTCCAGTGGCACCCCATCCCATGTCAAGCACTCCCTGATGTCCAGTGCACTCCCTGCCCCATGTCAAGCACTCCCTGATGTCCAGTGCATTCCCTGCCCCATGTAAAGCACTCTGTAGTGTCCATTGGCACCCACTGTCCCATTGTCAAGCACTCCTTGATTTCCAGTAGTACCTCTGACACATGTCAAGCACTCCCTGATCTCCAGTGGTACCCCTGCCCAATGCCAAGCAATCCTGGATGTCCAGTGGTACCCCATCCCATGGCAAGCACCCCCTGGTGTCCAGTGGTACCCCATTCTATGCCAAGTGCCCCATGGTGTTCAGTGGTACCCTGTCCCATACCAAACACTCTCTGGTGTACAGTGGCATCCCTCTCCCATGTCAATCACTCACTGTTGTCCAGTGGCTCTCCCTTACCCATGCTAAGCACTCCCTGGTATCCTGTGTACCCTCTAACCCATGCCATGCACTCCCTGGTGTCCAGTGGTACTCCTGCCTCATGCTAAGCACTCTCAGGTATTCAGCGGTTCCCCCTCCGTGCCATACTAACCACTCCTTGATGTGCAGGGCCCCCATGTTCCATGCCAAGCACTATTTAATGTTCAGTGGTACCCCTCTCCCATGCCAAGCGCTCCCTGATGTCCACTGGGACTCTGTCCCATTCCAAGCACTCCTTGATGTCTAGTGGCTCCCATCTCCTTTGTCAATCACTCCCTGATGTCCAGTGGTGCCACCTGCCTTGACCCATCCAGTTTCAAGTGTTCCCCAAAATCCAATAACTCCCCTCTCTGCATCTCATGACAACTTCTTGGTGTCCAGAGGCCCCCCTGCCTCATCCCTATCCAGGCCCATGCCAAGCAGTCCATGATGTCCAGTGGCATGTGCCCTCTCCAGAAACCCAGCAGTGTCACATGTCCAGTTGCATCAAGGATGGAGCTCACACTTGCAGGGACTTGTTTAGTTGCACAGCTGAGCCCTGTAACACCTTGATGAGGGTGGAAGTCTCATTGGGACAGAAGGAAATGACAAAGATCCCTAAATCATAAAGCAGCAGGTATGAGGTCTGGAATCTTGGTGCTAATAATGTAGCCTAATTCCTTATATATTTAAGCCTGGAGGGATGGCAATAAGGCTTGGATTCTCAGAGGTTTCCTCCACAGGGGTTTTTCCTTTCCTCCGTGCTGAAGGTAATAAGTTGTTAAATAATATATCTCCACTGAGAGCTGGGTCTGCATGGTGGTTCTGCAAGTCCTCTACATTGGCTTTCTTGTTCCAAACCCATTTAGACTGTGTCTGTTCTCTCCTTCTGGGCAGTAAGAATATCTGTATGTTCTATTCAGTTCTTATCTTGAACCTTTCTTCACTAAGGCACCTATGGTCTGAGGGGACCTTGTACCAGCAGCAGCACCTCTAGGGGTGGAACCATCCTCAAGGGGGTTCCTATTTCTTCATGGCATGTTGAAAAGGTGATAGTCCCTGTAACAGGGACAGAGAGGCACACACCCAAACTTGCATTGCACAAACATTCAAACATCCTACCATTCACTGTTAATTTCTTCAATTACTTCAATGCAAAGGTTCTCAGATCCTAACATTTATGTGTGTAGTTATAGTGTATAGTACAGCATTGTTCTGTATAGAATTCCATCCCTTTTAAAATGTTGTACCACAGTTCAACGGTCATGGAATGTGATTGTACCCTTCTGTAGTAGAACAGTATTCTAGAACCTCTAGAGATTGCATAGGTCAGTTTCATTGTGAAAGAGACAAAAAAAAAAAAAACCACAATGCATACATTTCACATACACTATAAAACAAGCATTTGTCAATGCCGAATGTTGTCACGCTGGCATTGGCAGTGGGAGTGACGGAGGTAGAGACACATAGCGCAGTGATTGTGTTAATGTGTCCGAAAAGGTGATTTTGCACAGCGAGCACGGCAGAGTGTGCCACAGCTGTGGAAAGACGTTTTGGGCAGGCTGTGAAAAATGGCAGCTGGACTGTTGATAAGGAGATGTGCACAAATGCCAGTGGTGAAAATGTGGCATGAAAATATTGCAGATTGATGAAGTTACAAGAGTGTGTGGAAACTGCGCAATGCACACTTGCAACACAGTCATTGTATGGACGTTCGGCACCAAATTTTCAACACAGGCATTTTAGGACCTCTGCTCATGAATAGTGTCACCGTCATTTCCTCAAACTGTCCTGAAAATTGATTTCGCGACAGCAACCGTGCAATTCTGCACCAGACATGCAAAACACATTTCAGGCAGCTGTACTGTTTCATAAGGAGGTATGAAAAATGCCAATGATGAACAGCTGGAGTGAAACTATTACAATATTACAAGTCACGAAGCGTGCGTGCAAACTGTGCAATGCACACTCGTAAAACACTCATTTTATTGACTTTCGTTCCCAAATGTTCAACATAGGCATTTTAGGACATCTGCTAATGAACAGTGTCAGGGTCATTTTCATCACGTGTCTTGAACACAGACTTTCCACAGCGACCGCACTATTCTGCGTCGGAACTGCGAAAACAGATTTTGGGCAGGATGTGAAAAATGACAGCTGTACTGTTCAATAGGAGGTGCAGAACAATGGCACTGTTGAAAATCTGGAGTGAAAATATTATAAGTTTTATAACGTAATGAAGGCATGGCAAACTGCGTAACGATGCTCGTGAATAGAGTCATTTTATGCAGTATTGTCACCAAATTTTCAACACAAGCATTTTAGGACCTCTGCTCCTGAACAGTGTCACTGTCATTTTCATAATGTGTCCCAAACACTGATTTCGCACAGTGACCATGCTATTCTGCGCTGGAAGTGCAAAAACACATTTCTGCAAGGATGTGGAAAATTATAGCTGTACAGTTCACAAGAAGGTGTAGTAAAATGCCAATGTGAGAATCTGGCATGAAAATATTGCGAATGCACTAACTTACGAGCGTGCGTTGCGCAGCTGCTACGCATGCTCGTAAAACAGTCATTTTATGGAGTATTGTCACCAAATTTTCAATATAGGCATTTTAGGACCTCTGCTCATGAACAGTGTCAGTGTCATTTTTGTAATGTGTCCTGAACACTGATTTTGCACAGCAACCGTGCTATTCTGCACTGGAAGTGCGAAAACACATTTCGGCCAGGATGTGAAAAATGACAGCTGTACGGTTCACAAGAAGGTGTGGTAAAATGCCAACGTTGAGAATCTGGCATGAAAATAGTGCGAATGCGCTAATGTACGAGCATGTGTTGTGCAGTTGCTATGCCCGCTCATAAAACAGTCATTTTTTGGATTTTTCCCACCAAATTTGCAACATAGGCTTTTTGAGAGCCCCCCTCATGAACAGTGGCACTGTCATTTCATTACTCGGTCCCGAAAGGTGATTCCATGCAGTGACTGCAAAATCACCTTTTGGGACTGAATAATGCCATGACTGTGCAAGAATTCATGAGAAGTGGTCCCAAAAACCCCATGTTGAAAATTTGGGGCCAAAATTTGCAAAAATGCCCGAGATATGCACTAAAGTTGAAAAAACCCTGTTTATTCCATTATATAGCTTACCGGCATTTCTTCAGTTCGTGGTTGGCTTTGAAGAGTGCAGACATGTTCCCAGTCCACTGAAGATCATCCACCGGACTCCACAGGTAAGTATAGGGTGAGGGGAGGCAGGGTACACAGAAGTAGGTGCGGGTGGGGGGGGGGCATCGAGACTACTAGGGACCATTTTCGTTTTACAGGCAAAAAAAAGAAAACATCGTGGGACAGTTTTTTTTTGCAGGGGATTTACGCACGCTGGGGTGGGCTCCCAGCTTGCCACCAAACTGTTGGGGGTGTCTATAGCCGACGAGGATTGGGCACCCTCGTCAATAAACAACACAAGGGGGTAATTTATGCTGACAGGGATTGGCACCCCGTCGGCACACAAAGAAGGGTGGGGGCACAGAGCCGAGGGATTGGGACCCCCTCCCGGCATTAAACAATTGCTGGGGGTTCTTTATGCCGAGGGCGGACTCCCCGTCGGCACAAAAGGAAAGGGGGAGGTGTAAGAGCCGAGGGGATTGGGCACCCCTCGGCATATCACAAATGGGGGTGCTTTATGCCGACGGGGAGTGGGCTCACCCATCGGCACATTCATAGGGGGCAAGGTCAACCGACAAGGGGACTGGGCACCCCCTGGCGTGCCATGTGCATAATGTGGCGAGCACATCAAGAAAAGGCCTGCTGCATCTGACAAGCTTTGCTCGGATTGCAGCGGACCTTTCCTTAGATGTGCTCACCACATTATGTATGCATGGTGTGGTGCAGCATGCAGGCTGATTGGGGAATGAGGGACGCATCTACTGGTGCATGCCCTGCATTTGCCCAACAGCGACCGTGCCTCCAAATCCCCACTGTCCCAAGATGTTGGCTGCGTAAGTGCGCTAACATAAAAATACAGGATGGGCAACTTTATGCATAACCAGTGTGTTCTGCCACCTTGGGGTTCTGATTCCAGTGGACCTCTCGAGCTTCACTCTTGAGGTCAGAGGGAATCAGAACTCCTCTGTGGCAGAACACACTGGTTGTGCATAGTTGCACACCCAGTATTCTCTATATTTAAAATTGTTAGCAGGAAAGACATACTGAGCCTGGTGTCCCAGTGAACTGAAGGACAGCTGCAGTTCAGTGGTGTTGGGGCTCTAGCTACACTCCCCCCACTGAACGATACTTAACTGTGCATGCCTCAGCATTTTTCAGATGCTCAGTTTTGTTGCTGCCACCATCCTCTCCTCCTTCTCTCTTCCAGGGACTTGTGGACATGTCTTCCCTAAGGAACCTTTGGTCTGAGGGGACCTTATCCCAGCAGCACCTCTAGGGGTGGAACCCTTCTCAAGAGGGTTCCAGTGTATTCATGGCACTTTGAAAGGGTGTTAGTCCCTGTAGCAGGTTACCAGAGCATTCCTATGTAGGTTGCCTGGTGTCCCAGTGAACTTCCATTATATTGTCCAGTTTACAGGACTATCCCAGACCTCTGTACTGAATAACTGCTTATGTATAATTGCCTAAGTAGTATTGCCTTCCATTAATTTTGAACTTTTTAGTTTTACTAAAAGATCATGAATAAAAGGCTAGGTGCAACCCCCCTGTTTCAGGTGGTGTGCACCCTGCTTGCTTTACTGCCCTGTGTCTGTTGGCAGGCATGGCCCAGGGTAGTCCCATGTGTAGAGGTGTAGATGGTCTGCTCGCTGGGAGCCCCTTCCACTTAACAGTTAGGGGCTGCTATACTTCCAGTAGGAGATGACGGATGTGGGCACCTTTGTGTGTGAACAAAATACACAGACCAGCTGGCCTTCATGTACTTCATGTTTTCTGAAAGGTATTTTTTATATAGGATTTTAGTCCACCTTTGTCTGAGGGTGGCTAATGTGCCATGTCTCCACTTCCCAGAGCTGGTACCTACCTTCCCCAAGACTCACCTCAGTTTGGCGGTTCTACCATAAATTCTTCGCTCGTGGTGGGGCTGGAGAGAGGAGGGTTGTTCTTTCCCACTGTACAACAATCCAGAGCAGACCAATGGCGAGTTCCTGGGTGGTGGCATGGGCTCGCATACGAGTGGGTAGATCCTCATTAAGCCACTGATGCTGCTATTTCTGGTTTTTCTCCCCAACCCTCACTGTTAAGACGTCAGGCTCATGCGTAGAGGTGCACATGCCTGATGTTTCCCAAAGCGCTCAACCATCTTTGCTGCCCGTGCTGCACTGCCATCAGACCTTCACCAGATGGCAGTCTAAGGCTGGGCCAGTATCCCTTCCCTCCCTGAAAAAGAAGAGCAGCTGTTTGAACACTTGATCCTCTCCCGCACCGACCAACCTCCAGCATCCTGAATCCATTCCCGAACCTGGATTGCTGGCACGGCAGGAGGTAAGATACCGGTGCCTCTGCCCTCCCTGCCACTGGGCTGGCCTGAAGGGCATTTGTTGTGCCAAAGTTAATTTGCACAGGCTGAAAATCTTTGGCCCAGGGCCCGCAATCTATCAACTCATGCACAGTTCATTACAGTAATTGCCAGCCTTTACCTCGAAAGATGTGATTCTGAACTTTAACCCTGCGGCCTGCCAGCTGCATGACAGCTGTGCACTGTAGTGGTGTGTAGTGTGTGCTTCACAGTTAACACATTATCTGGAACCCTCTCTGTCCCTTCATGGTAATGTTGTGACTAGGGAGCCCCTTCCCCCCCTACTATGCTGATCGCCTACCTCCTCGGTCTCACCTGTGGGTGTTGCTTCCTAACATGGTATTTCACCTTGCTTGCAAATAAAGTATGCAAGGCTGTCATTCAGGGTAAACCTTTGACCTGAGGAGACCAGTCAAGACAGCACTTTCCTCACCAGGCTCTGCTTCCCCATCACAGCTTGCCTTATTTGGCCTCCCTCTCATCCTATGTCAGTGCTTGTATGGCACTCTCGGCAGCTCCCTCCAGATGCCAATAGGGCAGACAGGCTGCCGGAACCTTCTTCATTTTTAAGGGATTCCCTGTCTCATATGTTCATGGAGATGCAGTCTCCTGTCTTAGAGCTGCTGTCTGAAATGGTGGTACCTGCTTCACCATCTTCTGGGGAGCTCCCACACCATCCCAGGGGTCGCACTGTACTTCCTAAGCTATAGACAAACCCTGGAATCTCTCAGCAGTTCCCAGTAGGTCGGGGTATGTCCCAGATTCTGAGGTCCTCCCTCACAGCTTCCAATGATGTTGCTCCACCAGTCCCCCCTAGCGGTACAGTCCTGCACCTTGTGACACACTCAGACATTGAGGGCAGGGTGACATCCACATCTCTAGGTGTGAGAAAACAACAAGATCCCCTGTGCCTCTGGCCTGAGTCCTACAACCAACCACTTTGTGAAAGACAATGCATGACCACCCACACCAGCCCATCCATGGCCCCTGGCACCCAGTGTCCTGCGGTCAATGACTGCTGCTTCCCTTGGTTGGTAACCATGGCCAGGGTTGTCTAACTGACCTTTGTCTGGGGGCACCTATCCTGTAAGGGAACTTAGTACATGGCATCCCCTCCCCAATTACTCATCTTGCCTTGAAATTCCCATCTTCCACTCCCTGAACTCTTGATGCTACAAGGGCACCCTATCTTGTTACCATATTTTCCTGCGAGAGCGGCACCAGGCCACCATCCCTCTACAGGCCACTTTTAGTAATGATCTCCTCCCATAACTGTAAGGAGGGCTTTGTTACATCAGAAAACAGGAAAACACATCAATAAAAAAAATGAAACTGTTTTGTGCAACATTTTAGTGATTTAATAAATATCACAGAATTTATTCAAGCAAATGTAAAACAAGATAACGGACGGACTGTATTTGTTACACAATATTATATAAACTGTAAGTGTGCCGTACAAATACTGAAAACCTACTGTACGTATTTTGAGAATGTCAAACGTTTGCAAAACTGCTAACATATTTACAGAAATGACACTTTTGGTTTCGTCTACTTAAATATTTTGCATTTCAGCAGTACACCATCACTGCGGTTGGCAAGTTCCGGAAGTATATCGATACCATCTGACTGTATGATTTCAGTACTGCATAAAGATATACATTTTACCACAGTAGACTTCAGCTGCAGCTGGCCTGTTATGTGTTTGGAATCCACAGTGGTGTATTGACCACTTAAAATGTGCTTAGGAAAGGCAGTGAGTACATTTGAGTGGCCTGTTAGTCAAAAACCCACATGCTAAGATTCCCAAAGTGGAAATTGACCATTTTATGGAACAGAAGGGTCTGGGAAAAGTAGTAAAGGGTGGAGAAAGGGGCAAGAATTGGGGGAGGATGGAGAGATGGGCAGCATAGTTATGGGATCAGGTGGAGAAAGTGATTGAGAGAAGTAGGGCTAGGTGGAGAAAATTGTGAAGTTTGGTGTGGTTGGGTGGAGAAAGGGTGAGAAGAGGGTAGAACTGCATAGTGAAAGGATGAGTAGAGGTGGGGCTGGGGGAAGAAAGGTGTGAGGAGAGGTGGGGTCTGGGGCTAAGTGCAAAAAGGGTTAGCGAGAGGTTGGACTGGGTTGAAGAAAGTGAGTAGAAGCAGGGAGAGGTGGTGCTGCACAGAGAAACAAAGAGGAGTGATGGGGCTGAGGAGAAAGGGGCAGGGGGCAAGTTGGTTTGGTGGAAAAGGGGTTGGGAGAGGATTTCTTTGGTTGGTTGTACATTTCATCTATTTTTCATCTTGTATGTCCTTGTTTGAGTGCAACCATATGGGTTTTACATGTTCTGTCATTTGGGTTTTGGCTTTGCACCCTCTTTTAGACAATGCACTCGACTGTTGTGCTGTTTTTGTAGGGAGAGGTGCAGCTGTTTGGGGAAAGGGGTGGAGAAGTTGTGCCTGGGTGAAAAAAGGGGTAAGTAGAGGTGGAACTGAGTGGAGAAAGGGGTAAGGAGAGGTGTAGCTGGGTGGAGATGGGTAGGAAGAGATCTGGCTAGGTGAAGAAAGTAGTGTGGAGATATGGAACTGGATGGGGGAAGGGTTGGGGAGGTGAGCTGGGGGAAGGAGAGGTGGAACTACATAAGAGCAAGGTGGGGGAGGTGGAGCTGGACAGGGAACAGAGTGGAAGAGGTGGAGCTGGGCAGGCAATGGGCTGGGGGAGGTGGAGCTGGGCAGGAAACAGGGTGGAAGAGGCAGAGCTGGGCAGGAAACGGGGTGAAAGAGGCAGAGCTGGGCAGGGAATGGGGTGGAAGAGGTGGAGTTGGGCAGGAATGGGATGGGAGGTGGAACTGGGCAGGAATGGAGTGAGAGGTGCAGCTGGGCAGGGAGTGGGGTGGGGAGGTGGAACTGGGCAGGGAACAGGGTGGGGAGGTGCAGCTGGGTAGGGAACAGGGTGGGGAGGTGGAGCTGGATAGGAACAGGGTGGGAGGTGGAGCTGGGCAGGAACAGGATGGGGTTGGTGGAGCTGTAGCAGAGAATGGGGTGGGGATGTGGAGCTGGGCAGGAACGGGTGGGGAGGTGGAGATGGGCAGGGGACAGGGTGGGGAGGTGAAGCTGGGCGGGGAACAGGGTGGGGGAGGTGAAGCTGGGCAGAGAACATGATGCGAGAGGTAGAGCTGGGCAGGGAAGGGAGAGGTGGTGGGGAATTGGCAGGAACGGGGTGGGAGAGGTGGAGTTGGTCAGAGAATATGGTGGAGGAGGTGAAGCTGGGCAGGGAATGGGGTGTTGGAGGTAGAACTGGGCAGGGAATAGGGTGGAAGATATGGATCTGAGCAGGCAACGGGGTGTAGGAGATGGAGCTGGACAGGGAATGAGATGGGGAGGTGGAGCTCGGCAGGGAACAGGGTGTAGAAAATAGAGCTGGGCAGGGAACAGGGTGGGGGAGACGGAACTGGGCAGGGAATGTGGTGGGGGAGGTGGAACTGGGCAGAGAACAGGGTGGGGGAGGTGGAGCTTGTCAGGGAATGGAGGAGAGGGAGTTGAAGCTGGGCAGGAAACAGGGGTGTAGGAGCTGGCACTGTAAAGGGGACAGGGTGGGGGAGGTGGAGCTGGGCAGGGAATGGAGTGGTGGAGGCTGAGTTGGCCAGGATTCGGGGGACCTCCTCTCCCACTTAGGGATCACCAGGGCCACCGGCGCTGCCTCAGAGGTTGCCAAGAAAGAGGAGCGGTTGGACCACAGTGGGCTCAGGGAGGGTGAGGGTCGCGGAAGAGAGGTGCATCTCTCCAGCTGTACCTCTCCACAATTCATATGCCACTCTGGAAGAATGTGGTTCCTCTATAGAGGTACCTGCAGTGGAGACAAAGGAAGATGTTGGGGAACCTCCACAAAGGAGACCCACAGGAGGGTGGCATGGGACCCCACAGGGGAAGGAAACGATCTCCTGGTGGGGGATTCCATTGTTAGGAGGGTAGATATGGGGGAGGGAGATAAGGTGCCTGCCAGGTGCCATGGCTTCAAGGGACAGGGAGCGAATCCTCAGGATCGAGGGAGCAGCTGCACGGGGGAGGGTGCTGGATGTCACTGTCCACCTAGGGACAAATGACCTGGTGGGAAAGGGATCAGAACAGTGCAGGAAGAGTTTGTGCAGTTGGAGAGGGGCCTTAGACAAGTAGCATGCACGGTAACCTTCTCTCGGAGGTGCTGCCTGTCTATGGCATGGGTGAGGCTAGGGTGCTCCACACCATGGGATTCAATCAGTGGTTGAAAAACTGGCGCAGAGCTCAGGGGTTTGGCTTCATTCGGGACTGGGGGTCCACCTGGAGTGATGCAGGCCTATACTGGCACGATGGTCTGCATCTGTCCAGGAGGGGAACCAGGATCCTAGGTGATAGGTTTAAATGCTTCATTGGCAAGCATTTAAACTAGCCAAGGGGGGAGGCACTGGAAGGGAGCAGGGAATTCCTAGCCCCCCCTCCAAAAAAATATCAGGTTAGTTAGTGAAGTAAACACCAAGATAGAGACATCGATAGGGAGAAGGGCAGGGGTAAATGGAGAAAATGACAAAGGCAGTCAGGACAGGGATAGGGCAAAAAGGGGGTTAGGTCATCAAGAAATGGAGGGTAATGAGTACCAATGCCCGTAGTCTGGGCAACAAGCTCCCTGAACTGGTGGCCTTGATGGAAGAGGGATGCCTGGATATCGTGGTAGTCACAGAAACATGGTACACAGAGAACCATGACTGGGATGTTAACATACCAGGGTACACAACCTACAGGAGAGACAGGAAGGGTAGAAGAGGGGGAGGAATAGCTGTCTATGTAAGGGAAGGGATAAAAGCAATGGAACAAAAGAGTAAACGGTGATGAGAGGAGGCACTGTGGGTCACCTTATAGACTGGAAATGGTACCACAATCTGCACAGAGGTTGTATACAGACCCCAATCTCAGGGAGGGAATGGACAAGGATATGATAGAAGGCATCCTTAGGATGGCAAAGAAAGGGGAGATATTGTTGATGGGGGACCCGAATATGCCAGATGTTAACTGGAGCACATTTGCTGCAGCCACATCCAAGAGCAGGCCATTTTTGATACCCGACAGGGGGCATGCCTCAGACAGCTAGTGTTGGAACCCACTCGGGAGGGAGCAATCTTAGACCTTGTACTCTCAAATGGGGACAGTGAGAGGATCTCAGATCTAGAAGTGGGTAGCCATCTGGGAACAAGTGACCACCAGTGTGGTTCACGATAAACTCAGCTGCAGAGTCAAACCATACAAAAGTGAGGGTACTGGAGTTCAGGAGGGCTGACTTTGTCAAAATAGGAGCATGCCTTAGAAAAGCACTAACAAACAGGCAAGCAGGAGGGGTGGAGCAACAATGGGGAAACATCAAAACTGCCATCACAGAGACAACAAACCTTTCTGTGAAGCAAATAAACAAACCAAAATGAAAGAAAAAGCCACTATGGTTCTCAAAAGAGGCAGCGGGGAAGGTTAGGGAGAAAAAGATAGTACTTAGGAAGTTTAGGGAAACACAGAAGGCGCAGGACAGAGGACTGTACCAGGTAAGGCACAAGGAAGCAGGGAAAGCAGTCAGAATAGCAAAGGCCTAAACTGAGGAAAAGACAGTCAACTCAGTTAAGAAGGGGGAGAAAACCTTTTATAGAGAGCGTAGAAAGACAAAGGGTGAGGGACAGTGAGGCTGAATAGAATGGATGGTGGGTGGGCAGAGAGAGACAGTGAAAAAGCAGAGATACTGAACGAATACTTCTGCTCAGTATTCACAAAAGAAGAGGGGGGGGAGGTACCTAATCCAATTAACAGAAGCACTCTGGATAAGGGGGTCGATCCCAGTCCTTTCACAGAAGAAAGGGTTCTGAAAGAACTCTTAAAACTGAAGGGTGGACAAAGCAATGGGGCCTGATGGGAATCACCCCAGAATTCTAAAAGAATTAAGGGGAAAACTAGTGACACCACTGACTACCCTTTTTAACAAATCATGGGAAGATGGTGCGGTAACTGAGGACTGGAGGAGGGTGGATGTGATTCCCCTTCACAAAAGTGGGAGCAAGACAGAGGCAGGAAACTACAGACCTGTCAGTTTGACCTCTGTGGTAGGGAAAATGATAGAATCACTTCTGAAGGAAAGAACTGTTGAATACCCAGAGGCCAGTGGGGCACAGGACCCAAGGCAGCATGGATTCACAGCAGGAAGGTCATGTCAGACGAATCTAATTGACTGGGTGACCAAAGTAGTAGACCAGGGAAGGGCTGTGGATATGGCCTACCTAGACTTTAGCAAGGCATTTGACACAGTCCCACACAAAAGATTAATAAATTAGTCAGCCTGGGAGTGGGTCCGAGGGTGGTAGCCTGGGTAAAACACTGGCTAGACAACAGGACACAGAAGGTAATAGTAAATGGAGTCCACTCTGAAGAAAGGGGGGTTACTAGTGGGGTACCACAGGGTTCAGTATTGGGTCCAGTCCTTTTTAATGTCTTTATAAGTGACACTGCAGAGGACTGGAAGGAAAGTGTGCTTTTGCAGATGACACAGAGATATGCAACACAGTTGATACACGGGGGTGAAAGGATGAGAAGGGACTTGGCAAGGTGGGAGGAATGGTCAGAAGTATGGCAGCTTGGATTCAATGCAAAGAAGTGCAAAATAATGCACCTGGGAAACAAAAACCCAGGGGAAGAGTACACAGTTGGGGGAGTAACAACAACAAAAATAGAAAGGGACCTGGGGTAATCATATCAAATGACTTTAAGGTTAGCAAGCAATGTGAGAAGGCAGTAGGGAAGGCTGGGAGTATACTGGGATGTATAGGGAGAGGCATCACCAGCAGAAAACAGGAAGCTGTCATCCCTCTGTACAGACAGTTGGTGAGACCCCAACTGGAGTACTGCATCCAGTTCTGAAGACCCCATCTCCGCAAGGACATAGACAGGATGGAGGCAGTCCAGAGGAGGGTAACTAAAATGGTGCAGGGTCTGCAAGAGAAGCCATATCAGGAGAGACGAAAGGAGCGTAATATGTATACCCTTGAGGAAAGGGGGGACATAATAGAAACTTTTAAGTACCTCAGTGGAATCAACAAAGTCCAAGAGAGTAGCATCTTTCAGAAAAAGAAATGTGCAAGAACAAGGAGACACAATTTGAAGATAGAGGGGGGACGGCTCAGGGGCAATGTGAGGAAGTATTTTTTCACAGAGAGGGTGGTGGACGCATGGAACTGCTTTCCTGAGGAGGTTGTGGGGTCTAAAAGTGTGGGAGAATTCATAATGGGCAGACTAGGTGGGCCAGCGGTCTTTATCTGCCGTCAAAGTCTATGTTTCTATGGTGGAGGGATCAGTGTGGAAAAGGGGGGATCTGGGCAGGGAACAGGGTGGGGGAGGTGGATCTGGGCAGGGAACAGGGTGGGGGACATGGATCTGGGCCAGGCAGGGGGTGGTGGAGGTGGAACTGGGCAGGGAAAGGGGTGGCGGAGGGGGAGATGAATGAAGGAACTGGAAGGGGATATGTAGAGTTTGATAAAGAAAGGCAGGGAAAAGAACACTGAGAAAGAGACAGAAGGAACTAGATGTGGCTCTGTTGGGGGGAGTTGCAGAAATGGGTGAAGGAAAGGGCCTGGAGAGGTGGAACAGAAAGAAAGATCAAGCACACCAGAAGCTGGGCATAATGAGTAAAAGGGTTCACCCCCAGAAACAGAGACAGATGATTTTTAAGAAGATAAAAACATTTGTAGCTGCTTTCAAAATAGGGCACATCACTGCAGATTGTCAGAAGTAGAAGGAGTCCTCAATATTTTTATACTGTCATACACTCTCAAATTGTGAGTACCGACATTTACCCTTAAAACAGTCTAAGTTACACAGTCCGGCACACTTAATTGTCATGCTTCTGGTCTACAGAGTTTCATTTAATAATGGAAGTTCAGATATATGGCATATTTTCATGTACAGTATCTAGCGACTGTTTAATTCTAGTTGATTATGAACAATATTGATCTGATTTTGCTATGATCTGATTTAGCACTTCATGCATTTTGTGTTATGTGCTCGCATTGCTATATTTTGTACTTTTTAGTATTTTCAATACAATATAACTTGGACAAAAGACCATTTTATTCTCCTGTTTCACAAGGTAACTGTGGCTGCAGCTAGTCGTGGGGAGTTTTTTTTTTGGGGGGGGGCTTCATTTAAGTCCTCTTTTTACAACTTAATGTCTCTGGATAGCCTAACTAAGATGCACCATCTCATTTTCCATGGGGTCCTATGGAAATCCAATTTTACAGTCGGGAAGGAATGGAGTATGAAGAGGATATGTGCCTAGTTTGTGAAGTACTTCATAGGCAGTGGTGGGATTTGAACCTGTGTTGTACGCTTTGGACTTGTGTTGCTGGCCTTGACTGTCAGTAAGATGCCATTGTTTTTATCCATCTCACACAGTGTGGTAATGTTCTGTTCCCAGGTTGTGTCTGGTCATCTCCCTCAAGCTGTCACTGCCGGCACTAAGATGTAGTTCATGACTAACCTCTGAAGTCCAGTTTGCCAAAAGGTCACTGAAATCAGGTGTGTTCGTATGGAGGATACAGGAGGGGTTTGGAGATGGCTCTTTCCAAAAGGACGGGGGTAGCTTTCGCTTGTGCATTGGGACAACATGAGCGTACTTCTTGCCCAATTTCTGCTTCGTTTCCTCCTTCCCTTCCAGGGCCCTTTGCCTTAGGTACTTATGCAAACCATATTCAAAGAGTTCAGCTAAAGGCCCCAGCTTCTGGACACCATCTCTGTCACAGATTGATTTTAAGATCTGGTAGTCTGTATCCTTGGGGGGAGTGAGGGGTAAGTAATGGTCATCCTCGTCCTGGTCACCAAGTTGAGCAATCCGCACCAGGTCTGCATAGTACAGCTCCCTCCCGGATTTCCCCACAGAGAATCTGTCTTCATAAATGTTGCAGGAGTCGGGATCCTCTTCTTTGCTCTTTCGCCCAAAGTATCTCTGAATGTCGCTGTTAATGAGATCAGCAAACTGGAGTAGCTGCAATGCCGGTTCAGAGCCACTGGGCGAGGGGTCTGAGCCCTCGAAGTCCACAAACTGAAGGACAGGGTCACTGGTTGACTCTGTAGCTTCAAACTCCTCATCTTCCTCTTCTGATGTGTCCTGGAAGTCCAGATCTTGCTGGAAAAGGGGACTGCAGAACTGGTGTTGGAAGGCAGAGGGGAGGTGGTACTCACTTCGATTTCGGATGACTCCTGCTGCCATGGTGCTTGCCTCCCTGCAGTGAGTTAAAAGATTAAGTCTGGAAAAGAAAAAAGGGGAAGAATCACTGGAAATATTTTATTTCCCATTCTGTGTTTATCCACTGAACTCCCTGACCATCCCCTTTGGTCTTCTGCCTCTATCCCCCTCCCAGCATCATCTTTAACCTTATGTAGGATTTGCCCTGCCTCAGATTCTTCATGGCATGCCCCCTTCTCCTCTCATAAGGCCTTCCTTAATAGGACTTGACAGCCCCCCCCCCCCCAAGGTCCAGATCTGGGGAGGTGGGCACTGTGGTCGGTAATGTGGGGCCTGCAAGGTTCATTCTCATTCTGCTGTTGCCAGGTGTTTTTTCCCCTCCATTAGGGCTGGCAGTATATCCTGACCTAGAGGTTAGAGCAATGAGCTGTGAATGAGCTTGGTACATTAAGCAGACCTGGGGTTGATTCCCACTACCTCTATTTGCATGGTCGCCCCTGTAAACTGGCCTTGTGGCCCAGTGAGCCTTAACCGATTACCAAATCATTTAAAACTTCTCCTCTGGCTCTCTCCTCTCCTGGGGAGTGTGCCCACCTATATTTGGTCCGATGACAGGTGCAGGCAGTAATGACCCGATAAGTAGGGTGGAGTTCCCGTAGTGCGTGGCACGTGTGTGCCTCGCCGGAACACATGGAGTCAAGGGATAAAAAGCCAAAAAACGTACAAACTACCTACAGAAAAAAATTCTCCTCGGGTCCCTCTGCGATGCCGTAAACAAGGATGCTACTGCAAGCGTTCACTGAAATCAGGTGGCATGCTCCTGCCAGCAGAGTAGCTGCTAGCTGCACTGTCACCTAACGATCCCAAGGTGGCAACAGCAGAGCGAGGCCCACTGCCCTCCATGTCTAGTGGATGAGAGTGTCTGCTGGGATATTCCATCCTCTTCTCACCAGCCAGACCCCTGTGCTACAAACTAGTCTCCAAACCTGGAGCAGTGAGTAGCACTATTACTGCACTACACGGCTGGACCATTCAAACTATTTTAAAGATTTTTCTCTGGCTAGACCAACTGAAGTCTCTTATTTCCTGCTGGGGTAGGGGGTCCTGCGTTCTGCAGCATACAATAGCTAATAGCGATCAATTTAGGATCATGGTATCGCCCACACCAGAACAGTCACAGACCTGAGGAATTTGGGGCTGCAGTAAATGTTACCTTTTTGCATGGAAGTCATGGATCACGTGATTTTTCACGTTTTATGAAAACATAAAGACTTGTAGCAGTTTCCACAGAAACAGCACTGTGTTTGGTGTGTGCCATGACAGATCCATGATTTAGTGCCTCTCCTTCATAATGTGCTGAGACAGCAGCCATCCCCTGTGTGTGGGTGGGCGTTCAGGGGCTCGCAAATGTATATGTGTTTCCCAGGTGATAGCCCACAATTATAATTTATGAAACCATTAACTCTTTGGTGCATGCTTGTACAAAGACATTTTAAAAATAGAGGTCATTTGGTTAATGCACAATTGGTCCATGACCTCTCATGACATTTATTCTTTTTTTTTTTAATTTTCCTTTTTACGCCCTGAGCCGCCTGCCGCCTTGTCCTTCAGCCCGGTCACAGGCCGCTCTGCCCTCCAAATTGGCCACAGCCCACTGATACCCCTGGCTTGCCCCATGGTGGGGCCCGCGGCATCCGGCCACATGCCGCGGGCACTGGGATTAGGTCTGGGGGCCTGGCCTGGAGGGCACATTGAAGCCGCGGCGAGCGTCATCTATGGCAGCAGGCGGCTCCTCCTTTTTCCTGGTTTTCTCCCCGAGGAGGCGGGACGTGCAACGACGCCAGCGTCGCCCGCCTCCTCCCCCATGACGAGCGTCCGGCTGCATGGGGACTCCGTCTCCACCAGGGGTCCCCAATGCACGAATGCTGCCCGCACCCTCCCAGTAGGAGGCTGCCCGCCGGACGCTCAGTCCTACTCCCCGGCCGACCCTCCGGCGGCTGGATCGCTCAACCCGGTCGCCGGCGTCGCAAGCAGAAATCTCACCGCTGCGCCGATGACATTTATTCTGAGTTTCATGACTTCTGTCATTTTGACCATGACAGCATCTGGATTTTCTCCCTACACTTCCATAACAGTACCATTGTCTCAATCATTGCTAGGGCTGTACCTTTCTATTTTTTTTTCACATTATAAAACTTTTTACCTGGCATGGCTGCATGCAGGCTATCAGCGATGTCCCTGCCTCCCCTGACTGGCAATCACCTCCGCGGATCTGCCATCCCCCAGAGTTCCCCCATGGATTTCCCCCAGTGGCAGGGCCAAGGCAGGAGGGGCCTCCTTCCCTCCCTCAGAGACCACCTAGAGAAGTGGGGGTTGGTCATCTGATGGTGGGGCAGGCCAGGGGAACGCAGGCAGGGCTTTATAAAGCCTGCACCACTGTTCCCTTTTCTCTCCGTGAATCCCCTGCTGCGGCCCAGATGACAGGATGTGCTGAGTGGAGGCACACAAATCTTGCATCAAACCAGTGGCTCCTTCCTTTTGGTGCTGCCTGTGCTTGCACCACCATCAACCCTGTAGTTGGTGATGGTCAACAACGAGGCGGGGAACCTCCTCCTCAGGAGAGGACAGCAGTCCTCTGGATGCTCAATCCTGTCACCCGCCCTCCCCGCTGACCCCCTGACAACCCGAGTCCATTCCTGAACCTGGGTCACTGGTGTGGTTGGCAAGTGGGGCATCCAGTGCCTCATCCCTCCATGTACCAGCTAGCGGCTGTACCGTGCTCACGGAAGTCATGGGCTCCATGATGTTTCCCATTTTTATATACATTTTATAATTTTTGCCATTTTCCATGACCACCCTGTGATTTATGGCATTTTACATGAAAGCACCATAGGGTTTCAGTGTTTGCAAATGACAGCTCCATCATTTTGTGCCTCCCCTCTGAAATGTGTTTGGTCCCCTGCACCCCCAGTGTAGGATGCTGGCTTGCATGCATCGTCTCCGAGTCTGCAGGATGGTGTGCTGCCTCTTGTTACTTGGGACACCCTAACAATGACTTTTTTTTAAAACATTTAAATATTTGCTTACGTGCTTGTATAAATATATGTCAAAACTAAGCAAGCAATAACACACAATGAGGTGTGGGTTATTGCCTGATAAGAGCACGCCCAAGGGTGTACTAAGGCATGAGGTGCTTGCGCCGAGTGCCTCATGTCCCTGGGCGTGCTCTTATCAGGCGATAACCCACACCCTGGAGTGTGTTACTGCGCTTATAAAATGGGCCCCACCATTCCCACATTCATAAACTCCTGTAGTTAAAAAAAAAAAAAAAATTAAAAGTATGCTAAAAGTGTTTCATATGCAGAAGGCAGAAAAAATAGTCCATCTGTACTGCATTATTTAGCCACTACACGAGGCTGGTGTGTGTCTCTGTTCTAAGTAACAGTTCCTTTTTTATTTTAGTTACCTTTCGATGAGGCTTTTAGTTTTTTGTAGGTACTGGGTAGCTTGCATGTGAGGTACCGTGTTCATTATTGGGTGCTGTATAGCGAGTTTTCCATGTGGTGGGTGTCAGTGTAAACAAAGGTTACAGTGCACCTGGTAGTCTTTGTTTTTGCCCAACGCTTATTTTTTAATTTTATTTTACTGTCCCAGGTTTGCTGTACTTCCATTTTCTTTAATTTTTTTTTATTTGGAGCCACCGGCTCACAGGTTGTGAGCGAGCATGTTCTATTCTGGCCACTGTAGTGAGTGATTTCCACTTCATAGTCGCAGTAAAATAATAAAAAACACCTGATGCTGTGTGGCATTTTTTTTCAGTTGTGTCCTGTCACAGTTGAGGGATGGATGTGCGAAGTGAGAGTGCGGTTGTTCAAAACGGACTGATAAAGTCAGCGTTCGCTCGCTTTAAAATGCTGGGAGGGAAAGGCATCGAGAGACGCTCTACACTGGCCAGTGGGAAACCGGAATGACAAAAAACCCTGAACAGGTAGAAAGTCTATAGACTTTTTTGGTGGTGCAGGAAATCGGACGTTTTACTGTTTTCTGTTGGTGGTGACATGCTGGTACTGCTCTCTTGGTGCAGCCGCTGTGGTCCTCTCACTTACTAGGTGATGGGCCGCAGGCTGCATCGAGAGAACTGTGCACACGGATTGATTTTTGTATGTGCTACGTTTCCGTGGCACAAGTAGTGCCAGTTGGCCATGATACTGTCTGATAAGGACACAGGTCTGAAGGGCTATTAGCCAATCAGATTTGTTTATTTTGAATGCCCATTTTATAAGATAATTTAACACACAATGGATCCATGCCTTTTACTACAACTTACTACGATTTCTGCCATTTTGGCCATGACAATACCACGATTTTCTCTAGCTGTTTCCATGACAAAAGTAATAATTTCACAAGAACATTTACAGACTTCTGGGGTTTGGGATTGAGGTGTCATTACACGAGAGCGTTTACAGAACTGAGTGGTTTGGAGCGGATTTATCCTGCTGTGTATGAAGTAGTGTTGTAGTGTGTTCTCACTAAAACAATTATATTACTTTCATAAACCGACATAACTATGTACACAGATCTGTATATTTTAGCATAGCTACTGCCCACACCACATTAACACAGAATGCTGTTAACTACAAATAAACAGGACTATGCTGCTGAACAGGGTACGAAAAAGGTCTGCGGGTTCCTCTCTAGCCAGTAGAACTTTCTGATGACTCAACTGACTGTTTTACAACCTCTTAAACATCTCTGCCCCTGTAAATTAAAACAGCTTTTTTTTCTTTAACTTATTCTATACAAAGAAAGTCTATTGGGGACTGACTGACATGCTGAGGCCTTGTCCTAATAACAACAAGCTCAGGTTCCTATACAGGCTCAGCATGTTTTTGTTCCTTATACAATTCGGGAGGAGTCTTTGCGTCCTCTGCCTGCATGTTTTATTTCCTGGAATGTTTGTCGTTTCCCAAGTGCTGTACACATTTTCATATGCTATTGACTCTGAATCATGGGTCCCTTAGTCATTTGATTCACATGAGTTTTTTTCATCTGTCCTGTCATTTTCATTTTGTTCTCCATTAATGCTGCTCGTGCCTTTGTGTACATTTTTTAATTTTTAAGTTGTTTAACCAGGAGTAGCACACTAAGCTGAAAGCATTTTTATAGGAGCGATCTGGGGGGCATTCTGTCCGTGCTTTGCTGCTCAGGCATGTGATTGTTGTACCTGGACACAGTTTACACTGTATAATATTGTATATTTTTTGTATATTCTTTGTTTCAGTTGTGCTTAGGCAACTGGATGAGATGTATGCTTATGTGACTTCGATACATTGTGGCTGTTCGCCTCTCTATCTGTGGGATATACCACCCTGTAGGGGTACGACGCAAGGAACCCTAGAGGAGGGTCCCCCCATAGGTGTCGCGGGAATAATTCCCTTGGTTAAAAGGAGCTTAGGAAGATGCCCAAAAAGAATACTCAAAAGGGTGTCGAGCATCAAAGAGGTTAGAAATCAGAATATGTCAAGACCAGAAAATAAGGAGATACACGTAGATGGGAAGGACAGGAGAACAACGAGATAGGATGAGAACAAGGAATGAAATGAAAGCTGATATGATGCCAAATGGCGAACTCCTAACGAGAGACGGAGCAGCCAAGGCTACCATCTGACTCCATCTGACAGCGGAACCTAACTATGGAACCTATGAAAGCACTAACCCTGTCTCATATTATGACCATCGGCATGGAGGAGAGGAAAAAAACCTTTGCGGAGGAAACCCTGGGGATCCAAGGCCTAGGTCACCTTCCCTCCAGGCTGAAGGACGTTTTGATAGTGACAGCTCAGCTACTGCAATTTAGAGTTGTGATCAAGGAAGGAGGAAAATATTCCAATTTAGAGAAAACTCTCGCTCTGTCCTAACTGAACAGCTGTTGAGGGTTGTGAGCGATGTCTCTGCAACTAGACGCTCAAAAGCAAGAGAGGAGACAGACGGCTACTGAGGCACTCAGCTGGCTTTTGCGAGCCTACGAAACAGACAATGTGAACCAGACGTGGTCTTGGTGGAGAATAGCAGAGAGAGTGCCTCCGAACCAGCTCAGGCAGCCCAAGGGGCTCTGATGATGAAAGCCCCATCCCTTGCAGCTGGAAGTCATAAATTCTACATCCAGAGGTGTTGCCGAGATGAGGAATGATTGAAGGTCCACCCGGAGTGAAGACATTCCCACTATGGGCCAGGGAGAAGGACCCCGCTCCGGGTTTCCCACGCTCTAGATGCAGACTTCATGGGTGCAGAGTGAGACTGTCTGCTACAGGCTAGCCCCAAGCCAAGGAGCAATGGACATGGAAGGCATGTCTCTGAGTGGAGAGCAGATCAGTGAGGTAGCATAAGACCCAATGAGAGGTACGCTCGAGTAATCAATGTTAATCAGTAGACCCTGAGGTTGGACTGAGCGGAGAAGAACCAGGCTCATATCATGAGGAAGCTACCATTATTGGTAGCTATGGCAGTGCATGCCAACCGGGTCCATTGAAAGCCAAATTAGGAATGAATAAAACTGCATGAAGGTAGGAGCGAGAGAGGCTAGGTGAAGCCGGTAGCAGACAGTGAGGTAGACAGTACCAGGAGGACCATCTGAATAGGTTTGACTAGAATGGGGGAAATGGTCAGAGGAGGAGGAGGAGGAGGAGGAGACGAATAGGAAGGGTGATATGCAGGCGGGAATATTAAGCGATCTGGATGAGAAGGGTATGGTGGAATAGCGGGACGGCAGGATGGGGATGCCCCCAAAAGAAAGCAGAGGTCAGAGAAGGAGAGGAAGCAGGGAGATCCCCTCAAGCACCTCCCTGCACAAACACAAACCCAGCACAAGAAAAGCTCAGGGGAGGTGCAAACATAAAATAAAATCGAGAACGAACCAAGCCCCACTGGGCATATGGAAAGATTAGTGGCAGGCAGGCAGAGTTGAAGAAAAGGAAAACAATGCAAGGCAGCAGTGAAAGCCAACCTGGCTAAGCACCAGTGAGCCTTCCCTATGTGGAGCAACAACTATGGGTAACCTGACTCACGACCTGCTGTCCCAGAGGCGAAGTGAGAGGGTCACCTCGGTGGTGCAGAGGACGTGGAGGTGCCAGGTCAGTGATGCAGACCCCCAAGGGAGCAGGGCTAGCAGAAGCGAAGTCAGCAGCAGGCGGTCTGAAATTGAGTTGTCAGCTGGAAACCGAGGAGGGATATGGGACTGCGCATTGTCAGGTAGGCACGGTGAGAGAAATGATTCCAATGTGAAGAAACGAATGAGGAGCAGCAACACCTACTGGGGCGCACGAGTCCTAGCTGCATGAGGTTGGCCAGACAAGCAAGGAGGGTGGTAGCTGAGCAAACAAAATCCAAGGACTGGAAATGGAGCAGGCAGAGGGAAGGGGCCACTCAAGGCAGATGACTGCAAAAATATGCTGACGCCACCACTGAGAATCAGCGGGCAAGCGAGGTGGGTGATGTCCACGACAAGGAGCAAAGCAGAAGCGTCAGCAGGAAAGAGAGAGCGAGCCATGGAGCCGGGCTACGAGGTAAGTACCGGCACCACAGAGCTGGAAAGGCATGGGGGGGTGGCACAGGAAAAGGAAGGCAGTGCTGCATAGAGTGCCAGCCGGGAAAATGGAGTGGGGCAACAGGAGCACAACCGGGGGCTGGCAGAGCAGCCAGGGAGGGAGGAAGAAACAGGGCCGCAAGAGTGGCAGGCAGGAGGAGGTTTCAATGAGAGCAAAAGCCATGGCACCAGCGGCAGAAAGAAAGAGGAGCGTGGGAAGAAAGAGCTGCTAACAAGCAGCACCGATTGGGGGGGGGGGGGGAACAAGACAAGGGGCAAGGGGATCACAGCACAAGCATGGGAGAATACCATAACAGGAAAGAAGAGCTGATGTATGGGGAAAAGCACAGGAGGAACAGAGGGAAAGGGGGAAGAACAGAGACTAGTGGCAAGGGCAGACGGAGGCGAAGAAGAAGGGATTGGGAGAACAGAAAAAACAGGAGGGAACGGCCGATGAAGCCTCCGGCCGCAACAAAGAACGAATCCTGGAACCGTCCAGGAGGAGTGACCTTTTAGGGCCTGATGGGGGAGTGACATTCGTTGCTCCACCCATTGAACCTCAGGCTTAAAGCCTTCCCAATGTGTTGTTTTTTCTGCTCCTATTTCTGTCCCTCTTTCCCGAGGTCACATCTGTAAACGAAATTGTGCATATATCGCTGTATGTCTCCCTGGTGACACAACTGTAAATAAATACACTGTTGCACTGATTTTATCGCTGCTTTTTACTGTTACCCCCCAGATGCATCTGGAAATGAACTGTCACCAGCTCAGCATGCTTTTCTGGTAAAACCTTTTAAATAAAGAAATTAATCATTTTGTTCAAGCACTAGTGCTACAAGACCTAATATGATTTTACAATACAAGGAATCCATTTATGTCCATGTCTCTCATACCAGTAATTATTTTTTGATAATTAATATTTTATTGAAACTTAAAAATGAAATACCAAGCATCAAGATCATATACAACATGGGGATAGGTAGCTTGATACAGCAACAAGAAAAAATTACTCACCTTAGTAATGTTGCTTCTTCTAATGGAGTCTTGCTATATTATGACAATTGCAGTTTGTCCCACCATTAGAACTGCTCCGGAGGTGAAAGAGTTAACTACCATGCCAGGCATGGAGTTTAGAGCGCGAGCTCGGTTAGAGAAGCTCTGTCTGGCTATTTTCAAACTGAAACTGTCAGATCTTTACGAGCAAAAACTCACTAAGGTTCTGTGTGGAAGCTGTAACCTACACTAGCCAACTGGCTACCTAAATATTAACACCTATTCCTGGTCCCAACACCAAGACTCAAGTCAGGGGACCAGAAAAATAATAACATAAGATAAAATAAAACACAACACCCCAAAACCCCAAAAAGGGGTGGAAAAAACATAAAATGGGCATAACAAGTGCCAACACTGGACTGCCCACCCCATACCCAAGTAGAAGTTCTGAGAGGGGCAGGCTGGGGGGGGGGGAGGTCTTAATATAGCAAGACTCCATTAGAAGAAACAACATTACTAAGGTAATGTTTTTCTTCAAACAACATGAAGTCTTGCTATATTATGACAATTGCAGAATACACAGCAGTACCTCCATGGTGGAGGGACAGAACCTACTTAGGGAATAGGCTCTGAAGCACGGCTGTGTAATCTAGCATCCCTCCTGGCCTGGATATCCAAGGAGTAATGCTTGGTGAAAGTGTGTACCGCTTTCCAGGTAGCTGCTTGACATATCTCCAAGATAGGGATGTCTCTGGCAGCTAGAGACGAGCTGTACCTCTGGTAGAGTGAGCCTCAGGCCTGAAGGGGAACCTTCCCAGTTTTTGATAACAAAATTGGATACACGAGACAATCCACCTGGCAATGGATCTCTTAGTGGCAGGTTTATCTTTCCCAACCTCACCATACGTGAGAAAGAGTTGGAGGATTCAACCTACGACCCTTGGTACGCTCTATATAGTAACTAAGGGCCTCTTAACATCTGTTGTGCAGCCTCCTCTCACCAGAGGAGGAATGGTCAGTGAAGAACACTGGAAGGGAGATAGATTGGTTAAGATGGAAATCTGAAACCACCTTAGGCAAAAACTTCCTGTTAGTCCTAAGGACTACTTTATCCCTGTGAAAGGAAATAAAGTCAGTCTCCACTGACAAGGCTTGTAACTCACTTATGCGCCTGGCAGAAGTGATAGCTACTAGAAAAACAGTTTTCCAAGTCAAATACTTAAGCTCTGCAGAAGACAGAGGTTCAAAGGGGGGTTGCATCAACTGAGCAATGCAAACATTAAGATCCCAGGCAGGGGCCGGGTCCCTGAAAGGTGGATTAGTATGAAGTAATCCCTTGAAAAACTTGGAAAATACAGGGTGAGTGGAAAGAGAAGAGGGCTTTCCTGCTGAAATAAAAGCAGAGACAGCTGCCAAATGTACTTTCAGGGTAGCTGGTCTCAGGCCCAAAGAGTTAAGATAGACCATATAGTCCAAAACAATGGGCAAATCAGCAGATTCCGGGGAATATGCTTCCCAGAGCACCAGATGGAAAACCTTTCCATTTAGAATTATAAGTAGTCTCTAGTGGAGGCTTCCTAGAAGCCTTCAGGATGTCAAGAACACCTCTTGAGAAGGTGTAGCCAGCAAACTCTAACTTCTCAAGAGCCAGGCCTTGAGGTTGAGGGATTTGAGATCTGGATACCAAACTCTCCCTGGGCACAAGATAACAGGTTGTGTTTCCTGGGAGGCACAGGGAAGATGGACTGCTAAGGACAGAAGGAGTGGGTACCAGGGCTGCCTGGCCCTAACCGGAGCAATCAGAATCATCCTGCAAGGCTGGGATCTGATTTTCACTAGCACTTTGAAAAGGAGAGGAAGGGGAAAGGCATATGGAAACTTCCTCCCAATCTAGGAGAAAGGCATCCAGGGGACTGAGCCCATCACTGGGGCCTGCAACAAAACAGTGGAAGTTGGTGATTGTCTGGGGCTGCGAAAAGATCTATCTGAGGAGTGCCCCATCTGGCAAAAACTATCCCCAGTACTTGGGGATCCAGTGACCATTCGTTGATGGCCCTGGGAATCCTGCTGAGAGCATCTGCCAGGACATTGTCCTTTCCTGGGAGGTGAACTGCTATGAGGGAAGTGTTCAGGAATAAGCCAGAGACCACAACGTTATTGCTTCGTGCACAAGGTCAAGACCGAGTGCCCCTTGTTTGTTGATGTACCACATTGTGGTGGTGTTGTCTGTTCTGACTTGTACCACTTTGTTCTGAACAGATGCAGAAAACACTTGAAGTACTAGAAAGACAGCTCTGAGTTCCAGCAAATTGATGTGGAGCAGAGACTCTTGGGGACCACCTCCTGGGTGGAGAGGTCGCCCATGTGAGCTCCCCCATCCCAGAAGGGACGATCTGTAGTAAGGGTCAAGGAGTGAGATAGAGGGATGAAGGGGACCCCTAGTCTTAAATTGCTCTGATCCTGCCACCACTGAAGGGCCTGGATCAGGGTTCGAGTCACTGGGATCAACTTGGAAAGGGGATCTTTTCTTTGAGACCAAAAGGCTCTCAAGTGAAACTGAATGTCCCTCATCTGAAATCTTGCTCCTTGCACTACAGCTGTGGAAGCAGCCATGTGTCCTAGGAGCTGTAAGAAGTGCCTTGCTGGTCGAGAGACCTGCAGAGTGAAAGAAGAGGCCAGGGCCACCAGGTTCCTTACCCTCTCTAAGGGCAGGAAGGCTCTGGCCTGCTTTGTATCCAGTTCTGCACCTATGAAGGTAAGTACCTGAACAGGTTCCAGCACTGACTTTGGAAGACTGAGCAGAAAACCCAGAGAGGTGAGCAGCTGCTGGGCAACTTGCAGGTGTGATCTGACCTGTTCTGGAGACTGGCCTACAATAAGCCAGTCGTCTAGGTAGGGAAAAATAGCAATCTTTTGCCTTCTTAAATGAGCAACTGCTACTGCTAGACATTTTGTGAATACTCTTGGGGCAGAGGTGAGGCCGAAGAGCATTGCTCTGAACTGGTAATGGCCTGAGGGCAGTTCGAATCTGAGGCACTTTCGATGGGAGCTTCTGATTAGAACATGGAAATAGGCATCCTTGAGGTCCAGGGAAGCTAGCCAGTCCCCTGGCCTTAGAGAAGGTAAAATTATTGCCAGAGTCACCATTTTGAATTTTGGTTTCAAAAGGTGCTTGTTCAGATATCTTAGGTCCAAAATGGGCCGCCATTCTCCTGTCTTTTTTGGGGTAAGGAAGTACCTGGAGTACAGACCCTTGCCCTGGAGTAGGGGAGAAACCTTTTCACAGCTCTGAGAGCCAGGAGGATGAGACTTCTGTTTTAAGGCAAAGGTCTCTTGAGGGTTTGCAGGTGGAAAAGATCTGGCTCTCATCTTTGGAAATTTTTTGAAGCTGAGAACCAGACCCTGGCTTACTACTTCCAGGACCCACTTGTCTGATGTTAGAGACTCCCAGTCCTGAACGAAGTAAGCCAGCCTGCCCCCTACAGGTAATGGAGAACCGGCCCTGGGCACCCCATCAGGGTGCCTGTTTGGCAGGGGCTTTAGGCTGAGGGGTGGAAGCAGGCCTGCTTGCACCCCGTCTGCCTCTGCCTCTGAAGAACCCCCTTTGAGCATAAGCAGAAGAAGCCTGGGTTTGGTAAAAAGGCCTGTGAAAAGGCCTACCTCTACCCCTGGGGGTCTGCTTCTGAGGAGTGACTTGCCGCTCCTTGGCTTGTGCACTCCTATAAGTTGTTCTATATTCATCCATTTTTCATGTAATTCTCTGTCTGCTCCCAAACAGAGAATTCCCTACCACAGGAAAATCCATGGCCTTAGTCTGGGTATCCTGTGACAAACTAGTACACCTGAGCCAAGCCAACCTACGAAAGGCCACAGATGTAGCCATGACTCTAGAGGATACATCATTAGAATCCATAGCAGCATGGAATTGCACCTTGGATGCCTCAATACCATCAGCAGCCACCTGCTCCAGCTCGTTGGCAAGCTGGCCAGGGGCCTGTTTGGCCAAAGCCATGACAGTGTCCCATCTAGATTTTTGGTATCTTGCCACATAAGCCATGTAATTTGCTTGTCTGAGTCCCAAAGACGCTGCCATGTATTGTTTTTTAGCCATGGCATCAATCTTCCTGGAGTCCTTGTCAGGAGGATGTGAAGCCAGGGGAATGTTAGCCTTATCACAGGCTGCAGCCTGAACTACCCCAACATGACTGCATAGCTGTGAAAGAAAGTCTGTATCAGGACCTGATAAAGTGTACCTCCTGTCCATCTTCTTGTCAACAGGAGGCACAGAATTAGGAGCTTTTAGTATTTTTATTGTTTGTTTCCTAAATGATTTATGTAAGAGAACAGATAATCTCCTAGACTCTGAGATATCCATCATTTCCACAAAATCAGGTTCCTCTTGCTCATCCACAGCTTCCTCTAATGGGAGCTGGAGGGTTTCAGCAACCTTTTTATAAAACAAAAAGTGAGAAGGGGACTCAGAAAGCATGGGGGGAGATTCCAAAGGTCTGTCTGGGGAGATGGCCGGTTCAATGGGCACATCCAGACTCTCAAAGTCACATTCACACTGATCATAATCCTCCTCCCCCTCCTCTGGTTCATAAAACTCTTCAATATCATATTCTTGAACCAGTGGAACCGGCCGAACCGACCTTTTACCAGACAGTGGCGGTTCGGACGGAACCGGAGAAAGTGACTGTACAATCTGTATAGCTTTTGCTATTTCTGCAGCAGTTGGAGAAGGAATTTTGGACTCCAAACCTGCTGATTTTTTAGTTTTCTTTGCTGGAACTGGCTCCTCAGAGCCAGCTTTTTGTTTGCCCGAGGAAGTCTCGCCCTGGTCAGAGGGCACTCCCTCCGGTTCGGCTGGCACCGAACCGGGCTGGCCATCCAGGTCAGCAGACTTTTTGGCCTCTCGTTCCCTGAGCCTGCCCACTCTCTTGTCCTGGGTGGCTGCAGGGAAATTTTTACAAATCTGGCAGTCTGAATTGAGGTGGTCAAACCCCAGACAATAGACACATGTAGTGTGTGGGTCAGCCTTTGCAAAGGCTTCCCCACAGACACTACAGTGTTGAAACCCAGTGGGCCCAGTTTTTCTTTTGGGTTTCTCAGACATGATGCCAGCCTAACCAACAAACTTGCCCTTTTAACGGCAGTGCCAGGCAAGACACCCTTATCAGTTCCCAACCATGTCACTGGTCGCGGGAAAAACGAATGAAACTGCTTTTTAGAACCGATAAGAACCAGAACCGCACTCTAAAGCCTTAAAATGCTTTCTTTAAAAGTTTTAACAAAAAACGATAAAAATTTACAAGTTCCACACAGAAATAAACCTATCTATTACTTACAATACCACAGACAGAGCTTGAACCGATCGGTTTGAGGTTAAAATAATAACACTGGGTTGAATTTAACCGAGAAAAACTGTTTAAACCGAGAAATGAACCGAGTAGTAAGAGAAATCTCCGGAGTGACTGTTCAGTGAGGCGGAGTAAAGAATCTGACAGTTTCGGTTTGAAAATAGCCAGACAGAGCTTCTCTAACCGAGCTCGCGCTCTAAACTCCATGCCTGGTATGGTAGTTAACTCTTTCACCTCCGGAGCAGTTCTAATGGTGGGACAAACTGCAATTGTCATAATATAGCAAGACTTCATGTTGTTTGAAGAAAAAATTACCCACCTCAGTAATTATGTTTCTTCTAATGGAGTCTTGCTGTATTCTGACTATTGCAGTTAGCTCCAGCCTTTAAACTGCCCTGGCGAACAAAGGGTTAACTTTTCTATGCATGGCATAGAATGCTGAGCTCGAGCTCGGTTGAGGTCTCTGTCTGTTTCCCTTTGAATCTAAATCGTCAGATTCTTACAAGCAACAACTCACTAGCCCTCGTATGTGGAAATTGTAAATAATTTTTACTAGCCAACTGGCAACAAGGAGTTTTGGATTCCCAAAAAAAGACTCAAGTCAGGAAAACCAAACATCAAAAACCAACCCCATAAAGGGGCAACAACAATAACAAAAAGCACCCCAACAGATAAAGGGAGGGTGGGTAATAGGCGCCTCTAGGGTGCAACACTGCACCTGCCCACCCAGTTCCCAAAAACAGGGTTCTGAGAGGGGAGGCAGGGAAGGAGGTCAGAATACAGCAAGACTCCATTACAGGAAACATAATTACTGAGGTGAGTCATTTTTTCTTCAAACAACATGAAGTCTTGTTGCATTCTGACTACTGCAGACCACCAAGCAGTACCTCCATGGAGGAGGGACAGAACCTACTTTTGGAAACAGGCTCTGAAGTACTGCTGTGCCAAACCGAGCATCACTCCTAGCCTGGATATCCAGAGAGTAATGCTTGGTAAAGGTATGGACTGTTTTCCAGGTGGCTGCTTGACACATTTCTAAGAGAGGATATCCCTCGGCAGCAGCCAGGGAAGCAGCTGTACCTCTTGTAGAGTGAGCCCTCAGGCCTGAGGGTGGGATCTTTCCAGTTTCTCATAGCAGAATTGTATACAAGACACAATCCACCTGGCAATAGTTCTCTTGGTGGCAGGTTTGCCTTTTTCCCACTTCCCATAAGTAGGAATAACTGGAGGATTCAAACCTGTGACCCTTGGTACGCTCTATGTAGTAGCTAGTGCTCTTTAACATCCAAACTGTGTAGCCTTCTTCCCTGAGGAAGAATGATCAGTGAAGAAGACAGGAGAGACATGGACTGATTCAAGTGGAAGTCTGAAACCACTTTGGGCAAGAACCTCCTATTGGTTCTATGACCACTTTATCTCTATGAAAAGAGATAAAACTGGTTCCACTGACAGGGCTTGCAATTCACTGATACGTCTGGCAGAGGTGCTGGCTACCAAAAACACAGTTTTCCAAGTCAAGTACTTAAACTCTGCTGAGGACATAGGCTCAAAAGGAGGTTGCATAAGTTGGGCAATGCAAATATTTAAGGTCCAGGCAGGGGCAGGATCCCTAAAGGGAGGATTGGTATGAAGCAATCCTTTGAAAAATTTGCAGAATACAGGGTGAGATGACAGTAAGGAATGTTTTCACACTGACAGAAATGCAGAAACAGCCGACAAGTGTACCTTAAGAGTAGCTGGTCTAAGGCCTAGACCATTAAGATGGACCCAGTAATCCAGAACTGTAGGCAATTCAGTAGTGTCTGGGGATATATGCTTCTTGGAACACCAAATGCTGACTCTTTTCCATTTGGAGTTATAAGTCTTTCTGGTGGCAGGATTTCAAGAGGCTTTGAGAATATCCAGAACCCCTTGGGATAGTTGCAAATCTGCATACTCTAGCTCTTCAAGAGCCATGCCTTGAGATTGAGGGACCAAAGACTGGGGTACCAAATCCTCCCCTGAGAGGAGGTTAACAGGTTGTAATTCCTGGGAAGAGACAGGGGAAGATGGACTGTTAGAGACAGCAGCAGGAGGTACCAAGGCTGTCTGGCCCAGTCCAGAGCAATCGGGATCACTTTGCAAGGTTGTGACCTTATCTTGACTAGGACTTTGAACAGGAGAGGAAAGGGAGGGAAGGCATACAGAAATTTCCTCTCCCAGTTTAAAATCAGAGCATCCAGACGGACCGAACCCAAGACTGGGGGTCTGCAGCAAAACAGAGGAAGTTGGTGATTGTCTGGGGCTGCAAAGAGATCTATCTCTGGAGTGCCCCACCTTGAAAAAAACACTCTCAAAACCAGGGGGTCCAGGGACCATTCGTGAAGGCCCTGGGAAATCCTGCTCAGTGCTTCTGCTAGCACATTGTCCTTTCCTGGAAGGTGGACTGCTATCTGAGAGTTCTGCAGGGAGTAAGCCAGCGACCACAATTTCATGGCTTCCGTGCACAAGGCCGTAGACCGAGTGCCTCCCTGTTTGTTGATGTAACACTTGGTGGTGGTGTTGTCTGTCCTGACCTGAACCACCTTGTTCTGCACCAACTGGGAAAAAGCTTTCAGTGCATGAAACACTGCCCTGAGTTTCAGGAGATTGATATGAAGGAGGGACTCCTGGGGAGACCACAGTCCTTGGGCTGTGAGATCCCCTAGATGAGCTCCCCACCCTAAGAAAGAAGCATCTTTGGTAAGGGCCACTGAATGAGACTCAGTGACAAAAGGGACCCCTTGCCTTAAATTGTCCTGATCCTGCCACCATTGAAGCGCTTGGATCAGTGTTCGAGTAACTGGAATCAGTTTGGTAAGAGGGTCCTTCCTCTGGGACCAAAAGGCCCTCAGATTGAACTGAATGTCCCTCATCTGAAATCTTGCTCCTTGGACCACTGCTGTGGAAGCTGCCATGTGGCCCAAGAGCTGGAGGAAGTGCCTTGCTGGTCGGGACACCTGAAGTCTGAAGGACGAAGCCAGATCTATAAGAACCCTTGCCCTTTCCAGGGGAAGAAAGGCTCTTGCTTTGACAGTATCCAGCTCTGCCCCTATAAAGGTAAGGAGCTGAACTGGTTCGAGAACTGATTTGGGAAGGTTGAGAAGGAAACCCAGAGAAGTGAGCACTTGCTGAGTCGCTTGTAGGTCTGACCTGACTTGGTCTGGAGACTGACCTACTATGAGCCAATCATCCAGATATGGAAAAATGGAAATCTTTTGCCTTCTTAGAAAGGCAACAACTACTGCCAGGCACTTTGTGAAGACCCTTGGAGCTGATGTTAGGCCAAAGGGCATTGCTGTGAACTGTAAATGGCCTGAGGGCAACTTGAACCTGAGGTATTTTCTGTGGGAGCACATGATGGGAATATGAAAGTAGGCATCTTTGAGGTCCAGGGAGACTAGCCAGTCCCCTGGCCTTAGAGAGGGAAGAATTATTCCCAGAGTTACCATCTTGAACTTTGGTTTTAGAAGATGTTTGTTCAGGTATCTTGGATCTAGGATGGGTTGCCACTGCCCTGTCTTTTTTTGGGGTAAGGAAGTATCTGGAGTACAGACCTTTTCCCCAGTGTAGGGTAGGAACTCTCTCTACGACTCTTAGAGCCAGAAGAAAAAATTACTCATCTTAGTAATTATGTTTCTTCTAGTGGAGTCTTGCTGTATTCTGACTATTGCAGTTAGGTCCTGCCTTTCAACTGCCCCGGAGAACAAAGGGTTAACTTTTCTATGCCTTGCATAGAACGTTCATCACGAACTCGGTTGAAGCCCCTGTCTGTTGTTGTTCAAACTGCAACAGTCAGATCTTTACAAGCAAAAACTCACTAGGTGTTCTGTGTGGAAAATATAAAATTCTTACTAGCCAACTGGCAAATATATGATGTTTTTGGTTCTCAAAGGAAGACTCAAGACAGGAAACCCAAAAACAAAAACACATCCAAAACAAAACATTCCACCCAAAGAAAAAGAGGGTATAAAATGGACACCCCTAGGGTGCCAATACTGCTCCTGCCCACCCACATCCCAAAACTAGGTTCTGAGAGGAGGCGGGGGAGTCAGTATACAGCAAGACTCCACTAAAAACATAATTACTAAGGTGAGTAATTTTTCTTCAAACAACATGAAGTCTTGCTGTATTCTGACTATTGCAGACTACTAAGCAGTACCTCCATGGAGGAGGGACAGAACCTACTTTGGAAATGGGCTCTGAAGTACTGCTGTGCCAAACCGAGCATCACTCCTAGCCTGGATATCCAGAGAGTAATGCTTGGTGAAAGTATGGACTGTTTTCCAGGTGGCTGCCTGACAAATTTCTAAGACAGGAATATCCCTGGTAGCAGCCAGGGAAGCAGCTGTACCTCTTGTGGAATGAGCCCTCAGGCCTGAGGGTAGAGTTCTACCCAGTTTTTCATAGCAGAATTGTATACAAGAAACAATCCACCTGCAATAGATCTCTTACTGGCAGGTTTGCCCTTACCAACTTCTCCATAAGTGAGGAACAACTGGAGGGATTCAAACCTGTGACCCTTGGTATGCTCTATGTAGTAGCTAAGGGCTCTTTTAACATACAAACTGTGTAGCCTCCTCTCTCCCGAGGAGAAATGGTCAGTGAAGAAAACGGAGAGATATAGACTGGTTGAGGTGGAAATCTGAAACCACTTTAGGCAAGAACTTTCTGTTAGTTCTAAGGACCACTTTATCTCTGTGAAAAGAGATGAAATCAGATTCCACTGACAGGGCTTGCAATTCACTGATACGTCTGGCAGAAGTAATGGCTACCAAAAACACAGTTTTCCAAGTCAAGTACTTAAGCTCTGCTGAGGACAAAGGCTCAAAGGGGGGTTGCATAAGCTATGCAATGCAAACATTAAGGTCCCAAGCAGGAGCAGGATCCCTAAAGGGGGATTGGTGTGAAGCAATCCCTTGAAAAACTTATAGAATACAGGATGGGATGACAGAGAGAAAGACTTGCCTACCAACAGGAAATCAGAAACAGCTGCCAAGTGTACCTTGAGGGTAGCTGGTCTGAGACCTAGGCCATTAAGATGGACCATATAATCCAGAACCGTAGGTAATTCAGTAGAGTCTGAAGAAATATTCTTCTTAGAACACCAAATGCTGAATCTTTTCCATTTGGAGTTGTAAGTCATTCTGGTGGAAGGCTTTCGAGAAGCCTTAAGGATATCCAGAACCCCTTGGGAAAGTTGCAGATCTGCAAACTCTAACTCTTCAAAAGCCAAGCCTTGAGATTGAGAGACTGAAGATTCGGGTACCAAATCCTCCCCTGAGAGGATGTTAACAGATTGTAATTCCTGGGAAGAGACAGGGGAAGATGGACTGTTAGGGACAGTAACAAGGGATACCATGGCTGTCTGGCCCAGTCCGGAGCAATCAGAATCACTTTGCATGGTTGTGACCTTATCTTGACTAACACTCTGAACAGGAGAGGGAAGGGGAAAGCATACAGAAATTTCCTTCCCAGTTCAGAATCAAGAGGGGACTGAGCCCAAGACTGGGGGTCTGCAACAAAAGAGAGGAAGTTGGTGATTGTCTGGGGCTGCAAAAAGATCCATTTCTGGAGTGCCCCATCTTGAGAAAATCACTTTCAAAACCAGAGGATCTAGGGCCCATTCGTGATGGCCCTGGGATATTCTGCTCAGTGCATCTGCTAGGACATTGTCCTTCCCTGTGAGGTGAACTGCTATCAGAGAGGTTTGCAGGGAATAGGCCAGGGACCACAACTTCATTGCTTCTGTGCACAAGGCCATAGACCGAGTGCCTCCTTGCTTGTTGATGTACCACATGGTGGTGGTGTTGTTGTCTGTTCTGACCTGAACCACCTTGTTCTGTACAGAGTTGGAAAAAGCTTGCAGTGCCAGAAACTCTGCTCGGAGTTCCAAGATATTGATGTGAAGCAGAGATTCCTGAGGTGACCACAGTCCCTGGGTGGTAAGATCCCCCCAAATGGGCTCCCCAGCCCAGCAGGGAAGCATCTGTGGTGAGTATCACTGAATGAGACTGAGTGACAAATGGAACCCCTTGTCTCAAATTGTCCTGATCCTGCCACCATTGCAAGGCTTGGATCAGGGTTCGAGTCACTGGGATTAGTTTGGTAAGGGAATCCTTTCTTTGGGACCAAAAGGCTCTTAAGTGGAACTGAATGTCCCTCATTTGGAATCTTGCTCCCTGGACCACTGCTGTGGAGGCTGCCATGTGGCCCAGTAGCTGAAGGAAATGCCTTGCTGGTCGAGACACCTGAAGGGTGAATGAAGAGGCCAGTTCCATAAGGGTCCTTGCCCTTTCTAGGGGAAGGAAGGCTCTTGCCTTTAGCGTATCCAGTTCTGCACCTATGAAGGTGAGGAGTTGCACTGGTTCGAGAACTGACTTTGGTAGGTTGAGAAGGAATCCTAAAGAAGTAAGCACTTGCTGGGTCACTTGCAGACGTGACTTGACTTGGTCTGGAGACTGACCTACTATAAGCCAGTCATCCAAGTATGGGAAAATGGAAATCTTTTGTCTTCTTAGGAAGGCGACAACTACTGCCAGGCACTTTGTGAAGACCCTTGGGGCAGACGTTAGGCCAAAGGGCATTGCTCTGAATTGACAGTGGCCTGAGGGCAACTCGAACCTGAGGTACTTTCTGTGGGAGTACCAGATGGGAATGTGAAAGTAGGCATCTTTGAGGTCCAGGGAGGCTAGCCAGTCCCCTGGCCTTAAGAGGGGGAAGGATAATTCCCAGAGTTACCATTTTGAATTTTGGCTTTAAAAGATGTTTGTTCCAGGTCCAGGATGGGTCGCCACTCTCCTGTCTTATTGAGGGTTAGGAAGTACCTGGAGTACAATCATTTGCCCCTGTGCAGGGTGGGAACTTTCTCTATAGCTCTGAGAGCTAGGAGAGAAGAAACCTCTGCCTCTAGGGCACGGGTCTCTGAGAGATTCGAAGGTGGGAAAGATCTGGCTCTCATCTTGAGAATTTTTTGAAGCTGAGAACCAGTCCCTGGCTTACTACTTCCAGGACTCACTTGTCTGATGTAAGAGACATCCAGTCCTGGACAAAGTAAGCCAGCCTGCCCCCTACAGGTATAGGAGAATCGACCCGGGCAGACCCATCAGGGTGTCTACTTGGCAGGGGATTTAGGCTGAGGGGTGGATGCTGGCCTGCTCATCCCCCTTCTGCCTCTCCCTCTAAAGAACCCCCTCTGTTGAAAGGGTGAAGAGGCCTGTGCTTGGTAAAAAGGCCTATGAAAAGGCCTGCCCCTGCCCCTAGATTGCTGCCTCTGAGGAGTTGCTTGCCTTTCTTTGGCCTGAGCACTCCTATAAGTGGTCCTGTACTCATCCATCTTTTTCACGCAATCCTCTGTCTGCTCCCCAAACAGAGAATTACCCACCACAGGAAAATCCATGGCCTTAGCCTGGGTGTCCCAGAGAGGCTATACATCTGAGCCAAGCCATCCTCCGAAGAGCCACAGATGTAGCCATGACTCTTGATGACACATCATTGGAGTCCAAAGCAGCATGAAATTGTACCTTTGATGCCTCAATCCCATCAGCAGCCACCTCCTCCAGCTCCTTGGCCCGCTGGGGGGAAGCCTGCTTAGCCAGTGCCAGTACAATGTCCCACCTGGACTTCTGGTACTTGGCTGTATAGGCCATATAATTCGCCTGCCTGAGTCCCAAGGAAGAGGCCATGTACTGTTTTTTTGCCATGGCATCAATCTTCCTGGAGTCTTTGTCTGGGGGTGTGAAGCCAAGGGAATGTTTGCCTTGTCACAGGCAGCAGCCTGCACTACCCCAACATGGCTGCATTGCTGGTATAAAAACTCTGTATCTGAGCCTGATAGTGTATACCTCTTGTTCATCCTTTTGTCAACAGGAGGTATAGAATTGGGAGACTTTAGGATTTTTTGTGTCTGCTTCCCAAAAGATTTGTGAAGGGGAATAGACAGTCTCCTGGACTCTGGGATGCCCATCATTTCCCCATAATCAAGCTCTTATTGGTCCTCCATTGCCTCCTCCATAGGAAGCTGAAGGGTTTCAGCCACCTTTCTGTAAAACAGAAAGTGGGAAGGGGACTCAGAAAGCCTAGGAGGGGATACACCCGAAGGTCTGTCTGGGGAGATGTCCGGTTCCACAGGCTCATCTAGACTTTCACCATCACCATCATCATCTTCAAACTCCCCCTCCTCCTCAAACTCCGGTTCATAAAAATCTACAGGGGTATAATCTTGAACTGGGGGAACTGACCGAACCAAACCCCTGCCAAAGGTGCTGGATCGGTCGGAACCAAGCGAGCGATTCCACAATCGAATCGTTTTGGCTATTTCTCGGTGGTCGGAACATGAACTTTGATCCAAACCAGTTTATTTCTTATGCTTTTTTTGTAGGAACCGATCCCTCAGGATCGGCTCTCCTCCTGCGCGAAGAAGTATCGCCTGGTCAGAGGGCACTCCTTCTGGTTCGGTTGGAACTGAACCAGGCTGGCCATCCAGGTCAGCGGACTTCTCGGCCTCCTTTTCCCTCAGTCTACCTAATCTCTTTTCAAGGGTAGATTTAGGAAATTTTTTACATATTTGGCAGTCTGTCTCAAGGTGTTCAAACCCCAGACAATAAACACAGGTGGTGTGGGGATCGGCCTTAGCAAAGACCTCCCCACACTCACTGCAGTGTTGAAACCCAATGGGCCCGTTTTTTTCTTGGGTTTCTCAGACATGGCCAACCTAACCAACTTACCCTTTTTATGGCAACCGCCAGGCAAGACTCCCTTATCGGTTCCTAACCGTGTCATGGGTATTGGAAAAAAACGTTCAAAACACATTTTTTTAGAACCGATAAGGACTGGTAACCACACACTAAAGAAAAACACAAGGAATCACTAAAAATGATCGGTTCAGCCGGACCAATCTAACACTTTTACAATCTCCACACAGAAAATCATAACAAAACCATCTAGTACTCATGGTACTCAGACAGAGACTGAACCAACTATGCGGAATAAAATTTCGGTTTAAAACCGACACTTTAATCGACTTTTGAACCGAGCAGCAGGAGAAATCTCCAGAGCAACTGTTCAGTGAGGCGGAGTAAAGAATCTGATGGTTTAGATTCAAAGGGAAACAGGCAGAGAGCTCAACCGAGCTCAAGCTCAGCATTCTATACCATACATAGAAAAGTTAACCCTTTGTTCTCCGGGGCAGTTTAAAGGTTGGAGCTAACTGCAATAGTCAGAATACAGCAAGACTTCATGTTGTTTGAATTAAAAACAACAACAAAATATGGTGCAACTTGCTCGTAGCAACTATTTGCAGGGCAACAAAAGATTTTAATAAGTCTCATGCCAACCATTCTGAAAGAGGTGGAGGGTCAGGTGTTCTCCAGTGTTTTAAAATAATGTTTTTTTTTGCAGATACAAAGGCCGCATGCAACCATAATATTTGACCTCTAAACAGATTTAATACGCTCTAAAGCGATGCCTAACATAACAGATTTGGCAAAGATACTGAGGTAATTTCATTATCGGGGTACAGGAATTCAAAACGTTATCCCCCCAAAAATCATGATTTAGTGCAAGACCAGATGATATGTGTTACTGAACCATCATTCAATAAACATCTCCAACAGGTATCATCATTCGAGATACCCAGTGCAACCAATTTACATGGAGAGTAATGTCACGGCACCTATGGGTGATTCTGTATTGCGTTAGCTTCTCCTCAGATTCTCTACAAGCACCAAGATTGGCATTCCAGCTGGCATTCCACTCTTTTATGAGTTATATCTACTCCCTCATACAGTAATTCTGAACTAGCACAGGTTGTTTGGAATGAACTTCTGGAGTTGTGCTTAAAGGGACACTAAACATTACAGGGGTCACTCAAATTGTGAACGCCCATGAAAAGATCTTTCAAATGAGGTACTGGGCTTACCTGTAGGGGACAGGAGTCTTGAGATATAAATAGCTAAGTAATGCATAAAACAGATCATAGCACCAGCCATTTCATGCAGTCTTAAAAACAGGAAGTGATGTCAGTGAGGGGCTAGCTCTATGTTGTTAATTACAGCTTGCCCCTCAGTGACATCACTTTCTGTTGTAAGATTACATGAAATGGCTGCTGCCTTGTTTTGATTTTCAGATGATTTAAAGATTCATATCTCAGGATATTTGATATTTGACACCTACAAGGAAGTCAAATACCTCATTCAGCATAATTGTTCATGGGCGTTCACAGTTTGAGCATTCCCTGCAATGATTAATGTCCCTTTAACCTCAGGATGTTTCTTCTGCTGTACCTGCCTACTTTTGCGTTTCATGTTAAGGTCAGGTTTAATCACCAACAAGGGAGTGCAAACCTGTTTATTTAAGAAACAGAATGTGACTTATTTCAGTAACTGAATAATAAAGCAGTGCATTGTCAGAGAGCCTTGGGTCTTGTCTAGGGCCCATTTAAAATGTTGTACCGATCTCTCAGCAGCCTCTGTAGATGCAAGAGAGCACTGTACAAGGGCATTTTAGAGTGCATGATCACATTTTGCCACAAAAAATGTATGAAACGTACCAAAGGTGAATTGTGGCGAATGATTACAAGATATTTTTTTCTGTTGTCTTTACCTGTACCAGAGATGGACTGTGCAGCAATCAGTAGTAAGGACATTTGCCATTCTTTATCTGTAAGATCTATATGTACTCTCCGCCACAGTCTCACAGCCAACTTTCGTAGGTGAAGCGCTACTAAAGTAATAAACTAAATGCATCCAGAAATGACACTTACAACTGGGTAACACACTTCACTCTCAATATTCTCGGGCATCCATACTACCACACCGGTTTGAAAGCTGCAGTGCTTGATACAGTGAAAAAGATGTCCCTGTACCTCCTTATTCTATTTTGGATTGCCCTTTTTCTTCTGTCGTATACAATGACCATTTCACCTGTTGAGTCTGATTTATCATTTCTTCAAGAACTGAAAAATAAAGATTAAGTAAAAAAAAACTGAACTGATCCCTTTAATAAGCATAAGTTCATTTTTTTTTTCCTGTCAACTCTATTTTTACACCTTCCTCAGGGAACTCTCTCCGGCATCCCCACCACCTCCTCCAGGCTCTACCGCCTACCTGAAGCACCTCCTACTCCTCGCACCAGCCCAACAGACCCCCCGGCCCTGAACCTCCTGAGGTGGGGACACCCTATTCACCCAGGGCACTCTATCTACAATCAAGCAAGTCGGGCTGGGCAACCAGCAACGGACAGGAGAGAACCCGGTGTACTGCAGTGTGGCCTGGAGGGGCAGAGTGCCTTTGCCTATCCCCGAGGATGGGATTTTTCATGTAAGGTTTCCCCCAGAGTGCAGACGTGCAATGACGTCTGTACGACTAGGTCGCTGACGCCCGCCGCCACTCCGCCCCCATTTCTATGGCTCAGCACCAGTGTTACCCCTGATCTCCACCAGAGGTCTGTACTGCACCTAGCAGGTCCCGGATCCCACCCCAGGAGAGGAGAGCAGTCCCTTGGAAGCTCAATCCTATCCCACCCCTGCCGAACCTAGATCGCCCAAGCTCATTCCCAAACCCGGGTCAGCGGCGTAGCATGAGGTGTGGCATCCAGTGCCTGAGCGCCACCGGGCTGGACCATTTTTCATTTTTATCCAGGAGGTGGACTGGGCACAGCTCTTTTTCAGCCACGCCTGCCACTGAACAACATGTAAACAGATACAGCCAAACGTAATAAATACATTCACATACAATTACAAACATTTTCGTTCTCTAAAAATGTAAACAGCCTTTGCCTAAAGTGCATTACGCTTTGTGCCCCTTTTGCCAAGTGAACAGCTGGCTATTTTATATATTACATTTTAATATGTTTGTGTTTGCTTTATACTTTTTTTTTTTTTATGCTCCCTTCCGGCTCCAGGCCGACCTCTCCTTCAGGCCACCAATGCCCTCTGAGCTGCACTGCCTCGGATCAGCCACCTCTTCACCCCCATATAGCAGCCCCCCCCGGGTGACCCCCATACGTAACCCTTCGCCAGGTGGGTTCCTCCCCTCCGAGGGGGATGGTGCCGGTGGGGGCAACCAGCGCCAAACCTGTTCTGGGGTGTTGCTGGGGATGGTGTGTACATTGTCCTTGGACTCGCTGCTACGGGAGCTGGCGAGCATCATCCAGTTGGCTATGGGGCTCTTTTTCCTGTTTGCTCCCCGGGGGGCGTGGTGTGCCACAATGTAAGGCTGACACCAATGTTCACCACGCCTCCTTAGTGAGTGGGACCCTGCGCATTGCCGTGCCCCCAGCCTCCGCTAGGAGTCAGCAAGCGCTGGGTCACGTCTCTGCTCTCCCCCCAAGAGAAGGTGAGCCATCAGCCGACGCTCAAGCCCTCTCTCCCCGGCCGGCCCTCGTTTTATACTTTTAATATAAAGTACGGTAGTTGTTTTTGCAATAAATTTAGAACTGAATCGATTCCCGGTATCATGATATATGAAAATCCAGATCACTTAGGAGCTTGGTGTATTTCAATGAGAAACTACAGATTTAGTTTTATCTTTTTCCAAAGAAACAGACACTTTTTTTTTATTATATTTTATTGATTTTAGCAGCTTATTACAGTACCAAATGCAATACAAAGATGCATTCAGAGGTAGTACAAAGGAGAAAATTGCTGATAGTAAGCAGACATTACTAAATACATTCAGAGTTCAGCTCTGTATAATCTCAAACATATTTTGGTTATCTATTATAAACCTGAATAATATGCTTATGTTGACGGTTGTCATACAAAAATAATGGCAGTAGAGGGGGAAATGTTACCTTTCCCACTGATGTTTAACTTAAGTAAAATATCCAATCTCCCCCTCCCCCCCCAGTAGGCTCGGGTGTCCCATAAACTTTTAGATATACTAATACATACTTAAGGAACAAAGTCCCCATATTGCCCTAATTGATACAGTACCCAAGTTCTCCATCGGTTATCAAATGCAGAGATCCTGTTGTTCAGTTTTGCTGAGATCCTTTCACGACTGTACATTTCATATGTCAATATTTCCAAGCCTCTTTGGCTGGACTCTGGGTGGAAAGCCATAGACGAGTTATGATTTTTTTTGCCGCTAGTATTAATAGGGATAACATTTTAAAAAGTGACCCCTGAACCTTAATTCCCATCGGAGGTATTGCTGTCAATATAAAGGTCGAGGTAAGTATCTCTGGCCTCCCATATACAGGTATAGCATTTAACTCACCTATGATGTCTTGCCAGTATCCTAGTATATACGGACATGACCAAAAAATATGTTCCATCCCTGCCTCCCTCTGCCCACATCCCCTCCAGCAGCTTCCATATCTATGCCCCTTAAACTTAGCCATGATTTCGGGGGTTCTAAAATATCTTACTCTGGCTTTCCAAGCATATTCCCACCAATATGTATTGGAGGAGATTCTGGAGTATAGTGTGGTTGAAATTTTTCATTGCTCCAGATCCAATTCCAAGTTTATATCCTTTGACCACTTAATTCTAACATAATCCAAATATGTTGTGTCATATGCCCTTAATGCGGAATATAAGTTCCCAATGACATGTTTGTGGGTCTGTCCTCTCAGGTGAAATATCACCATCTGGAGCAGTAGAGAGGGAGATTTGGCTACAGCCATTATATTTTCCTCGAATGGTGACAGTGTATCCCTCAAGATCTTATAACAGTTATACTGATTGCTAGGGAGTTTATATTCTGTTTGCAGACATGAAAAAGAGTAAATGCTCATAGGACCTACTACTTGAAATGTGTAATGTAAATCAAACTTCTCCCAGTGGGAGATCGAGATCATACTTGGGTATCTTCTCTCCGAAGGAGATATAAGGGTTCTCCACATTTGTATCCAGCTGCTTAGAAATTTTGAAGTGAGGGTCATGAATTTAGAAAGTGGGAGACATCTCAGAGGGTTCCCCAATATATAGGGGGAAACATTCTCCAATCCATTTAGGGCTACTTCAATGTCTTTCCAATGTGTCTTATAATCAGTAGCTATGTGTAATAGAGATCCGTATGTGAGCTGCCTGAGCATATCTTTTCATGTTAGGCAGATTTAGTCCCCCTTGTGCCCTGAATAGTTGTAGTGTGGAATATTTCACTCGGGGTGCTTTACATCCCCAAATATACCTAGAGATTAATTTATCCCATGTTTGAAAATAAGTGTTGGTGGGGAGTGTTGGGAGAGTCTGTAAAAAAGAGCAGACGAGATAGTACGTTTTGCAAGATAGTTTCCACTCGTGGGAGAATCCCCATCAGAAGAAGGGCCCAGTTAGATAAATCTGATGTAATTTGTTGAGTAATAGGCTCACAATTCATCAGATCTAGGTGCAACATTTTATAAGGTATTTTAATACCTAAGTATCTCATCTCCACCCTATTCCAACGGAATGGGAATTTCATTTTTAAAGTTAGGGAAGGTTTAAAAGAGTAGGTCAAGACTTCCATCTTGGTATCATTAATCTTATAACCTGTTAACCCACTAAAAATAGCTAATTGTGCCCAGACTGCTGGTACCAATGTCTCCAGGGAGGTAAGTGTAGGAACAGACACTTCTGTCAGCAATAAGTTGTGCCTTTTATATTGTGGTACAGCTGCATGATTTTACATCTTCTTTAAACTAAATAGCTTCTGTTTCTTCTTTCCAACAGAAATCTACTTAGGAAGAAATTATCAACTACTAAATAATTACAAAAGGCCACAAATGATCAAAAATCACATATTTGTATTATATTTTAGGGGAAGAAAGCTTTATTTTTCTAAACAAATTCTGCAAAGATATTTGCAGTTTCTGAGTCATGGCATTGTGTGTCCAATTTACAAACTGCAACTTTGAGTGTTTTATGATACTGAACTATTTCTGTTTGAATTCGCTGCTCTGTTTTGAGTGCTACAGAGGCCATTGTGATGTCATCAGGCATTGTTCAAGCTGCTGTCTCATTGGTTTAGGGTTCCTTTGTGGCCTGTATAAAGTAAGGATAAATGATTTATAGTGTATGATGAAACGTTGTTATGCACTGAATTCCATCATTTTAAAAACAGTGTTATGCTGTACTAGCTACGTAGCTAGTGCAGCATAACAACTTGGAATGTGATTGCACATATTCCCCCCACTCGGCAGCAAGAGCTAGTCTGTTGGAGAAGTAAGTAAAAGCTAATGATTTGTGTCTGCGATGTTTTCCTCAAGCTGTACGGCAGCCAGTAGCATCATACACTATAAAAAACAATGGATACCGACTCATTGTTCAAGCTGCTGTCTCATTGGTTTAGGGTTCCTTTGTGGCCTGTATAAAGTGAGGATAAATTATTTATCTTTCTTTAAAATACTTCAGTGGCTAAAACAAATCATTTCTCTGCAAGGCCTGACTCTCACGTACATTGTATAAATAGGGGATGTATATGATGAGTCGCTCTCAGATATGGTTTTTATCTTTGAGTGGTCAGTGACGCTTGACCTTCACAAGTGGCGAAGCCAGAAGTGAGGTTTATGAGGTGACTGACCACAAATGTTGATAAAAATGATATCCAACAGCTGGCTTTCAGATGTCCAGTTTATACAATCTAATTTATGATTACAGAAACTGCAGATGCCACGTGGTTCAGCAGAGCATGAAACGCTATGCTTAGGGTGGGCACAGAGTGACGTACTACACAGCAAGAAAATGAGATGTCGTACCCAGCTAACCAAATGAAAAATGTATCTAGCTAGCTAGGGTTCTGTGCCTTTGATAGCATTTTTATCTTAATGAAAAAAAACAAACAAAAAAAAAACACGCTAATGTACATTGTATATAAAGGTATCCCTACATAGTTTTTCCCCAAGACATGCATTACTACAGTACTACTTGAAATGTTATACGGCAGGGGTTCTCAAATGGTGAGGCCAGCCTCCCTTGGGAGGCCCCAACCTGTTCCAGGACAGGCCCAAGCAAGTTTGAAAAAGTAATGTATTTAAACTTTGAGTTTGATATATTTTGTGTGAAGGGATGAAGCAAACTGAAAGGTGGCAATAGTAGGCAAAATTAATGTATTTATTTAAAAATCGGTGACAAGGGAAGGTGAATGAGTTGAGGCTCATTTCAGGTGTACACACGAAGGGTACAGAGTGGATACATTTCAAAAGGTAATTGCAAAACAGTCAAGCAATACAAAATGAACAACAGTGCAACAAATAGGAACATTGAACAATCAGTGAGTGGTGGTAATTGATCAATTTGTAGACTCGTGGCAGAACAGCCCAAATACAAGGGTTGAGCATAGAGTGCTAGAGCAATAGTAAGAGCAACATATACTCTCCTGAGAAGTTAGCAGAGCAAGGAAGAGGAGAGGCAAGGTATGTAGGAAGGTTATTCGAGATAGACAGAAAGCAGAGAAAGTAGTCTGACCCCAAGAAGGCACTGCAGCAAGTGGTAACAATGGTTCAAAATTCAAAATAGTGGAGCAAGTAGACTGGCCTGTTGGGGGGATGGTTATTTATTTTATATTTTATTCAAATAACACCTTTGACACAGGTGCTCTTTTTCAAAGGTTCCACGTCACTATAAGACAAAGAACTGAATGACAGCCAAGTACTCAAAGGGGTTTCAATTTATTCATGGTGTACTGTGTAAAGAACAGTGTGTTATTTTTCTTTGGGGAGGCCCAATATTATTTCATTTTTTGGGGGAAGGCTCAAGATCTTTTCTGTGGATTTGGGGAGGCTCACTGTGACAAAGTCTGAGAGCTATTGTTATACGGAATATGCTACTGATATGCAGCCAGAACCAGTGTCCACCTCTGTAACCTAGCTGCTGCCAGTGAAGACATTCCTGTCTTGGATCCTAGGATTTTAATGAGCCCATGATGCCTACAGAAGCACTTGGTAAAACATCGTATTTGGACACAGTTCAGCTCATATTTCACATTTGCTCTGTATTTCTCCTCCCTATTATTTGTTACAGAGGTTATATGCGTGACAACAGGATGTCTGCTTATTAAATGTTCATCAGCTTCTATTCCTCATTCCCTACTCGATGGCATAAAACTCTGCTTGTGACATCACAGTGATTCCCATGACAAGAGTCTGTGATGTCACAGTAGAGGAGTATGACTTCAAATTGGGAATATGCTATATGGGAAGATGAACTCTAAGAGATGAAGATCCAGTTATTGTGCAAATTTCCTCAGTAATAGACAAAGGAGAGGAAAAATCTGTGAAAGCTGGTGGGCCGGCCGGGGGGAGTTAGGCTTGAGCTTCCCACGACAGCTCGCCTACTCCGGGGAGGGTCAGGCTATAGCCCGAACACTTGTCTGACTCCGAGCGGAGGCTCGGAGTACTGCAAGCCCACAATGCTAGGGAAGGCTGCCCGACATACAGCATGGCCGTCGGCGCTCTGCGCCTTGGCGTCAGGGAGTCACGCTGTAGGGGTGGGGCAGAGGCGCCTGCCATGGCCCGGGAAGATGGAGCCTCGGAGACGTGCCCTCGATGTGCCTCCGCCCGCCTGGCGGCCCCGGACTGACGTAAATCTGATTGTTGGGGTAGGGGCTCTTCCCCATCCCCACTGGGGTAAACCAAAGCTCTATGGGGTTCCTGTGGGGTCATATGGGCAGGGTGGAAGGCAGAGGGATGTCTACCTTGAGGCTTCTGAAGGGTCGGGGATGGCAGGCAGGAAGGAGGAAAAATAGTAATTTCAAAAAAAAAAAAAAAAAAAATTTTTGTGAAAGACATAGAAATACAAACTGCATTGTGTCTAAATATGAGGTTTTCCACAGTATTCCCTGTTGCATCGGTAACTCTTTAAAGCAACAGTACATGTATGCTTTTTGGGACTTTTGCATAGTGAAAAACAAATGAAAGTTTGTGCAGCCCTGTAACTCCTCTTCTGACCAACAGTTTGCCTGCAGGTGATATAATGGGTTGTTGCAGATATTAGGAGTCTGGCTTTGAAGAGCAGAGTCATGTTCAGCTTTCTCACAGTTTGATGAATAATGCCCTATGTTTCTAAACTATCTCAAAAATAATTTTTGTTTAAAGAGCAGCTGACACCTTCGGGTAAACTGTAACAAACCATAATATTTAGACACAGTTCAGCTTGTATTTCACATTAGTTCTGTATTCCTCTTCTCCATTATTTAATACTGATGTAATTTGCATGAAAACCGGATCTTTGCTCCTGAAGAGTTCATCTATTCCTGTCGCTTTCTCCCTACCTGAGGTCATAATGCATTGCTTGTGACATCAGAATTACTCCCATGGCAACATATTGTGATGTCACAATAGAGGATTATGACTTGAAGTACAGAGTAAGCTATAGAGGCAGACAAACTCTGAGCTATAAAGATCATGTATTTATGTAAATTTCCTCAGTAACAAAGAATGTTGAGGAGAACACTATAGATTATATATGGGATACAAGTTGAATTGTACCTACATATTATGTTTTCCAAAGTTTTATTTGAGGTGTCAGCAGCCCTTAAATATTGGTATCCATATGGTGGAAAGCCACAGTCAGTAATATTCAGGAAATACTAGGGATCGCACTAGATAAAATATCTGATATATTTCTTTTACTAATACTACCTCCTTGAATCTCAATAAAGAACAGGAGACCATTTCTGCACTTTGTACTATGGCGACCAAGAGGATGATTCTGGAAAAATGGAATGTTCAAATTCTCCTGACTTTTGAAAATAAAAACGGCAGCTCATTGTAAAAGACACCACAAGCTCTAAAAGGTTCTGGCATGATGCAGGAGAATTTGACATTTGAGGTATTTGCTGGAAGAGTTGGAGTCTTTTCTCTCCCCATTCTAAGATTAGAATACATTTTCATTTTTTTTTAATAAAGCTTTTACCCCTTGGGCAACTCACTGATCCTGTCCCCACCTCCCCGGACCTCCCTGGAGCTGTTCCACCACAGCTTCCCCTATGGTGGGGCTGCAGAAGGAAGGGCCAGCCTCCCAGCGAGAGTACATATCCAGAGGTCCCAGGTGTTCAGATGGTGGTGCGGGTTAAGGTAGATGACAAGGGCATCATGTAGCCTGCAGGGGCATCTCTGTTTCCTCCCTTCACTTCACTGCAGTGGTGTAAGCATGCCTGTGTGAAGGCACGCACGCACGCACTACAGAATTGCGGCCCCTGCCATGAAGTCTCTCATGCCTGCACTAACACTGGGTCTTTATCTGGTGGCAGCCAAAGGCCAAGATGGCTTGCCACCTCTTCCCTGAGAGAAGAGCGCAGTCCCTGGGACACGTAAGCCTCTCTCCTCTGGCCGCCCCCAGCAACCTGAGTCTGTTCCTGAATCCGTGTCTCCAGTGTGACAGCCGGTGCCGTGCCAGTACTTCAGCCCTTCGCGCCAGCGTAAGAATAAGGTTTTAATGACCCCCCCCAGGAACTTAATTTAGGCAATAAACAGTCTGGTTGTGCCACTGCGTGTCTATGTTTACATAACTTATGATGTATTAATATGAACACAAATGGTATAAACTAACTTATCTATAGAGGAGTATAATGTGTAATCTATATCATGTTTGAGAAATCACCAAAAGTAGGTACGGTATATAAGAATATTTTTGTTTATTTGTTTGGGGATTCTTTTTCTCACTTTCACATAATGCTTCATGAATTACTGTAAAGGGCAGACAACAATCGATGATGGGCTAGCCAACCTGACGGCAGTCTGGCAGCACGTTTCACTGCCACACTGCAACCCCAACTCCCTGCCCTGGACCAAGAAGTACCAGATGTGCTGTGACGTAAACACGCTCATGCTTTGAGAAGGGGTGATCAGTGTGCCATGCTGTACCACCAGTTATTCCACCAGACGTTTAACAAATAAATCTCATTAGTACTGATTAGTCTGTCAGTAGTTTCTGGCATATTGAATTACAGAAGATTTAATGATATGACCAAATAGTTTATTCAAAATGTTTTCTGAGTTCCTGATCATACATTTGTTTTTACTTCTAAATTCTATCTGATGTATAATTTATATGTAATGTTTTGTTCTTCATGAATGTATAATTGTCCGACTATAGTGAAACTCTAATAAACTTTTTACTGCAAACATAAATAAATCTGACTGGCCAGCTGTGGCATGGTGGCTGTGCACTGTACAGTGCTTCTCACATGTGAGAGCCCCTGAAACCTACACTCAGGCCAGCTAGGGGTCGGGGATGCTGTGGAAGGGAGTGACTGGCGATAAAGGGAGTGATGGCATGGGACATAATATATCCCAAAGCCTCTGTGGTCCAACCAAGGCTGAGAACGTAGCTGTTTTCCTGCCCTCCTAACCCAGGGAAGGGTGCAGCTCAGATGACCCCAGTGTCAGAGTGTAGGAGTTGGGAGATCAGTGGGGTCAAAATAAGGGTTAGTCACCATAAAGCCTTTTTCAGCAAAGGAATGCTCTTTTGGCAAAAACATCCACATTCCCACTTTCTTTTCTTTCATTCCTAACCTCTGAGATTTTGACTTTTTAAAAGTTTCTGCTCCCGTGCCATGCCTGCCATGAAAAGATTAAATATCTTGGTATAATGGTGCACTGTTTACCATCAGAAACCCGTGGTAACACCATCCTAATAGATCCACAGCATGAATCTAGTATTTACACTCAACAGAAGAGATTTCAGAAAACTGCGAGTGGCGACCAACTTCAGTGACCAATTCATTATTTATAAAATGAGCTCTAAAAGCCATTTTAAAAATATTTAAGAAAACTAATAATACACTGAGGAAGAAGCCCTGCCTTTAGATGCCTGCAAAGGTAACTTTCTGCATCCTCCTGTCCCTGTCAGCCCCCCTCCTGACTTCTTCCTCTCTCATTTGGTCCCCCTTCACCATATGTAAAACTCCCCTAGATCAAGGCTAGTTGTGCTTTCACCTGGGGTCTCTTTCTACACTACAGCTAGCACTGTCTCCTTCCCCAACAGGCACGTCACACTTTATTGTATTCTTGTACGATTACCCACATATCTTTGTTTTAATCCACAGTTGTTAATTTACTGGGTTACCACATTTGCTCATACATCTGTGATGTTGCCTATGGGTGGGATATCCAAAGATGTTGCACCACCAATGTGCCCCGGCGTGATATTCAAATGGGCGGGTTGTGCTGTGCAACCCCGATGCACCGGGGCGCACCAGTAATGTATGTGGCGCAAGTGTGTGGGGTGTGCCCATGCATATGCAGCACATCCCGATATTCAGCCCAGGATGTGCGGCGCATATGAAGGCACAACCCCACCTTGCACCGCATGGGAGGGGCGCAATGTTGAGCCCGTCGAAACCTGGAACATGTCGGGGACACCCACAGGTGGGCTGCCATATTGCTGGGTGCAACACAGCAGCCACCTGCTGTGGGTGGCCACCCGACCTCCCAGGACACAGTCCACGAGCCCCTTGCCCAGGGGGCGACGTGCCCCCCCTCGCCTGTTCACAGGCATGTGAAAATGAAGCCCTGGTGGTCCAGTGGACCGTACCCCTTCGCCCGATCACGGGCATAGGTTAAATATCTCCCTGGTGGTCCAGTGGACCACAATCCCTTGCCTGATTGCGGGCATGTAAAGAATTAATCCCTGGTGGTCCAGTGGACCGATCATGTTCGCTCGCTCCCTTCCATGTAGTCCTCCGCCACCCTGCACCCCCCCCGGTCAGCAGCGGGCGGCAGCTTCCCGCCCGCAAGCAGCCCGCCGACTGACAACGTACTGTAGGGCTGCACGCCTCTTGTTCCACTGCATGGGCCAATGGATGTGTAGCCCATACTGCACTACACAGTCCCGACTTGTTACGTGGGCGGGTGGGTACCATCGACCACCAGGGGTTGATGAATGTCCGCGAGCGGGCAAAGGTGATCGGTCCGCTGGACCACCAGGGATTAATTCTTCACATGCCCACGATCGGGCAAGGGACTGCTGTCCACTGGACCACCAGGGAGTATTCCTATTCATGCCCGTGATCGGGCGACAGGGTTCGGTCCACTGGACCACCAGAGAGTGACTGTACATATGCCCATAATTTGGCAGGGGATAGCGGTCCACTGGACCACCAGGGTGATATATGACCTATGCCTGCGATCGGGCGAAGCAGTACAGTCCACTGGACCACCAGGGCTTACATATACATTTGCCCGCGAATGGGCATTTGGGTGCTGAGCCCACTGAGGGGCGGGGGGGCGTCAGTCCTCGGGATTGCGCAGCTTGGCAGAGCGCCAGGCGCAAGTCGCTGGGATCGGGTTAATTTGATGCAAATGGGGGCCATAATGACACGCAATGACCCCATTTGCACCTTGCATGCATAATGGCCCTATTTGCATGCCCAGTGCTGAATATCACGTTTGATGCGCCTAGCGCAACCACACTTACACTGGCGCATCCCCCTGCTCCCCACCTGCCACTTGCGCTGTTGCAGTGCCACTGCACCGTGCGTGCACCCTCAGTGCCATATTCTGCAGTGCTGAGCCATGGCGCAGCACCGTTGAATATTACCTGGACCATGCCCTGGCTCAGCCCAGTGGCGCTGCGCCCCTGCCTGGCACAGTCTGAATATCTAGCCCATGTAAACGCAATCTAATGTTTTGTCATTTTGAATCCGTCTGTTCTCCCCTTCCCCTCTCTCTCTCTCTTGGTTCACACCTGGAAACGAGTCTTAGCTCAGTGTGCCTTTCCTGGTTACTAATTTTTAAATAAGTAAATGAATAAAAGGACTTCAAAAATACATGTTTGTAAAAAAAAAAAAAAACTACATGATTTTTTTTTGCCAACTAACAAATACTGCTGTTTAAAAAGAGTAAGAGACTCAAACATCTGACTGACCTCTGCTGGTGCATCACAAAGGCTGCATTTAGGGCTTCAAGTAACCTGGTGCCACGAAATGCAATGTCATGCTATAAATAAGTAGGGCACCATGAGTTACGAAAATCCACAATGAAGTTAGTTTTATGGTAAAGACTTAACAGAGAGGTTGGCAAAATGTACTGCAACCCCTGAGCAAGACAGTGCCTGAAAATGTATTATCCTGTGCCACTTCTGCAATGAAAGTATATTACAGAAATGGGTACTCACTCATTACGGCAGACCATTAACATCTATTAGATATTTCAATAATTGGTCCTAAGAATGTATACGATGTTCTGCTGGTAATTCCTTCCAGTGAAATATTATGTATACTCTGTATTTTATTTATGCTGCAACCTCTCCAATGAGAACTACTGTGAAACTAGAAATTTCCACAGTAAAAGATGTTGAATTATTTTCACTGAAGTACTAATTATATTGAAAATAAACTTGCATTAATCAGAGCTATTAGCATTTTTTCTATTATAATAAATGTGGTGTAGCCACTTAGCGTTAAATTAAATTTACCCAACTATGGATGCCTCTGTCTTTGCGCTAGAATTGCTTTGTGTGAAAATAACTAGTTTTACAGTATATTTTCCAAGAAAAAAAAACAAGTAACCAAGCTAGTAATGGAATATTTTTACAATTTGTTTTTTCCCAGGATAGCCTAATTAAGATGCAACATACTATTTGCAGTGGGGGTCTTGACTTTAACACATGTTTAAAGCTGGGAGCAGTGTAGTGCTGGAAGGAAGTTAATCGAATTGCTCAAGGTCACAAGGCAAGTAAAAGTGGCTGTGGTGGGAGCTGAACCCAGGTCTCCTGGTTTCCAAGCCAGTACTCTATCTAACCACTGTAACAGAAAGAGGACATAAGCCGTGAACCTCCCCTCTTCCCTTTTCATTGGTCTGTCCACACCTCTCCAAAATCTGGACTCTTAGCAGCTAAAGGAAATCATTCTACCTGGAAAACCCTCTTCAGAGCATATCGGTATTCTGTATAAAAGTCCCAGTCATTTGCGCATGCCCATCTCCCAGAAAGTGCTTACCTTGCTATGGCAGGGGTCTACTAAAATCACTTGTGCAGCTCTTTCTCGCTCTCTCTCAGCCAAGTCTGTTGCTTCCCTCCCCTGCGATGAAGGCCTTTATAGTGGAGCTTAAAGCAGACAAATATTTGATGATAGATTAGCAAATAGGGACCTAGTTTGTTTTAGCACCCAGCAACCAGGGAACACTGGAAAAAGGGAATCGGAGAGGCGGAAGGTAAGCTACATCTTAATGGCCTGTTTGCCAGGGGATTCTCAAGTGTCTCTAACCCTGCAACCTCCCCTCACAGCTGCCAGATAGCCATATACACCTTTCCAGAGGTCCCTCTTCACCAGAGCTACTCTGTAGGTCCTCCACTGGGCCTTCTCAGATAAGCGTGAAATTGTATTTCATGCTATTTTGACTCCTGGAGTAGGTATCTTTTAAAGAGCATAGCCCTTATCACAGTCCTTGTTTGAACAGGACTTGTGCCCCTAATGAGAAAGAAAACTTGCTTTACAATATCAGCCCCTCCCTGCTGGGAAAGCCACAGCTGTAACTGGGAGGGTGTTTAATCCAGTGCTTAGAGCAAACAGCTTTGAACCTGGAGATATGAGTTTGAATCCCACCAGCATCACTTACCAACTGTAGGACCTTGAGCAAGTCACTTAACTTCCCTGTGCTTAACTCTCTATAATCTCTCTCAAATCTCCCTGTGAACCTAAAATGGCAGCAACATTATTTCCCCTCCTTCTCCTGGATTGTAAAGTGCTTTGGGATACAGTTTATATGAAGTTACTATATGATCTCTGCTGAACTATAAAGTGCTTTGGGATGTAGTTTGTATGATATGTTCTACAGATCTAGATATGGATATACAAAACCCGATATTCTTACCCCAGGGATTCTTCATCATCTGTTGACGTGTGCAGTATGCCAGCTAGGTCAAGCTGCCCCGGATAGGAGGAGTCAATGTAAATGAGCAAGTACACTGGCCAATCAGAAGAGACAGAGAGTGCTGCCTGCAGTCAGCCTGAAGGACCTCAGAACTTTTTTTCTGCTGATCTGGCAACACTGCCCCAGAGCTCTCTCTCCCTCTTCTATACCTTCAGAGACCTTCCCGTGAGCTTTTTTCCTTCATTTGAGTGCTGCCTTTACATTTGTAAGGTATTTATTATATTTTTTACACAGTTTTTCCGCAGTCACGTTTTGGTTTCCTGCAGCCGCAGACTTTTTATGGATTTTCCCGCTTTGGCATCATTTCTGAGGTAAAAGTTTACCACATTTGCATTAAATCCATGGTTTTCTTATTTTCCTTGATAGTTTTTAGTGTACAGTGTTATTTTTTCCATGTTTGCACAGCTTTTTTCTGTTCTAAATCGTGCTTTTGTGATATTTTGTTCCCGCACTCACGCCTTTTCTGGGATCACTCTTCAGCTAATTTAAAGTATTCAGTCAGTATCTAGAGAGTTTCTCTGTATTATCTTTAAGGGAAACCTCTATTTGTTGTGCAGTGGGCTTCTGTTGGCAAGAGGTGGGGAGGTTGGTACTGTCATTCCTTTCCACTATTGTGAAAAAAAAATTAGAAATAAGTTAGATTCTTAATTGGACATATATTTGCTTATTGCTTTTGGCCAAACACAAATTAGCATGGCCACCCAGTCTGCCTCCTCTAAAAGTGCTGAGGGGGGTACCTCAAGTCAAGATAAAAATATAGATAAGTCCTCTAAGGACCCTACTGAAAATAAGTCCGATAAAAGTAAAAATTCTAGCCAAGCCTCTAAAAGACATAGTGAATGGGGTTCGTCCCTGCTAAAAAGACGAAGAAAGATAACAACACTGCTGCCCCTCCCCCTGAAAGGCCTAGGGAGACATCAGTGGTAGACAAAGATATGCTCTCTGCAAATGAAATGGCTAAAGCTTGGCACATATGTCAGACTTTACAATCTACGGGCAATATTTTCTAGGCTCCTTCAGGGCCTAGTACCCCTCTCCATGACTCTGGGTACACCCAGGGATGTTATTATGAGGAAGAGGATGATGAGGAATTTCCACAAGGTGACCCCTTAGATCAAGGTGGTTACCCAGGTAGCGACTTACCAGATAGCAACGATGAAGTCTCTTTTCCTTTTTCCTTTTGTTAAACAAATGGTGAACTTCCTCTCCAGGACGACACCGAACAAGAAATGGAGGAGGACTATGTAGACATGATGGATCATATTCCTTCAAAAAGATTGATCTTGCCCATATGTAATACACTGAAAAGAGCAACTTTTAAAATTCTGGAAACCCCTTCGGCAGCTTCAGGGGTGGACAGAAAGACTGAGGGGGGAAATACCAGCTTGCGAAACAATCTGCTGACTCTCTCTACTCACACTCAGACCACAAATGGGTAGGCCAGGTGGCAGCCTGTAACAAAGCTAATGTGCCACTGTCTGCTCAGCCTCCAGAAAAAGAGTCAAACAACTGGATTTCATGGGTAAGAAATCCTATTCTGCTGCTTTTTGCTATTACGCTTGTCTACTTACATGGCATATGCAGCTAGGTATCAGAGAGCATTACTGAAATCTATCCTGGCTATAGTGCAACATGGGGGAGACATGATGCTCAGGGATGTCACTGAAATGGTTAAACTGGCCATAGAAGCTACTAAGTACCAGTTTCACATGGGCGTGATAATAAAGACACAGCCTCGAGGGCCATGGCACAGGCCATTTCACTCAGGCGCTTTGCTTGGTTAAGAAGTACTAATCTTACACAGGATACCCAACTACAAGCTCTGGATTTTCCTTGTGAGACTAATTCCCTTTTTGGGGAGCAAACTGAGGATTATGTGAAAAGAACGGATGAGTACAAAACTACTTACAAGATTAACTCAGCCAAAGAGAAGCCACCGCCCAGAAATCTCAAAACGGGGGTAGGGGCAGTGGTTATTTTCCTCAGGCATTCTATCTCATGTCAATGCCCTTTCATTTTTTCCCAGATGAGTTTTTTTCAAGGGAAGAGGCAAGAGAGGCCAGAGGAGAGCCATCTCCACTTCTGTCCCCTCTACTCAAACCAGACAACAGTCCTCCTGACTCCTTTTTGGTCGCCTCCCCTCTCCCAGTCAGGGGCAGGCTCTCCCACTGCCTCAATCACTGGTAACTCATCATCACAGACAAGTTGGTCGCGGAGGTGGCGGGCCAGTGCCTATCTCTTCAGTTCAAAAAAATGTCCCTCCCTTCAAGGCCCCAAGCTCTCAAAACCACTAACCCCAACAGAAAAATTGCTGTTGGAGGTAGAAGTGAAGAACCTTTTGGAAGTTAAAGCTGGTACTTCCTTACTTTGAAGAAAAATTGGGAGTGGCGACCTATTCTGGACCTAAGGTACCTGAACAAGCACCAGGTGAAATCAAAATTCAAAATGGTGACCTTAAATCAGGTCATTCATTCTCTAAAGCAGGGGGACTGGCTAGTCTCCCTAGAGCTGTAGGACATCTATTTCCACATTCCAGTCGGGCAGTCCCACAGAAAATTCCTCAGATTCTGGCTGCCTTCAGTCCATTATCAGTTCGCAACCATGCCTTTCAGACTAACTTCTACTCCCAGGGCCTTCACCAAGTACCTGGCAGTGGTTGCAGCTCATCTCAGAAGACAAGGGATTTCTATTTTTCCCTACCTGGATGACTGGCTAATAATGGCCAATTCCCCAGAGGCAGTTTTAGAAGCTCTGATCCAGACAGTAGATATCCTGTAGTCTTTGGGCTTCCTCATCAACAAAGACAAATCCCATTTTCAGCCTGCCCAAGTGCTGCAATTCACAGGAGTAGAGCTCAACACACTGCAGGGGAAGGCTTTCCTTCCTGTAGACAGAATTCAAAACTTTCTCAGCTTATTAAATTCCTTCACCCTGGGTCAGCCAAGGCTGGTCAGACACTTCCTCAGACTGCTCGGTCACATAGCCTCAATGACTGCAGTAGTCCCAAGCACCAGATTCCCGAACAGGGACATTCAGTATTACATCAGGTCTCACTGGTACCAGAAAAAAGGATTCCTTTGCAAAGCTAGTGTCAGTCACAAAAACCCTTCTTCTGGCTCTAGACTGGTGGAAGAAAACAGAAAACCTCAGGGTAGGGGTTCCTTTCCAGATTCAACAACTCTCCCAGGTCTTGACAACAGATGCCTCCCTCCTAGGTTGGGGTGCCCACCTAGGAGACTAATCCGTAAGTGGCACATGGATGACCAAAGAGTCCACACTCCACATCAACCTCCTGGAACTCAGAGCAGTGTGTTCTTGGCCATCAAGGCTTTCACCCCACAGCTCAGAGGACAAGCTGTCCAGATAAGAACAGACAATATCACTGCCATGTTCTATATCAACAAGCAAGGGGGCACAAGGTCAACCAACCTCTGCACAGAGGCAATGAGAATTTTGGTCCTTGGCTTACTCCCTGGACATGTCTATGTTGGTCATTCATCCTCCAGGCAAGGAGGACACTTTGGCAGATGCTCTAAGCTGCATCAGTCATGGTCAACATGAGTGGACCCTGAACAAGCAGGTCCTTGCCACAGTTTTCAGAAGGTGAGGGTTCCAGACCTGGACCCATTTGCGTCCAGCCTCAACCACCAAGTTACCACAGTACTGCTACAGGCCCCCAGCTTTGGGGACCACCCCAGTAGACGCTCTGACTCTGAATTGGACAGGGAGGTTTCTGTACCCTTTTCCTCCTTTCCTCGAGTCCTTCTCAAGCTCAGTGATCAGCCAGCAACCACAAGACATATGCTTCCAAGTGGAAAAGGTTCTCTCTGTGGTACAAGGACATAGAGCCCTTGCAGGCTACTCCTCCTATCCTCTTGGATTATCTAGTTCACCTTCAGGCGGAAGGCCTTAAAGCTTCATCCTTGAAAGTGGATCTCGCAGCCATTTCGGCTTATCTTTCCACTGGAAAGAAGTCTGTCATTTTTCAGCCCATTCTCAAAATGTTTTTCAAAGGTCTTCTGCATTTTCAACTTCCGCTGAAGGAACATGTCCCTCCCTGGGAATTGAACCTCTGTACAGCCAAGCTCATGGAGCCTCCCTTTGAACCCATGGCTACTGCTCATCTGAAGTACACTACCTGGAAGACTGTTTTTCCTGATTGCCATCACCTCCGCTAGAAGGATTTCAGAGCTGCAGGCCCTTTGTACAGAACTTAACTACATCATTGCCCACAAGGACAAAGTGGTGCTTCGGACAAACAGGACATTTCTGCCCAGAGTGGTCTTGGAGTTCCTCACCTTAACCAGTCTATCACCCTGCTGGTCTTTTTCACAGAAACGTCCACCCCAGGCACGCGCAAGCTACACAGTCTGGATGTGAAGAGAGCTCTAACCCTCTACTTAGAGCATACTAAGCAGTTCAGAGAGTCTCGCACTCAGCTTTTCTCACGTATGGTGAGGTAGGCAGAGGAAGGCCGGCTACTAAGATGACCATTTCCCGCTGGATTGTCTCTCGTATCCAGTTCTGTTACAGCAAAGCTAGTAAACAACCCCCTCAGGGCCCATTCTACTAGGGGAACTGCTGCCACACATTCACAAAGTATTACTGCTTGGATGTGCAGTCCAGATCAGATGCCAAATTTGGCAGAGTGGTGCTACAGAGCCTTTTCCCTGAGTAGGTTTCTGTGCCCGCCTCCGAACTGTATTGCCTTTTTTTTTTTTTTTTAAGTCTTTGGTAACTGGGCAAGGCCTGCCTGTTTTCAGGGGTGACCTGGGAGCACTGGGCGGTTAAGTGACTTGCTCAGAGTCACACAGTATGCAAGTGGAGGTTGTGAGAATCAAACCAAGGTCTGGTCTGCTGGATATACCAAGCTTGCTCACAGATCATTACAATTTGTAGTCTGCACCTGTCAACAGGTGCTGAAGAATCCCTGGAGGGAGAAGAAAAAATTACTCACCGTAGTAATGTTATTTATTCCAAGGTATTCTTCAGCATCATTGACATTCCCACTCCTCCCCCGTGAAACCTGTCTGGGAAGAGCTCTGCTTTTTTTGTCTTAGCCAAATCTGTCTAGTTTCTTTTTGGTCCTTTTTCTCCCCTGGAGTCCCCGCCAGTGCCATCTGACATTCCCCCCGTGGGCCGACCGGGTAAGAGACCCCTCCCCTTCAGCCCGCATGAATTACCTCTCATGGCAGGGGGTTGGGAGACCCTCAAGTCATCAGATCGGATCCAGTTCCGGGAGGTGCCCTCGCGGTGTCGCTGAGGGGGGACAATCGTCATCCTGCAGCGGTGGACTCCTGTGTTTTCTCTTGTGAGTGGGGCATGCAATGACACCAGTGGAGGAAGCACACACGCATCCACGTGTGCTCCTCCAGGCATCTGCCCCATCTCTGCCTCTCTTCTGCAGCGTTGGCACACTGCCCCCCAGCCTCCACTAGGGGGCAGTCAAGCACCGATCACTGATGTCTCCCCCCCCGGAAGGAAAGCAGTCCCTCGGATGCTCGATCCTTCTCCTCCCCTGCTAACCCCAGCGACCTGTGCTCGTTCCCGAACACGGGTCACCAGCGTAGCGCGAGGTAAGGCACCCAGCGCTTCAGCCCTCAGTGCCACCGGACTGGCCAAATTTGTCTAGTTTCATTGTTTCTCTTTATCAACTTTTTTCATAGTAGTGGTTGGCCATTTGCAGTTGTTGCATTAACAGTGTTTGTTTCTGGGCCCAGTTTTGCCCTTTTTTCAGCGTCAAAATAGTTCTGAAGTCCTTCAGACTGACTGCAGGCAGCACTCCTCTCTCTCTCTCTCTCTCTCTCTCTCACTCCCCCCTCCTTCTGATTGGCCAATGTACTTTCTCATTTACATTGACTCCTCCTGTCCGGGGCAGCTTAACCCAGCTGGCATACTGCACCTGTCAATAATGCTGAAGAATACCTTGGAAGAAGCAACATTACTACGGTGAGTAATTTTTTCTTCTTTCCTGCCCTCTCCTAGATTGTAAAGCTCTTCGGTATGTAGTCTGCATGAAAATGCTATATAAAACCCAACATTCTACCCCTCCCTTCCCTGCACTGTAAAGCGCTTTGGGATACAGTTTGTATGAAAGGTGCTATATTAATCCCAACAATCTTTCCCCTACCTCTCCTGGACTGCAAAGTCCTTAGGGATACAGTTTGTATGAAAGGTGGTTTATAAAACCCAACATTCTCCCAACTCTGTTGCCTTGGCAGTAAAATTCATGCTTCTTAGCTATTCCACACTACGCAAGGGGATTCATACCTCTCAGCTGTCATGCACTGTGCAGTGGGATTCACACCCCTCAACTGTCCCACACTGTACAGTGGGATTCATACCCCTCAACAGTCCCACACTGTACAGTGGGATTCACACCCCTCAACTGTCCCACACTATACAGTGGGATTCATACCCCTCAACTGTCCCACACTGTACAGTGGGATTCATACCCCTCAACAGTCCCACACTGTACAGTTTGATTCACACTCCTCAACTGTCCCACACTGTACAGTGGGATTCATACCCCTCAACAGTCCCACATTGTACTGTGGGATTCATACCTCTCAACTGTCTCACACTGTACAGTGGGATTCATACCCCTTCACTGTCCCGCACTGTACAGTGGGTTTCATACCCCTCAGCTGTCCCACACTGTACAGTGGGATACATACCCCTCAGTCTCACATTGTACTGTGAAATTCATACCTCTCAACTGTCCCACATTGTACAGTGGGATTCATTCCTGTCATCTGTCCCACACCGCACAGTGGGATTTACACCTCTCAACAGTCCCACACTGCACATTTCATACCTCTCAACTATCCAACAGTGGAGGAGCTGGGGGCTGGGGGGGCGGTTGCCCCTCCTGGATGCCCAAGTGTGAGTAGTGGTACCCCATCACCATCTTTATTCACTATTTACTGCCCATTGTGGAGCCCGTGATTGACTGAATGGCACACCCCAGCTCCTAAATGCTCCCAAACCTGGCTCCGCCACTGTCCAACACTGCACAGTGGGATTCATACTGCTCAACTGTCCCACACTGTACAGTGAGAATCGTGCCTCTCAACTGTCCTGCACTGTACAGTGGGATTAATATCTCTCAACTGTTCCACATTGTACAGTGGGATTTATACCTCTCAGCTGTCCCACACTGTAGAATGGGATTCATAACTCCCAACTGTTTCACACTGTACAGTGGGATTCATACCCCTCCACTGTCCCGTGAGATTCATACCTCTCAGCTGTCCCACATGGTACAATGGGATCCATACCTCTCAGCTCTCCCACACTGTACAATGGGATTCATGCCTCTCAGCTGTCCCACGCTGTACAGTGGGATTCATACCTCCCAACTGTTCCACACTGGATAGTGGGATTCATGCCCCTCAGCTGTCCCACACTGTACTGTGGGATTCATACCCCTCAACTGTCCCACACTGTACAGTGGGATTCATACCTCCCAACTATCCCACACTGTACAGTGGGATTCATACCTCCCAACTGTTCCACACTGTACAGTGGGATTCATACCTCTCAACTGTCTCACATTGTACAGTGGGATTCATACCTTCCAAGTATTCCACGCTGTACAGTGGGATTTATACCTCTCTACTGTCCCACTGTCATTGAGGTACAGGTCAGGAAGTATAGGAAAACCAGGAGAAGTTATAACATTCACAATGAGCATTTTAATTATCAATAACCGCAAAATAAAAAGTGTTCAATATAACTATTTACAAAGGCAGTATAAACAGAGAAAACAAAATCCTTCATCTGAGGGTATCTCTAATTCCAAGTTTCAGTCTATCAGTTTCTCTTTAGCAAAAGTATTGCAGCTCTTTTTATAAGTCTTTGCCAGGGAACTTGTTAAGAAAATATCCTGTTCCTCAGAAAATGCTCTTGTCAGTTTCTTTGCAGGTGCAAGCTTGCAAATAGAACAGTGTCTTAAGCTGGCTCCCTGCTGACAGCTCTGCAAAAGAGTTTGTAAACAACTCAGAGAGGACTTTAAACTGTATCACAGGTTAACCCCTAAATTCCAAATAGCTTTTTGCAATCATTTCAACAGTATAACTTTATACATTTTCAACCAAAAGATCCCAGTTTCACATATAGATTCACATATATTTTATAACTGCAGATATGCAAGGGGGGGGGAGAAAAGACAGAAACAGCAAGTGAAGGCAGAGAGTCAGTGAGAGGTGGAGAATCGCAAGACCATTAGAGCGATCAGCTCCCAGGTCTCACGAGAACACATGGCTGCGCAACCAGACAGACGACACAGAAAAGGAGAGGACAGAACAGATCCCTGCTGGGACAGTGGCTTATTCAACCCTGTCACACCCACGCTGTACAGTGGGATTCATACCTCTCAACTCCCACACTGTACAGTGGGATTCATACCTCTCAACTGTCCCACTCTGTACAGTGGAATTCATACCTCCCAATCATTCCACACTGTACAGTGGGATTCAAACCTCTCAACTGTCCTACATTGTACATCCACTGTACAGTGTGGGACAGTTAAAAAGTATGAACTCCAAGAATACCTAGTAATAGTTGGTTACCCAGAAGGACAAATGGATGTTTCAAATGTGCTAGGTGCAATGTCTATAAATTCTGTGTGACAGGAAGGAATTCCAACACCCTAAACATCGGGAAATTCGGACTGAAATCAGGGAACTTATAACTTGTGATACAAGCTATACAGTTTATGTGTTATGGTGTACTTGTAACCTTATTTATGTTGGTAAGACGATTAGGTCTTTAAAACAGAGAATTCAAGAACATGTTCGGTCAATACAAAACAATAGACAGGACAGACCGGTAGGAATACATTTCAGTTACCAACATAATTCTAAAGCAGATTGCTTGAAATTTATGGGCATTGAGTGGATACCTCCCCTTGAATTTGGGGGTGACAGGGCGAACCTACTTTTGGAAAAAGAAAGTAAATGGATTTTCCAACTTAAAAGTGTAAAACCTGGAGGTTTAAATGAAAGATGGGACTTAAAACCATTTCTTGTAAAATAGATATTCAGGGCCTGTTTTCTCTGATTTTGAACCCCCTCTTTATACTACCTGAAGATGTAATTTGCTATATCCTTTCAAGTTTTTTCTGACTGTGTGATTATGTGACATTAGATGTTTATTAAGCACACTCTGCACCTCTTTATTATACTTAAGGTAATAAATGGTCTAGAAATGAAATGAACACTTTTTTTTTTCCACTCTGCTGCTCATACAAAAATGTAACCTCACCACCAAACTCCATGTAATGTACTATACTGTATTATTTCATCTGTTACTTGATATTTGCTGCATTTGTATATCTCTGTCTCCCACCTTGTACTACTTACCCGGGTCGCACCTGGAAACAAGCCTCGGCTCAGTGTGCCTTCCCCGGTCACCAATTTTAAATAAATAAATAAAATGTATTTGAACAACTAACCTTTATTCCTTTTTTCTTCTCTTTTAGATTTCATACAAAGAAACAGGTAGGACATTCTGTTTTCTGGATCCAGACTCATTGGGCTGGTAATAAAATACAGTTGGAGGTTGTGGTTGCCACCATTGTTTTAAATAAGGAAAATGTATCCTTCCAGAAACGGAATCCCACTGTAGTGAAATCTGTATAATGTATTCACTCAAAGTTATAATATAAATGGTTTTCAATAGAGATCTTTTTGATTGGATTAACCAGTTATTTAGATAGATCTCTTTGGCAAAATGAACTTAACAGACTGCGCTTTATTAGCTGAACCTGTTACCATTTAGAGTAATTTTTGTAAGTGGAACATTATTTCTGGCACAAACATGTTGTTATAACTTTTTTTATATATTCCTTTTTTAAGGGTGATGGTTTATTGTATTTAGAAATTTATTTGTTAATATAAAAGAACACCTGTTGTGTTATCAATCAAATTCTGAGTTGAATTTGGAGCATTTGTAGTAAGTGCACTGTGATTTATGATGTAAGACTATCTGTGTGACGTTACACATTCATGTATATTAAGTGTGTTTTCCCGTCTGTTGGCCACACCTCTGAGGAAGACTCGCGAGGAGTCGAAGCCCTGGGTGGCTGCATGGCGTCTTAGGTGTAATACCTTTGGATTATCTGTGTCCTTTGTGATTAAATACATTTTTCAAAAGGCTCCACTAGTGTTTCGTGTTACTATAGCTAGTGGGAATTGCTGGTACGAGTACTACATTTCTGTTTTATTTTCTTAACAAGTTCCCTGGCAAAGACTTATAAAAAGAGCAGCGATACTTTTGCTAGAGAGAGAAAAACTGATAGACTGAAACTTGGAATTAGAGATACCCGCAGATGAAGGATTTTGTTTTCTCTGTCTATACTGCCTTTGTAAATAGTTATATTGAACACTTTTTATTCTGCGGTTATTGATAATTAAAATGCTCACTGTGAATTTTATAACTTCTCCTGGTTTTCCTATACTTCCTGACCTGTACCTCGATGACAGTAGAGAGGTATAAATCCCACTGTACAGCGTGGAATACTTGGAAGATATGAATCCCACTGTACAATGTGAGACAGTTGAGAGGTATGAATCCCACTGTACAGTGTGGGACAGTTGAGAGGTATGAATCCCACTGTACAGTGTGGGACAGTTGAGAGGTATGAATCCCACTGTACAATGTGGGACAGTTGAGAGGTATGAATCTCACTGTACAGTGTGGGACAGTTGAAAGGTATGAATCCCACTGTACAGTGTGGGACAGTTGAGAGGTATGAATCCCACTGTACAGTGTGGCACAGTTGAGAGTTATGAATCCCACTGTACAGTGTGGCACAGTTGAAAGGTATGAATCCCATTGTACAGTGTGGGACAGTTGAGAGGTATGAATCCCGCTGTACAGTGTGGGACAGTTGAGAGGTATGAATCCCACTGTAGTGTGGGACAGTTGAGAGGTATGAATCCCGCTGTACAGTGTGGGACAGTTGAAAGGTATGAATCCCGCTGTACAGTGTGGGACAGTTGAGAGGTATGAATCCCACTATACAGTGTGGGACAGTTGAAAGGTATGAATCCTACTGTACAGTGTGGGATAGTTGAGAGGTATAGTCTGCATAGCATATTACCCTCCCTCTAATGAAGGTTTTAAAAGCCTCCCATAAACATTGTGTTGAAATGCCCCGGTGTCACTGAGGTAAAAAGATAGTTACCACTTTATTAAGTCAACTTCAAAAAGAAAAGTGTTAAGCAAGAATTATTAACTCTTCGTCTAGCAGATTTGCAGGATGCATTATTAAAATATACGGATGCCTTAAGCATGCCATGATCAGAGAGTAGAATGGGCTTATAATTAATAGAAGTCATATTATTACACGTCCTCAGGGCTAGAAACAGATAATGGAGCCTACTGAAAGAATTATGTCTAGCTGAAAAAAAAGAAGTCATCTTTATCCTGAGGCAGTGCAGTCCTCCAAGCATCAACTAGTCCCCTCCTAGATTACGTTTCAGGTTACAGAAACAGAATTTATCGGCAGAACAGGACTGCCTGGTCCTCCCAGTCTGCCCATTTTTTCCCCACCTATCCTGTTCCAGCAGATCCTAACTGGTCTCTGACGACCGACCCTCCCCCCAACCCTTTTTATTCACTAGTATTCCTCTATGTCTATCCCAAGCATGTTTGAACCTCCTCCAGTTATGCCCCTACTGCCTCTTGTGGTAGGCTGTTCCAGGTGTCCACCACTCTTTCAGTGAAGCAGTATTTCCTTGCATTTCTCTTAAATTCCTCCCCCTTCCAGCTTCACTGCATGCCCTCTTGTTCTGTCACACTTTTTCATTTGTATACAGGCTTCCCCTGTACTGTTCACTCTCATGAGGTACCTATCACGTCTCCTGTCTCCTTTGTTTTCTCCAGGGAGTACATTTTGAGATTCTGCAGTCTCTCGTGGCAAAATTTCTCAGCAGCCTGTGTACCATTTTAGTTGCCACCCTCTGTGGTCTCATCAGTGATCCATACGGTGGCAATATAACCTCCCTCCTCCTGCTTGTGATACCACTCCCTGTGCACCCCAACATCCCACTGGCCCTGCCCACTACTTGGTCACATTGCCCTGCGACTTTGAGGTGATCAGATATTATGACTCCTAAGTCTCTTTCCTTCTTAGTGACTGACAGTAACCCCCCTCCATGATTTTATACTTTTTGGCACTGAATCTCAGCTGCCATACTCTTGACCACGCCTCACGTTTTCTAAGGTCCCTTCTCATTTTATCTGCCCCCTCCTGAATGTCCACATTACAGATCTTGGTGTCATCTGCAAAAAGGCATACCTTCCATTCAAGCTCTTCTGCAATGTCACTTATGAAGATATTGAACAGGACTGGCCCCAATACTGAACCCTGTGGCACCCCACTGGTCACTCACCCCTCATTAAAGTAAGTGCTGCATACCACCACCCTCCACTGCCTATCCATTAACCAGTTTTTTTACACAATTTGCAACTTTGGCTCCACCTGTTGCCTAGCCTATCCAACTTCTTCATCAGTCTCCTATGTGGTACAGTGTTGAAGGCTTTGCTGAAGTCCAAATTGGTCACATGCATTGCCCTTCAATGATCTCTTTCCCTTGTCACCGAGTCAAATAATCCATCAGATTTGTCTGATATTACCTCCTCCTTGTGAATCTATGCTGTCTTTGGTCTTGCAGCCCCCTGGATTCAAGATACTCCAGTAGCCTTTCTATTAGCAGGGTTTCCATTAATTTCCCCAACACTGATGTAAGACTTGCTTGTCTATAGTTGCTAGCAGAGTTCGATTTTAACATTGTTTTACTAGCCCAAAACCTAGTGCAAATTGGCCAGGGCTAGTGCAGCTAACCCTCTACTTGTCAGTCTTGACCAGTGCAGGTTTTCCATGGCTGTTGATGAAGTTAAAAATATCCCTACTTTAACAGGCTGTAGTCCTCGTGATAATCTCTCTGTGTTTCAGATGGCCTGATGTGATTAATACCACATTAACAGCTGCAGTTATCTGGCAGTTCAAGAGAGGGGATCCCACAAAAGTCTTAGGCCCTGTCGACACTTGCGCTAGTGGCAGCATAACGGTATCTGTAACGGTTTAAGCCTTACCGTTACAGTCCTTCCACACTCTGCCACAACCGTGCTCCCCAGTCTGTGCTCACACCCGCCTCACGTCTGCACTGCTGAGCTCCTTGCATGTTTCACTACGGCCACCATCACCCGATAGTAGTAAAGTGACACACACAATTCCAGAATGCTGTGCATCACTTCACAACATATCCCAGCATGCCGACGCTCATTTCCATGTCCACAGTAAACGGAAACGAGCGTGGCAGTATGACTTGGGATTCCCACCAGGAAACTTAATCCAAACAGAAAGCAACTGATACTGTCTGAGCTCGACCGGCACAACAAACTTTGTACCTGGGGCTGGTATACAAAATGCAATCAGTGCAATTAGAACCAGTACCGGACCAGGGCCAGCCTGTCACCTGCATACACAACACATAACAAAAAAGCCCCGCTCTCGCTCGCCTCCCTGAGCAGGACACCTATGGGATGATGGTCTTTATCTCTGTTTGTTCTGCATGGGCGGTCAACCTGCAAAATTTGCAGCGCTTCCTCATGGGATGCCTGGAGTGGCCATAGAGGACCAGGAGTACTGAGAACGAACACTCACCCATCCGCACTGGTGGGTATTCCAATTTGTGAGCATTTTCAGGTGACAGACGTTCCTGCTACCGATGTCGAGGCTACCTTCCAACAAGTTTCGAGATTGGTAGCAAAAATGCATCAGATACCGTTACCAATGCAGACGCGAACCAGTTTTGCAAACTTCTGTAACGGTTGCGACCCACGGTAACAGTACCAAGCAATGAGTGTGGACAGGGCCTTAGTGTGAGTCATTATCACTTCACTGTTAGAACTTTCAGCTGGTGTCCAGGGTGTGAGCAAGGGTAGAAGCTTCCAGTTTTCTGAATATTTCTTGATCTGACAATTTGTCCCATATTATTAAGACCCGTGCCCCTCATCTCCCTACATTTTGAGTGTCTATATCCAACATTTCAGTGACAAACTGCTAAGAGACATGTAGGGTCTGCTTTGCAGGTGGTGTGTTTTATCCCAGCCTCACCATAGCTGATCCCTCTCCCCCTCCAAATCTCTCAACTCTGTACTTTCCCTTGAAACCACTGTAGGCCATACTCTGAAATGACTATCCATAGACCCATAGTTGCTTGACTGAACATTTGCTGCTGTGTTATCCTCTGGTTCAGGGGATGCAGAAAGAGGAAGAGCGCAAGCCATGGTGCAAAACAATGGGGGGGCACACTGTGTGTGATGGCATTCCAGTCTTTCCTTTTTTTTTGCTGGGGCCAGAAGCAATGTGGGAGCAGGATAAATGTGCAATAATCAGAGTATTTTCTTGACTTGCATTTTTTCCTATATAAGTGATTAAAAGTTACCATCACAATTGAGAGCTTGTGCAACCATCTGCAGACTAGTGCAATTTCAAATCAACTTGTCCTGCTGGCCAGTGCAAAGAAAAGTTAAGGTTGACCCCGGTTGCTAGCCTCCTCCGTTCTGACACTCTTTTGGAGTGGAACTACATCAGCTCTCCTCCAGTCCCCTGGAATCTCTCCAGTTTCAGTGTGATACGTTGTATAAGGATGCCACTGGTGCAGCAAGCTCCTCCGAGTTTCCGTACTACACCTGGATGTACCCCATCTGGTCCCGTGGAAGGCTTCATCGATTTAGTTAGGGAGAGATCCTTTATAGGATTAGGTCTTATCTAATGGGGGTCTGACATGTCATTAAAATCACCATTTAAAATAATATCTGCGTAAGGTACCCTACTTAGCTCAAAAAACAGTACCGTAAAGAATTCAGATTAACTGGAGGTGGGAATATATCGACTGCAGAATGTCACTTTTTCATCATAAAGGGTACCCGTGAGAATCTGAAACCTACCATCGGGGTCTAAAATGTGCCAAGTTTTAATAAAATTGATACCTCTTCTAATTAGTGTAGCCACCCATCTCTTTTTGCTTGAATAGCAACCATACTCTACTAATGAGACCCAATTTCTGAGTCATTTATCAGCCTTAGTGGGAATAAGATAAGTCTCTTGCAAGAATGCAATATCAGTGTTATGCCTGTTAAGATAATCAAGTACTTTTTTCCATTATAATAACTGGTGACCACGCCATGCCAGCAACTGGTGTTCGGGAACGAGCATGGGTCACTGGGGGTTGGCAGGGGAGGAGAGGGATTGAGCGTCCGAAGGATGGCTTTCCTTCTCTGGGGTAGGGGGTCCACGACAATCGGTGCCTTACCGTCCCCTGGCAGAGGCTGGGAACAAGGTGCAAGCTGTGCATTGGGAAGGAGTTGGGGGCTGACGCCAGGAGGGAGCACAGGTGGACGCTTGCGCGCTCCCCTCTGCTGGCATCATTGCACACCTGCCAGCTGAGGGGGACAAGAAAAGAGAGAAAAATGCTTCTGGTTGGGTGGCTTGACTGCCGTCCAACGGTGCGCCGGCTCAGGGGGCACGCCAATCTGGATCCGGACGGTGGGTGAGTTCGGGGGCTCCCCAGCACCCCGCTGTGGAAGGTAAGCCACAGGGGATAATGGCAGTGTCCCCAGGAGTGCAGGGGCAGTCGGACGGTGGACGGAGTCCCAGAGGTTGCCTGGATGGGAGCAGACCAGGTAAGCGACCGAGCTGAAAGTAGGAAACAAACAAACAAAAAAAATAATAACTGGTGACCCCCTATAATGACTGGATATGCAGTCCTGATAAAAGGCTGTAATAACCCACTGAATTCTGTAATAACTTGATAGTGGGTTATTACAGCGTTTTCCTCCTTGCGCTCTCCCTTCACTGAAGCGAGAAAGAGAGCACGCTGCATTTGTGTGAGTATGGCGGCTGCTCAGGGACACACTTGCACAAATACGGCTTACAGTTTTTCTCTCTGTTGAAACCTTGCACCAGTTATTTAAAAAAATAATGCCTGCACAAAGTTTCTTTTAAGAGGATTTTTCACACCTGGTTGGACGAAACACGTGTCTGTCTTCTGTTGGCACCATTTGCAAACTATGTGAGAGGCTTTTCGGCACCATGCATTTCTGCTTAAAGTTGAACCAGCATAATATTCTGTGGTGATTTGCATGTGCAGCCCATGATGCTTTGCATTGTGGGGTCATGTGTGATTTTGTATTTCTTTGAAACTTGGCTTCCCAGCCAAATGCCCTTTGGGGTAACCCTTGCCTCAGTGCTTGCATACAGAGGTTCTTTGTCTTTTAAATAGTTTTTTGCTTTAATTGGGTTCACCACAACATAACCCAGATAGACTATCTCAGGGTAGCTGGTTCATTCCACTGGAGCGTCAGACAGACGAGGCATACTGATGAGTCCTGGTAGGATGAAACACGTGTCTATGTCTTCTGTTGGCACCCTTTGCAAACTGTGTGAGAGGCCTTTCGGCACCATGCATTTCTGCTTAAAGATGAACCAGCATAATATTCTGTGGTGATTTCCATATGTAGCCCATGATGCTTTGCATTGTGGGGTCATGTGTAATTTTGTATTTCTAAGTGTATGATAATCTTATAAACCCCTCGAGCTTCATTCTCAGGGTTTATGAATTATCACACACCTCGGGTGTGTGAAAAATCCTCATAACACACACCTGCAGAGGCAATATTCTCAATGTATTGGGGACCCTCATCCCTGTTCCATGTAGCAAGATTTAACAGATTCATGACAGGTTTAGAACTGTTCTACTAGAATGGTGAATATGTGTTTGTTTACAAGAAGAATATATTACTTGTAACAGTAACAAACTAATACCACAAAGGTTGTAGCAGAGAAGTTAAAGGCAGAGAATACAGCTAAATATGTATACAGCTATGAATAATATTAGATAGATTTTTATTTGTTTGGCGCCAAATCCTGGAGGCTCTGGGTGCCATACTATCAAACTTACAGAATAAAACATTCAAATATAAAAGCAGGCAATACAATAAAATAATTAGAATCCAGTATTGGTTAAAAAACATCTGCAGGAAAGGCCAAGCTAAAAAGGTAAGCCTTCAGGCCCCTCCAAAATGCTTCCACCATAGGGGCCGCCCTCAAAGATCTTGACAGCGAGTTCCAGAGGACCAGGCCGACCACCCTGAATGAACGATCACCTGAGGTTTTCAGCCTGGTCCTCAGAACTGCCAGGAGGCCCACGGTGGAGAAATGGAAGGAGTGAGCTGGGATGGCTGGAGTAAGGAGGTCTGACAGGTAGCCAGGGCCCAATCTGTATAGGGCCTTATAGGTGAGCAAGCCCACCTTGAAGAGAATCCTCTACCTAACCAGCAACAAGTGCAGACCCTGCAGGACTAAGGTGACATAACAGGACTTTGACAGCTCTGTCAGCAGCCTGGCCGCTGTGTTCTGCACTAGCTGCAGCCGGTGAGGTTCCCCGCACTGACCCCGAGGTAGAGAGCATTACAGTAGTCGAGTCCGGACATTACGAAGGCATGCACTAGTGAAGGCAGGTATTCAGGCGGAATTATAGTAGTGTTTAATCCAGGCGATGTTCCTCAAGTGGTAGAAACCACTTTTGATGACAGCCAACACTTGAGCTTCAAATGTCAGCTTGTCGTTGAGGACAATGCCCAGATTTCTCACCCTAGAGAATGCCATCAATGGGGTCAACCCCAGGATTAAACCTGTTGCCCCGGAAGCATCCCCATCACGCCCACAATCCAGCTCAATCACCAGCACCTCCATCTTGTTTGGGTTAAGTCTAAGCCAGTTACCGAGTTCATCCAGTCTTGGATCTTGGCAAGGCATTTATTCAGCACTTCAAGGACATCATTTGCCCCTGACACACAAGATATACTGTATACAGCTGAGTATCATCTGCATAACAGTGAAAACTCAGACTGTACTGTCTAATGAGCCTCCCCAAGGGCAGCATATATACCACGAATAACATCAATGACAGGATCGGGCCTTGAGGCACTCCACAGGTCACAGGCATCGGGGTGGGGGGAGGAAGAGAAATTCCCCATCACCACCCTCTGCATCCTGCCCAAGAAAAAGGACTAAAACCAGTTGATGACAGTACCGGTGAGTCCACAAAACTCTCTAAAGCGATCCAGTAACATGATGTGGTCCACGGTATCAAATGCTGATAAATATATATTTAGGCCTGCTTATGTACATATAAATAAAATTCACATGGTTAAAATAAAAACAAAATCTGGAAATAAAACCATGCGGCATCAAGCAGCTTTAGTGTAGAACGACCTCCTTTTTAGCCATTACAGCGCCGGCATTAGTGCGCCTGCACATCAGGGCACCGATTTTGGGATTCACGCCCTCTCCTGAGGTCCGCCCCGGAATTAGAATAATAATAATAAAGTGGGGGTGCAGCCACCCGAGAAAACAGGGGTCGGCGAAATCCTGACTTGGCCCCCTGATGACCAGGCACACTAACGCTGGCACTCTGAATGGGCGGAACCAAATTACCTTTCTTATGAACTGCATATAATGTCTTCTCACCCTGCCTTTATCAATGTTCTAGAAGAACGTTTTTATTCTTAATTGTAATTGTACATAATTACTTGTCTGTAAATGTGATGTGCAATACCGGTTGTAAAAGAATGTGTTTTATTGTCCCTGAAACTTATGTAATTTTTAGAATAACATAAATATCTGGACCACAGGACTCCTCTTGAAAATGGGGTGAAAAACCCTAAATGACAATGTACTTTATCCTGTATAAAAAAAATGTATAAATAAATGTTTTACTACTACGTGACTGTGGTAATAACAAGGTAATTAATACACAGAATAAAAAAAAACAAACTTTAAATAGCAATCCTGTATCCTAAACAGGAGAAACTTCACTATCTGAAAAACAATTAACAACTGAAAAATTGATTCAAATTAAAGACTATCTAGCAGCAAGCTAGCAGTATAGCCCACCGAAAGTATATAATTTCAAGGTGTACCTTCCATCTCATCTCCTGCTTAAGAAGGTTTCAAGTGCACCCGAGTAGTAGTATTGTCGTATGAAATGTATTGGGAACATTCATTTTCATGGAAAAGTTTTGAGGGAAATATTTGTTTGTTTTTTTTGTATTCTTTAGTAACCAGCTGAGGCCCACTAGGCACAAGCGCCTGTTTTCAGGGGTGACCCAGGAGCACTGGGGAGGTTAAGTGACTTCATCAGAGTCACAAAGTATGCACGTGGAGGTTATGAGCATCAAACCCAGGTCTGCTGGATGTACCAAGCTCATTCAGCGCTCATTACTGTAACCTCTAGGCTAGATGGAAGATGACCTTGAAAAATCTGAGGTACTGAACAAATATTTTTGCTCAGTATTTACCAAGGAAGAGGCAGGGGAGGAGCCAAGACTCACGAGGAAAGATGTACAGGGGGAAGAGGTGGACACCAGCCTATTTACGGTGGATAGAGTCTTGAAGGAACTAGGAAAAGTAAAGACAAACAAGGCAATGTGGCCAGACAGGATTAACCCTAGAGTGTTGAAGGAACTCAGGGAAGTCCTAGCAGGTCCGCTGACAACCCTATTCAACCAATCACTAGAGACGGGGGAAGTACCTGGGGACTGGAGGAGGGCACAGGTGGTCCCCCTCCACAAGACTGAAAGTAGGGAGGAGGCAGGCAATTACAGAGCTGTAAGCCTGACCTCAGTGGTGGGGAAGCTGATGGAGTCCCTGCTTAAGGAGAGGGTAGTGAAGTTCCTAGAGTCAAGCGGTGCAAAAGACCCAAGGCAGCATGGATTCACTGAGGGTAGGTCCTGTCAGACTAATCTTATTGATTTCTTTGACTGGGTGACCAGGGTGGTGGATCAGGGAGGGGCGGTGGATGTGGCCTACCTGGATTTCAGTAAGGCCTTTGACACCGTTCCTCACAGAAGGTTGCTTAACAAATTGGGGAATCTGGGTGTGGGCTCTAAAGTGGTAAAGTGGGTGGGTAACTGGCTAAAAGGCAGGACCCAGAGGGTGGTAGTAGTAAATGGCATAAAATCAGAAGAGGGGGAGGTGACCTGCGGGGTTCCACAGGGATCATTGCTGGGTCCAGTTCTATTCAATGTCTTCGTAACTGACATTACAAAGGGACTAGAGGGAAAAGTATGCCTGTTCGCAGATGACACCAAGATCTGTAACAGAGTCCACACACAGGAAGGGCTAGATAAAATGAGAAACGACCCAAGATTACTTGAGGAATGGTCAAGGGTTTGGCAGTTGGGTTTCAATGCTAAGAGGTGCAAGATAATGCACCTGGGACACAGAAACCCAAGAGAGGAATACAATATGGGGGGGGCATGTTCTAGCCACCACAAGTCGGGAAAGAGAGACCTGGAGGTTATCATATTCGATGACCTGAAGTCAGCCAAACAATGCAAAAAAGCAGTGTGGAAGGCCGGCAGAATGTTGGGATGCATAGGAAGGGGCATAATCAGTAGGAAGAGTGAAGTGGTGATGCTACTGTATAGATTACTGGTGAGGCCTCATCTGGAATACTGTGTCCAATTCTGGAGACCACATCTCAGGAAGGACATAGACAGAATGGAAGGAGTCTAGAGAAGGGCGGCAAAAATGATATATGGACTGCACCACAAATCTTATGAGGAAAGACTCAAGGAACTAAACAGCTATTCACTGGAGGAGAGAAGGGAGAGGGGATATGATAGAGACTTTCAAATATCTTAGAGGAATAAACAGGGTACAAGAGGTGAGCTTATTTCAGAGATGAAAATGCACAAGGACAAGGGGGCATAACATGAGGCTGAAGGGAGGCTTAGGGGGAATGCTAGAAGAAAAAAATACTCACCTTAGTAATATTGTTTCTTCTAATGGAGTCTTGCTATATTATGACATATGCAGTATAACCCCAGGTTAGAACTGCTCCGGAGGTGAAAGAGTTAACTTTCCATGCAAGGCATGGAACCTTGAGCGCGAGCTCGGTTGAAAACACTGTCTGTTGATGCTCATACTCAAACTGTCAGATCTTTACGAGCAAAACTCACTAAGGTTCTGTGTGGAAGTCAGAACTCACACTAGCCTACTGGCTACTTAACTACAAAAACACATTTTGTTCTTGATCCCAAAACAAAGACTCAACTCAGAGTTCAAGAAAGAAAAATATATAAAGACACCTAAGCACCCTAAGAAGGGTGAAAATAAAGTGGGCATCTATGAAATGCCAAGATTGCCCTGCCCACCCACATCCCAAAAGTAAAGGTTCTGAGAGGGGCAGGCTGGAGGTCATAATATAGCAAGACTCCATTAGAAGAAACAACATTACTAAGGTGAGTAATTTTTTCTTCAAACATGAAGTCTTGCTATATTATGACATATGCAGATTACACAGCAGTACCTCCAAGGAGGAGGGACAGAACCTACTTAGGAAATAGGCTCTGAAGCACAGCTGTGCCAAATCGAGCATCACTCCTAGCCTGGATGTCCAGGGAGTAATGCTTAGTAAAAGTGTGAACTGTTTTCCAGGTAGCTGCTTGACATATCTCTAGGATAGGATGTCCCTGCGCAGCCAGAGCGAGCTGTACCTCTGGTAGAGTGAGCCCTCAGGCCTGAGGGGAACCTTACCCAGTTTTCATAACAAAATTGGATATGCTTACAATCCACCTAACAATGGATCTTTTAGTGGCAGGTTTTCCTTTCCAACTTCACCATAAGTGAGGAACAATTGGAGGGAGTCAAACCTGTGACCTTGGTAATGCTCTATATAGTAACTAAGGGCTCTTTGACATCTAAATTGTGCAATCTCCTCTCGCCAGAGGAGGAATGGTCAGTGAAGTACACAGGAAGAGACATGGATTGATTAAGGTGGAAGTCTGAAACTACCTAGGCAAAACTTTCTGTTAGTCCTGAGGACCACCTTATCTCTGTGAAAGGAGATAAAATCAGGCTCCACTGACAATGCTTGCAATTCACTTATGCGCCTGGCAGAGTGATGGCTACTCAAAGCTGAGTTTTCCAAGTCAAGTACTTAAGCTCTGCTGAAGACAATGGCTCAAAGGGGGTTGATAAACTGGGCAATGCAAATATTAAGATCCCAAGCAGGGCAGGGTCCCTGAATGGGGATTGTGTGCAGCAACCCTTGAAAAACTTGGTGAATACAGGATGAGCTGAAAAGGAAGAGGTTTACCTGCTGATAGGAAAGCAGACACGGCTGCCAGGCACGCTTAGGTAGCTGGTCTAAGCCCCAACGAATTCAAATGCACCAAATAATCTCAAGATTTTGGCAAGTCAGCAGATTCTGGGGAAATGTGCTTGCCAGAGCACCATATGGAAAACCTCTTCCATTTGGAATTAAAAGTGGCCCTGGTGGAAGGCTTTCTAGAGGCCTTCAAAATATCCAATACACCTTGGGAAAGGTGTAGGTCAGCAAACTCTAACTCCTCAAGAGCCAAACCTTGAGATTGAGAGATTTGAGGTTCGGATACCAAACCCTCCCCTGGGCACAGGATAACAGGTTGTGATTCCTGGGAAGGCACAGGGAAGGTGGACTGCTAAGGACAAAAGGAGAGAGTACCAGGGCTGCCTGGCCCAATCTGGGGCAATCAGGATCACCTTGCAGGGTTGAGATCTGATTTTGACTAGCACCTTGAACAGGAGAGGGAAGGGGAAAGCACAGAGAAACTTCCCTTCCCAACTGAGAAGGAAGGCATCCAGAGGGACTGAGCCCAACACTGGGGCCTGCAAACAAAAAGGGAAGTTGGTGATTGTCTGGGGCTGCAAAAGATCTATCTGCGGGTGCCCCATCTGGCAATACTACCTCAATACTAGGGATCCAAGGCCCATCTGTGATGGCCCTGGGAAATCCTGCTGAGAGCATCTGCCAGGACATTGTCCTTGCCTGGCAGGTGAACTGCCGTAAGGGAGGTGTTCAGGAATACGCCAGAGACCACAACTTCATCGCTCGTGCACAAGGCCGAGACCGAGTGCCCCCGCTTGTTGATGTACACATCGTAGTGGTGTTGTCTGTTCTGACCTGAACCACTTTGTTCTGAACAGATGTGGAAAAACTTTAAGTGCTAGAAAAACTGCTCTGAGTTCCAACAGATTGATGTGGAGCAGAGATTCCTGAGGGGACCACAATCCCTGGGTAGTGAGGTCGCCCATGTGAGCTCCCCACCCCAAGAGGGATGCATCTGTCGTAAGGACTAAGGAGTGAGATTGGGGGGTGAAAGGGACCCCCTGTCTCAGATTGCTCTGGTCCTGCCACCACTGAAGGGCCTGGATCAGAGTCCGAGTCACTGGGATCAATTTGGTTAGAGGGTCCCTCTTTTGAGAACAAAAGGCTCTCAAATGGAACTGGACGTCCCTCATCTGAAACCTTGTTCCCTGCACTACTGCTGTAGAGGCAGCCATGTGCCCTAGGAGCTGAAGGAAGTGCCTTGCTGGTCGAGAGACCTGAAGGGTGAAAGAAGAGGCCAGAGAGACCAGGGTCCTTGCTCTTTCCAGAGGAAGGAAGGCTCTGGCCTCTTTTGTGTTCAGTTCTGCACCTATGAAGGTGAGAAGCTGGACAGGCTCTAGGACTGACTTTGGGGGATTGAGAAGGAAACCTAGAGATGTGAGCAGTTGTTGAGTTACCTGAAGGTGTAGTCTGACCTGATCTGGAGACTGGCCTACTATGAGCCAGTCGTCCAGATAAGGAAAGATGGCAATCCTTTGCCTTCTTAAGTAGGCAACTGCTACTGCCAGGCATTTTGTGAATACCCTCGGGGCCGAGGTGAGGCCGAAGGGCATTGCTCTGAACTGATAATGGCCTGAGAGCAGTTCGAATCTGAGGTACTTTGATGGGAGCTTCTGATAAGAACATGGAAGTAGGCATCCTTGAGGTCCAGGGAGGCTAGCCAGTCTCCTGGCCTTAGAGAGGTAAAATAATTCCCGAGTCACCATTTTGAACTTTGGTTTTAAAGGTGCTTGTTTAGTATCTGAGCTCTAGGATGGGCCGCATTCTCCTGTCTTTTGGGATAAGGAAGTACCTGGAGTACAACCCTTTGCCCTGGTGTAGGGGTGGAACCTCTCCACAGCTCTGAGAGCCAGGAGGTAGAAACTTCTGTTTCTAGGGCAAGAGCCTCTGATGGATTTGCAGGTGGAAAGGATCTGATTCTCATCTTTGGAAACTTTTTGAAGCTGAGAACCAGTCCTGGCTTACTACTTCAGGACCCACTTGTCTGCTGTTAAAGACCTCCAGTCCTGGACAAAAGTAAGCCAGCCTGCCCCCTACCGGTAGAGGAGAGTCGGCCCTGGCCACCCCATCAGGGAGCCTGCTTGGCAGGGGCTTTGGGCTGAGGGGTAGAAGTGGGCTTACTTGTACCCCGTCTGCCTCTCCCTCTGAAGAACCCCCTCTGGGCATAAGCAGAAGAGGAGGCCTGGGCTTGGTAAAAAGGCCTATGAAAGGGCCTGCCCCTGCCCCTGAGATGCTGCCTTTGAGGAGTGGCTTGCCTTTCTTTGGCCTGTGCACTCCTATAGGTGGTCCTATATTCATCCATTTTCTTCATATAATTCTCTGTCTGCTCCCCAAACAGAGAATTACCCACAACAGGAAAATCCATAGCCTTAGACTGGGTATCCTGTGACAGGGTAGTACATCTGAGCCAAGCCATTCTGCGAAATGCCACAGATGTAGCCATGACCCTTGATGACACATCATTAGAGTCTACTGCAGCATGAAATTGCACCTTGGATGCCTCAATACCATCCGCAGCCACCTGCTCCAGCTCCCTGGCAAGCTGGTCAGGGACTTGTTTCGCTAGGGCCAGCATAGTATCCCATCTGGACTTCTGGTACCCAGCAGCATAAGCCATATAATTTGCCTGTCCGAGTCCTAAAGATGCTGCCATGTATTGTTTCTTTGCCATGGCATCCATCTTCCTAGAGTCCTTTTCAGGAGGATGCGAGGATAGGGGAATATTTGCTTTGTCACAAGCTGCAGCCTGCACTACCCCCACATGGCTGCACTGCTGAGAGAGGAACTCAGTATCAGAGCCTGATAAAGTATACCTCTTGTCCATCCTTTTATCAACAGGGAGGATGGAGTGAGGAGTTTTTAGAATGTTTACTGTCTGTTTCCTAAAAGATTTATGCAAGGGAATAGACAGTCTCCTAGACTCTGGAATATCCATCATTTCTACATAATCAGGCTCCTCTTGGTCATCAACAGCTTCCTCAACAGGGGTTGCAGAGTTTCAGCAACTTTCTTATAGAACATAAAATGAGAAGGGGACCAGATAGCCTGGGGAGACCCAGACGGCCTGTCTGGAGAGATGTCCGTTCAATGGACACATCCAGACCTTCAAAATCACATTCACTCTCCCATATTCCTCCTCCCTTCCTCCGGTTCATAAAATCCTCAAAATCAAAATCTTGAACCGGTGGAACCGACCGCTTTCCTGATGGTGCCGGTTCGGACGGAACCGGGGAAAGTGCCTGGACAATTTGAATTGCTTTAGCTATTTCTTCAGCGGTTGGAGAAAAAACTTTTGGCTCCAAACTAGCTGACTTTCTAGCCCTTTTAGTTGGAACCGGCTCCTCAGAGCTGGCTCTTCGTTTGGCCGAGGAAGCATCACCCTGGTCAGAGGGCACTCCCTCTGGTTCGGTTGAACCCGAACCGGGCTGGCCATCCTGGTCAGCGGAGTTTTTGGCCTCCCTTTCCCTGAGCCTACCAACTCTCTTTTCCATGGTGGCAGCAGGAAAATTCTTACAAATCTGGCAGTCTGCATTGAGGTGGTCAAACCCCAGACAATATACACAAGTGGTGTGTGGGGGTCAGCCTTAGCAAAGGCTTCCCCACAGAGACCACAGTGTTGAAACCCAGTGGGCCCGGTTTTTCTTTTGGGTTTCTCAGACATAGTGCCAGCCTAACCAAACTTGCCCGTTAATGGCAATCCACCAAGAAAGATTCCTTTATCGGTTCCTAAGTCACGGGCCGTGGAAAACCGTAATGAAATCTGTTTTTTTAGAACCGATAAGAACCGGAACCGCACTCTAAAGGACTAGAAAGTCTATAAAACAACCTGATTGGTTCAAACTGAACCGAAAACCGTTACAAGTTCCACACAGAAGAAAAATAAATGTAGCTATCTATTACTTACGATACCACAGACAGAGCTTGAACCGACTGGTTATGGTTTAATTTCGTTAAGAAACCGAAAAATAAAACTTTAACCACAAACGAACCGAGCAGAAGGAGAAATCTCGGAGCGACTGTTCAGTGAGGCGGAGTAAAGAATCTGACAGTTTGAGTTTGAGCATCAACAGACAGAGTGTTCAACCGAGCTTGCGCTCAAGGTTCCATGCCTTGCATGGAAAGTTAACTCTTTCACCTCCGGAGCAGTTCTAACCTGGGGTTATACTGCATATGTCATAATATAGCAAGACTTCATGTTGTTTGAAAGTATTTTTTCACAGAGAGGGTGGTGGATCCGTGGAACAGCCTACGAGCGGAGGTGGTGGAAGTGAAAACAGTACAGGGATTCAAAAGTGCATTAGATAAGCTTAAAGGCACCCTGCTGTACAGCAGAACAGGGGAAGGCAGTCCAGATAAGAATGGAAGCAGTATGGCACAGTGGTTTAAGGCTCTGAGCTGCAAATCTGGAGACCTGGGTTTGAATCCCACAGCCCCCACTTGCATACTGTGTGACCCTGAGCAAGTCACTTAACTTCCTCGTGCTCCCAGGTTGCACCTGCAAACAAGCTTTCAGCTTAGTGTGTCTCACCTGGTAAAATAATTGGTAAAAAAAAAAAAAAAAAGAATAGGGATTGCCAAACCAAGTAGGGAAATGGGCAGACTAGGTGGGCTGTATAGTCCTTATCTGCTGACAGTTTCTATGTTTCCATGTTTCTATAGTGCCAGAATAACACTAATACTGTGCAGCTTCAAACATCACCATTTGTATGTTTATCATATTTAAACTGCACCTCAGAGGTAAAGGTTAAGCAGGGCACTGAGGTGAAAGTAAGAGGTAAAAGGCATTGACTGGAAATCAGCTGAAACAACCAAGCTCCCATCAGGTGAGGTAGGAGATTGTAACCAGAATAGAGTGCATCTGGAGCTGCCTTGGCAGTCTATAACCGACAGCAAATATACCCAGAGCATAGTTCTAAATGATCGCATGGAAGTGGAAATGTATTAAGAGGAACACTAGTTCTAATAAGCTATGTGCAGGACAAGCCATCCTAGGTTCCCAGAATTCCTGTGTGCTCATAATAAAATCACTTATTAAAATGATGGTAGGGTAAGCGGTTTATAATCTTTGTGTTAGATTCCACAATGTATAAGACAGGGATTCGAGTTACTGATTTTATGTTAGTATACAATGAAAACCTAACGATGTCCACTTTTCTGTAATTGGCCTGCTGTTCTTCTGATCGATGCAGTAATGACGTCTCTTTAAAAAAAATTGGATGTACCCTGCAGGATCAATGAACTGATCAGTATTCCACTATATAATTTCCATGTTAAACTGGGAATGACAGCTCTGCTAGGATCGTCTGCCCACTATGCAGGACACTGGTATCAACACAAGATTGCACACTAAAATGATTACAATACACCACAGAATCAAAAGAAAATATTTTTGCACTGAAATTCAGAATGGCTTGAAGTTTGAAAAAGTCTGTCCCTCCCTCTGCTCCAATACTGTATTCTGATTCTTGTAAGGTCAGTGACAATACTAAACTTACTGTACCAACATATAATCAAAATAGGGTGCTGGTCAGACCCCATGTTTCCCAGAATGACTGAAACATGATGGCCATTGAACTGATTTCAATACCTTAAGATTAAGGTGAGGTCATTAAGCATTGCACCAGTTACAGAAACTGAAAGTCAAAGTAGGCAAGTTAATCCAACGCACCAGGAGAGATTTTAGCCATGCGTTGCAGTCTCAGTTGAGGTTGACAGTGATTCAGAAAGGTGTAAGTCTGACGGCATCTGTATTTAACCAATCCGTCCAAGCAGTGACAAACAGCCAGGGCCGGCCTTAGCTAGGTGCAAACTGTGCCTCTGCACCTTGGGGGCCCATACCTTTTTCTTGAGGAAGCAAAAATAATTTAAAACATGTAAAAATGCCAACATTTTGTTATCGATGAAAATGTTTACCAGCAAATCAAAGTGGAAGCCAACCGGCTCTGCCACTGTTACAAATGGTGGGGGCAGCTTTGCTGCAGTGGACAAGATTAGGTTAAGCAAGTGCTAATGGCCATACTTTACACCTCCCAGGCTGACTGCTTTCACAAACAAAGGGCTATATTGACAAGAGAACTTGTTTGTAACCTGGACACATAGCTGAAACAATGAATGATATGACAAAATCTGTTTCAAAAGTATGTGAGCACTCAAAATCAGGGGTCGATCTTAACATTGTTTTACTAGCCCAAACACTAGTGCAAATTGTCCAGGGCTAATGCACCTCTCTACTTGTCTGTCTTGACTAGTGCAGGTTTTCATGGCTGTTAATGAAGTTAAAAAAGTCTACTTTAGCAGGCTCCGCTCTAGTCCTCATGTTAATCTCACTCAATGTTCCAGATGGCCTGGTGTGGTTAACAGCTCATTAAGAGCTGCAATTATCTGGCAATTCAAGAGGTGGAGCCCACAAAAGACTCAATGTGAGTCATTATCACTCCATTGTTAGGACTTTCAGCTAGTATCCAGGGTGCGATCAAGGGTAGAGTGCTGTTAAGTCACAAGCTTCCAGTTTTCTGAATGTGTCTCGGTCTAAAAAATTGTCCCATATTATTAAGACCAGTGCCCCTCATTTCCATACATTTTGAGTGTTTGTATCCAATATTTCACTGACAAAATGTGAAGAGGTATACAGGGTCGGCCCTGCAGGTGGTGGGTTTTATCCCAGCCTCACCATAACTTTCCTCTCCTTTCCAAATCTCTTAACTCTGTTCTTTTCCTGGACACCACTGCGACCAGACTCTGAAATGACCATCCATAGATCCATAGCTGCCATTACTGGAAAGTGTGGGGGGTCCCCAGCTCTTCTAAATGGACCATGCCAGCCATCGCTATCCATACAATCCCACCCAGCATGTCCTTCCATCCTAAAAAGAAACTTTGGATCATGTATGGTACAAAAATAAACTGTAATAAAATATATAATTTGAAAGCTTAAAATAGGCATTCCTGGGGTACATAGATAATCCTATATAGCATTAGTTCTCACACTTTCTGATAGTGAGCCTCCCCCAAGCCATGAAAAAGATTTTAGGGCTCCCCACTGAAAAAAATAACTCCTACTTTGCACAGTACACCAGGAACAAAGTGAAACTAATAAAGTTGACTGAGTATGTTCTCTTTTTATTCAGCTTATTGCTCTCCACCCCTACTTGGCACACCAGGTTATACTTGTCACTCTTTTTTTCTGACTCTTGGGCCCTTGTTACTCTGTTTCCTCTCTTTCTGGAACAGCCAAACCTAGCCACTTCATCTCTCCCTCCCTTACCCTGTTGTTAAGCAACTTTCTGTACCCTTACCTCAGGTCACACCTGAAAACATGCATCGGATCTGTCCCAGTTACTAGTTTACATAAAAATACATAGATACATAGACAGTGTCAGCAGATAAGGGCCTATGGCCCACCTAGTCTGCCCATTTGAGTTTGCAACTTCAGTTTATGTTTTCCTAGAACTCTGTTGCCCCTTACCCCTGACCTCCAGAATTCCTTTATGCCTATCCCATGCATTCTTAAATCCCGTGACTGTTTTAGCCCCCACCACTTCCTCAGGCAGAGTGTTCCACTTGTCCACCACCCGTTCTGTGAAGAAATTCTTCCTCACATTTTCTCTGAATCGTCCTCCCTCCAACTTCATCCCATGCCCTCTAGTCCTGGAATATCTTTTTCGCTTAAAAATAGTGTATTCTTGCACCCTGTTCCTTCTACTGTAGAAATGAGCCTTGACTCAGTGTGCCTTTCCAAGTTACTAATTTGCATATAACTATCTACTGTAGAAATGAGCCTTGATTCAGCATGCCTTCCCCAGGCATTAATTTGCATATGCACACCTATAAACAAGCTTTGACTCAATGGGGACTTCCTGGTCAAATATTTGTGCATAAATAAAGAAATGCACCTGCAATTATCCATATTTTATCCTTTCACACAAAACAGCCAAAACTTAAAATGTAAATACTGTAGATTCTCAGACTTGACTGGGCCTCCACTGGAACAATTTGGGGCCTCCCTTGGGAGGCTGCCCTCACCATTTGAGAGCCACTGCTGTATAAGGCGCTTTTACACACAGGTCTATGTAACAGAATAACTGTTACGGAAACAGTATTCTGTTACATCCCTTGTGTGTAAAGTGCATTTGTTTCGTTCCCTTGGTGAACGTTCGTCCAAACCGCAATCTCTGCTTCTTGCGGTTTGCTCCAAAGTGTTTCGTTTGATCTGGCTGTGTAAAACAGCCATTCCGGTAGCACTGCATAAACTGCCATTAGAGCAGCAAACTCTGGGGGAGCCGAAACAAATGGAGGTGGGATTGGCCGGAATACTAGGAGGGTGTAAAAGGAAACCCGAACGCAACAGAGTTCAACGGCGCCACACAGGTAACGCTTATTTCGTTTTACAAACCTGTGTGTAAAAGCGCCCATAGTAATAGAAATAGTATAGCATTATGCCTGTGTACTGTTTCCCCTGTGCTGACGAAAGGACAATGTTAAAGAAAAATCTGTTATTGTTGGTGCAGAGCATATTAAAATCAATGCTTTTAAAAATAAAAATATCATAGTTTTCTATTTCCCAAGCCCCTTAGGTTTGTGTAGCCCCCACCCTAAAAAATCTTAGATGTACTCACTTGAGACAGTATAAAAACTTTCAGAAGTGCAGGTCTCCAGTTGACTACAGGATAGGGGCTAAGAGTGTCTTTCTCTGCCTAACTCTGTCCATTGCCCTGTGGGTGGTGGTGACAGTGTGGTGAGGTGCATGATGATGTCAGCTACTGTGTGTGTGCAGAACTAGGACTGCCTGATTGAACATTTGCTGTTATGATGGCTACTGGTTTGGAGTGTGTGTGTGTGTGTGTGTGTCTGCGCGCGCAAAAAGAGGAGAGGAGGCCGTGATACAAGGCAATGGGGGGGGGGGGGCTCACTGTGTGTGATGGTATTGCAGTCTCTTTTTCTGCTGGGGAGCTGGAAGCAATGTGGGAGCAGGACAAATGTTCGAGCAGAGTATTTCTTGGCTTGCATTGTTTCCTGTATAAGTGATCAAAATTTACCACTATAATTGAGGGCTAGTGCAATTTTTAATCAACTTGCCTTGTTGGCTAGTGCAAAAAAAATTTAAGGCTGACCCCTGCTCACAATGGCTCAAAAACCTGACCGGCACAGAGCAAAATCAGATGTCCTGATAGGGACCATGAAAACCTGATCACTAGGTAAAAAACCTGACAGGTGCCAACCTTACAGGTGTCCTGTGATTTTATTTATTTTTTTACCAGGAGAGACACACTAAGCTGAAAGCTTGTTTACAGGTGTAATCTGGGAAGCACAAGGAAGCTAAGTGACTTACTCAGGGTCACAATGTATGCAAGTGGGGGCTGTGGGATTCAAACCGAAGTCTCTATGTTTGCAGCTCAGAACCTTAAAGGAAAACAATGGAAAAGACACAGCTTTCCTCAGACACTACAGAAACTCTCAATTAGTGCTTTCAGACAGTAACAACTTTTTTAAATTATTTAGAACTGCTACCAGCAACTTCCACTTCCTGTTGCTGGCAGCAGCCATTTCATGAGCAGCAGTGAGCCTCCTGAGCTCACTGTATGCTAATATGCCTGTTTGACCTCTGCTGTTGGTTGGCAGGTCATATTAGCATAAGGTGAGCTCAGGAAGCTCTCTGCTGCTCATGAAATGGTGGCTGCCAGCAACAGAAAGTGAAAGCTGAAGGCCACTGTTTAAATCACTAAAAAAGCAATTAGAGGAATTAAAAAAAAAAATGTTACTGTCTGAAAGCACTAATCAGGAATGTTTGTAGTGCCTGCATAAAGCTGTGCCTTTTCCAGTGTTTCCCTTTAAACCACTACGCTATACTGCCTCCTATGATAATCCTCTTTATTCTCTATCACACCTCCAGAAAAGTTAAGTTGTTTAACTTGTTTGCAAATCAGCGTATCAGAAGTGTGAGTGTCCAGTGATGATGTCCCTGTCCTTACAGAAATGAATACAGCAGTAGTACCATACTTACTTAAGTTCTGGCTCTAGGCTCAGTCAGATTCCTTTGCAATGGTGAAGTCAAATAATTCAATGCAGTCAGTGTCACTAATTAAAAGATGCTGGTTAAACTAGCAGACCTGCTACTGCTTTATTAATACAGGACAGGAGGGTTAGTTAGGTGTAAATGTTGGATGTGTGTGGGGGGCCCCGGCAGGGGACTGCACAGGGGCCCATAATGATTAAGGCTGGCCCTGCAAACAGCAAGAGATGGGGAACGTAAGCCATGACTAAGCACAGGTACTGGAAAGAAATTCCAGTTTTACAACAGTGATCACAGCCATGCTTACTGAGTCGTAATGCTGTCGTCCCGACCTGAGCCATGCTTACTGAATTTTAATGTTGTTGTCTTAACCTTAATAAATGTGGCCCGCTGCGCCCGCCCACTCCCAACTGAATATGGCGATGAAGCACCAGTGAACTCATTCATGAATGTGTTTATTTTTTTCCATCCAGTATTTATTTATTTAGTTTTTGTTTACCGGGTAAGTGTACTAGCCATAGAAATGACTATTTTCAGACACGACCCGGGAGGTTACAGACTAATACAGTATAGTACAGGCGATGTTAAGATGAGAATTCAGACAATTAGCTAGCGAAGTACAGTAAGACATAATATCATAAAACAGTCAGGTTACAGCAATAGGATACAGATCACGGTAATCATCATAGAAATGGTGAGCCAAAAATAGTTACATAGCTGGGTAGTCAATACAGGAAATCAGGTACATTTTCAGATGTAAAGGCTAAAGATTAGAATGATACAGAAAGAATGCAGTTTAAGGTGGTATGTTTAGACAGGGTACAACATAATTGAGAAGGTATTTCAACAGCGAGACGCTACTGTATCACCAGCAGGAAGTATAGATCTTCCCTTGTCAAGCTTCACCATTCATTACTGCTTGGGTAGTGCGAGGCGTGCACCCTTCTGAGGCAATTTTTGTTTGTTTTTTTTGAGTCGGCTCCAGCAGCCATGAAGTGATGCACTCCGTCATGCGCAAGGGTGGCCGTTAGGTGCTGCAGACTCCTCCTCCATCTCAGTTCTGTTTCTCCCGCCGTCGAGGCTGCACCTGCTGCGCGGTCAGATTCAGTTTTAGGACTAGTGCGACATCAACTGTTCCAGACTCCTTCTCCTGTTTTTCTCGACGTCGTCACTGGTAAGACCGTTCTTTTTCTCTTCTCTTTCTTCGATGGCGCTGAGAGCTGTGCATGTTTTGGTCTTAATTTTTTCGCATCATGTCAGGTTCATGGGCAAAACGTAAGTCGAAGATTGACCGCGCCCCTATGCGTCGGTGCTCCTGTGGCCGGCATTTTTCCATCACGGACCGGCATGATGTTTGTCTCCGTTGCCTGGGATCCAACCACAATATGGATGCGTGCGATGCCTGCTTCTCGATGGACTGTCGCGTCCTGGAAGTCCACGCGTTCAAGATCAGCAAGGCCCCGCCAACTTTCGGGGGACGGCGCTGCTCCAGGGATTCCCAGATAAGGTCTCTAGACCCTTCCTCTGGGTCCTCTCTCAGGCCTATATGGTCTGTAGAGGAGGAGAAGGAGGCTTCCTCATCTTCTCTTGCTGAAGAGGAGGCTTCTTTTGCGGTGTTGGAGGAACGCCGAGGTCCCTCCCGGGGCCGCGGCAGGGACACCGCCTTGGCAGTCACCTCCTCGGAGGTGCAGGCTCCCCCAGTGTCGAGGCCCAGGTCTGCTGGGCTCGGCATCGATGGACCCTCTACGCCGCCTTCCGGCGCCGTTCTGGATCCCGGCGCCGGTGATTGAGACAGCGGCATGTTGGCTCTTGGTGCCGCCCGTGGTGCCGTGGGCCCGGTCAGTTCTTCTAAGCGGTGCCAAGTTGGGTCCCACTGACGGAGGCGGTGCCATGGGTCTGGCGGTGCCGTTGGGAGTCAGGGCCAGGTCTAAGCGTTGCGCGAGGGTCCGGTCATCCGGCTCCGCCGCTGGCACCGGCGCTGTTCGCAGTGCCATTTCACCGGAGACCGCCGGGGTGGCTAGTATTGTGGTCCAGCTGGTCTCTTCCTACTTGGAGGAGGATGATTCAGATGTGGACTCGTCCTGGCACCCTGACTCTTCGGAGTCAGGGTGTCCGGTGGGATGAGGTGCTAGGCGGCCCAGCATGCCTATTCCTCTGTCTCCGCTGCTGTCCTCCCCTGAGGCCTCCTAGGCTGGGGGTGGTCAGGTGTCCTTGGAGGGGGATGAAGCGGAGGTGGAGGGAGGGGCTCTCCTTCCTGAGGGGGTCGTGGCAGCTGCTGATCCCGGTGCTGCTGCACCCCCTCGGGGTGGGGGGGTCGCTGGGGTCGAGGAGGAAGGTGTTCTCAGAGTCTGGGGGGTAGAGAGACAGGCTTCGGGTGCCTTGGTCTTCATATGCCATCCTTCGGTGGGTGGGTAGGAGCCGTAGCGTCGGACCCCGTCTTTCCCCCTCGAGCCCCAGGGACTCCTCTGGTGGCGTTGCTGTGGGCTGCCCTTCTGGATCCATGCAGCCCCAGGTTTGTCACAGAGGAGGATCCCTTACTAGGCACTTCCAGGCTTCGCATCCCCAGAGTTCCGTTCTGCGACCTGGTTTGTTGTCCGGGATCCCGCCAGCTCGGGCTCCGTTCCCCAGATTCCAGAGCCTCAGCAGAGGACAGTTGCCTCACCGTAGGTGCCCCTCTCCCATTCCTCTGCAGCCACCCCCCTCTCTCCCAGGCCATGTCGGTCCTATGGGCCCGTTATCCTGGGAGACGTTCAGAGGCTCTACGGCGGCCTTCCCCTCATATGTTAGTTACATGCATGAGCGGGTATTTCGCCTATCCCCACTGCCGCAGGAGTCCTCTGGACATTCGAGCTCTCCATCATCCTCGTCTCCCTCCTCTGAGGGAGAGGAACCCACTGCTCATCTCTCCTCTGATGCTGATTTCACTGAATATCAGCGATTCCTTTCGAGGATGGTGAGGGATCTTCGTATCTCCTTTGTTAGGTGAGACAATACCAAACGGGAGACGCGTGAATTTCTCAGTGAATTCAGTGCCCAGCATTTGGTGGTACTATCCTGGCCTATTCCCTTCCAGGAGGCGTCTATCCGTTCCTGGCAGTCACCAGCCGCCCTTTCTCCAGCCCTGGCAGACTGCGAACGAAGGTATTGTGCCCCATCGGAATCGCTAGGTACTCTCCCCAACCCACCTTCAGGATTGGCCTACCTAGAAACTCCCTCCGGGTGCCGCCGCCTGGCGCATGACCGTCCACTGGACTCAGATTCTCTACAATTTGACCGGTGGGGGCGAAGAGTGTTCTCTTCTTCTCATGCAATATTATGCATTGCATCACATCAGGCTCACCATGCTGTCTACAGTAGGTACTTGTGGTCGATGTTTTCCCAAATCTTAGCATCAATGCCTGATACGGAGCAAACCAGACAAGCTATTGCCCTCTCTGCTGTAGACCTGCAGCTGGCAAGACACCAAGCAAGGGCATCTTATGATGCCAATGAGGTGGCTTCCAGGCTTGCAGGGACAGCGATCTGTATTAGACAGACGGCATGGCTTCGTCTATCAAGGTTGTCACCCCTGGCCCGGCGTAGGGTAATTCGCTCCGCTTTCCCGGGCACCCGTCTCTTTTCCTCCAGAGCTAGGAGACTTCTGCAGGGGCTTCTTCCATCTCCACATCCTCGGGGGACACCTCCTAGCTCTCCTCCACCATAGGCTTCCCACTTGATTAGCCCAGGGTCTTCCCCTTCTGTTTCTCACCAACAGGAGGCTGGGAGTCTTGCTCCCTAAGGGTTTCTTTATCCCCCCCCCCTTGGGTGGGGGAGCTTAGTACTCACCCAAGCAGTAATGAATGATGAAGATTGAAAAGGGAAGATATGAAAATTCGTTGCCTACCGTAATTCTTGATCTTCTTTTGTATCTTCAGCATTCATTACACCCACCCACCTCCCTTCAGTGGCCTCCCACGCGCCTCCCTCCCTCTCTTGTTCTCCTTCCTTTGGCCTTTATGCACAAAAAAAAAAAAAAACAAATTAAAAAAAATTTCCTGGTTTCCGTCCTTCTTTAACGGATCTTTTTTCCTCAAGGTAAAGGGGGAATGAGTAGAACTTTTCTCCTGTCCCGAGGGAACTCTTTCTGACTGCCTCTAGGCTCCTCAGCCACGATGTTCAGCTCACAGCTGAAGAGACCGTCCCTCTTGGCTTGGCCTCAATATTAAGGTTCCCCCTGGCGGGCACTATTTAATTGTCAGCTTCTTCTGGTTGGTGCTTCTGCACTTCTTAACCTTGAACTGCTGCCCTTGCTTTGCCTTCAGGGAGTCCGAATGAGTTCCCACTCTATCCTTCATACAAAGCTGCCCTTTGTAGGGCCTAACCCACTACCCACACACTTCGGTGTTAGCACTTAACAAGGTGCTAAGGGGCTTACCCCATAGTTGGGCGCTCTCTTTCCGGAACAGTTTTCTGTCCGGCAGTCTGTAAGCTCTCAGCTAGAGTATAGGGGGTTGGGATGATGAGATTATAGAGAACCTGCCCTTTGTGTCCAATCTATACAAGCGGTTCAGTTGAACCTTTTCTTACTCCTACTAAGAGGGATTCTTGCTCCCTTGGTTTTTGGTTCCGAGCTTATAACCCTCTCAACCAATATATCTATGGGCAGTGTTCTCCCCCTCAACATCCCTTCTTTCTTCTCTTTCTTCTTCTTCTTCCTTTTCTCTTTATCTGTTCCTCCCTTAGAGCCGCCCAGATGGGAGGCCCTGCGGTCCCTTAGGGTAGGTATTCTCCCGCTTCCATCTGTCCTCTACCGGCTTACTCCTTCTTCAGTTTATATCATTTCATTTTTCTATGCCTTGGCTCTCTTGCCTCGCTCTCCCCTTTTTTTCCTTTACCCTTTTTCTTGCCTCTCTGGCTACCAGAACTGAGATGGAGGAGTCTGCTGACACCTAACGGCCCACCCCTCGTGCATGGCGCGGTGCGTAGGCTCTGTGTGGCCATGCTGGAACGGACCCCTCCCCCCAAAAAAACATCTCCTGTAGCGGGTGCGTGCCTCCAGCACTACCCAATCAGTAATGAATGGTGAAGATACAAGAGAAGAGCAAGAATTATGGTAGGTACGTAATTTTCATTTTTGGCATCTCACGTCAGATATGTGCGTGGCACAGTACAGGGCCAGGTATCAGTGGGACCATAAGGTAGCTTAGAGTTCAGAAGGCACTTGATTACTACCTTAGCAAGGAGGTGACCATTTGCTAGAAGAGTGGGGTGGAGAGGGTCAGAAGAGATAATAGGTGACAATCAGGTAATAGGATTTTGTAGGGGAGAGATGGGGGAAAGAGCTGAGGAGAATCCCAATTATGGTGGTTTAAAGCAAGAGCAAACCTCTGAGAGGGATAAGTATTTGCGGAGGTCATTTTTGAAAGTGGCATGTGACGGAGACTGATGTACCACAGGAGGCAGTGTGTTCCAGTAGTTTGGGGCAAAGTAGGAGAGGGCACTAGCACTTTTTGAGGTTTTAAATCTTGGGACATTTAGAAGGGGTTTCTCAACTGAGCGTAGATCATAAGGGGATGACTGAGGAAGCAGCAAGTCTGAAAGCGCTATAGGAGTTTGAGACCTCAAGATGCTATCAATCAGAGAGCCAAGGGAGTGTAGTCTGACTGCAGAGGGTGATAGCCAGCCTAGGTTGGCATAAAGCTGGCAATGGTGCTTTAGTCATGTCGATGAGGAGGCAAATCAACATATGTTGTTATAGGCAACATCCCATCTACGTAGTGTAGATTTATGCATGATAGTGTAGGTTGGTACCCCATATGTCATGGAGGAAAGCAGGATACCCCGAGCAATGGCCAACCTAGCAGAGGGTGTAAGAGCATAGTTAGTTTTATATGCTATGCCCAGTTCTGAGTTTACAGATTTACAAGTGGATTGCACATGCAGGTCAAAGTCAAGAGTCTGGTCCAGAGTAACGCCTAGGTATTTGAATGAGCTAACTTAAGTTGGGAGTGTGCAGGAGCAGCAGACTACATGTAGTGAGGGGGAACAGTCAGCACAAAGAGCCCCCCACACTCAAGTGTTGGGCTGGTCCCAATGCACACTTTTTGTGAAAAAACATTTTTAGTTTACTTGTAGTACAGTAGACTGTATCAGGCTAATTTTGCTTAGTACTAGGCTGACATCTTCTGTTACTACAAATCCCAGAATCCCCTGCAGCTGACATCAGAGCAGTAGGTAGCAGTGGGAGATTCAATAACCTGTAGTGCATGTTAGAGCTTTTATAATCTCTGATCAGAAGTTTTCCTGTTCTGCTTTTCTCCAGGGGCTAAGTACAGTCCCCTGTACCTGTACTTAGCCCAGTGAGAACACCAGGATAAGCAAACAAAAGATCTGAGCTGATATAAACTCGAACATGCACTGCAGGCTAATTAATCTCTCACTGTTGCCAACTGCTCTGATGTCAGTTGCAGGGGATTCTGGGATATGTAGTAACAGAAGATATCAACCTAGAACTAAGCAAAATTAGTCCGATACACTCTACCATACTACAGTAAACAGTAAGTAAACCAAAATGTTTTTGCACACAAAGTGCACATTGGGACCAGTGCCACACTTGGGTGTGGGACCCTTGGTGCTGTTGCCCTTCAATGTCAGGACAACAACGTTATGTTTCTTATAAAAATAATACAAAACTGTGCATTTTATGTAACTCTGGTGCCAGATATGCTATCACTGTGCTTACAGATGGCATGGGGCACCAGGTTACAGTTCTTACAAAGGCAGTCAGCGAAAGCTGACAGTGTCCCTTCAAGCCTTGGCGCATGGTCCTTTGGTTGTTTGCCCTGGATATTGAACCTGCGACCAAAGAATGATGCATGCACATTGCTTTGACCCATTTCTCAGTTTATGGTTAAACTATCTTATTTAAGTTGGATATGGGTCACTTTTAGTAATACTGTAAGATAATTAAGATCAGTTGCACTTGTGTTGAAGCCAGTGTTGTAACTGCGCTTACATATAGTTAGACTAACAGAGTCATGTTCTATTTTGTAATGTGCAACTTTTCGAATAAAGTGGAATTAAAAAAAAAAAGCTTGAAATGTTGAAAGGTTTCAGAGAGCATGACATTTTTTAGAACTAGTTGCATGGTTTCATTTTATTCTTCCCCAGCCACATACGGGGCAGACACTCTAAGGTCCTGAGCATAGTGCAAAGCATCATGGATAGCACTCTGAAAATCCTCGCGTGTGGGTGGTGCTCACAGGGCTTCACCACAACAATACTTGACTGAAACTAATGTTTTACATTTGTTCCAGTGTGTAGACTGAGAATGACAAATTACTGGCATGTATTTTGTTTTTTTTTTGGGACTCCTCAGTGTAGCGCAGTTGCCAGTTCAGCCATGTATACCAGGCCAGTCCCAGAGGTACCATGGGAGGCAGGTCACATGCTATTTCTGAGAGTGCTAAAATTCTGTTCTTCTTTTTAAACTCAGTTTCCCCCTGCCTAACTCCTGAGCCCACACCTCACAGGTACGAAACTAGCTGCATCATTCGTGACTGCAGGGCTCCTTGCTGTATTCTCCATGTGAGATGAACATTTATATTTACAGTCAGTGTTCCATTGGAAGGGAACTCCCTCCTGCTCCTGGTGAAATGACATCCAGTTTGCAGTAAAATCTGACAGCACCATGTATGCCCAATCACTTCCTCCTTGCCGTGATTTTTGGGTTGGTGAACCCACAGCTTTAATAGCTGCATGGCTGTTTACTTTTAGTAAGGGGCAAATGGTCTTTCCTCATTTTCAGAGTTACCGGTTTTGTAGGACAAAGCTTTTGCCATTGCACCCCCCCGGCCCCCAACACTCATGGATAACCGCTCCCCCCAACCCATTTCTCTAGCTGCAGGATATTTGATTAGGTGAATATTTGACTCTCCCCAAATAATAAAAGCCTGTAATGATCCAATCCTGTAGCAGAGAGCATCTGTCCTGGCATATGCTGTCTTGGATGTCCTCCGATTCCAAGTGTTCATTGGGGGGGGGGGATCACTTAAGCTAACTTGCTCTGCTGCACCTTATCATTGGGCCTGAAGTCTCACTGCATCACTGTTCCTGTTGCTGTGTTGGTTGAGAATTACTCTGTACACCGACACTGCCCCCTCCCCTCCCTCAACGTCTTATTGATCTGCCTGGATGAAAATCAATAGCCACAATATGTCAGGCTCAAGTGCAACCATAATAAATTACACGCGCCATTAAGCACACGAGCACTGCCGCACACACTGCACACATTGCCATCAGATAAGCAAGGTCCTGGCTGCCTTGTTTGTCTTTTTTTTTTTTTTTTTTTAAAGCCAAAGGCTGTAGTAAGCAGAGTTTGGATATTAAAGGGGAAAACAAATCAATAAGAAAAATGCCAACTTTTTTCCCTTCAAGATCATCGGCAAGGAACTCACATTTTTATTTTTAATGGTAGCCCTGTTCTAAGAATAAAACTTCTGTTTAATAAGGATGAATATTGTTCAGACTTACCACTGTGTTTTCTTTTGCCAGAGTGTTTTCTTTGGTTACAGCCTACATCCTTCCTCTCTTCTCTTCTCTCAGCCCCCAGCTTGTGCACTCAGTTATCCCTTGGAAGTCCCTGTGAGACGCCAGTGATGGCAACACAGATAAATAATCTGCATTTGCCCCCCTGACATCTTTTACTGTCCGTTTAGTATTCTAATGCCAAACCTCTGTGCTCATCACCACTGAGAAGGAATAAGAAGTTAAGAAACATGTTAAGGGGGTCGCCCGACAGACCCATGGACCCGTACAGCATGCAGCTAGGCGGGGAGACAGTGCAGTTGATAACAGTCAGACTCAGGGTACAAACAGCATGCAGCCAGACTGGGAAACACTGCTATTGATGGCAGTCATATTTGGGGTACGCAGAGTATGCGGACAGGTTGGGAGACAGTGCTGTCAATGGCAGTTCGACTCAGGGTACATAGAGCATGCAGCCAGGCTGGGAAATGCTGCTGTTGATGGCAGTCAGATTTGGGGTATGCAGAATATGCGGACAGGCTGGGAGACAGTGCTGTCAATGGCGGTCAGACTCTGGGTACACAGAGCATGCAACCAGGCTGGGAGATAGTGGTGTCAAAGGCAGTCAGACTCGGGGTACGCAGAGCAAACAGCCTGACTGGGAGACAGTGCTGTCAATGGTGGTCAGACTCTGGGTACAGAGAGCATGCAACCAGGCTGGGAGACGGTGTCAAAGGCAGTCAGACTCGGGGTACGCAAAGCAAGTGGCCAGGCTGTGAAACAGTGCTGCCTATGCCTGTTAGACTCAGGGTACGCAGAGCCAGTGTTGTCGATATCAGTCAGACTCAAGGTATGCAGAGCATGTGACCAGGCTGGGAGACAGTACTGTCAATGGCAGACTGACTCGGGGTACGCGGAGCATGCAGCCAGGCTGGGAGACAATGCTTCTGATGGCAGTCAGACTCAGGGTACATAAAGCAAGTGTCCAGACTGGGAGACAGTGCTGCTGATATCAGGCAGAATCGGGGTATGCAGAGTATCTGGCCAAGCTGAGAGGCAGTGCTGACTATAGCAGTCAAACTCGGGGTACATGGAGCATGTGGCAAAGTTTGGGTCCAAAGAGAAACTCTGGCAAAAAGGACATTTTGTAAATTTTATCTGTTTAATAAATGTAGCCACTGATTCGATCTGCTGATCTCTTAATCATTTTTGGACCTACTGTGTTTTATTGCATGGGAGAAAAACCATGTATTGGATGCCCTCTAGTGGCACAAGCTGTCATGGATGGGACACCTAATGGCACAGTTGTCACCAGCAGATTAAGTGAAAACTGTCCTGAACCTCACAGGTTGAGCTACTAGCTTGGGACTGCAGGGTTTTATGCTCTAATTCCATAAAAGCTGGGGCTAAATTTGGCATAAACTCACAGTTCAGTTCCCTCTCCTCTCCTCTTCCAAAATGTTCGAACAGTTTTTATCTTTTAGAAGTTCTCTGTCCTACGTAGTGAAGGAAGGTGCAAGTCCACAATGTACAGTGGGATTCCTCCCCCTCACCTGACCCACACTGTGCAGTGGAATTCCTCCCCCTCACCTGTCCCACACTGTACAGTGGGATTCCTCCCCCTCACCTGTCCCACACTGTGCAGTGGGATTCCTCTCCTTCACCTGTCCCACACTGTGCAGTGGGATTCCTCCCCCTCACCTGTCCCACACTGTGCAGTGGGATTCCTCTCCTTCACCTGTCCCACACTGTGCAGTGGGAGTCCTCCCCCTCACCTGTCCCACACTGTACAGTGGGATTCCTCCCCCTCACCTGTCCTACACTGTATAGGGAGGAATCCTCCCTTTCACCTATCCCACACTGTGCAGTAGGATTCCTGCTCTTCACCTGTCCCATACTATCCAAGGAGATTCCTGCCCCTCGACTGTCCCACACTTTCTGGGGATATTTTTTCCCCTTGACTGTACCACGCTATCCCGGGAGGTCTAGCCCCTTGACTGTCCCTCATTGCACAAGGGGATTCCTGTCTCTCAACTGTCCCACGCTGTACAGCGGGATTCCTGCCTCTTGATTGTCCCACACTGTACAGTGGGATTCCTGCCTCTTGATTGTCCCACACTGTACAGAGGGATTCCTGCCCTTCGAGTGTCCCAAACTGTATGGTGGGATTCCTACCCCTCGACTATCCCACACTGCACAGTGGAACTCATACCCTTCGACTGGTCCCCACTGTAGAGTGGGATTCATACCTTTACCCTTTCCCACACTGTACAGTAGATTCCTGCCTCTCGACTGTCCCACACTGCACAGTGGAATTCATACCTGTCCATTGCCCCACACTGTATGGTGGGATTTATTCCCCAACAGTCCCCCAGTGTATGATGGGATAAATACCCCTTAACTGCCCCACACTGTACTGTGGGATTTCTGCCCCTTGACTGGCCCACACTCTATGGTGGGTTTCCTGCCCCTCAAGTGTCCCATACTGTACAGTGGGATTCATTCTCCCTCTGCTGTCCTACACTGTATGGTGTGATACACACCCCTTGACTGCTCCACACTGTACGGTGGGATACATACCCCTCGATTGCCCCACACTGTACGGTGTGATACATACCCCTTGACTGCCCCACACTTTATGGTGGTATTCATACCCCTCGACTGTCCCACACTATATAGTGGGATTCATACCCTGTCGACTGTCACACACTGCACAGTGGGATTCCTACACCCTCTACTGTTGCACACTGTGGTGGGATTCATACCCCCTTGACTGTCCCACACTGTATGGTGGGATTCATACCCCCTTGACTGCCCCACACTGTACAGTGGAATTCATACCCTCGACTGCCCCACACTGTATGGTGGAATTCATACCCCTCGACTGTCCCACACTGTATGGTGGGATTCATACCTCTCAACTGTCCCACACTGTACAGTGGCATTCATACCTCTCAACTGTCCCACACTGTACAGTAGGAGTCATACCTCATAATTGCTCCACATTAGGAGGGATGTCTCTCATTTCACCCCACAGAAACTCTTTGCTCTGTTCCATAGAAACACAGAAATTGTTGGTAGACAAGGACCTCTTGGCCCACCTAATCTGCCCTATATTTCCTACCTACTGTGCCACTGCAGACCCTACTCGATCTCCGGTCTTTTTCCTCCTTGCCTTACTTCTAAGGTTCCCTTGTGTCTATCACATGCATGTTTCAATCCTGTTACTGTTTTAGCCCCCACCACTTCTGCTGGGAGGCTGTTTCAGGTGCCCACCACCCTCTCCATGAAGAAGTATTTCCTCACATCTCCTCTGAGCCTCCCCCCCCCCCAGCTTCATACCTTGACCCCTTGTCCTGGAGCATCTTTTTCTATGGAAAATGCTACCTTCCTGTACCTTATTAATACATGTGAGGTATTTGAACGTTTCCATCATATCCCCCCTTTCCTCTAGAGTGTACATATTTAGTTCCTTGAGTCTTTCCTCATAAGGCTTTTGATGCAGGCCCTGCACCATTTTGGTAGCCCTCTTTTGTGCCACCTCCACCCTATGTTCTTTCAGAAGTGGGGGCTCCAGAACTGGATACACTACTCAAGGTGAGGTCTTCCCAGTGCTCTATATAGGGGTAATACTACTTCCCTCTTTCTGCTAGTGATGCCCCTCCCTATGCACCCGAGCATCCTGCTAGCTTTCCCCACTATTTGACTACCTTCAGGTCATCAGAAATGATTATCCCTAGGTTCCTTTCCTATTTTGTGGTTGCTAATACCTCCCTGCTCAATTAGTATTGTATGTTGCCCCTGGGTTTCTGTGCCACAAGTGCAAAATTTTGCATCGAAACCCAGCTGCCATTCCCTTGACCATTCTTTCGGCTTTTTCAGATCATCCCTCATTCTTTCCACCCCCCCACCGGGTGTGTCCACTCTTGCAGATTTTTGTGTCATCCACGAGTAGGCATACTTATTCTTCCAGCCTTTCTGAAATGTCACTAACAGAGACACTGCAGAGGCCGGGCCTAGTACTGACCCCTGTGGCACCCGGCTGGTCACGTTGCCCTCTCCAGAATGGACCCCATTTACCACCACCCTCTGACTCCTATTGCTTAGTCAAAATCTTACCCATTTTACTACTTTTGGACCCATTCTCAGGTTGCCCAGCTTGCTCACCAGTCTTCTATGTGGAATGGTGTCAAAGGCCTTACTGACATCCAGGTAGGCCACATCTACTGCTCCTCCTAATCCACTTCCCTGGTTACCCAGCCATGAAACTCGATTAGGTTTGTCTGGCAAGACATCCCCCCCCCCCCATGAAACCATGTTGCCTCAGATCCTGTAATCCACTGGTTATAAGGTATTCCCCAATCCTATCCTTCAGTAGCGATTCCATTACTTTACCCACTACCGAAGTCAGGCTGACAGGTCTATAATTTCCTGCCTCCCCCAAGGGGTTCAGTTAATTCATTGTTAGTGGAAGTTAAATACTTCCATGAGTCTAAATCTGGAAGTCATTCCAATTTTTTTGACGGCAAAATACTTCCCAGATCCCACAGTTTGAAAGTCAATATTCTAGGAAGGATCAATGTATGGGTGTTCATACAAATATTAGTGGTAACATACAATTTTTTTTTTAGAAAACCCCATCATTTCTAGCTTCTGTGCCTTCAGTTTTGGAAGTCGTCCAGTTTTGTTTTTTACATTTGGAAGTCAATGACTTCCTCATCCTTTATTTTGGAAAATGTTGCCTTACGTTTTGGAGACAAACACTCCCAAAATGGAGCTAACTGAAGCACTGCCTCCCCCCTATTTCCACTTTTGTGTAGTGGGACCACATCTGCCCTCCTCCAGTCCCCCAGAACCTCCCGTTTCTAGTGACAGGTTGAACAAAGCTGTTAGAAGTGCAGCCAGCAGCTTCTTGAGTTCCCTTAGTATCCTAGGGGGTACCCCATCATGTCCCATTGTCTTGTCTATTTTTAAAGGATACCCAAACAACATTTGACAACAAACTATTCAAGAATCTGACCTCAAACAGGACTAAAGGAAAGGCTGCTGAATTCATTAATGCAAAAACTACATTTATATATGTTACCTAAATGTGGTTCCAAAGCATTTGAAAAATGTAAAATCAGCCTTCCAATTTCAAAAAAACTGCCTTACCTGCTTCATGTTGGGTAGGGGGGGGATGGGGTGGAGGACGGTCCTGCTCAACGTCAGAAGCATTGGCAGCAAAATGCCCAAGCTCCATACAATGCTGGCAGAGGGATCAGCAGATGTGGCAGCGATTATGGAAACACGGGCCACCCAGAAGAATAATTGGGACCTAAACTTGGAGGGCTACACAATATTCAGGAGGGATGGAGAAGAGGGTTGAGGAGGGGGTGTACTGCTGATAGTCAAGAATGGCATAATGGTTAGTGGCATGGAGGAGGCTGATGGGGGAGTGGAAGCGATTTGGGTAACCCTGCAATTGAGGGGAGGCAAACCCGCAAAGGATGAGGCCCTGGAGAAAAAATTGGTTGACAGCATCAAGGGGCACTGTGACTGTGGAAAGGGTAGGGTGGTGGTCATGGGGGACCTAAATATGTCGGGGGCAGACTGGGACACTATGACATCAGCGGTGGCCAGGGAGCAGAAACTGATGGATGTGTTTCAGTGCCTTTCTGGCCAACAGGTGGGGAACCTACGAGGGGAGGATACTGGACGTTCTCCTTGCAGACAGCAATCAGATAAGGGTCTGGAGGTGTAGCCCACTGGCAGGTGGAGACCATGCCATGGTCTGGTTTCTGCTGTGTCGGGGGGGGGGGGGAGGACAACCGCTCAAACACAGCAGTAGTGGACTCCAAGGGAGCAGACTTCGTGGGCATGGGCAGGATTCTAAAGGGGAGCTTGAACAAGATTAGGCCAGACATGGATGTTGGTAGCTTGTGGGAGACCATTAAAAAAGGGGTGCAGGAGACTGTTAGCTCATGTACAAGGGTAAGGCGTAAAAATGGTAGAGCCAACAAGCCGTGCTGGTGGATCAGGGAGGTGCATGAGGTGGTGAGGGAGAAAAAGGCTGCCTACGCGCGTTTAAGCACTCCGGGGGAGAGGTGATATAGGTTGACAGCTAGAAGGGTCACAAAGGGTGGCGAGGGGAGCCAAGGCGAGGATGGAGCAAAACCTGGCTAGGGATATCTGGACGGGTGGAAAGGGATTTTATAGATACATAGGGGAGAAGAGAAAAGGGAAAGCACAGATCTCCAGGATTAGGACTGGGGAGGGATGGCCTCAGGAGGCGGGGGAGCAGGCAGAGGTACTAAACAAGTACTTTGCCTCGATATTTATGGAAGGAGACAGGGGATCCATTCAGCTGGAAGGGAGGGAAGGGGAGACAGCTAAGAGGAGAGGACAGATGGAGATGAGAGGACCAGAAGAGGCTGGGGCACTGGGTGGGCCAGGCCTAGAAGAGGATGGGTGCTTTGTTGAGGGGAGGTTAGGGAAGGAGAAATCACAGAGGACAGAGTGAGGGAGGCCCTACGGGTGCTGAAAACTGACAAGGCACTGGGACTGGATGGGCTGCATCCGAGAGTTCTGAAGGAACTGGCGGACGAACTAACAGCTCCACTAGCTGCTCTTTTCAATGCCTCTCTGCAGACAGGATGGGTGCCTCAGGATCAGAGGGTGGCTCATGTGGTGCCTATCCACAAAGGGGGGTCTAGGGAGGAGATGGGAAACTACAGGCCTGCCAGCCTAACGTCGGTGGTAGGCAAACTAAAGGAGGGCTTCAACAAGGAGAAGCTCGGGAGGCAACTGGAAAATCTGGGGCACATGGATGACAAACAATATGGTTTTGTACTGGGGAGATCGTGCCAGACCAACCTCATAGATTTTTATGACTGGGTGACGGGGACCCTGGACTGACAAAGACCAGTGGACGTCCTATATATGGATTTCAGTAAGGCGTTTGACTCGGTACCCCACATCGGGTTATTGACAAAGTTGGGGGATGGGGTGGGAAGACAGTTGATTAGATGAGTAGAAAACTGGCTTACAGATAGAACACAGAGGGTAGTGGTTGGTGGGATAGTTTCCTCCCCTAGGAAGGTCTTCAGTGGGGTTCCCCAAGGTGCAGTACTGGGGCCACTCCTATTCAATGCCTATGTCTCTGATATAGGGAAGGGGGTTAGGAGTAGGATGAGCCTCTTTGCAGATGACTCAAAACTGGGAGCACTGGCTGACGGGGAGGAAGCAAGAAAGACAGTCCAGAGGGATCTGGATACCCTGGAGGGTTGGTCACGGAGGTGGGGACTGAGGTTTTAATCCAGGGAAGTGTACGGTGCTGCATCTGGGGGTCAGAAACCCTAGTCATGTATACACCCTGGGAGGGGTCTCACTGCAAACCATGAGTGAAAGGGACCTGGGGGTAGTGGTAGACACCAGAATGAACAACACTGAAAACTGCAGAAGATCTGTGGCAAAGGCAAACAGGATTCTGGACTGCATAGCCTGGGGAATAATGTCCAGAAGGAGGGTGGTGATCCTTCCTCTGTATAATGCCTTAGTCAGGTCGCATCTTGAGTACTGCGTGCAGTTCTGGAGACCTCATCTTAGGAAGGACAAAGCATTGTTGGAGAGGGTTCAGAGGAGGGCAACCAGGATGATCCGGGGCATGAGTGAAAGGACCTATGAGGAAAGGCTGGAAGCCCTTGGGCTGTACTCACTGGAGGAGAGGAGAGGAGAGACAGGGGAGACATGACTGAGGTATTCAAATATGTGAAAGGGATTAACAGGGGCAGAGCCAAAGAAATGTTCAGGCTAAGGAAAGGGGGCACAACCAGGGGGCATGAGTGGAAATTGGAGGGGGGGAACCTACAGGGGAGAACATAGAAGGCATTGCTTCACTAAGAGGGTGGTGGAGCCATGGAATGCATTGCACGGGAGTCTAGTGGAGCAGGGCACAGTGGAGGGCTTTAAGAGGGGGTGGAACAGATGCATGGGTACACTGAAGCCGAAGTTGACCCTTTCGGGGGCCTGGAAGGAAGGAGTAGCTAGCACCTATTAGGGGCTGGCTAACGAGCAGACACGAAAGACTGTTAGGCCTATTCTGCTGGCTCTTAGTATGTTAGTATGTGTTAAGTGATGACATCATCGGAGCCAAAGTCAGAGAGCTATATGGCTCTCTATAGTGCTAACTAGTTCTTAGTTCCCTTTGTATAGAATTGTTTCACCAAAATTGTCAAAACCATGTGCATTATTTAGATCAATACGCATGTTAGGCTATGGTTCTGTTCATTTGTTCACTTTAACATGCTGAAATTGTGCTTTAATCCGACCGACTTTCTCTATGGCAAACTCCAGTGCAGTACAAATCTTGAATAACCTGGTGGTCTAGTGGTTATGGCGGATCCAGGATGTTACATTGGGGGAGGGGGAGGGGGTGCTGGGAGTGTGTGCATGCTTGATATGCAGTTTTTAACATTTTTATGAAGCCTTTATATTTTCTGCTATTCTGCTTTTGTAGTATGTTTTTGACTGAAACTACAAATGTAATCCATATTTTTGAATGTAAACATTTGTACAATCAATAAATCAGACTTCTTCAACAAACTGAAACGCAGCAGCAGCAAGCGAGTACTTTACAATGGGGGGGAGGGGGGCCGGTTATAGATGCACCCTTCACCACCCCATAGATCCACCACTTGTTTGTAGCAAAGTTCTTCTGTAGTCCAATGCCAGAGTTCATACTTTCTTGGAAATCAAAAATATGCTTGTCTTGTCTTCTCTTCTTTTTCTACGGGAAATGATAAGAATCAGTATTTATATAGTGCTTTAATACACATTGTATCCCAAAGTGCTTTACAGGCAATGCTAAACTGAAAGTGAAGTGACTGAATGTGTAGTGGCAGCCAATTCACACATTAATACCCACACACAGCCTTGGACAATTGCATGAACTGGTTTTATGGGAAGGGAAATGTTGGCCAGGACAATAGGTTCATGTAGTGATCATGGTGCTGGCAGCCCCACATCTTATTTATCACAGTAATCTGCTCGTATTTCTCCCCTTCTGTCTTCCCCCTTCTCTGAATACAGCAGTACCTTGCAGGAGGGGCCTTCTCAGCCCCCCTCTGGTATTCATTCTCATTACTTCTCCCCACACCAAACACTGGTGAGCTTATCACCCTTGTGCATCATGAGTGTAGGTAGTACAGTCCCCAGGTTCTTCTTGACATATAAAAAATGAACAAATCTTTCCAGTAAGTCAGGCTGATAGCAGCAGGGGACAAGGGGAATTATAGGCTTTCCTAACCTTAAAAGATTAGGCTACCTTTGATTAGGCACTGTTAAATGATGGGTGTGCACATCATTATGCATGTCATTTAATAGTGCCTAATCATAGGTGGATTAGATCTTATATGGGTAAGAATGCCTATGTTTCCCCTTGTGCCCTGCTGCTATCAGCCTGGCTTACCAGAAGATCATGTTTATTATTAATTTGTAAAAATGACACGGGCGACTGTACTAACCGCATTCATGATGCAGAAGGATAGTCAGCTCACCAGTTTTTGGTGTGGGGAGCAGAAGAGAAGAATGAATGCCAGAGAGGGACTGAAGAGGCCATTCCAGCAGGGTACAGCTTTATTCAGGTTAGGGGAAGACAGAAAGGGGGATGTTTTGCAGATCACTGTGAGATCTGAAATGTAGGGCTGCCAGCACCATGATCACTACCAGACTGCGAATGAGAGCAGCCAGCGATGACAAATACTCAATGGCAGGGCTGCACTTAAAGTGTTACTTGAATTCAGTGTAGGGAGATTACCCTCAGGTGTGTGTGTGTGTGTGTGGGAGGGGGTTGACGTTTGTTAGGACAGTATTGAAGGAGCTGTGTATAGATCATTCAAGATTTAGAAGGGTGGTAGCCAACCAACTCACATTGTGGAGTAGGGCACTAAAAAGTACTGGAGAAGATTTGCTGGGAACTGTCCTGCAGGGTTCTGCAGATCACAGGTAAAGGAGCAGACTGACACTGGAAGTCTGGTGGATTCACTCAAGGCATTAGTATGCCTCTCCTGCTAATAATATTGTTATCCATAGTAAGTACAGCCCTTATGAGGGCATGAACAGCAGTTTTTCTGGCGAGTCCTGAGGCTTATTACCTGGCCCTCCACGAAGACCCAATTGTTGGTTAATGATGTGGGACAAAAACACAACAGGGGAACTGTACATACTGCCTTCACTGTGCAGAAGGGTAGTGATCCACTCAATGTTTAGTCAAACATTGAAAAAGTGGACTTAAGTGTGATTTGGGAGGTATTTTTTAACAGTGCCAGCTGATGATCCGTATCGGTGTAGGTATGCACAACTCTCTGAGGTATACGATTACAGTCTGAGGTGTGATAATTCTCTTCATGAGACCGCAATCTCATATGCAGCCCCAGGCAGTACTAAGGACATGGTATGGATGGTGGGGTGTTCAACAGAAGCCAGGCTAGGTGCAGGGGGTTCACTTGGAAAAAGAATACAAGAGAAGCTTTTTTTGTGGATTAACAAGAATGCATGAGCTTTGGAATTGGACCAGACCGGTACTTCACTGTGTGACCCTGAGCAAGTCACTTAACCTCCTTGTGCTGCCAAGCCACATCTGTAAACAAGGTTTCAGCATAGTGTGTCTCTCCTGGTTAACAAAAAAAAGAAAATTCAGGGCATCACGTAACCACTAGATCATCAGGTATTTGAAGTGTTGCACTGTTCTGCAGTTTGCCAAAGAGAAAGTCAGCTAGACTGCAAAAACATTTTCAGCAAGCTAAAGTAAATAAACTGAACAAAATCATAACCTAACATGTGTACTGATCAAAATAATCCACATGTTAACACACTGTATTGATCAATCTGGTAAAACAATTCAAAACAAAGAGGGGAAGAAGAACTAGTTAGCCTATAGGAATTTATATTGGTCTCTGTCTCCGATGATGTCATCATGACTCATCCCTTAACACAGTTGGCAGACATCTTGGGGAGAAGGCAATAAAAAATGACTCACCTTAGTAATGTTGTTTCTTCTAATGGAGTCTTGCTATATTATGACAGTAGCAGTTTGATCCAGCTCTAGAACTGCTCGAGGTGAAATGGTTAAAACCATTCCAAAATAGAATTTTGCCACGAGCTCTAAAAGCAGCTCTATCTGTGTTATTTCAAACCTGAACTGTCAGATCTTTATGAGCCAAAACTCACTAAGGTCTGTGTGGAAGCTGTAACCTACACTAGCCAAATGGCTACCTAAATAATAACAACCATTGCTGGTCCCAACACCCAAGACTCAAGTCAGGGGACCAGAAATACTAACACAATTCTAATAATATGAGAATAAAACATAAGTATAACAGAACACACACACACACACACACACACACACACACACACACACACACACCCAAAGCCCCAAAAGGGGACAAAAATGCTAACAGGGCATAAAAGGTGCCCACACCAAGTTGCCACATCCAAGTAGAGGTTCTGAGAGGGGCAGGTTGGGGGAGGTCATAAATATAGCAAGACTCCATTAGAAGAAACAACATTACTAAGGTGAGTAATTTTTCTTCAAACAACATGAAGTCTTGCTATATTATGACAATAACAGAATACACAGCAGTACCTCCATGGAGGAGGGCAGAACCTACTTAGGAATAGGCTCTGAAGAACAGCTGTGCCAAACCGAGAATCTCTCCTGGCCTGGACATCCAGGGAGTAATGCTTGGTAAAAGTGTACCATTTTCCAAGTAGCAGCCTGGCAAATCTCTAATATAGGGATGTCTCTGGCAGCAGCTAGAGCGCAGCTGTACCCTGGTAGAATGAGCCCTCAAACCCCGGGGGACTCTGCCCAGTTTCTGATACAAATTGGATACAAGAGACAATCCACCTGGCAATTGATCTCTTAGTGGCAGGTTGCCTTTCCCAACTTCACCATAGGTAAGGAAAAGTTGGAGGATTCGAACCTGTGACCTTTAGTACGCTCTATATAGTAACTAAGAGCTCTCTTAACATCCAGGCTGTGCAACCTCCTCTCACCAGGCGAGGTGATCAGTGAAAAATACTGGAAGGAGATAGATTGATTAAGATGGAAATCTGAAACCACCTCAGGCAAAACTTCCTATTAGTCCTAAGGACTACCTTATCCCTGTGGAAAGAAATAAAGTCAGTTTCCACTGACAAGGCTTGCAACTCACTTATCGTCTGGCAGAAGTGATAGCCACTAAAACAGTTTTCCAAGTTAGGTACTTAAGCTCTGCAGAAGACAGAGGTTCAAAGAGGTTGCATTAACTGGGCAATGCAAACATTCAGGTCCCAAGCAGGGCCGGTTCGAAAGGGTGGATTAGTATGGGTAATCCCTAAAAACTTGGAAAACACAGGATGAGAGGAAGAGGGATGACTTTCCTGCTGACACAAAAGCAGATACAGCTGCCAAATGAACTCTCAGGGTAGCTGGTCTGAGACCCAAGGAATTAAGATGTACCATGTAATCTAACACAGTGGGCAAATCAGCAGATTCTGGGGAAATATTTTTCCGCACACCAAATGGAAAACCTTTTCCATTTAGAACTATAAGTAGCCCTAGTGGAAGGCTTTCTAGAAGCCTTTAGGATCTCAAGAACACCCTGAGAGAGGTGTAAATCAGCAAACTCTAACTCCTCAAGAGCCAGGCCTTGAGGTTGAGGTTGAGGTCGGATACCAAACCCTTCCCTGGGCACAAGTCAACAGGTTGTGATTCCTGGGAGGCAAGGGAAGATGGATTGTCAGTGACAGAAGGTGGGTACCAGGCTACCTGGCCCAATCCGGGCAATCAGAATCACCCTGCAAGGCTGAGATCTGATTTTGACTAATACTTTGAATAGGAGAGGAGGGAGGAAAGCATGAGAAACTTTCCTCCCAATCCAGAAGAAGGGCATCCAGGGAACTGAGCCCAGCACTGGAGGCCTGCAACAGAACAGAGGAAGTTTGTGATTGTCTGGGGCTGCAAAAGATCTATCTGAGGGTGCCCCATCTGGCAAAGACTATCCCCAGCACTTGAGGATCCAGGGACCATTCGTGATGGCCCTGGGAAATCCTGCTGAGAGCATCCGCTAGGACATTGTCCTTCCTGGAAGACAACTGCTATGAGGGAAGTGTTCAGGAATAGGCCAGAGACCACAACTTCATTGCCTCGGTGCACAAGGCCAAGACCGAGTGCCCCCTGTTTGTTGATGTATCACATTGTTGTGGTGTTGTCTGTTCTGACTTGTATCACCTTGTCGTGGACAGATGCAGAAAATGCTTGAAGAGCTAAAAGACAGCTCTGAGTTCCAGCAAATTGATGTGGAGCAGAGATTCTGGGGGACCACACTCCCTGAGTGGAAAGGTCGCCCATGTGGGCTCCCCAACCCAGAAGGGAAGCATCTGTAGTGAGAGTCAAGTCGTGAGTAGGGGAAATGAAGGGACCCCAATCTTAAATTGCTCTGATCCTGCCACCACTGGAGGGCTAGGATCAGGTTAGAATCACTGGGACCAACTTGGAAGGGGTCTCTTCTCTGAGACCAACAGGTTCTCAAGTGAAACTGAATGTCTCTCATCTGAAATCTTGCTCCCTGCACAACAGCTGTGGATGCAGCCATGTGCCCAGGAGCTGCAGAAAGTGTCTTGCTGGTCAGAGACCTGCAGAGTGAAGGAGGAGGCCAGAGCCACTAAATTCCTTACCCTTTCTAAGGGAAGAAAGGCTCTGGCTAGCTTTGTGTCCAATTCTGCCCCTATAAAGGTGAGTACCTGGACTGGTTCCAGAACTGACTTTGGTAGATTCAGCAGAAAGCCCAGGGAGGTGAGAAGCTGCTGGGTGACCTGCAGGTGAGATTTTACCTGTTCTGGGGACTGACCTACAATGAGCCAGTCGTCTAGATAGGGGAAAACAGCAATTCTTTGCCTCCTTAAGTGAGCCACTGCCACTGCTAGACACTTTGTGAATACCCTTGGGGCAGAGGTAAGGTCAAGGGCATTGCTCTGAACTGGTAATGACCTGAGGGCAGTTCGAATCTGAGGTACTTTCGATGGGAGCTTCTGATTAGGACATGGAAATAGGCATCCTTGAGGTCCAGGGAGGCTAGCCAGTCCCTGGCCTTAGGGAGGGTAAAATCATTGCCAGAGTTACTATTTTGAACTTTGGTTTCAAAAGATGCTTGTTCAGATGTCTGAGATCTAATATGGGCCGCCATTCTCCTGTCTTTTTGGGGTAAGGAAGTATCTGGAATACAGACCCCTGCCCTGGTGCAGGGAGGAACCCTTCTACTGCTCTGAGAGCTAACAGGATGAGACCTCTGCTTCCAGAGCAGGGTCTCTGAAGCACTTGCAGGTAGAAAAGTCTGCTTTTCAACTTGGGAAACTTTTTGAAGCTGAGAACCAGACCCAGGCTTACTACTTCCAGAACCCACTTGTCTGAGGTTAAAGCCCAATTCTGACTGAAGTAAGCCAGCCTGCCCCCTACCGGTACAGGAGAATCGGCCCTGGGCACCCCATCAGGGTGCCTGCTTAGCAGGAGCTTTAGGCTGGGGAGTGGGAGCAGGTCTGCCCACCCCTCGCCTGCCTCTGCCTCTGAAGAAGCCCCTCTGAGCATAGGCAGAGGAGGCCTGAGTCTGAAAAAGGCCTGTGAAAAGGCCTACCCCTACCCCTGGGGGTATGCCTTTGAGGAGTGGCTTGCCGCTCCTTAGCCTGGGCACTCTTGTAAGTAGTCCTATATTCATCCATCTTTCACATAGTTCTCTGTCTGCTCCCCAAACAGAGAATTTCCCTACAGGAAAATCCATAGCCTTAGTCTGGGTATCCTGTGACAGACTAGTACACTGAGCCAGGCCAACCTACAAAAGCTACAGATGTGGCCATGACCCTAGAGGAAACATCATTAACATCCACAGCAGAATGAAACTGAACCTTAGAAGCCTCAATGCCATCAGCAGCCACCTGTTCTAGTTCACTAGCCAGCTGGCCATGGGCTTGCTTGGCTAACTGCATAACAGTATCCCATCTAGATTTCTGATACCCTAGCTACATAAGCCATATAATTTGCTTGCCTGAGTCCCAGAGAGGCTGCCATATACTGTTTTTGCCATGGCATCAATCTTCCTGGAATCCTTGTCAGGAGGATGTAAGCCAGGGAATATTAGCTTTATCACAGGCTGCAGCCTGAACTACTAACATGACTGCATTGCTGAGAAAGGAATTCTGTATCAGGACCTGACAATGTGTACCTTCTGTCCATCTTTTATCTACAGGAGGCACAGAATTAGGAGCTTTTAAAATTTTATTGTTTGATTCCTAAAGACTTATGTAAGGAATAGACAATCTCTAGACTCTGGAATATCCATCATTTCTACAAAATCAGGCTCCTCTTGCTCATCCACAGCTTCCTCTAAGGAAGCTGAAGGGTTTCAACAACTTTTTGTAAAACATAAAAATGAGATGGGGACTCAGACAGCATAGGGAGATTCTAAAGGTCTGTCTGGAGAGATGTCCGGTTCAATGGGCACACCAGACCTTCCCAGCCACATTCATACTGTTCATAATCATCCTCCCTCCTCTGGTTCATAAAATTCCTCAATATCATATTCCTGAACCACTGGGACGGACGAACCGACCTTTTGCCAGATAGTGGCGGTTCGGACGGACACTATTTGAATGACTGGACAATTTGTATAGGCTTTTGCTATCTCTGCAGCAGTTGGAGAAGGGTTTTGGACTCCAGACCTGCTGATTTTCTTGTTTTCTTTACTGGAAGTGGTTCCTCAGAACCAGCTTTTCTTTGCCGAGGAAGTCTCGCCCTGGTCAGAGGGCACTCCCTCAGTTCGGTTGGCACGAACCGGGCTGCCATCGGTCAGCGGACTTTTTGGCCTCTCGTTCCTGAGCCTGCCCAATCTTTTTCCAGGGTGGCTGCTGCAGGAATTCTGCATATCTGGCAGTCTGACTGGAGGTGGTCAAACCCCAGACAATAAACACATGTGGTGTGTGGGTCAGCCTTGGCAAAGACTTCCCCACAAACATCACAGTGTTGAAACCCAGTGGGCCGTTTTCTTTGGGTTTCTCAGACATAATGCCAGCCTAACCAGAAAACTTGCCCTTTAATGGCAGTGATATAAGACAATTCTTTATCGGTTCCTAATCAGAATACGGTATTGGAAAAACGAATAACCGCTTTTTAGAACCGATAAGAACCGAACCAGACTCTAAAATGTTAATTTTTAGTTTTAAATGAGTTTTAAACCCAGCTGATCGGTTCAAAACCGAACCGATAACTTACAAGTTCCACACAGACAAAAACCTTAAATTTACTTACGGTTACCACACAGAGCTTGAACCGAACGGTTTTGCGGTTAAAATAAAACTATTCTCGGTTGAATCCAACCGAGAAAACACTTTTTAAACCGAGAAATGAACCGAGCAGTAGGAGAAATCTCCGGAGCGACTGTTCACTGAGGCGGAGTAAAGAATCTGACAGTTCAGGTTTGAAATAACACAGATAGAGCTGCTTCTTAGAGCTCGTGGCCAAAATTCTATTTTGGAATGGTTTTAACCATTTCACCTCCGGAGCAGTTCTAGAGCTGGATCAAACTGCTACTGTCATAATATAGCAAGACTTCATGTTGTTTGAAGGCTGTTTTTTGTAAGTGAAAGGCTGATGTTTGCATTTTTCAAAAGCTATGAAACTGCATTTATGTTATTTACATAAATGCAGTTTTAGCATAAATGTAAACAGTAGCCTTTACTTTACCTCGTAATGAAGCCAGATTTTGGGGTTTGCAGTTTAAAAAAACTGCTTGTTTAGGTATCCTTTAATTGTGCTAGTTCCTTGAGGACTCTCTCCTCTGTAAAAGGACTAGTGCTCACCTTCCTTCCTTTAATGCCCTTGTCCTTAATCTTTGGCCTGTCACCTACCCCTTCTTCTGTAAATACTTAACAAAAGTAATTGTTCAATATGTCTGATTTTTTCAGGTCCTCTTCCTCACAACCCCCTTTTGCCTTTTAGCTTTACTATCCCTCCTTTGTTTTTTCTCTTCTCACTTATATATCTACAGAATGTTGTATCCCCTTTTTTTATTGACTGGGCAATATTCTCCTCCATTTGTGCGCTTAACTGCTTTCCCTGCCTCTCTTTGTTTTTCCTGGTAACTCTCCATATCTTCCTCTGTTTGTGTCCTCTTGTACCGTCTAAATGCTTTTTTTTGCTCTTACTTTCTCTGCTACTTCTCTAGAGAACTATAGCAGTCTCTTTTTTTCTCTTGCCCTTATTAACCTACCTGACACAGAGATCTGTTGCCTTTTCAGTGCACCCCTTTATTTTTGCCCATCGTTCTTCGACTCCCTCCAGTTTCCCTATCCCTGCTAGCATGTCCCTGAGGCATCTCCCATTTTCTTAAAACTGACCCTCCTGAAGTCGAGGACCGTTGTCTTAGTGTGGCTTGATTCTGGCCCAGTTCTTATATTGTGTCACATCGTACGGTGATCACTGGCCCCAGGTGGCCATCCACTGTGATGTCGGCAACACTGTCCTCGCTTGTCAGTACCAGGTCCAGTACTGTCCCCCCCACGAGTGGGTTCCTTATCTAGCTGCCTGAGAAACATCCCCTACAGGGAGTCCAGGCTGTCCCTACTTCTGACTGTTGCTGCAGCTGGTGGGCTCCAATCCACATCCAGTAGACTGAAGTCCCCTACCAGCAACACCTCCCCTTGGCGTGCCATCTTTTCAGTTTCTGCCATCATGTATTTATCCACCTCTCCCCCCTGTGCTGGAGGTCTGTAGATCACTCCTGTGCAACTAGCCGCCCCCTTCTGTGTCTCCTGGGTGACTCACAGTACCTCTGCTCCTCCCTGCTCTCCTTGTATTTCGATAGTGTTTATGTTGTCCCTGACATAAAGAGACATTCCTTCCCCTTTTTCACCTATCCCTTTTTTTTTTTTTTTTTATATATTTATGCACCCGCTGCGGCACTATACCGGCGGGGGCATCCAGCCGACGGCCCTGCCCTCCGGGAGAGCAGCAGGCTCACTCGCATGATGGTGGGTCTGGCACGCCCATCGCCGATCTGCTGGAGGGCCTCCCTGTACCCTGCCAGCTGGACTGTCTCCGGACCCCTCCAGTGCGATTCTACAACAGTCCTCCTGGTGAGGCAGGGCGCGACCATCAAGCTGCATGGTCGTGCCCAGCCCTTTTTCCGTTTTTCTCCCAATCGGAATGTGAACGTGCAATGATGTCTACGCATAACGTGCAGACGTCCGCCGCGTTCTGCCCCCCCACATGCACACCAGCACCTTGCAGTTCCACCAGGCATCCCCAGGGACTGCCAGAGCGTGGTGTGAGTCCCCAACCCTCCTCAGGACTAGGAGAGCTGTCGACGGACGCTCAATCCTAGTCCTCCCCTGCTGACCCCCCGGGCCCATTCCCGAACCCAGGTCGCCGGCGTGGTGTGAGGTGTGGTGTCCAGCGCCTCAACCCTCAGCGCCACCAGGCCGGCACCTGTCCTGTCTTTTCTGAATAAAGAATAACCTGGTATGGATACTATGGCTACATTCCAGTCCTGGTTTTCATTGCACCAGGACCTGGTAATTGCTCCCATGTCCAGGGCTGCATCTGCCATGGTGGCCTCTAGGTCTGCAATCATTCCCAGACTTCCAGCATTTGCACACGTGGCTCTCCAGATTGTCGTGCCACTCCCCCTCGTTTCCCATTTGCCCTTCCTTATTTCCTCCACTATTTTTTTCACTATCTTTCTTTCCTTTTACCCCTTGGATTCCTTTGTTATTTGGTTCCTTGTGGGATTTCACTCCCTCTAGATTCCCATTGCTGACCTCGTAAACCTGTGTGTGTGTGTGTATGTGGGGGGGGGACAGTTTATATCTCCCTGCCTTTTTCTGCCTCCCACCTCGGCTACTTTAAATGCTCACCAATGTAGCATTTGAACCATTAACTGAGGACCACGGTTCCCCTCCTGGGTGGATGCAGGCCATCACCCCTGTACAGGCCCTTATCCCTCAAGGTGGGGCCCCAGTCCCCAATGAAGCCGAAACCCTCCTCTCTGCACCATTCCTTCAACCATGCATTGAAGATCCTGGTGCGGAGAATCCTGTACCACCCCGTCATAGACAGGTAGCACCTTCAAGAAGGTCCCCTGCAGGGACCTCCTGAACTTTTTCTGGTTCATCCCTAGCCAGGTCATTTGTCCCTAGATGGACAATGACATCCAGCTCTCCCTCTCTTCCTGCTGCCCCAATGATTCTTTGGATCCTCTTTCCATCCCTATGCACCATGGCACTGGGAAGGCACCTAACCTCCCTCTCCTCATGCTTACCTGTTCCCAACTGTAGCCCCCTTTCTATGGAGTCCCTCACCAGGATTTGTTTCTTCCTCCTCCTCCTCTGGGGTCCTCTGCAACTCCACTTGGGGTCTCCACTATGGTGGACCCCCACATCTTTGTCGGCCACTACTTCGGGTACCTCTGTGGGACATTCATGCTCGGCCAGTGCAGTGTAGGAGTTTCATAATGGTATCGGATGGGGGATGTGCCTGTGCTCCACCACCCTAACCCTCCCCGAGCTCACTGTTGTCCAGCCGCTCCTCCTTCTGGGCAACCTCCGAGGTAGTGCTGGCAGAATAGGTGGTCCTTCGGTGAGGGAGTAGGTCTTCCTAACCCAAGCCAACTCAGCCTTGAGTCTGGCAACCTCCTCCCTCAGCCCAGAGAGGTGCATGCAGAGGGGGCAGCAACACAGTCTCCAGGAAGTATCCCTGAATACTGCCATCTCACAGCCACTGCACTGCAACACTCCCAACATAACTATGTCCTCCCTTGCCTGTTTTTCTGTTTTACCTCCTTTAGCCCCTTTTCACCCCTTGCCCAACTATTGCTTGGTCCTAACTTATCTCTACTCTGCCTGTTTTAAACCCTTACTTACTGCTTCCCTAGATACGGTGTTTCACCTATGCCCACACAGTTTCTATACCCTAACATACCACTACCCCCTTTTTTTCTTTTCTTACTCCAATTTGTACCTTCCTATTGCATGTCTCGACCCTCCTCACTCCCTTACAATGGGTGTGCAATTACACGAGTTTAAGCAGGAAGCTTACATCTGGTGTAGGGTACACCGTCCTGATGTCCTGCTTCCTCCTGTCCTACTCCTTTGTTGCTCCCCTGCCAGCTTGTTGGGGTGCTGAGTTTCTTGCTGTCGGCTACCTCATTGGGCTGACTCTGGTGGGCAGACTCTGATGACGTTAGCACATGAGTCCTTCGGGCGAGGGGCCCCTTGGTGGCCTCTTCTTTCTGAGCAGAAGGAAATGGACTAGTGGGCCAGTAGGTGCCTGCGACTGGCTCCCCGGAGAGCAGGGGGCGTGGCTATGCCTGTGATTGGCTCCCACCTCGAGCCTCCAAAAGCTGCATAGCTCAGTTGTTTCTTTTTTCTCTGTCTGCTCCTGGTAAAGGGGGAGGGCTCCTAAAGCTGGATTCAGGAGTCCCTCCGCTCTCCTGAGTTGTGCTTTGTGATCAATGCTCTGGTGAGGGCCAAGATCAGCTGCATTTTATTAAAATCCCCTTCCTGCTTTTGTGTTCAGCTGAAGGCACCCACAATTGGCTCCCTGGAGAGCAGGGAGCACGGTTATGCCTGTGATTGGCTCCAACCCCGAGCCTCCAAAAGCCGCCTAGCTCAACTCTTTCTATTTTCTCTGTCTGCTCCTGGTACGGAGAGGGCCCCTAATGCTGGACTGAGGAGTCCCATCTCTCCCCCGAGTTGCGCTTTGTGATCGGCGCTGTAGCAAGGGCCGAGATTAGCTGTAGGTTTTTTAAATCCCCTTCTTGCTTTTGTGTTCAGCTGCAGGCACCCACGATTGGCTCCCTGGAGAGCAGGCCGCATGGCTACGCCTGTGATTGGCTCCCACCTTGAGCCTCCAAAAGCCACCTAGCTCAGCTCTTTCTGTTGTCTCTGTCGGCTCCTGGTATTGGGGGGGGGCTCCTAATGCTGTATTCAGGAGTCCCTTCTCTGCCCTGAGTTGTGCTTTGTGATTGGCACTCTGGTGAGGGCAGAGATCAGTTGTGGGGTTTTTAAATCCCCTTCCTGCTTTTGTGTTCAGCTGCAGGCACCTGCGATTGGCTCCCTGGACAGCAGGGGCACAGCTAGGCATGTAATTGGCTCCTGCCTCGAGCCTCCAAAAGCCACCTAGCTTAGCTATTTCTGTTTTCTCTATCTGGTCTTGGTACAGGGGGACAGCTCCTAATGCTGGACTCAGGAGTCCCTTCTCTCTCCAGAGCTGCACTTTGCAATCGGTGATGCAATTCCACATGGAGAAGGTGCTGTCCTACATTATACAGTGGGATTCATACCTTTCAAATGTCATGCACTGGAAGAGACATCCCACATTTTACCCTCAGAATCTCTATGTCTCACATGGAGAATGTGCTGTCCCACACTGTACAGTGGGATGCATATCTTTGATCTGTCCCATATTAGGAGGAATGTCCCTTATTAAACCCATCTGTCACATGGAGAATGTGTCATGCCACACATTGTTTAGTAAGTTCATACATCTCTTCTGTCCTAGCTTAGAAGGGACACCCCTCATTGTCCTTCTCAGTAACCCACTGCCCCACACTAAGTAGGTGTATTCTGTTCTACAGTGAGGTTCACAGTTCTCAGCAGGCCTAGACAGAAACATAGAAAATGATGGCAGAAGGAGACCACAGGTCCATCAGGTCTGCCCATGGGTTTCCTAGACCGTCTGTAGGTCCCAAGACCTAGTCCCCCTACCCAGTACCCTTGATACCTGTGTGAGCCCGTGTCCTAGCCCACCCCACCTCGTGAAAGCAGCCACAGTCTTTGCTCCCACCACCTCGGCAGGCAGTCTGTTCCATGGCTCAATGACCTTTTCTGTGAAGTAGTGTCTTCTTCAATCTCTTTTGAAGCTTCCACCCCGAAGCTTCCATTTGTGTCCTCTAATGGTAACGCTGTCTACCCTATTAGAAAGTTCTGAGTAGGGCATTTTATTAATGCCTCTCAGGAACTTGAATGTCTCAGTCATGTCCCCTCTCTCCTCCCCCTAGTCTCGAGAGTGTACATATTCAGCGTCTTTGGGTGCGACTAGTACAGAAGCCACTGGAGGCCCTGTACCATCTTGGTCGCCCTTCTCTGCGCAACCTCTAGCTTATCCCTGTCCTTCTTCTGGTGAGGCCTCCAGAACTGGACACAGTACTCTAAGAGAGGCCTCACCAGTGACCTATATAGTGGGAGGATCACCTCTGTGTGCCTAGTGTCAGATCATCTACCTATACACCCTAACGTTTAATTTGCCTTCCTGTAGGCTTTGTTGCATTGGCTTGACTGCTTTAGGGTGTCACTTATGATGACCCCAAGATCCCATTCTTCATAAGTGGCACTTAGTTGGACCTCGTTAAGCCTATATTTGGTCATTGGGTTCCCCTTTCCCAGATGTCTTACCCTGCATTTCTTCGCACTGAACTTCAGCTGCCAGATACTGGACCATCTTTCCAACCTCTACAGGTATTTTTGCAGATCCCTCACCACCAAAACACTGTCAATCCTACCTCCTAGCTTAGTGTCATCTGTGAAAAGGGTAATCTTGTTTTGTATAACTTCACCAGTGTCACTAATGAACATATTAAATAGGACTGTCCCTAAGACCGTGCCCTGGGTCATCCCACTAGTGACCTCCCTCTCACCTCACTTTACCCCGTTTACTACCACTCTCTGTTGTCTGTGCTGCAGCCAGTTTTCCACCTACCTGACTATGCTTTTTGCAGTGCCTAGGTCCCCCAATTTTCTTAGCAGGCAGTTGTGTGGTACTGAATCAAAGGCATTGCTAAGATCAAAGTAGAGGAGATTCACTAGGTGGCCCCTGTCCACTTCCTTAGTCATCCAGTCAAAGAATGAAATGAGGTTTGTCTGGCATGACCACCCTGCTACGAACTCATACTGTCTCATGCCTTGGAGACCGTTCCCTTACAGATACTCCACTAGGTTCTGCTTAATTAATGTTTCCATTAATTTCTCGACTATTGATGTGAGGCTTACCAGTCTGTAGTTGCCGGCTTCCTCTCTACTCTCTCCCTTGTGGAGGGGTACCACATCTGCATTTCTCCAGTCACACGGCATGGTTCCCGACTGCAATGAGTGGTTAAACAGATATGCCAAGTGGTCCGCCAATTCCTCAGCAAGTTCCTGCAACACCCTTGGTGCAGTCCATCAGGCCCTGGTGCCTTGTCCACCTTTAGGTGCCCCAGTGCCTCTCTGACTCTGTCTGTAGTAAATGTTGATGTGTCCATTTGCGGGATCCCTCTAATGACAGCCTTGACGCCACTATCCAGAACTGGTCCACCAAGTTCCTTGGTGAATACTGAACAGAAGAAGTTGTTTAGGATTAGATAAGGAGAGCTGCTTCTTATTCTACTCTTTAGAATCCCCCGAGTCCCACAGTTAGATGGTGCTGCTCGAAACTGCACCCTGGGAATCATTCCTCTCAACTGTCCCACATTAGGATGACTTTCCCTCCTTTTACTCCTCTGAACTGCCTCTGTCCCACATGGATAGATACTCTCCCACACTGGGCACCATCTCTCTCAACTGTCTCGGATTAGAAGGGATGTCCCTCACTCTACACCTCAGCATCCCTCTGTCCCATATGGACATGGCCCTCTCCCAGGTGCTGTACCTGGTAGTATGCTGTCCCACATGCAGGGTGTTCTTTGGCAGGATCAGACCTTAGGCAGGACTGAGCCACTTGAAGGGTGTTCTCCTACTGTCATGATCAGATATGATGGGGACCTACTTCCCACAGTGCTGAGAGCATAGAGTCAGCCCCAACTCTTTCCCCAGTCAACCACTAGACATGACAGACACCTGTCCCCATGGTGTTGAGTGTGCAGGGTTGTTCCCTGGCTCTTCCTCCCCTCACCATCAGATCTAATGAGACCCTGTTTCCCATGGTTCTGAGTGCACAGGGCCCACCCCAGCATCCCCACAGATATGATATGAACCTACTCCCCCACACCACTAATTACACAGGGTCTGTATGGCTTTTCCTCCCATCACCACCAGATAAAAAAGGGTCCTACATCCCATGGTGCTGAGTGCACAGGCCCTGCCCCTGCCCCTGCCCCCCATCAACACCAGCAGCACTCTCAGACTCTGGGGAAGAGTTGTAAACTTGCTGCTCTCTGACAGCCTCCGAAAGCAAGGCTGGAAGAAGCATTGACAGCTTCAGTTTTTGGGTGAAGTCAGCTGCTTCCTCCATAAGAACGATGCCACCAGACATCGTCTGGGAACTGAATGAGACATAACACCAAAGGGAAGCAAATTACTGGCAGCCACTAAATGACAGCTGTCAAGTGACACTGAGCAACGACATCACTGAGCCTAGACCTGCCCCTAGCTCTCCCTGCACATTCTACGCAAACAGGTACACCTGGTGGTGTATGCAGTCTCCATGGGACTGCCCTTGGCACCCTTGCCCGTCCACACAAACAGGTACACCTGGTGGTGTGTGCAGCCTCTGTGGAACTGCCCTAGCACCCTTGCCTGTCCACAAGAACACACACACACTCCTGGTAGTGTTCTGCGGCCTCCTTACCATTGGGCTTTGTATCATGGGGGGGTATTGCCAGTTGCATGGCATATTGGCATAGAAGTCTGGGGTAAAGCTGAAGGGAATCCGTATCAATGCCCTGATGACAGATGGTCCATGGCTCGCCCCAGTAGTTAAAGGGGAAGAGTCAGCACCAAAGTCTGGGGCTCGTCCCAACCAAAAACATTTTGGTTTACTTACTGTTCACAGCCTTACAGTAGATTGTATCAGACTTGACTGCCAGGAAACCCGCTCCTGAATCTCCACCAACGGACATCGGCAGGGAGAATCCAGTGCTCTGGACCTCCCCCCTCACTTGAACCAACCAATATGGATTTTTTGTGTGTGTGGCTTGGGTTTCCCAGACAGCAGTCGCCGCCGGAGCCAGCAGCAGCAACGGGGATCTGAAGGCAGCTCCTCTGCATGTTTGTTGCCCTCCCCCACTATGGACATTGATTGCCAGGAGACCCACTCCTGAATCTCCACCAGCGGACATCGGTGGGGAGAATCCAGTGCTCTAGACCTCCCCGGCGTGCTTGAACCAGCCAGTAAGGATGGCGCTCAAAAAAGGCGCTAATTTCAAACTGCCAGGACTTTTTGTGTGTGGCTTGGGTTTCCCAGCCAGCAGTCACCGCTGGAGCCAGCAGCAGCAGCAGGGGGTCTAAGGGCAGTTCCTCTGCAAGTTTGTTGCCCTCCCCCACCACGGACATTGATTGCCAGGGGACCTGCTCCTGAATCTCCACCAACAGACACAGGTGGGGGAGAATCCAGTGCTCTGGACCTCCCATGCTTGCTTGAACCAGCCAATATCGATGGCACTTGAAAAAGGCACCAATTTCAAACTGCCAGGACTTTTTGTGTGTGGCTTGGGTTTCTCAATCTGCAGTCACCACCTGAGCCAGCAGCAGCAATAGGGGTCTGAGTGCAGCTCCTCTGCAGGTTTATCACCCTCCCGCACCACAAACCTTGATTGCCAGGAGACCCGCTCCTGAATCTCTACCAATCAGCCATCAGTCTCCAATATATAACAAACTGTCCTACTAGCAACCCATCCATGCAGTGACCTGTTCATTAAAGGACCGAAAGTGGTAAGAACATTTGTCTGCCTCGCGTCTGCTGGTCTGCCGGCCACTCTGCTCCACCTGGTCCAGGACTCCACCTGAACTGTAGTGCATTTTAGGTCGCCAAGGCAAAAGAAAACCGTTTATGTTGGGCATGCCATCTTGTTAGTGTAAGTACAGCCGATACGTGTAGCAAATGCTTTACTAGACCTAGCTATATACCCTATTCTAGGGTGGTCCTGTTTGTTCTGCAACCTCATAGCTAAGCATGCTGGTAACAAGAGACACGGAAATTCCCAGTTTTGCTAGAGTTAACCAAACACCCTATCTAGGATATGCCTATCGCAGCTCTATACCTGTGTATGCCATTTGCTGCCATACTATCCTAGTGTTACAAGTGACTTAGAGTTGTCTGTTGGCTAAAACTAGCTATATACCCTATCTAGGGTGGGCCTAATTTCACAATTCTTTACCTGTGTATGCTCTTGCTACATTTTGTTTTTCAGAAATTGACTTTTTGATTGATTATGGGAGGGGCCTTTAATGTGCCCCCAAGCTGGATTTTCCTAACCCACAAGCATATAGGACCAATAATGCCATAAAATATTTGAAGGGGACCCTTGACCAATTAGGCATTGTGGACATCTGGTGTAATCTGTTCCCACTGGGTGAAGGCTAGACCTATTATTCAGGCTGCCACCATTCTTATCCCAGACTAGATTCATTTTTTATAACATGTAAGCATTTCACTAGTGTTCAAAATATTGCAATAGGCCCCAGACTCCTTTCAGACCATCACTATCTGCTATTAAAAACTGACCTGGGGAAAATTAAAAAACAAAGACTGTGGCGTTTTAATCCCTCACTCCTTAAAGACCCACAATATACTGAACGCATCACAGCGCATATCCCACAGATTTTACAGGATAATAGTGCTTCTCAGGTTTCAGATCCCATCTTATGGGATACTTTGAAAGCAGTGATACGGGGTGAAACACTACCTTACACTGCTCAAAAGAAACGTAATCTAGAGGCAAAATATGATTCCTTATTCCTCCAACTCCAAACCTACCAACTTTTATACAGAGAAGGGGACAAAGAATTACAGATAAAAATTAAAGACACCAAAACTGAACTTCAGAAACTAATGGACCTAAAAATTCAACAAACCTTAATATACTTAAAACAATCCAACTATGAAGGGGGAACTAGGAGCACTCGCATTTTGGCATGTAAATTTAGGATGCATAAAAAGGTGTGCACCATTTAACAATTTACTAAACAAATATTATACCGAGAGGAACAGATTCGATCTGCCTTCACACTTTATTATCAATCACTTTATTAATCTGGCCCCCCTACAACAGCAGAATCCAGAAACCAATTCCTATCGCAGTTGTGACTACCGAAACTTGCAGAGGCCCAATGCACAGCCCTAGAGGCTCCAATAGGAGCGGAGGAGGGGAGGAGGTACTAAAACAAATTAAAGCAGCCGAAATATTGAAATGTCCTGGTCCAGATGGTTTCATAGCTGAATGATACAAGAAGTTTTCTAGGTTACTACTCCCCACTATGCTCTCGGCCTATAGAGCAGTGGCTGAGGGAGAGCCCCCCTTCCTGGGCCTATGCTGCTATAGCAGCCCTGCCCAAACTGGACAAGGATGTAACGGAAACAGCATCATATTGACTGATTTCCATTTTAAATGTGGACTATAAAATCTATATGGGAATTTGGGCCTCTCGACTGGAACTTCTACCCTCACTCATATATCCAGATCAGGCTGGTTTTATCAGACAAAGAAACACGATGGACAATATCAGATGCACCCTGTTACTTATGGAATATATCCAGACCAGTAAAATTCCTGCGGTCCTTCTTAGTCTGGATGCTAAGAAGGCATTTGACAGGGTGTCCTGGGACTTTCTCTGGGACACCCTGTCTGCCTTTCATTTCCCAGACCCCTTCTTAAAGTGGCTCCAAAATATTCTCCACGGCCCCCAAGCATACACTCACATAAATGGAGCTCTTTCTTCCCCTATACCTATGCAGCATGGCACATGCCAGGGATGCCCCCTCTCTCTGCTCCTATTTGCTCTCTAGGTGGAGCCCCTGGCGGTGGCCCTAAGGCAGGAGAGATGGGTGGAGGGAATCCCACTAGGCCAATAGGACTATAAAATGTCCATATTCGCAGATGATGTTCTAACCGTCATGTCCTCTGAAACGTCGATACCAGCCATTTGGGAAATATGACAGAACTTTGAGAGGGTGGCCAACTTTAAACTTAATTTGTCCAAAACAGTCCACGCCTGGGTACTACATGCCAAGCTGATTTAGCAATGCTCTCGGAAACCTGGCTGAAAAATACTTTACCTGACAAAACGTTTAACATACCGGTATACAACTTGCTCAGGTGTGACAGGTTGACCAAATGTGGTGGTGTTGCCATATATATTAAAGATAAATTCCTAACCACTGATATTGTCCACACATCAATGCCCAAAGAATTTGAATGTCTTGCCTTCAAAATTACCCTCTTGCCTGGTGTAGCCTTATTGGTAGCTGCATGCTATAGACCCCCTGCAGCGGGCCTGTGCATACTGCCCCATATTCACTCTCTCCTGGAAAAAACTAACACGGAATGCATTATCATGGGTGACCTTAACCTTAATTGGAACGGTGCTAGCACAAACAAGCTTAAGGACTTCTGCGATGAGCATGAGCTCACTCAGATTATCTCTGACATTACACGACCTAACAAGAAAAATCCTGACCGAAGTTCACTTCTGGACCTTATACCTGTCAACAAGCCACATAATATCTCTCATGCAGTGGTCTTCCACAATGATCTGAGTGATCACTGCGCAGTCGCCTGCGTTAGGTGCTCCCCACACCACACCTCCCCTCCACCTTTACTTTCAAGCTTAAGCACAACCTAAAATACTTCAGTCTCTCAGCCTTCCTGACAGATGTTGGGAACATAAAGTGGCAGGATTTCTACCTTACACCCTCTGTGTCTGAAACATTCTGTATCTTCCAGGATCTGCTAGTAAATGTTATCAATCAACATGCACCCTTAAGGAAAATCAAATCCAGGAAACGCGCACCTGATTGGTTTAGCCCACTACTTAAGAGGGCCTTACGGCATAGAGACACCCTTTGGAAAAGGGCAAGGAAGTCGCAGTCTGACTCAGACTGGGCAGCCAGAAATGCCTGCACCAAACTGGTAAGCTTGGAAAAACAACGGTTCTTCCAATCATCACTGGAGGCAAACAAAAACTGTTCCACCAATTTTTGGCAGATACTGAGAGAGGTTGAGGGACATTCCCCTGCCACCCAGCTACCAGCCAAAATTGTGGCAAATAACACCTCCTACACAGATAGGTCCGAGATCCTTGATCAGCTCCATAACCACTTCGCCACTGTAGGCCTCGTATGCGACACGTCACCTGTCAGTAAACTGAGCACCACAAGCACTACCAGCATAGCTACTTAGACCAACCATAGCCCCCCCTACCAACCGCCCCTCTTCAAGTTCCAGTCAGTCTCCTACAAACAGGTGGAGGACCTTCTCCTCTCGCTGGACACCAAAAAGAGAGCTGCTGCCGATTCACTTGAACCATTCTTCTTAAAAGCAGGTTCTTATCTGGCAGCTCCAATTGCCCATCTCTTTAACAGCTCATTATTCCAAGGGGAATTGCTGCCTAGTTGGAAAACTGCACAAATTATCCCCCTGTTCAAGTCAGGAGACCCCACTGACTTGAACAACTAAAGGTCTATTTCATTGCTTCCTGTTTTATCCAAGCTACTTGAAAAAATGGTAAACTCTCAATTAAGGGAGTACTTGGATCATGAGAAAATCCTCAATCCAGTCAAATCAGGTTTCAGACCTAAGCACAGTACCGTGCCTGTTCTTGCCAGAGTATCAAATGACTGGCTAAAAGCCCTGGACAGTAAACAGCACATCTATGCACTCTTCCTTGACCTCAGCAAAGCATCTGATACGGTTGATCATTCCATACTTCTTGATTCTATGAGTAGCATCGGTCTAACCTCTGCTGCAGTAAAGTGGTTCCGCTGGTACCTCACAAATCGTAAACAGCAAATTAAAGCCCAAGGGGAATTCTCCCCACTAAAATTACTGCCCCAAGGAGTTCTGCAAGGTTCCATTTTGGGACCTATCCTCTTCACCCTTTACATCAACCGCATCGAATCTGGCCTGGTTGCTGGAAATGTTCATCTCTTCGCAGATGACACAGTCCAACCAACCCCTCCTTGGACATTGCATACAAGGAGCTACAGCAGGATTTTATTATCCTGCAGCACAGCCTGCTGAATCTAAAGCTCCTGTTAAATGCAAAAAAAAACCCAACAAAAGCTATGATTATCTTTCCATACCACAATACAGGGATACCTGGGACCCCACAGATTATTACTCTCTAATGAACCATTAGAGCTAGAGGATAAATTTAAATATCTGGGAGTCTGGTTGGATAACAAACTCACCTTCGGTGTACATCTAAGGGAGTTAACAAAAAAACTAAGGCAGTGCCTCGGTATTTTCTACCGCATAAGATGCCTGCTCACCCTGGAAGCTAGAAAGTGGCTGGTTCAAACAACCTTTCTTCCCCTGGTTGACTACACCGACTTCCTATACAGCCATTACCCCCAGTATGTGCTCCAAAAGCTGGATACACTCTATCATCACGCACTGAGATTTGTTCCTGACTAGCCCCTGTAGATTTATCACTGCTCATTGTACCAAGCATTAGATTGGCCGTCCTTCTCCACGACGAGGCAAATAAACGCCCTTATGTGGCTATTCCGGGCTTTGTCCAGCAAACTACCACCCTATATCTGTGACCTGTTTGAACGTTCAAAGGGTGCCTACGGACTAAGGAACTCCTCCTTTATCCTCCTTAAGCTACCACGAACAAGGACATGTCTTGGCTCAACTGCCATTAGCTCCTTTTTACCAGCTCTTTTGGAATAGCATGCAAAAATTACTTAAAATCTCCCTGCTGCCTAGTCATTTTATATTTAGGGGGCTGCTCTACAGAGGCCTGAAAATGGCATGTGATTGTTTCAGGTAAACACAGGAACACAGAAGTTGATGGCAGATAAGGACCGCAAGGCCCATCCAGTCTGCCCATTTCTTTTTCTACCATATGAACGTGCCATCGGCCTTTGCTCTGTCAATAGCCTATCTATTCATACTTATCTGTGTTGCTCCCTTATGCCTATCCCACGCCTGTTTGAAGCCCTGCACTGTATTCATATCCACCACTTCCTGAAGTAGGCCGTTCCATGCATCCACCACCCCTTCTGTAAAAAAGAACTTCCTCACATACAAGAATTAATCACAGACAGAGGAGGGCTCTTCCGGTGGATTAATGCCCGGGTGGGGTGGGGGGTGGGGTGTCCACCCACCGGGCATTAATCCACTGGTAGAGCCCGACGCTGGAAGTGATTAATGCACTTGTAACATGGGCACAACACAAGACTATTCATATTATGCGACAGTGTGACAGGTGTGTGCTGATCATAGCGCTAAACATTGATTGCGGGATTCAGTAATGTACAAGGAATGCTTTGCTTGGTAAACGAACATTTATTTACCTAATGGTTATTTCACTGCTACAAACACAACTTGGTACAGTTTTACAGTACACTCAGTGATTACTGTGCTACTGACATTAACGATTAAATCGAAGTGTACGTTATGTTACATTTTTATTTACAGTTCTGAGTTGCGAGATCTAGTGTCAGTTCTCCTCGTGCTGTGCGTCATTTGCATGCTCTCCTTCCTCTTCTGGCGTGCATCTCGCTCTACTTGTCCGCGGTGCCGTTCCCGCTGCTTGTACTATGTGCGCTCTGCTTTAGTCCGTGTTCTTCTCCATGGTAGCAGAATGTCACTGGGCTGTTAATTGTGACATTCTGGAAGTTGAACAGCCGCATTCGGGTCTCCTGAGCTATGACCGCTACACCGCCTGCACTGTTCTCTGTCATGTCTCTCTCTCTGCTTTCACCGTATGTGCTATTAACAGTTCACGTTCCCCACTTAGCGCTTCACATTGTGGCCACTTCTGGTACTGCAGGAGTGGGCTCTACTGGTGGGTAAATACCCACTCCATTCTCATCACGTGCTTGCTCTCAACCAATCTACCCTCTCCATTTTGCTCTACTATTCAGGCCCATGTTACAATACCTCTTAATCGGCCTCCCTCTAATCTTACACTGCCTGTGTCCTCTTGTCCTGCTATTTTTCTTTTATTGAAACATGTTAGACTCTTTCACCTTGTTAATGCCCTTAAGGTGTTTGAATGTTTCGATCATATCACCTCTCTCCCTCCCTTGCTCTAGGGTATACATATTGAGCTCCGTTAATCTGTCCTCATATGTTTTCTGATTCAGTCCCTGCACTATTTTCATTGCCTTTTCTGGACTGCCTCAATTTGGTTAATGTCCTTGTGAAGGTGTGGCCTCCAGTACTGCACACAGTACTCCAGATGGGGCTTAACCAGTGTCTTGTAAAGAGGGATTATTACCTCCCTCTTCCGACTTGTGATACCCCTACTAATACACCCCAACATCCCTCTAGCCTTACCTACTGCTTTAGTGGTCTGCTTGGATGATTTCAGGTCATCGGTGATGATGATGATGCCCAAGTCTCTTTCTTCCCTTGTGACTGCCAGCAACTCCCCTCCCAGCCTATAGGTGGCTTCAGGGTTTCTCTTCCCTGTGTGTATGATCTTGCACTTCTTTGCATTAAACCCCAGTTGCCACCCTTCTGACCATTTTGCTAGTTTCTCCAGATCTCTTCTCATTCTGCACACCCCATCTGGATCATCTACTCTGTTGCAGATCTTGGTGTCATCTGCAAACAGACAGACCTTACCCTCCAGTCCATCTGCAATTTCACTGATGAAGATACTGAAGAGGACTGGCCCCAGGACTGATCCCTGAGGTACCCCACTTGTGACTTGCATCTCTTCTGACTACATACCATTTACTACCACTCTCTGTTTTCTGCCCACCAACCAGTTTGCCACCCAGCTGACCAACTTCTGACCCACCTCGAGCCTACCCAACTTATTAATCAATCTTCTATGTGGATCAGTATCGAAAGCTTTGCTGAAGTCAAGATAGGCAACATCAACTGCTCCCCCTTGGTCCACCACTCTGGTTACCCAGTCAAAGAAATCTAAGAGATTAGTTTGACAGGACCTTCCTTTTGTAAACCCTTGCTGTCTTGGATCATGTGCTCCTATGGATTCCAGGTGTTGCACTATCCTTTCCTTAGGGAGTGCCTCCATAATCCTGCCCACTACTGAGATAAGACTGACTGGTCTGTAGTTCCCTGCCTGCTCCCTACTACCACTCTTGTGGAGTGGGATCACATGAGCCCTTCTCCCGTCTTCAGGGACCTCTCCTGTGCTCAGAGACTCACTAAACAGTTCTGATAATGGCTCTGCTAGTTCCACCCTTAGCTCTTTTTGTACCCTGGGATGTATGCCATCAGGTCCCATTGCCTTATCCACCCTGAGCTTATCAAGCTCTTGTAGGACCCTATATCTTGTGAAGGGACTAGTGCACACCTCCCCCCCCCCCCCGTGTCCATGGTGTTGAGCTGTGGGCCCCGTCCTACCTTCTCTTCAGTAAATACTGAGCAGAAGTATATATTTAAGATAGATGCTTTTACATGGTCCTCCTCCTCTCATGCCCCCTTATCCCCTTTGATCTTAGCGATATCCCCTCTGGACTTTCTCCTTTCACTAATGTATCTACAGAAAGTCTTGTCACCTTCTTTTACTGTTTGTGCTAGTGTTTCCTTGGTTTGGGCCTTTGCCTGCCTTACTGCCTTCCCTGCTTCCCTTGGGGAAGTTTGGTATGCCTCCCTATCTTCATCCTGCTGCATTCCCTTATATTTCCTGAAGGCCAGCCTTTTGGCTCTGACCTTTTCTGGTACTGTATTTGAGAACCAATGGTTTCCTTTTCTTTTACACCTCCTTTTCAGTCTAACACAATGGGATGTTCTCTTCAAGTATTGCATCCTTAATGTTTGCCCTTTGCCTGTACCCCCTCACCTGTATTTTGTTTTGCCAGGGCTAGCTTAACTCTGTTGGCCATCCTATCAAAGTCAGCTCCTCTGAAATCCCATATTTTTGCCTTGGAATGGGATGATTTAGTTCTAGTGGCTAAATTGAACCATCATACCATGTGATGATCACTGACCCCCAGGTGACCTTCTACCTGGAGATCTGAGATCCTTTCCGTTAGTCAGTACTAGATCTAGGATAGCCCCGTCTCTTGTGGGTTGCCTGGTTAAATGAAGTTTGATTGTTGTAAAGCCTTACCCTGTTCAACTAAGTCCCTTAACCTTCGTAATCCTGGGCCACCTATTTCCGGTGTTGGCCAGCATTCCTTTAGGGCAACCCCCCATCAATTAGCTTTGCAGGGGGCCTCATTCTATTAGGCTGCCCTATTTTCCCTCTCTATTATGTGTCTGGAACCCTTTCTTCCCACTGCCCTTCTCTATGTCCTTCCTCGCCTCACTTGTACTCTATAAGCTACAACCTGTATACGCTGCACTTTAAATGTCTATATTTGCACTTGCTTTACATGTCTGAGTCATCCAAGTACTGACTTTGTATATTGTAACTGCCTGCACCGATGTCTACTTTTGTATGAAATGTTGTCTACTGTAAGCAAAAGTGTCCTTTGTGTCCAGGACCATCTTGAAAATGAGCTTGCTCAATGATGTAACTGCCTGGTTAAATAAAGTTCGATTGATTAATTGATTGACTTCTCCTAAACTTTACTCCTTCAGAATCATTAAAGAGAGCTGACCCCTTAAGATGGCATTGCATCCAAATAAAATATCTGGGCATTTATAACCCCAAAGATTTAAATAATATTGACATGGTTAATTATGAGCCATTGTCTATACAAATACAAGAACGCTTGAATAAATGAGGAAAGCTCTACCGTACCCTTTTCCAAAGGATAGAACTAATTTTCATGAATATTCTCCGGCATCTACTACATCTATTTCCAAACATACCTACGTTTCCTCCTATATTTTACTTTAAATCCTGGGACGAACTAGTATCTAAGTTTATATGGTGGGGGGGCAGGGGCAAGAGACCTCGAGTGCGCTTTTCTACTCTTCAGCTTTCCTTAGCACAGTGAGGAGTCAATTTACCTAATTTTGAGCTGTATACCTTTCTTAAGGTTTTGCTCCTCTGGTCAGCTCCTTCTTTTTCGGCCCCCTGGAAAAGTACTGAATTTATAATTAATGATCTACACGACATTAAAAAAAGAGAATATTTGCCACTGGGGGACAGTTTCCCTGACTCAGCCTCTTTACTAAATACACTGCCAATACTTTAAAAGTCTGGCACCAAATTAAAAAACATCCCGCTTTACAAGGTTTATTTTTCCTTAACAGATTACTGTCAGAAGACGAATACTTCCCACCAACCTATTAAGATTTGGGTTTTAGTGCCTGGTGGCAGCTGGGGCTTTCCTACATCCATAAATTCCTACCCCTGGTGGCATAATTCCTTTTGAAACCTTACAGAGGGACTACGGGCTCCCTAGCCGAGATTTTTTCAGATACCTGCAGGTCAGGAATTACATTCTATGACAATGCTCTAACGTCTCAACAACTACCTACCCCTTTTCCCACCCTTTTAACCATGCTAAGGGACCTGACGGCTGGCCACACATGGGGGACACATAATTGGCTTTTTATATAAGATCCTGAGAGATTATTTGGGAGACTCAACTCAAACTGTCCTGGAAGGATGGAACAGGGATCTGGACTTGGCAGTAACTAGTGTCTCCTGGACGGAAACAACTATAACAGCTATAAAAATAACATCCTCCAACATCTGGAGAGAATTTGCATGGCAGTGTCGTAGCAGATTCTTCACCCCGGCAGTCCTTGCAAAATACCTCCCAGCTTCGTATGGTGTTTGCTGGAGGGGATGCAAATGCCAGTTGGCAGTCCTAGGCCATATCTTTTGGTTATGCCACGTGCTAATGCCCTTCTGGTGTTCCTTACAAGAGGAGTTGCAGGACTGCTTGGGTGAGTGGGTGGAACTCATAACAGAAATAGTTTTGCTGTCAATCTTCGCAGAGCATCACCCACCCTGGCACAAAACTATGCTACCTCTCTATCTTCTAGCAGCCAAAAAAGCAGTAACATGTAGACTGATGTCCATAAATATACCCACGCTACTGGAATGGTGACAGATTGTCATGGATATCTACCGACTTGAAAGTTTGAAGGTGGGAATCCCTGACAGACTTACGCTCTTCAGAAACAAATGGCAAAGACGGATATGGTGCATGGCATGAACAGATGGGGACTTTGTTCCCTAACTAAAACAGGAATGATAGGGGTTAACGGGGTGCCTCCTGGGCTAAAGCAGACCATCTAAGGTCTCCAATAGGCATCCTATAGTAGATAATGAATCTTGTAAGATTGGTCAGCCTTGATTGTTCTATGGGAACGTGTCCTTAAAGTACATGATTCTTTCTTATCTTACGTGCAGAATTAGTTCATGACTGAGTTATAGCGACTCCTCACTTTGTCTTCATGATTATATGCTTTTTCTTTTTAGGGACGAAACACTGTTTAGCATACTATGTATTAATTATGTTTTATACGTATGATGCTTTGACCAATGAAAATTATATAAAAAAAAAAAAGAAATTGACCGTTTGCTAAACATAGCCATACACCCTATATAGGGTGGGCCCACTTTTACAATTTCGTTGCCTGTGTATGCTGTTGCTGCTATATTTCATATAGTGTTAGTACTGCCAGACACCTAGGAATCGCCAGTTTTACTGGAGTCAGCCAACCACCCCTATCTAGGGGAGGCCTTCTTTTGTGATCCTATACATATGTATGCTGCTGCTTCCAAATTATTCTAGCATAATAAGTGACTTAGAAATTGACAGTTTTACTGAATTCAGCTAAGCAGCCTATCAAAGGTGGGCCTGTTCTGCAACTTGGTACCTGTGTATGTTGCTGCTGCAAGTTTGGTAGTGTAGCTAGTGACCTAGAAATTGGCAGTAACTCTGGACTTAGCCAAAACACTCTATCCTAGGTAAGCTTGCCTTCCTGCCCACACCAATCCTTGGTTTCTATTAGTTGCCTCTATATCGGTAGCATGGACTTCGTCCCACAATACATCCAGCAAGGCCCACATCCTTTATGTGCTCCATCCTTCTGGGCCTCACATTTCTATGCGACTCCTCTACCCTCATTCTCTAGCCAGAGACGTAACAGCCCAGAATAGCTACTACTCTTCAACCCTGTTGAGTTACCCCCCTCCCAACCCGTATTCCCTCCTATCTCACCCCTTATCTTCCCTTGCTTGCCTAGAGAAGAGGCAGTATTGTCTTGTGGGTGCCTACATTTTCTCCCCGAGCCCTACACAATGGTCGCTTTCTGTGTGGCATAAACATAATTCTTTAACTCCCCTACTGCTACTTCTACTAGGAGGAGACATCGAAACCAACCCTGGTCCAACTTGTGCCAAACTAAATTACACAAATCCCCTTTGGACAAATAACCATGGACTAAGGATTGCCTATTTGAATGTTTGCAGCCTCCTCTCCAAAATTCATGAATTAGAAGCCTGGGCAGCCCTCTACAACCATGATGTTCTAGGCATAACCCAGACGTGGCTGAAGCCCTCTTCATGCCACTGAGCCCTCTTCTCTCCAACCCAATCCTGCCCTTTCCTATTTCTCCTTCCTTTATCACCCTCCCTGTTATGTCTTTCCCCACAACCCCTTCCCACTCTCACCCTTTCCTCCCCAGTTTGCCTGCTTATATTCCCTCTCAAGCATTCCCTCCCCCGCTCCCCTACTTCCCTGCTCTCCCCAGTGCCTTCTGCCCCACCTTCCACCCGCAATCCCTCCTCGACCACCACCACCACCTTTTCACCCCTACCCTGCCCCCTCACCATCCTTCCTCCATTCCCCCCTTCCCTGTTTTCCTCTGCACCTCCTGCCCCACCACCCTCTACCTCCTCCCCTCTTCTGCCATCACCCTCTCCACCTCACCCCATCCTCCTCCTCGAAAATTCACTACTGGTCCTCTGTCTCCTAACGAATCTATCCAAATTTTCTCCCTATGCTCCTTATGTGTCCTTCACATTCTCTTCTTTCCTAACCTTTACTTCTCTTTAACTCCACTGCTCAGCACACTGTGGCATGGACTTGTGCATATAAGTAAGTAATGTACATAGCCTTGCGAAGCTTATTGTTACTCATTATCATTGCTGTTACTCACTTGTTTATTTTATTGTTACCACCTCCCTTCTGAATGTATAACTGTTGATTCTGTTTGGAGCCTTCTTATTCGCTCAGGGCCTCCTTGTAAATGAGCTTGCTCAACGGATTATCTCCTGCCAATAAACTTTGACTTTGACCCTCCATCCCAGAGTCAGCTGCCAAATCAGGGGTTACACTCTATTCAGGCAAGGTAGACTGGAGAAGAAAAAAGGTGGAGGGGGTGCTGCTGTTTTTCAAAGACCACTGCACCACCTCTAGCATCTCAACCAGTGACTCTGGTAATTCCTCTCCAGAATGGATTATATTTTGAACTGACCTGCGGGACCACTAAGAAACTGTATATGGGTTGTGTATATAATCCTCCTTGGGGGGGGGGTCTGAGTCGTCTTGCTCAATTATTTTTTTTTTTAACTCTGTTTATTCACCTCCTGTTGGTGGCCTCTCTCCGGCATGGACACATGGTAACAGTGATTCTCTTGGCCTGAAGCACCGACCGCTCATCTCTGGCAGGGACACCCCCTCCTCCAGCCGGCCAGCCTGACCTCCGGATCTGAGTCCCCCCAGGGAGGGACCCCGTGCTCCTCCTAGCGCTCTATCTCCAGTATTGAAGGCTGCCGCACTGAAAGAGGGGCCAAAGTGAGTGTCCTGGTGCCCGGCATTGACATGGGGTTGTGACCTCTGGACCAACCTTCGCCTACCAATGGCGAGAGCAGTATTTCTTTTTTACTGTTCCCTGGTGGTGCGGACATGCAGTGAAGTCCAGTGCAGTGCAGGCACGCTTCTGCACCTGCCTGCAGGATATCAGCCGCAACCACCAGACCCCTACGCTACATGCACGGCTTGGCTGAGCCCCTGCTCACTAGGGGTTGCCAGATCCGCACAGTACTTGTCCTCCCCTCCCCAGGAAAGGAGAGCTGCCTGTCGGCCGCTCAATCCAGTTCCACTCCCCCCTGCTGACCCCTAGCGGCCCGAGTCCATTCCCGAACCCAGGTCCCCGGCGTGGTGCAAGGTGTGGTGTCCAGCACCTCAGCGCCACCAGGCAGGCAGGTCTTGCTCAATTAACTAATGGTACTGGCCACCTCTTTCCTTCGAGGGACCTTATAATGGTTAGTGATTACAACTTTAACTGGCTGAACGAGCAGCAGTTTGAGTACGTTGAGCTCCTTAAGCAACTGAAACTCACACAGAGTTATCTCCTCCCCCACAAGGCTCAGTCCTAAATCCTCCAATCACTCCCTCCTCGACTGGATCCTTACAAACTGAGAGGATAGGGTCCTATCAGCTGGGATACTGTCACACTCCATCAGTGACCACTCCCCCACCTTTAGTACATGGCTTGTCTTAGCCCTCGCCCCCACCCAAGATTATATCCTATGGGGCTTCTCCAGTTGTAACATGGTCAAACTCTGCTCTGATATTACGGTGGTTAACATGCTCACTCTCCACTCATTAACTAATGTAGACTCAGCCCTAGGATTCTTCATGGCTGCCCTGTCTTCCATACAAAACAAGCACTTTCCAGTTACTACCCATCGAGTCAGGGGAAGGAACTCTAGATGGCTCAACAAAGAGTTGCTGGCCAAAATGAAACAGCAGGACACCTCGTGGGTAACTTTTAAATCCTCTCCATTCCCTGCAAAGTGGAATAATTACTGTATACTCTGGAACCTGTATTGGCAGGAGTCTAAATTTCTCAAAGCCTCCTTCATCAAAAAACAAGCAGACCCGCAACCTGGGTGACCCCCCCTAGGTTCTGGACCTCAGTTAACTCCCTTACTAAACTTGGCCCCAAGCAGAGCAACATCAACCTGCTCATGGACACAGGACTCTTAATTAAACCATCAAAAGTTGCTGAAGCCTTGAACCACATGTTTTCTAATCTAGACGCATACGTTGCTAAATTCCCGCCCAAGGCTGCTACCCCTGTCCTTGGGAGTGAGCTATCTGAAATGATTGGCTGCCCTCCCTTCCACTTTGGAGGCGGTATAGTGCAGTGGTTTAAGGCTCTGAGCTGCAAACCTGGAGGCCTGGGTTTGAATCCCACAGCCCCCACTTGCGTACTGTGTGACCCTGAGTAAGTCACTTAACGTTCTTGTGCTCCCAGGTCGCACCCGGTGACACGCTTCAGCTTAGTGTGCCTCTCCTGGTTAAACAATCCCCACATACTTTAAAACTACCTCCCCACAGAGGTCTGACATCTCCTCAGGGCCCTCCCCCATTCTGGCAGTGCTGGGCATCAGTTCCTGAAACTGTCCACTGACCTTATTGCTAACCCCCTTGCTATCTTATTTAACCTGTCCCTTTCAACCTCATCCATCCCCCTACTTTGGAAACAGGTCAGAGTTGTTTCCCCGCTTTAAGTCAGGTGACCCTAAACTCATGGATAATTACAGACCAGTATCCATTCTCTCCCCTTAGCAAGATCCTAGAATAAATTATTTTTACAAATCTCTGAACACATTTCAAAATACAGTCTGCTATCTCCTGACCAGCATGGTTTTTGTAAGGGCTTCAGCACTATCACTGTGTTGGCTTGCTTCATGGACCACGTCCTTAGGAAAGTGGTCAAAGGTAAACTCACTGGGGCAATCTTTGCCAATCTCTCCAAGGCTTTCGACCGAGTAGATCAGGTCACTCTCCTTCACAAAATCAATTCTTATGGCTTTTCACCTGGTACCATGTACTGGTTTAGGAATTACCTCTCTAAAAGATCCCAGTCTGCACTGGGGGGGAGGGTGTCTCATCCAGCCCGCTAGAAGTGCATAGCCAGTGGGGTCCCACAAGGCTCAGTACTTGGGCTAGTGTTATTCAACGTCTTCACTGGAGACATAGCAGACGGGATCAAGAGTAAAATTAGCCTGTTCGCTGATGACACTAAGATTGGAGGGGTGGTGAAGAGTGAGGAGGGGAGGCAGATTCTGCAAGATGATCTGGCAAAGCTTGAGCGCTAGCCTGACAGTTGGTAGATGGGATTCAATGCTAAGAAGTGCAAGGTCATGCACTTGGGAGTCAGAAACCCTAGGTATGGCTACTGGCTGGGGGGAATGCAGTTATCCACTGCAGTGAATGAGAAAGATTTAGGGGTACTAATTACAGGGGACATGAATCATTCTGCCAGTGCAGGAAGGTGACAACTAAAGCTAATAAAATACTGGGGTGCATTGTCAGAAGGATCACTTCTTGAAGGAAGGAAGTCATCCTGCCATTGTACAGGTCACAAGTGAGATCGCACTTAAGAGTACAGTGTGTAGTTCTAGTGCTCATACTTAAAAGAAAGACATCAATCTACTGGAAGGGGTACAGTGTAGGGCAACAAAAATGATCCTAGTTCTGGGGGACATGCTATATGAGGAAAGACTGAGGGAGCTCAACATGTATTCCCTGGAGGATAGGAGGGAGAGAGGTGATATGATTGAGACCTATAAATACTTAAAGGGAGTAAATAGGGTAAGTTCTGAGGACATATTCAGACCGGGGGGGAAGGGGAATACAAGAGGGTATAGTCTGAAATCAGAGGGGGTAGATTTAAGAGGGAAACGAGGAGGCACTATTCCACAGAAAGGGTGGTGGCAAAGTGGAACCAACTGCCAGAGGAGGTGATTTCACTGACAACTGTGGTTGGTGCTGGGGCCAGTCCTATTCAGTGTCTTCATCAGTGACATTGCAGAACATCTGGAGGGAAAGGTGTGCCTCTTCACAGATGACACCAATATCTGCACAGAGTGGACATACTGGAGAGGGTGGAAAAAATGAGAAAGGACCTAAGCCTATTAGAGGAGTGGTTGGGTGTCTGGCAGTTGAGTTTCAATGCTAAAAAGTGCAAGATCATGCACCTGGGTCACAGAAATCCAAGGGAGGAATCCAGGATGGATGGGGAAATTCTGGCTACCACAAGTCAGTAGAGAGCCCTGGGGGTTATCATATCTGACAACCTGAAGGGGACCAAACTGTGTGACAAGGCGGTGGAGAGAGAGCAAACACAATGTTGGAGTGCATAGGGAGGGGCATAACAAGCAGGAGGAAAGAGGTGGTGATGCCACTGTAAAGATCACTGGTGAGCCCTCAGTTGGAGTACTGTGTCCAGTTTTGGAGACCACATCTCCAGAAGGACATTGACAAAACAGAAGCAGTCCAGAGAAGGGCATCAAGGATGGTACATGGACTACACCAGAACTCCTACAAGGAAAGACTAAGGACCTTAATATCTAATCACTGGAGGAAAGAAGGGAGAGGGGGAGATATAATAGAGAATTTCAAGTACCTTAGGGGAATAAACAGGGTACAGGTGGAAAGCATATTTCAGAGAAAACTTTATACAAGAACAAAGGGGTATGATACGAGGCTGAAGGATGGAAGGCTCAGGGGTAATGTTAGGAAGTACTTTTTCAATGAGAGTGTGGTGGAGCCATGGAACAGCCTTCCAGCAGAAGTGGTGGGTGCGAAAACAATACGGGGGGTTCAAGAGTGCATGGGATAGACATAAGGGTACCCTGGAGATGTGCAGAGCAAGAGAGCCGCAGATCAAATAGGATCTGGGGCTGCAGCAGTGAGTAGGGAAATGGGCAGACTAGTGGGCCATGTGGTCCTTATCTGCCCCCAGATTCTATGTTTCTATGTAACTGTGGACATTTTTAAGAGGGACTGGGACAGGGTCAGAGGTAAGGTCATAACTGAGGGGGAAACAGAGGAGGGGGGGTGGAGGCAGTCTGGAGGGATAACACGTGTTTGGGGGGGGGGGGCAGCTGCAGTGGATTAGACTGGAAGCTGCACACTCAAGCATAGACCGCTATGGGTTGTATCTGCTGGCATTTTCGGAGTATAGTGGAGTCCCACAAGGGTCCATATTAGGACTCGTCCTTTTCATCAACCATCTACTTGGAGTCAGCTCAGGCTGCCATAAGATCATGTATGCAGATGATCGTATTATATTCAGGAGTGACAGAAGTCCACAAAATGTATCCTCTCCCTCTCCAAGGATTTCAAATCCATTCATGACTACTTGTCAGTGTTAAAATAAAAAAAACAAGGCCGTGCTGTTTGGGTCCAAGCCTAGGCTCACTAAATGCTCCGCTGGGCAAACCAATTACCTCTGCATCCTGGCCCCAGATGAATACCCCCTTAAACATGACACCACCTTCAAATACTTGGGGGTTACCCTCGACCCCTTCGTTACCTTCAAAGATCATATTGGGTTAGTTGTGAAACATGTTAACCAGCAGCTGGGTGTCTGCTACTGCCTGAAGCTCCTCATGACCCCAGAAGTGCAACTGACTATTGGGCAGGGCATGCTCCTACCCCTCCTGGATTACTGCTTTCCCATCATCTCTCAAATTTCGTCTCATCAACTCTCACGTCTCAATACTGCCTTTAACAACTTCTGCAGATTTGTCACCCTAGCCCCGTGTAACACCTACCACTGCTCCCTTTACACAGTGCTCAGCTGGCTCTCCCTCCAGGCCCGTCGGGACTTCCTTATGGGCTCCCTCATCTACAAATCTTTCTATGACAGTGTCTGTTCCCCTTTAACCAGACTTCTAAGCATCAAACATGGCACACGGGAATTGGGGTCCTCGCCCCAACTCCTACTCGACTATCCCTGGACTACTACTGAGGTGGGGCAAAGAGCTTTCTCTATCGCTGCCTCCAAGCTCTGGAATGGTATACCAGCCTATTTTCACTCATCAGGCTCCCTTCAGTTATTCAAAGTACACTTTAAAATGCCCTTCTATCAGGCATGACCTACAAATGCAGTTCCTGATCTTAGGGAAATTTCTTTTTGTCGGCCTCTCACCCTATGAGACTGACAGGTGCCATTCCTCTTGCCACTCGCAGACTTTAATCCTCATTCAGCTTGGCTGGATTGTAATCCTTGCCTCCACTCATATGCAGTATTTTTTATTTCTTTTTGCACTGACTTCTATGTTGTTGCTACCTGTTTTGCTATCATTGTCCCCAACTTTAAACTGTATTTGACCTGGGTCTTGTATTGCTGAACCGCGTGCATTTGTCCTCTCATGCACTGTGTGCTGTATTTGCTCATGTGTTTTTTTATTTCCTTGTGCTGTATGTGCCATCTACATGGCCCAGGTTGTACCTAAAAATGGTCCCTGGGACCAGTGTACTTCCCCGGTTACCAAATCATTGATTCAATCAATCGTTCTAGGCCAACAGTTCTGTTACTACAAATCCCAGAATTCCCTGCAGATGACATCAGAATAGTGGGCAGCAGTGAGAAGACTGAATAGCCTGCAGTGTATGTCAGATTTTTTATAAACTCTGATCATTTGTTTGCTGGTCCCACTGTCCTCCATGGGTTAAGTACAGTCACAGAGTACTGTACATATGAACCTACGAAGTCACCAGCAGAAAAAAGGCCTTAGGTCTATCAACTCTGCCCAAGTATGCAGCTTGCAGTTTACTTCTTCTGCAGCTGCCCCCAATTCCCTTTCCATCATCCCCTCCTCGGATTTTCCCTCCTTTTGTTCCTGTCTGTACTTATCCTCCACTTGACTCTATCCCATCCCCGCTTAAAACTGTCCACTGTCTTCAGTGCGATCAACTCCTCTGGCAGTGCGTTCCACCCAGCCACCACCCTCTCTGTGAAGTAGTGCCTCCTCATCTCCCTCCTGAATCTTCCCCTTTCCAATTTAAGACTGTGCCTCCTCGTGACCCTTCCTCCTTTTAAGCGGAACAATCCTCCTGTTCTGACCCTGTTTGTGCCTTTTAAGTATTTAAAGGTCTCCATCATGTCCCCCCCCCCCACTTCTGTCCTCCAGGGAATAAATTTTGTTTTTTAGTCTTTTTCCTCTGATCACGGCTCATGGGAACTCTCTCAGGCAACCATATCCTTGTGCCTGCCCACCTGAGGATCTCTACGGACTGAGTCTTCTCCCCCCTGCAGCCAGCACCCCGGGTTTAACCCGCCTCGGGAAGGGTAGCTCAACTCCTTACCTTGGGCTCTCTTCAAAGGCAGACTCCGGCTTGCAGGTGGATAGGTGCCATCGCCTATCCCAACGAGCCGGGTTTTTCCTTGTTCTGAGCTCGTAAGGTCCTTCCCCTTGTGTGGGTATGCCCTGATGCTCTTGGCACACGGCAACCCTGCCTGCGTTGACCACGCTGTTGTCATGCTGCCCGGCTTGCAGCAGCGCCCTCGGTCTCCATTGGGGGTCGCTGGCTCACTAGGTCGACCGATCCCCTGTCCCCGGGGAGGACAGCACCACTGGGGCACTCATTCCTTAACCCTCCCCGGCCAACCCACTGGTGCCCCAGGCTCGCTTCCGAACCTGGGTCGCCAGCGTGGTGCGAAGTGTGGTGTCCAGCGCCACAACCCTCAGCGCCACCGGGCCAGCCTACAGGGAGTACATGTTGAGCTCCCTCAATCTTTCCTCATAGGGTTTCTCCCCTAGACCCATGATCACCCATGTCGTCCTATGCTGCACCCCCTCCAGCAATCTTGCGTCCTTTTTTAGGTAAGGGCACCTGTACTGTACTTAGCTCCTGGAGAAAAGCAGACCTGGAAAACATCTGATCATAGATTACAAAAGACTGGATGGACCAATATTTTTTTTCTTTTATTTACTACTTTTTGGTGCCTCCCACCACCGGCACCATCTGCCCAGTCACGGACCCCTTGGCTGCAGCGTCCCATATTAGCCGCCCCCCTGGCTTACCCCCCAGGGTGGGGTCACGGCACCCGGCCCCTCTGAAAGGTGCCGCTATAGATGGGATAGGGCGGGAGTTGGCATGGGAGCCGACTGCAGCCGGGGGGTGGGCGTCATCTAGGTGGTGGGTGGCAGGCTTTTTTCTCCCCTGTAAGCGGGGGCAGAGCAATGATGCCAGTGTCCATCTCGCCCCTCAGATCCTTGTTGGTCCCGGTCGCTGTGGTGCCCCTGGCCTCTGCCAGGGGACCCTCAAGCACCGGTCACACACCGCACCCTCCCCCAGGAGAAGGAGAGCAATCCATGGGATGCTCGATCCTTCTCCCCCGGCCGGCCCACTGACAACCCAGGTGCGCTCCCGAACCCGCATCGCCGGCGTTGCAAGCAGAAATCCAACTGCTGTGCCGACGGGCCGGTCCCAATATCTTTTTCTATCGTCATTTTCTATGTTTCCATCAGCTGCATTATTGTAAAATTGTATGGAACTGATCTAGCTTATCTGTGTGTACTTTTTAGACTATATTGTACTGGTTTGACTTCATTCCACTGGAAGTCGCTTACTGTGTTTGTTATGCTGCCTTGTAATCTCAGGAATCGATGTGGAACCTTTGTAAAAGTACACTTGTGCTCAAAGATATTCTCCAAAAATGTTCATGACATAAATACTAGTGCGCTGACTTGGAGATTCACCCTAGGCCACTATTGGATACTACATCGGATATTGTACAGCAGGAGTCGCTATTGCTTCAAAGAACATGTTAGTTGAGCTTTCCGCTGTGCTCTGCGCAGCAGTACCCTGGAGAAGGAACCACTGCCCCTACTGTTTCTGCAGGGTGCCTCTGTCCAAAAGTCATTACCGTTTGGGCACCCTCCAGAACCTCTCAACCAGATGAAGAGCTCAGACAACTAGCTCTTAGTTTCAGGAACAATATACCTTAGCACCCCGAATTTTACCTTACAAATGCAGTTTGGGGGTTTACCAATCTAACAATCTGGCATCCCAATGTCTTCCTCTGGGCATCCAACTCTTCAAGGGAATCTCTCCAGGCCCGAAAGCCATCAATGTACGCTCCTTAAGGGGGTGCCCAGAAAATCTACTTTGCCCTCTGCAGCCCTGTAGGGGTGCTAATTCCCACTACTGCTTGTGGGGTTCTGAAAAGTGCCCTTGCCACTCCATGCCAGCCACCGTGTCAACCTAAGTAGGTCCCCTCCAGCCACCCTGCCATCTGCACACCCTTCTCTTGTGAACCCTCGAGAGGCTGCCTGCAGCTGGGAACTCTACCCCAGAATTCTTTCCCAACTAAACTTGCTGTTCATCTCCTAGACTCCTTCCTGTCTAAACTTCTTAGTTATCTCCTAGAGTCCTCTCTTTCACTAAGGACAGAGCGTATAGTACAAAGACACACAGAGGTCTGTTGGGCATAGCTGGTAATAATCCTGCCCCCTACCATGGGAGGGAGTTGTTACAAAGGGGTATGATAGGATGCTCCTCAGAGGGTCCCATATAACAATACCCACAGTCACCACACACGCCAGGTCCCTAACAGTGGGTCAGTACAACTCAGACCTCTGCTCTGACAGGAATAAATTGCTCCAACATAGTGGATTAAGCAGTCGTCTCTCTTTTACTGTCAAGTAAGCAGTTGCCTTGTGGAACAACTGTCCTCGGTCACTATCCATGTTGGCACCATACAAACAGGTTTGACCCTGACCCTGGACATAACTCAGAACTGTCGCTGGCTACAGGCTGTACCCCACACTTACACTTGTAGAACTACATGTGCCTTCTATTTCTTTTTCCATTTGGATCCACATACACAAGTGGGTGAGGTCATACCTTAGGTCAGAGCCTGATCTGCTCTGTCTGCACAAATACATTAGTGCTCCCACTTTGCTACAACTTTAGAATCTTTGACAGGTTTCACATCTTTAGAAACTTGGTGCCTGGTCAGCAAGTGATGCAGCAAGCATCCACTGTAGGAAGGGCAGCTCATGTTATGCCTGTACAATTTGATGGCCACACATCCAGGAGCAGTGCTTGACATTTATAGATCCCCTGATCATGAGGGCAGCCACTCCATACCAGGTCAGTCTCCTCTATGAAGCCAGAAGGTCACCGCTGGGGCGGCGACCCCACTTCACAGCTCTGCTACTTACCAGATCTTTCAGAAAAAGAGATGTGCAAGAACAAGGGGACACAATTTAAACATAGAGGGGGATGGCTCAGGGGCAATGTGAGGAAGCATTTTTTCACAGAGAGGCTGGTGGGCGCATGGAACAGCCTTCCTGAGGAGGTCTTGGGGTCAAAAACAGTGGGGGAATTCAAGAATGCATGGGACAGACATAAGGCAATTCTAGTGGGGGTAGGAAGAAGTAGGCTGTTGGTTAACCAGGATCTGCATTTTATCCAATCAGTAGGAAAATGGACAGACTAGGTGGGCCAAGTGGTCTTTATTTGCCATCAAAGTCTATGATTCTATGTGTGCTGGGTGCTGGATTGTGCATATTCCAGTTTGCCCACTGTCAGCATCTGGCAATCACCCCAGCCCCTCTGCCAGTGGCAGCATCTCTGTACCCATCCACTTGAGATCGCCTTTCACTTAACACAAGCACATCTCTGTCCTTAGTCAGCAGTCTTGTCTCTCTAACCAGGTCTTTCTCCATCAGCAGCATCACTCGAGCATAGGACGACAACCGCCAGGTTGACACTCTCTCTCTTCTGTGAAACCCTCCTGCGCCTTAAGGCTACCAAGGACTCCCCTTGACAGAAATCTCCTCAGGGGCACTACAATTCCTGGTGCAACCCCAGAGTTACTGGGGATCTGCATTAAATGCCCCTGTTCCCTTTCCCTGGATCTACACCACTGTCATCTTGGGCCTATCCCTGGAGGCTCCCAGGCATCAAGTGATCTGGATCCAGTGACAGCCGCAATCCTCACGGGCACCCTAGCATCTTCCTATCTATTACTACACTCCTCCCACTGGTCAGAGTTACTTCTAGAAAGTAGGCTCTGGGTTTGGCAGCTTAGTAATCAACAGTGACCAACCTCCTGCCTCTTCGAGGGATATTCTTTGATGACTTTTGAGTCTGTGGCGGGGTCCCCTCAAGAATATTATGGGGCATCCTTTTGGTGGTGGTGACCTGGCAACAGACATAATCAAGCATGACTGGTGAAGCAGGTACTGCTGAGAGGCAACAAACATAAAGATGTGGCACTCGACTTTGAAAAAGTAAAACGCTCAGATAGTTGCAAAATAGGCGAGTTTATTAACAAAACCCATGAAGATGCTGAACAAAGCCCTGGCGCTTCGACCATGTGGGCATGCCCCCTGAGGAAGACCCTCATGGTTGAAGTGCGGGGCTTTGCTTGTTCAGCATTTTCATGGGTTTTGTTAATAAACTCACCTATTTTGCAAAAATCTGAGCATTTTACTTTTTCAAACTCGAGTGCCACGTCTTTGTGTTTGTTGGAGCAGCTTTAGATCCCAGAACTTTGTGAGCACCGGCACAGCTATCCAGAGTGCCCTATTATTTGTGTTTCTCGACTGCTGAGAGGCAGCAGCTGTAAGGTAAGTGATACCCTCTCCAGTGCCATGGAGTATACATAAATGCATATAGGTGGCACCTAAAACTGGCTGCCCCTCCAGCTATCCCAGGAAGGCGTGCTGCTGGCCAGCTACCTGCACTGTAAGTAGGCACACAGGTTTGGTAGAGAAATGCCAGCCTGGGTGTTGCCCAGTTCAGGGTTCACATGGTGTATAGTTGGAAGGTTCTGCCCAGCCAAGTGAAGTTCCTTGTATGACCATAAAACAGTACACAGGGAATTATCCATACTCTGCAGTGACAGAAATGACACATTTAGGAGAGAAGGAAGAATTTGTGAGGTAAAATCAGGGCCAGGGTATGCCCAGACTGCATCCCTATTGTGAACAGGCAGGCTGTGCCAAGCATACCTCTCAAATGGTATGAATCTGGCATAATGCTATGATTTTTTACACTGAAATTTACCCTTGCTTTGCAAAGGTTTATTAATGTTAATAATGTTAGAGCTATTTCTAGAAATACAAACTATTAAATAATTGAAATAACTTGATAGAAACATTCCTTAAAACTTTGCATAAAATGTGGCATACATCATTTCTAGGTGCAAAATTCTGTGTGAATTCGTTTTGTGGCTTTTGAGATATAAAGTGTAACCTCCCCCCAGAATTTACCAGTTTTTGCAGGTTTTTTTTTCAGCAGCCATATCTCAAAAACAGCTTTATGTTTAGGTCTGAAATGTTCAGGATACAAAGCCTTTGGGTCACAGATATGCCTTTTGAAGGTTTGGTGAAAAAACATGAATCTGTTCAAAAGTGATAACATTTTTAATTTCCCATTATTTCCTATGGGAAACGTTAAGTGTCCCACACAAAAACAAGCTTGTTTTCGCAGAGAGATTTCTTGCTTTGGCAGGCTGGGTCCCATAGTGTCGCAGGGAGCCTATTGTATTTTTGCAGAGCTGTGTTGTGCTCCCAGGAAAGTGGTCTTGTTTTCGCAGGACCATATCTTGCTTTCGCTGTGTCATAGTGTTGCAGGGAGTCTGTTATATTTTTGCAGACCTCTGTTCTGTCTCCCATCTTGTTTTCCCGTTAGAGGGACACTGAAGAAAAAGTGAAAACATAAAAATTAATGTAGTACAAAAAAACCCCATCAGAACTTAGCTAAACGGGACCCACTTAGCTACATTCTGATGTTTTTTTTCCTTGACTGTGGCAAGAAACACCTTTTACTGGGCACCCAGAATCTCGGGTGCAGAGCTTAGTGGGAGAGTGACCACTCTCCCAAGGCTCTTTCTATCAGAATAGCTGGAGTTTTCTTGACTTCTGCAACCGCAGCTGGAACTCGTGCTGCTGGCTGCAGAGTCAGCTTTCCTCCACCCCTTTTCCCCGGTGTCTACTGGTACCCCCACCTGCCGATCACTATTTTGTAGAGGCACCCCACCTCCTTATCATTCCCTGGTGTCTAGTGGCACCCCCCACCTTCCCACTGTGATATATTTTTTTATTCTATTAATGTACTCCGACACCGCGATGCCCACTCCCAGAGTTAGATGCCCCCCCACCAGTCCCTTGTCTTTTGATTAAAAGACAACAATGGGGGCCCAATCCTCATGTCAATAGTAGAAGCCCCTGTCCCAAGTATTTTTTAATTATTTAATTGCTGACATCAGGGGGCCCAATCCTCATGTCAATGCTGGTAGACCACCCTCCCAACAGTGTGGGACAGTGAGGAACACACTCCCAGTGACCCCAAATAAGTATTTAATGTCTTTCTGTAAAGAAGAAAAACGACCCCCAATGTCTTTTTTTTTTTTTTTTTTTATTGTCCCTGAAAAAAGAAAATGGTCCTTCATTGTCACCGCCGTCCAACCTCCCCATCCAGACCCTCCCACTGAGCATCAACCACCATGCACCCCCTTACCCTGTACTTACCACCGGAGGTCCTGGGCTGTCATCTTCTGTGGACCGGGACATGTCTGCACTTTTCAAAGCCAAACTGCAAACTGAAGACTCAAGGTAAGTGCAGTATCGTGTATTTCAGTGGCATTTTGAACTTATGTTGATATGTTTGCCATTTTGACACCAAATTTTCAACACAGGCTTTTTGGGGACCCCACCTCATGAACAATGACTGTCATTTCGTTACTGGGCCTGGAAGGAGATTTTGTGGTCGCTACGCAAAATCACCTTTCGGGACCGATTAACGAAATGACAGTGCCATGTTCATGAGGCAGGGTCCCAAAAAGGCCATGCTGAAAATTTGGTGAAAAAAAATTCCTAAAAATGGCCGAGTTATGAGCGGTCTTTGAAATATTTCTATGCATGCACGTAACTTTGGTAATTTTCAATATTTTGACTCCAAATTTTGAACATAGCCATATTTTCAACACCACCTCTTGAATAGTACTGCTGTATTTTTTCACATCCTGCCCGAAATGTGTTTTTTCGCACCTGTGGCGCGGAATGGCATTTTGCCATGGATTTGAATATTTTCACATATGGGGTTTCTGAGGTGGAGTCATAAGAAGACTATGCTAAAAATTTGGGGTCAAAATATGAAAAAAAAAATGCCAAAGTTATGATCATTCGTTGCAGTTTTAGTACACCTGTTCATAACTTTAGAAACTGTCAATATTTTGACTTCAGATTTTCAACATAACCTTCTTATTACCAGATCTTGGGTATGTCACAGCTGTCAGTTTTCAAATCCTGTCCAAAATGTGTTTTCGCACCTCTGGTGCGGAATGGCGTTGCAGTTGCGTAGAATTTTGTTTTGGCAGGGATTTGAACATTTTCTTTACTGTGTACATGGAGTCCATCGCTCCTGTCCATGTTCGTCCTCTCTCTCTTCACCCTCGGTCCCCTTGGTATGCAGATGATGCTATAATCTATTGCTCCTCGCTGGACCTTAGTCAAATAAATAATTATCTTGCCTCCAACTTTGCTAACCTTGAACGATGGTTCTTGAGTAATCAGCTTGTTCTCAACATTAAGAAAACGAAATGCATGCTGTTTGCTCGCCCCCTCACCCCATCTCAAGTCAGCCCCCACTCCATATTACTTCATCCAATGGCAATGCCCCTGATTTTGCTCTCACCTTCAAGTACCTGGGCATTACCCTGGATCCCTCACTCTCCTTGAAGGACCATGTTATCTAACATGATCACTTCTCTGAACCAAAAGATGGGTCTCTTATATCGCATTCTCCCCTTCCTAACCTCTGCCTCTGCATCTCTTCTCCCTACCCTAACCTATGGTGCGCCTCTGCTGCTCTCCACTAATGCCTCTGTTATGGCTCTTCTTTCCCAGGCCTACCACAGGGTGGGAAGGTTTGCAATGGGGGTTAGCGCCAGACATCACCACTGCGATGTCCTCGCATCCCTGAACTGGCTGCCTTATGAAGCTAAACTTCGGTATACCTCTCTGAGCCTCCTACATAAGCTTGTGCACAAATGTACTCCTCCCAGCCTGTCTGAAGTATTTTGCCCAAGACAAGCTCCCAGAGCTCTTAGGACTGCCTCTCTCCCACTCCTCGCAAAACCAAAACTGAGACTTGTAGCTACTCACAAATCATTCTCATTTGCTGCCGTGTCTGACTGGAACTCACTGCCCCCCTCAGTCTTGTCTTGTACTTCCCTACCTCTCTTCCAATCGCATCTGTACTCTACTCTATCAAACCGTGCCACCTGCTGTTTTAGGTGAACTCCCCTTCCTAACCCCTACGTCACCTCTGCAATACACGCCCCGCTTACTCTCCTTCGAGATCCACCTAGTGTTATTCCCCCTCTTAAACATAATAAATCCATGCTGCCCCTCTTTATGTTCATGCATGTAGACCCACTGACTCCTGTCTGCTACCCACTGTAGCTTGTTGCCCCCTCTGTATATAGCTTTTGTGTTTGTTTGGAAATGAAAGGCATTATTTGCTTCTGTATCTGTACAGAAATGTGGGACATATTCTCTCTTTTACTGTTTGCCTTGATGATTGTTTGGAAATCCTATCAAATGTATTCATTCTTTTTAGTTTATATCTTGTCTGTAACTTTACTCTGTACCCTATTGCTCCTGGGTCACCCCTGAAAAAGGGACTGTAACTGTCTCAGCGGGCCCACTCGGTTACCAAAATTCAAATAAATAAATGGTTTGATGGGACCTTGAGGGAGTTGAGACAAGTTGGACAAAGGCTAGAGCGTTGCTGTTGGAAATCCTCCCTGGATGCTGACCACCTTAGAGCTGATAATGCTCCATCAGTCTATCAATCAGCAATCACCCGTAAGAAGGCAGAGTTCCTGTTCGGGGAGATTGCTGCAGCACAGAATCGACCAGCTGAGCTCTTTCAGACTGTAGACAGGCTGTGCAACCCAACTTGCCTACAGGTCCGAGGAGCATTTTCACAATTTAAGTGTTATGAGTTTGCTCGATTCTTTGCTGATAAGGTGGCCAGTATCAGGGCAAAGATCCAACCAGCCCACTCTATGAAAGTTGATGGTGGTCGGTGCCTGTTCACTGCACCTCGTTTTTTTTGGTCTTCTTTTGACCGGCCGCAGACAGTCGATAGCGTGTCGATTATCCAGAATATGCAGCTGACCTACTGTAGTTTGGACCCGGGCCCAACACGCCTCATTTTGGGGTGTATTGATTCTATCTGCCCCATCCAGGCTAAGATCATGTGGTGCTCCTTAGAGACGGGTGAGTTCCCTAGCTCCCTGAAGGAGGTGGTGGTTACACCACTTCTTAAGAAAGCTTCTCTGGACCTGAACTGCTTGGCTAACTACAGACCTTTCTCTAACCTTCCCTTTTTAGGGAAGGTGATTGAGAATGTTGTCTCACTGCAGCTAGAGAACCACATTACCATCCATGATATCTACGATCCTCTCCAGCCCGGTTTTTGGAAAAGGCATAGTACTGGGCCAGCTCTGGTTCGGGTGCTCAATGATCTCCTGATGGCTAGAGATCAGAAGCGTTGTTCCATTTTGGTGCTTGTGGATCTCTCACCAGCTTTCAACACCGTGGACAATGGGATGTTGCTCGAGTGCCTGAGGGTCATCTGTGGCCTGGCGGGTCCAGTCCTCAGGTGGTTTCAATCTTTTCTCTCTGACAGGTTTCAGAGGGTGGTGTCTGGGTTGTTTTCCTCGGACCCAGTCTCCCTGTCTTGTGGGGTCCCCCAGGGCTCAGTGTTCGCCTCAATGTTGTTCACAGTGTATATGCTGCCTCTAGGAGACATTGTAAGATGGTATGGGCTGAGGTATCAGTGCTACGCTGATGATACCCAGCTCTACCTGTCTTTCGCTCCTGACCAGGATAATGCTCTCTCGGTCTTTAACAGCTGCCTCGAAAAAATCCAGAACTGGATGAAATCCACCTGGTTGAGACTGAATTCCATTAAGACTGAGGTGTTGGTTGTGGATCCAGGCCTCCGGATAGAGGGGTCGGTGGCAGGGTGTCCCTTTGGGCTTCAGCTCGGGAATAGTCAGCTGCTTTCTTCAGAACAGGTGCATGACCTAGGGGTGCTCCTCGATGACAGGCTGACACTGCGTTCACAGGTGTCCGCAGTAGTCAAGTCCTCGTTTTACCATCTTAGGAACATCGCTCAGGTCAAGCACCTTGTTCTATCCGGTGACCTGCCAACACTGATCTATGCCTTTGTGTCCTCGCGCCTGGACTACTGCAACTCCCTCTACCTAGGGCTTCTGGGGGTTGATATCTGCCAGTTGCAGCTGGTGCAGAATGCTGTAGCACGGTTGTTGACTGGGGCTCCTTGTTAGAGCCACATCACGCCTGTGCTGCATGACCTGCATTGGCTGCCTGTTCAGTGGCAGATCACCATCAAGGTTGGTCTTTCGACCTTTAAAGCCCTACATGGACAGGACCTGGGCTACCTGAAAGAGCTCCTTGTTCCTTACTGCCCCGCTTGCTCACTCCGCTCAGCTGACGAGGGTTGTCAGAGATTCCCAGGGTACAGTTGAAAACCTCTGGCTCGTGAGCGTTTATGTTTGCAGCCCCAACCCTGTGGAATTCTCTGCCTTGTCAGAATCGAGCGTGCCAGACCGTGGGGAGCTTTAAAACAGCTTTAAAGACCTTTTTATTCTGCCAGGCATTTGGTGACTAGGTTTGTCATATGCTCCTGCTTGTTTTGTATTTTATTAACTGATCTTAATCTGTTTCTATTATTTATGTCTTGTTCTTTTAATTGTTTTTATGAATTGTACAGCGCCTTGATTTTAGAGACTGCACTATATAAATAAAATTATTATTACTATTGTTACATGTCCAGGTGCAACAAGATGGCTATGTTAATTTGGTCATGCATCTACAGAGGGATGGGTGCCTCCCACATTAAAATAAGGAAAATCACAGAGAATTTGGGCCCTGTGCTCCCAGCGTGGCATTGGAACGGTTATGGAGGGTAGACCCTGTGCTCCCACAGGCAAATAAGGATACAAGTAAGCTATCTGAAAAAGTAAGGAAATTTGTGACTCGTGAGTTATGGTTCTGCCCCCTCAAACTTGAAGATAAACTGCATATTTTGAGTCAGCCCATTGTATATTATATATGTACCATGAAGCCCGCCAGGATGAAGTGCAGTGTCACAGGTTTACTGCATGACAAAAGGGATTAACTCCCATTGAAACCGCACTGTTTACTGCATTAACTCTACTGCAGAATTCTGCAGTGCTGCACTTCATCCTGGTGGGCTTCACTCTACACACACACACATATACATAGATATATATATATATACACACACACATACATACACACACACACACACATATACATATTATGGTAGCACGGTAGTGCTACCATAGTTAGGGTTTAGGAGCCATTTACATGTTAAACCCAAAATTTGCACCTTAATAACTTTGCAACTGTTTGACAGATTTACCTGAAATTTGGAATACACGATCAAGAACCATAGGCCTTGGGATCTGCCAAGTTTCGTAGCGGTCGGATACACGGCTCCGGAGTTACTAACCGTGATCTGCGAGAGCGTTCACACTTTTTCTGGAATTCTACTGTCGCACCTACAGGTCGCACGGTTTGCGCGACCAGACCGAAATCTTCAGGGAACGTGCGGCTGGGGTCCCCGATGTGCCTTTCGAAGATTTCGTGAAAAAATATTAAACGGTTCAAAAGTTATTCAAAAAACAATTTCCCATTATAAGTCAATGGGAAAGTTAACAAAAAGTTTGACAGTGTCGCAAATGCACTTTTTACTGTCGCAAATCTGCCATCTTGTTTTCAGTTAGTGATCAGAAAAATGCTTGGCATTTAAAATTGAGACCCTCTAGCAACCTAATTCTTTTTGTATTCACCTAGTCGGGCCCTGAGGATGCTAGCCATGTCTTTATTTTGGGGTAAAACACCCCAGAAATATGTTTTTCAGATTTCTGGAAAAAGTACTTTCGCAAAGTAGTGTCGCACTCACGAAAGTGTCGCAATTTTAGTAAGCTTTTGCAAGTGCAACACTCTTTTATGCACACTATGCCCAAAATAACAGTAATTCTTGGCACTCCGCTGCAAAAGAACGGTTGGGAGTTTTGGGCTGAAATTTGATGGAACGCAGCCAACATCTCACAGATGTGCCTTTCAGTGTTGTATTGAAAAATATTACAGCGCAAAGTTACTGGCACTCTAAAGTTGACTTTTTTTCCCCATAGGATAACATTACGGCGCCCGACGCATTACAGGAATCCTTTGGCACCCTGCTACAAAATAACGGTTTGGTCTTTTTTCCTGACATTTGGAGGGAAGACAGCCAACAGCCCACAGATGTGCCTTTCAGTGGTTTGGTGAAAAAACATTACAGGGAGGCAAAGTTATGGCACTCCGAACTTCTCTTTTCTTCTCATAGGATAACATTACGGCGTTCGCCGCGCCTTTCAGGGCCCGTATCTCAGAAACAGTGCGAGATACGGACTTTTCGTCGGAAAAGTGCTTAGCCCCCTAATGAGGGCTAAGTATAAAACTAGCCAGGACAGTCGTAAATCATATGACTTAAATTTTTTTTCTACGTCATACGGTTCCTGAGATATAACCTATTTAGTATTCCAAGTCCTCATTTTCTGCTCCGATACCCATTATTATGCATACATTCTTTGTGCTCACTGTCTTTCTCTATGCAGCTTTTGGGGAAAACCAGCCTGTGCCCTTACATTACTGTTACCGTTGCCCTTTCTGCTTGCGGTTCCGTACCCATTCACTTACCGTTGACGTTTAACGCACCATGTGCGTTATCCTTTGTGTTTTCATTTGAGCTTGTGTTTCTGTTATTTTTTGCCATTTGTGTCTACAGTACTGTTTCTCTTTCTGTTTCACTTTGCATCGCCATGCCCACTGACATTTCCGTTTGCAGGCACCATGTTACCATGTGACAACACACCACATGGCAGACCGCTCCCGTCTACGCCACCGTGTGCATTACCCTTTCTGTTCTCATTCGCACTTGTGTTACCACGTGTGCCACTGCTAGCGCTTCTGTTTGCGTTGCTGTTCCTGTTACTATGCCACAAGACATCACGTGGCGGGAGCGTGGGGCCCCGCTGCATTACATTCACTATTTCTCGTTATCATTCTCAAGAGAAGGAAATTAGAGGCAAAAATCCATTTAATGCAGTTAGTTGCTCCCACAGTGACAGTGAGGCTGGTAGAGATGGAAAACCCCTTGACCCATCTTTCGCATTGGCGACGGTCGTCAACCCACCTCACCGCATTCTCCTATACTTCTGCTGCTTTACACATGTCATGGGGTGAGAGTTAGGACTGACGACCCCAATGCGCATCCCAGTGCGGTTGGGGGTGGGCGGGGGTCTAAGGGGTTTTCAACCCTAACACCAATTTCCTCATTTTTGTCACTGTGGAACAGCCCTAACTAATGCATTAATGGAGTTTTGCCATATATATATATATATATATATATATGTAGAGTATGTGTAGAGACGCGTGTGTGTATATATGTATATATATATATATATATATATATATATATATACACACACACACACACATATACACACACACACACACACGATACACACACACACTCATATATACATACATATACACTTTCTATTCATAGACATATATAGCGGATATACAATGAGCTGACTGAAAAATATGCAATTTACCTTACGTGTGAGGGGGCAGGACCATAACTCACGAGTGGCAGATCCACGAGTGAGTTATGAAAGTCCTGCCCACTCACAGGTAGAAACATAGAAACTGACTGTAGAAGGAGACCGCTGGGTCCATCTAGTCTGCCCATTTGTTTTAGACCTATTTTGACACTCTACTTACCCTCTGTAGTCAGGGCTCCCTTGTGTCTATCCCATGCATTGCTGAATCCCTCCGTAGTGTTGACCCCCACAACCTCTTGGGGAAGGCTGTTCCAGGCATCCACCACTCTTTCTGTGAAGAAACACTTCCTGGTGTTGGTAGAGAACCTCCCTCCTCGTAGTCTGAGGTCATGTCCCCCGGTCCTGGAGCCCTTCTTGAAGTGAAAAAGTTTCTGTGCCTGTACCTTGTTAATGCCTTTTATGTACTTGAATGTTTCAATTACGTCCCCCCCCCTTCTCCAGGGAGTACATATTCAGTTCCCTAAGTCTTTCCTCATAGGACATGTACTGCAGACCCTGAATCATTTTTGCTGCCCTTCTCTGTACTGTTTCCACCTGGTCAATGTCCTTCCTGAGGTGAGGCCTCCAGAACTGGACTCTGTATTCCAGGTGAGGTCTGACCAGTGATCTATACAGTGGTAGTACCATCTCTCTCCTCCTGCTTGTGATTCCACTCCCAGTGCAGCCCAGCATTCTGTTGGCCTTCAATGTTGCCTTCTCACACTGCTTACTAACCTTCAAGTCGTCTGCGATAATGATTCCCAGATCTCATTCCTGGTTTGAGGCCGCCAGTCTTTTACCTCCTAGGTAATACTCCTTTCATGGATTTTTCTTTCCTATGTGCATGACCTTACACTTTTTGGTGTTAAATCTCAGCTGCCACACTCCAGACCATTCTTCTAGTTTCCAGAGGTCAGCTTTTATCTTGCTCACTCCTTCTGAGGTGTCCAACCTACTACATATCTTGATGTCATCTGCGAACAAACACACCTTCCCTTCCAGTCCGTCAGTGATGTCTGCTATAAAAACACTGAAGGGCAGAGGCCCTAACACTGACCCCTCGGGCATCCCGCTGGTCACCCTGCCTTCTGCTGATTGCGTTCCATTAACCTGTGCCCTCTGGGTTCTGCCTTGTAACCAGTTTTGTACCCATCTGACTACTTCTGGACCAACCCCTGTGTGGTCAAGCTTCTTTACCAGCCTTCTGTGAGGAACTGAGTTGAAGGCCTTACTAAAGTCTAGGTAGACCACATCCACTATCCCACCGTTGTCCACTATTTTTGTAGCGTAGTCAAAAAACCCGAGCAGATTTGTCTGGCATGACCTACCTGCTGTGAAACCATGCTGTTTAGAGTCTTGTTGGCTGCTAGTTTTGAGGAATGCTATAATCCTCTGTTGGAGTAGTGTCTCCATTAGTTTCCACTACTATTGACGTGAGGCTCATCGGCCTGTAATTACTAGCCTCTTTGCAGCTACCTGATTTGTGAAGTGGAACCACTATTGCCTTTTTCCAGTCTTCGGGTACCACACCGCTCTTCAAGGATTTCGTGAACAGAAGTGCCAGAAGGGCTGCTAATTCTGACTCCCAGTTCCTTAAGGATTTTGGGGTGCATTTTGTCTGGTCCCATGGCTTTGTCTGCTTTTAGTTTATTTAGCGCCTCCCATACTTCGGCTTCTGTAAAGGGACTCATGTCTAACCCTGGTCCTGGGGTGTTGTGTTTTTTCAGGGCTGGGCTATCCCCTGGGTCCTCTTTCATAAACACCGAGCAGAAGTACTTGCTGAGGATTTTGGCTTTCTCTGGGTCATGTTTGGTGCATTTCCCTTCTTCAGTAGCAATCTTTACCACCCCCTTTTTGCCTCCCTGTGTTCCCTAATGTATCTAAAAATGATTTGTCTCCTCTTTTTGCCCCTTCTGCTATATTTTTCTCTGTCTGGGCTTTTGCCTCTCTAATTTGTCTGTTAGACTCTCTCATTTTTTCCTTGTATGACTCTGTCTTTCTCAGTTTTGGTTTCCTGGTATATGCTGTACGCCTTTTTTTCTTTGACTTTGATAGCCACTTCGTTGGAAAACCATAGAGGATTTCTTTTTCTTTTTGCTTTGCTGACCCATCTGACACCTTGCGCTGTGGCAGTCTATATTGCTCTCGAGTCTTCCCCACATAACCTCCACCTACTCAACCTCTGTTTCCATTAACTGGCTGCTTATGTTGTTCCTCGTTTTTTGGAAATCAGCCTTTCTGAAATCTTGCACCTTTATCTTTGAGTGGCTGGTGTCCTGTGTTATGTTTGCCTTAAAGCTTATCATGCAATGGTCGATGTTGCCTACGTGGCATCCCACTTTGATCCTTTCTGAGTTTGTGAGGTCGAGATCGAGAATGGCATCTTTCCTTGTTGGGGTTTTAACAAGCTGGCACAGTCCTGCGCCTTGTAGTGACAATAAGAAGTACCTACTTCTTGTTGTTGCTGCCGTTAGTGTGCTCCAGTTAATATCTGGTAGGTTGAAGTCCCCCACCCGTATTACTTCACCTTTATTGGACATTTTGTGAATTTCCTCTATTAGGTCTTTGTCTCCTTGATAAACGGCCTATTTTGAATCAGGCTATCGTATATTTGATATATACAATGGTAGTTTACAAGTTACAGCTTTTAAATCTGCAGTTTATTTAAAAACATTGCTGCTTTTCTTTGATTTTAAAGGAGAAAGGAGAACTGTTCTGAATCTTTAAGTCATTTTTCCCAATATAAGCTAATTTTAAAACACTGATTAAAATTCTATAATAACTGGCTCTTCCTTTTTACCACAGAAGAACTGTAGCGTTATTTACTGTACTAAAGTAGTGTTTATTACGGCAAACATGCGCACTGTTTCCCTCTCTCTGCGCATGCGCCCGCCGCAGCTCTTCCTCCCAGACCGCTGGCAGCCTTGTCTCTCCACCGGAGTCGGAACTGGCACTGGAACTTGGCGGTAAGTGAACGCCAGAAAAAAATCAACAAATTATAAATTATAACTGACATTTCAGCTGTGGGCAGAAATAATGAATTTAAAAAGTTTAAATAAAAACGACCGCGGACTGTGCACTGGAACTTAAGCAGACTGTGACGGCACAAGAACTTTTTTTTAATTTTATATAATTGCTGTGGTCAAAAAAAAGACCCAACAATTATATAAAATAAAATAAAATATGGGGTGGTGTGTGTAAACTCGTTTACACCCCGCCGTGTTAGATGCTTTAATAAACCCCTCATGCTTTGCTCAGGGTCTCTGTAGCATCTAACACCTCGGGAGTGTGTAAACTTCTAGTTACACACACCGTCCCATACTTTATTCTAAATGTTATTGTTCCATCTATACAAGCATTGTGGTAACATCGGTAATTGTTTCTACTTTGCAGTCTGAAAGTAAGTGCCATTTTAGAACTAGACTGAAATAGATATAGACATTGTGGCATCACACTCATCTTGACAACATTATCTGTCCCAGTAGAGTAAGAGGGAGTGTCTGCCATCACCTACAGTCTTCTCTTATTTTGCCCAGCAGTGGTCCGTAGTTTAGTGCTAGGAGCTTAGACAAATTTTGTGCGAGGTGGATCCCCAAATATTTAATATCTTTAGAATGTGGGATTTCCACCCCTGCCACTTGTATACCCCCTTTTTTGGCACCTAATGGGAGCCATTCACATTTGCCCCATTTTATCTTATGGCCCCAAAGTGGACCATATTCCTCAAAAAGTTTGGTCAGACCTGGCAGGGCAGTATCAGAGTGAGACAAGAAGAGCAGGACGTCGTCTGCAAACAGAGAATTTACATGGTTAGTGTCCCCATTGCTGTACCTCTTAATATCTGGATGTGCTTGTATTGCAGCAGCTAGGACCTCTATGGTCAGGACATAGAGAAGGGGGGACAGAGGGCAACCTTGTCCTGTCCCCCGTGTTAAGTAGAATGGTAGTGAAACCATATAATTTGTTAAAATCTGTGAATGTGGGGCTTTATAAAGACATGAGATCCAGGAACGGAATTAGGGTCCAAAGTTGTATTTGGCTAACACTGCAAACATAAAGGACCACTCCACGCAGTCGAAAGCTTTTTCTGTGTCCAATACAAGGAGGCCCTGGTCCCCTTTAGCTTACATTAGAATCTTGTAGTCTGCATTTAATAGGGAAATTGGTCTATAAGATCCACATTTCTTAGGGTCCTTCCCCGGTTTGGGCAACTCTGTAATAGTAGCCACAAGCTTAGACTCTGGTAACTGCCCACCATCCAAAGCTTCCTGAATCACCTGGTGCATGAGGACACCAAGGTCTCCCCAGAACGTTTAATAACATTCTGTGGGTAGACCATCAGGGCCTGGGGCTCTGCCAGATCTCGAGGACCAGATGGCTCTCCTGATCTCAGCCACTGTGACTGGGTGGTCCAGAGCTAGATACTGATCTTCACTCAGTGTAGGGAGCCGAACTTTGGCTAAAAAAGATTCTGGAGTACAATTCTGTGGGGCTTGTGATCTGTTAAGTGTTTGATAGAATTGGCGAAAAGTACTGTTTATTTCTACTGGGTTGGATGTTTCTGTTCCCTCCAAAATTTCTATTTCTAGAATAGTCCTCTCTGAACGCCTCTTTTTAAGTTGCCAAGCCAACCATTTACCAGACTTGTCCCCATCAAAATGTAGTCTAGTTCTTGTATTGTGTGGGTCCCTTTGTATTTGTCTAGATGCCAATTGGTTTAATTTACCTTTCTTCGCTTTCAAGGATGCAGTACTTGTGGTATTTTGTTTTTTCATAACTAATTTTTCTGTTTCAGTTATTCTGCTTTCTAGGTTTGTTTCTTCTTGTCGCTCCATTTCCTTTTATAGGATGCAAAGTACATTATTTCCCCCCAGATGTAAGCTTTAAGGGCATCCCACATTATACGACTGGGCACCTCGGGAGTGTTAATTGCTATAAATTCCTGTAAATGGCCAGAAATGTGTTTGACAAATTGGGGGCTCACAGATAATGTGGAGTCTAACTTCCATTGTCTGGGTTGTAACGGTTCCTTGCCATTCGTCCAGGTGACTCTTAAAGGTGCATGATCTGATATTAGTATAGGCCCATAAGTGGCGTCCAGATCATGGTTTGATACTGAGGGTGATAAAAAAAAAAAAAAAAAAAGGTAATCTAGTCTTGTGTATACTTTATGTGCACGAGAATAAAAAGAGTATTCCCTCTCCGATGGGTGACAATATCTCCAGGCCTCTGCCAGCAACCTTTCTTTTAAAAGGTCTTTAAGTGCTGCCACACTTCTAGGGGCAGGGCGGGTTTTTATGCCCGAATGATCTTTAACTGGATCAAAATAAGTGTTAAAATCACCTCCCAATACAATACCGTCTGGGAAAGGGGCCAGCATGACTGCTAGGTGATGAAAAAAATCCAGGGAATCATAGTTTGGACCATATATAGAAATAAATGTGCATCTCTGCTCTCCTACAGTTGCAGCCACTTATAAATATCTACCTTGTGGGTCAGACATCGATGAGAGGATTTTTACAACCTTGGATGGAACCATACTGCCACACCATGGGCTAGGATGTAAAAGGAGCTGTTATTAGGATGCCTCCCCAAGACGAAGACACTTAACTCGCTTCCTGCTTTGTGAGATGAAAGTCCTGAAGGAGGACCACATCACCTCTCACTCGTTTCACATGGGACCATACTCATTTTCTCTTGACTACTGTTTTTAGTCCTTTGACATTCCATGTAATCACATTTATTTATTTATTTAAGATTCAGATTAATACCTTTGAGCCAAAGGCTCGTTTACAAAGGTTCCAAGTCAGGTACACAATACAGAGCCATTGAGTTACATCAGTGAAAACACTGTACAGCGAGAGGAACAAAGGTGACACTAGACAACAATAAACATACGAAAGTGAAACAGCTGATGGCTACATAACAAAAAAAATACAGGTTCCTAAGTGCAATGAACAGGTTTCTAAGTGCAATTGGGCAGAAACAGGTAGAGCAATTAGAGAGTGCATGGCAAAGCAACCACTTGTCTGAGGTACTGAGGAGCTGCCACGTAGGGGAATTAAGAGGGTCTAGACAGGTCCAGGACAAGGACGATATAAGTTGGGGGGCTGCCAAAAAGGTATTTTCAGGTGGGGTCGGTGGGTGAGGTGGGTGGGAGAAGGGGTAGAGGGAGCTGTTCAGGGCAGTATGGGGTGCTGGGGAATGTGGAAAGCCCTCAGGTGGCATTGATAAGGGCCAACAGTTGCAGGTGGTCTCACGTGCCAGCAGGTTGAGGTGTCTGGATTTGAAATGGCTGATTTTGCTGGACCCAAGGAGTTCAGTTGGTAGGTCTTTAAGCCATTTAGGGCCCCTGTAGGAGAGGGATCATTGTGCGAGTGTGGTACGCTTAAAAGGCACTAGGAACACTGCTTTGGTAGCACTTCTGGTGTTCACAGTTGGTTGGGTGTAGTTGTATAGTCTGGAGGTGGACTCAGGCATAAGGCCAAGCAATGCTCCCCCAAGTAGACAAGCCTGGTATTTGATTCTGTGATGGAGGAGAAGCCAACCAGTGTCCAAATACAAGGTGCATGTATGCATCTGATAGTCAGCACCCAGGACCAGGCGACAGGCCTTACTGAAAAGGGTTATGATCCTCTTCAGGGCGGTGTCAAGAGCCAGCACCATAGATCACTAAACCATAGTCAATGGTAGATAGCACAGAGCTGCATGTAAACAGTTTAAGAGCCTCCAGGGGCATAGAGTGTCTATGTCGGTAGAAAACTCCCAGTTTGGTGTTAGCTGTTTTGCCGACGTGTTCAATTTGTGTTGTGAAGGAGAGCGAGTCATCAAGTATTTAATACTCCCATACTTCACATATGTTGAAATTACTGATTCTGTGCCCTAAAGCACAGACTAGCACAACCCTTACATCAATTAGTATTTTGTAGCTGACTTTTAATTTTTTGAAACTTTAAACAATTTCCCCTTCCCCCATTCCAATCCCCCTTAAACAAAATGTCCCCCCCACTTCTGTTTCCTGCCTAAGTTAACCAAGAATCTCTGTAAGAAAACCAGCGCAACAGGTGCAAAACTTTGTATCTTATCCAAACTTCCACATGTACCCCCCCCCCTTTACTACTTCACTCTCTAAGAAATGAGAGTGGATACCCAACTACTTTTCATGGATCTTGCAGGCCCATCAATCCCTTGGCTATAAATAACTCAAGGGCCAGTTATAACTTTAGTAAATATTAGGGTAAGGGGGGGGGGAACAAAAAAACTTTTATCTCTGAATTAACTAGTTGGGTCCCTAACTGGGACTTTCCCCAGACAGGCAAGCAATGTACGGAAGGGGGGAGGGAACAGCCAAGCGGTCAACCTGAGAGGACCTCCCATGTCCCCAACCTCCACTCGAATAGGCATATCACAGATTAACTTTAATTGCACAGTCGCCCTTGACCGACGCATACTCACCCCCGTTAGAGGAATATTGATATTAGTAACCTCTCTCTCTCCCTCCCAAAACTTGCAAGGGAAAGTGGAGGCAAAGACCCATCCCTCCATTCCCAAAATAAATCATGTTACTTTTAAGTTGAATTTTAGCCGTGGTGTGAAAGGGAGGGCCTCCATACCCCCACCCCTCCCCTTTATACACACCAGCCCCCAAATATTTCCTGTTCCTAAGGTAGCACATCAAGTTTTACAGATATTCTTAATCTATATGACACCCCTTATTATTTTTGTGGAGGAGCCATGGTGACCTTATATGTATACAATGTCGTGCTTTATAGGTCCTCCCGAGACACTGTCCAACTAAACAACCTTCTTAGTCAAGACCTTGGTCTACTTGAGAATTAGTTTCTTGCTAATAAATTAGTTCTAAATAGTAAAAAGACCAAAGCCAAGCTATTTGGCTCTAAAAGCCTGGGCCCAACACGTTTACATTTATTGTCCCCAGCTCTTTCCAATGGCTCAAAAATTGAAGTGATCGATTGTATCAAATACCTAGGTGTATACTTAGACCAAGACTGCTCCTTTAAGTGCCACATCGACCATATGACCAAGAAACTCAACCAAACGTTAGGTCTATTATATCACCTGAGCCCTTTCCTCACTCATGAATCCAAACTCTAGGCTTCCACTGGTACACTCCTACCAACCTTGATATATGGGGCCCCTTTACTACATTCTGTAAGAAGTTCTGAAATGCAAAGGCTAAAACTACTGTATCACAGGATATGGCACTTCACTGCAGGGGTGCCACCACAGAAGCATCGCTGCAAGATATTATCTCTTAGGTGGCCTTCTCTAGATGGCAGATTATTATATCCATCACTGTGCTTTGCATTTAAGCTCCAGCAAAATGGTGCCCCTCCTTGCCTAATTAACACATTAACTCCCAAAAAAGAATGGGAGAACACTAAGATCCTCTGGCTGCCAGCTTCTCCATGTCCCCAGTGTTAGGACTTCCCTAGGACTCCAGTCCTATGCTGCCTTCATCCCTCCCATCTGGAATGGTCTCCCTAGCAGTCTCCAGGAGTTGGGGGCTTCAAGAAGGGTCTGAAAGCCCACCAGTTGGATCTGAGCCTCTGCAACTGCTACTGCTGAGTCTACCAGACTTCCTGCTGCTGATCTAACCTTATTGGGACATCAATCTGATTGTGACTGTCTTGTGTATAATAGTACTTCTACTCCTGTTGATACTTATCATAATTAATCTGTCACTGTATCCTTGACTGAATCAGTATGCCTATATTGACTGTTAATTGTGATATGACATGTATATATTTTGTTTATAGATACATGTAATTAATTCCGGGTCGCCCCTGAAAAAGGGACTGTTTCGGTCTCAGTTGGCCTACCCGGTCACCAAAATTTAAATAAATAAATAACTATACCAATCTTTGCAAAACCTTGCTGTATCTTGATACTACAGATTTGGCAACACAAAAAAGACTGGAAGGCTATTTAACAAATTTCTCCCACTTATGTTGCCCTTTTTAAGGGTAAGAAAATAAGAGAAAAGGAACCAAAAGAAGGCACCAATGTTTTCCATTTAGCATGCCCACGTGGACACAGGGAGATTTATAAAATGAAGCAGAGTTTTCTCGGCATGAGATGATCCCTGTAAAAAAGAAATGCAGAAAAAGGCAGCAGTAAGAGCCCTCTTATACTGAGAGCCTGTACAAAGTCTCTGTGTAAAACCAGTTCCGAGGCTCACATTTCAATTCCCAGAGTTTCGTTTAAAGGTATTTCAAGCCAATTTTCTTCAAAATTAGTGGCTTATGATGCCGCAGTGCTACCAAGTTCCTCTGGGACCTCACTGGATAATTATTTTAAGGGGTTGAGATGCAAGGGGGAATAACTGCGACCCAGCCTGATAGTCCCTGATGGAGTTACGGGCCACGGAGGCGCGCAGGCCTCCCCCCACCCCAAATTCACCCTTTCCTAAAATACAAAGTTAGCACAGTACTTGCTCCTATAAATATTCAGGTGTCCCCAGAATCTTCCTGGTCAGCGATCTCTGGCTTGTCCCGCTCTTCTTTTGCAATAAACACCATGGCTGCTTCCGGGTTGGTGAATGTTTTAGTGGCTTACCCTGTCTCCTGATGATCAAGCGAGCTGGGTAAATAAGCGTAAATGGCCATTCTAATGTGTGGAGTCTTCTTTTGACCCCTTGGAAAGCTTGTCATTCATTCTGCAACAGCTGAGAATAGTCTGGGAAGATACTCACTTGACTTTTCTGCACCATTCTAGGACCAGATTTTCTGGAAGCATCTAGCACCAACTAACGATCTTGGTATCGTAAGAATTTTATTATAATATGTCGGGGGCGTTCTTCTGGGGTAGGCTTGTGGCCTGGGGAATGATGAGCCCTTTGTATTTCTAAAGTAGAGGAATCTGGTAACTTCAGATGCTGTTTAAGCAATTGCTGCATAAAGGAGAGACACAACTTGACCCCTCAGAGCCCTCCAGGAGGCCTACCACATGTACGCTGCACCAGCATTCTCGGCTCTCGTGGTCAGCTAAAGTAGCTTCAAGTCTTTTTATTTCTTTTAGTGCCTCACGCAGTTGGGAAGGCAGTCGAAATAGCAAAGGCCCAAACCGAGGAAAAGATAGCAAACTCAGTTAAGAAGGGGAATAAAACCTTTTATAGGTACATTAGGGAGCAAAGAAAGACTAAGGGAGGGATACTGAGGCTGAATAAAGAGGAGAGTGGTTGGGCAGAGAGGGACAGTGAAAAAGTAGGGATACTGAACGAATACTTCTACTCATTATTCACAAAGGAAGAGGTGGGGGAGATACTTAATCCAGTCAATAGAAGAACACTGGATAGGGGGGTTGATATCAGTCCTTTCACAGAAGAAAGGGTTCTGAAAGAACTCCTAAAACCGAAAGTGGACAAAGCAATGGGGCCTGATGGGATTCACCCCAGAATTCTAAAAGAACTAAGGGGGAGAACTAGTAACACCACTGACTACCCTTTATAACAAATCATGGGAGGATAGTGTGGTACCCGAGGACTGGAGGTGGAGGAGGGCGGATGTGATTCCCCTTCACAAAAGTGGGAGCAAGACAGAGGCAGAAAACTACAGACCTGTCAGTTTGACCTCAGTGGTAGGGAAAATGATGGAATCACTTCTGAAGGAAAGAACTGTTGAATACCTAGAAGCCAGTGGAGCACAGGACCCAAGGCAGCATGGATTCACAGCGGGAGGGTCATGTCAGATGAATCTAATAGATTTCTGTCACTGGGTGACCAAAGTAGTAGACCAGGGTGGGGCTGTGGACATGGCCTACCTAGACTTTAGCAAGGCATTTGACACAGTCCCGCACAAAAGATTAATAAATTAGCCAGCCAGGGAGTGGGTCACAGGGTGGTAGCCTGGGTAAAACATTGGCTGGACAACAGGACAAAGAGGGTAATAGTAAATGGAGTCCACAGTGAAGAAAGGGGGGTTACTAGTGGGGTATCGTAGGGTTCAGTACTGGGTCCGGTCCTTTTTAATGTCTTTATAAGTGACATTGCAGAGGGACTGGAAGGAGAAGTATGCCTCTTTGCAGATGACACAAAGATCTACAACAGGGTTGATACACAAGGTGGGGTGGAAAGGATGAGAAGGGACTTGGCAAGGTTGGAGGAATGGTCAAATGTATGGCAGCTTAGATTCAATGCAAAGAAGTGCAAAGTAATGAGAGTGAGCTGGTGGGTCATTGTTCCTCATTCACTGTTTCTGGAGGCCGCTCTTGTAGTTGGAATGTCTGGGCCTGAGTTTTTTAGTGTAACCCCTAGGTGGTGCTATCATAAGGGCTACTACCCCTGCCTGCGTGGCTAGGTGCAGGTTAAGGGGCCTGGGTATGGAAAACGGGTGCCTCCACCCGGAGGACAGGGTTATTGGCCGACCTGGGTACAGCCCTCCGGGACACTGTAACCCCCCTCTTTCCCCTCTAGTGGTCTAAGCAATGTACAACAGACAGTTACAATAACACCTAATCAGCATACAAATCCCCACTCGGTTTGCACTTACCACCAGGGCTGGTTCCACCAGTCCGACCCTGGAGACCCCCTGTAAAATAGGGTTAGATACAGCAGGTAACAACAGTACAGTGCTTCTGGTACAAAATGGAACCACAGTCAGGTTAATGCAAAAAGAATTAGATCTGATTTATTCAGGGGGGCATGAACAAGGGAGGGGAGTAATTTGGCTGATTAGTTCTGTAACTGACTCAATCAGGCAATCATGCATGCACTTTAGAGTCCCTTCACAGTCACACACTCTGGGTACCCAGCTGGAACAAAGGTGGGCTAGCCTAATTCATTGCCCGGGGTAGGCCGGTGTTGCAGCTGGTCAGGGCCCTGTGATGGAAAGAAGAAACATGCACAACCACACACAATTTGTAATCTGGAGCCTGGAGGCTCAATTTGTGACAAGGAAACAACAAAGGAATCAGATTATCCCACTTTTGATTTAGCTGATGTTGCAGGGCGCTACCCTGGGGTTTACTCATGCTACCAAATACGAGACACAGGAGGGACGAGATGGAGACTGCAGGTTGACAAGCTGGTATGCCAGGAGAAACAGGGCCCACACGAATCACCGAGGTGTCATTCCTGTTTGACATGGTTTAGCAGGGGGCTGATCCCCGGGCAAGTCTCTCATCGATGGTGATCTCTGCGCCTGGCATAGCTGGCTGGGCCAAGGTGGCACGGCCCAGGCCAGGTAAACAGTTTGGATTCAGTCCGGTAAATGCTGGATGCAGCTTCCAGCAAGCGTGGCACAGTTCGGCAGTGGGGAACCAAACTGCGACCCACTAACAGTATTCAGCACACTTACAGTAAGATAAAACACAATGCCACAGGTCGGATGACAGTCCGGTTGCAATTTCAGCTTTCCTGAGCAAAACCGTGATCTCTGTGGTGATTTCAGATGTCCTGACAGACTGATCGCGTACAGCAAATCTTTGGTCTTCTTCAGGCAATGGTACAGTCACAATTCGGTGGCTTTTGTCACAATTGGTTCGGATACAGTCTGGTTATTTAGCACTCTCTATGGATCCCTTTCGAGGGACAGCAGGCAGACAGGCCAAACTCAGCCTTTCCACCAGTTTCCTGCGCGACTGTGCAGCAGCTGCTCGAATGTCTCAAGCTGTTCACTCTCTCCACTCCAATCTCAGACTGACTCTCTGCTGCAGGCAGCTTGGGACTGTCCCTCGGATCCAAAAGGTTCGATTCATTGATTCATCTGTCTGTCACAGCAAGGGCTCCCCCTCTAGGTCTATTTAGGCGCCAAAGTGGAAAAACTACAATTCCTACAGAAATTCACTCCCACAAGGCCCCTGGGGCAGGCTCTATTTTAGAGGCCCCCAACAGGTACTGATTGATCCATAACAGCAGTCTAGAACCAAGAGGGTGGTGAGTCACAGAAATGTCCATGCTGCAAAGAAGGCAGGTTAGACAAACTACGATATCATTACTATGCAAACAGATAATCAGCAAATAAGTACAGCTTTCTAACAGAGCTCCCTCTGCACAATTAGTGATGGCAGAACGGAGCAATTATCTGGCAGCCCAGGTGGGACTCGAGCTTAGAAACACTCAACCCCCACCCAGATTAATTATACACTGTGATACAGGCAGCTCCTAAAGAGACAGAACACAGAGGCTATAAACGCACTCACATGCAAATGCTTTTAAATGGTTAAGACACAAGACACGAGCCTGGCAGGCAAGCATTAATCACCGACAGAGGAGGGCTCTACCGGTGGATTAATGTTCGCTGGGGGGGGGGGCGTTGCTGCACGAGGGCGAAGCCCGAGGGTTTCAACCCCCCAGCGGGCATTAATCACCGGTAGAACCCGATGCTGGAGGTGATTAATGCCCTTGTAACACGGACAAGGTCTAGGGCTCCCTACCTCTCTCTCCCTACGTGTGTCCTGCATTCCTGCGGCACAGTCTCGCTGCTCGCTGGCTCCACCCCCCGTTTCTCTTGCTAACCCCCGGCCCGCACAGCGCCACTTGCGACCCACTGGCTGTCGTGGCCACTGCAGGAGCAACACGGCATTATGAGACGATAATGCCGTGTTGGGCTCGGGAACGCGCAAGAGCAACATGGCATTATGAGAAATAATGCCGTGTTGGGCTCGTGAACGCGCTTCCCATAACTGCAACACGGCATTATCGGCTCACAATGCCGTGTTGCTCCTGCACCACGTGACGCCGTCGCGCCTACTGCGGGGCGCCCTGGCACGGCTCTCCATAATGCCGTGTTACAATGGGCATTTAGGCACACCCAAGGAAGACTTTCGGGAACCCCCATTTATAGGGGGGTTACACCAGTATGTTCTCCAATCGATTTGAATAAAAGTTGTGCCTGTTTTGTTGACATTTTAGCACAGCAAGCTGCAGAATAGCGTTCTGGTGAGGTGGTGTCCAAAATTGATCGAAATTAGAAGCAGGATGGTTAGAAAAATATGAGGGATAGAATGCAGGGGTGTAGCCAGACAATATAAATATGTACACCAGGCCTGTGTTTGATGCCCCATTTGGTGTAAGAAGTAAAACTTTTGTATCTCATGACACTGGTTGCTGCCCCCTCCATATGCATGGGTAAATAAAGATGCAATACATTGGTCGCTCAGATACCAACATACCAGCCCAGAGCCTGTAAAGTCCTTGAGATGCAAAGACAGTATCAGTAACCAATTTTTATAGTTTTGGCTCCTATGAATAAAATTACAGAAAGGTCCAGTTAGTTTTGTTACATTTTCATGGACAAAGGAAGCAGTTCAGAACCTATTTGCTGCCCCTCTTAAATAAAATTGTACACCATGGAGTACATGGAGTATGCCTGCCTACACCGATAGAATTGGAGCTCCCAGACTCTGTTGCCATCTCAGGATCCGGCAGGCCATGCCTCCAATATATACATAAGCAATAAAATACATAAGAAATTCCTTATGTTCAATGTATAAAGTCAAGATTGTGATAGAAAATGGAGTAGTTGGGATGGTAGAGGAGTAGCAAGTTCTGGAGAAAGAGCAGAGTACATGCCTGGTAAAAAGGAGATGCTGGTGAGAAGGGAAATAAGAAAGGAAGGGGTAGGGTAAGAGAAGGGAAAAAGGAAGGAGTAATGCACACGAAGATCACAAGTTCAACCTAACAGGAGAGGAAGGTGGCTAAAGTCTAACCTACGCAATACAGTTAAGTGAGAAGATAGTTGCGAAGGATTAGGCTGGAGCATACTGTTCTAAAATGGTTCTGATCAGCAGCATGTTTATTTATTTATTCATTCATTCAGAAACAGATACTAGGATTACTGGAAAGCTTGGATACATACCTCTCAACCTCCTGCCTGATAAATCAGGGACAAGGCTTAAAAAAAAAATCAGGGACAAAAGACCAAAATCGGTGAGATCTACTCAGGAACCTGGTATAATAAGGGACTTGGTGTAAACGCATTCTAAGGAAGAACAAATCTGTAATTTAAATGTCTGGCATTATTTCGTGCTTACAACCCCTACTGTTTGGTCACGGAAACACAATTTTTAGGAAGGACAGAGTAAAATGTCGAGGTAAAATCACCGACGTCCCTGAAAATCAGGAACAGTTGAGAGGTACGCTTGGATATCGGGATCAATAACCGAATTTGAACCAGTATTTAAAACAAGCTTCCGCCGGAGATTCAGCGCAGGTCTTGCTGCACAAGGCATTTGATGTCATCAGCACTATATAAGCTGCTGATTGGTTCAGTATTCCACTGTGATTACAGTAACTTAAAAAAAATCCATTGCAATAACAGTAACACTATATTTTTTATATCTTACTGATGTCACAGATATTTTTTTTATCTTGTCATTTTCACCCCCCACTCCTGTTGTATATTCTTTAAATTAAGAAAGTGCTACACATTCTGACCATTTGCTCTGAATTTTGAAGGCCAGTGCTATGAATTTTAATGCTGAAGAGTATGGTGGTAAGCACCACTCACACACTGCTAATTACCTCAATTAATGCGTACCTGTTAATCTACTCTATTTTTCTCTTTCCGCCGCCCTCCCGGCCATCGCCTACTGCGCAGCCGCACAAAGCCTGAGCCCGAGGCTGGTCGCTAGGACAGGCACCGCTCCCAAAACTAGAATCCAGTTTCCCTGGTCACGTAGAAGCGGAGTTACCAGAATAGAAGTTTGCGGAAACACCGCCCACATGGAGCGTGACTATCCGTGGCCGACCTCTGACGTCTAAGAGAGACGGGCACGCTCTTGGGGAAAAAGACGTCCAATACGTGCGATGAGGTAGGGGGGCGGGCACGTTCCACGTGATGTCATAGAGCAAGCTGGGAAGCAGAAATTGTAGTCGTAGTGTTGATGGTCGGGGATTGTAAGGAGTGAAAAAAACTGAGGGTCGCGACGTTCAGCGGAGAGGGGCCGCTGGGATGGGGCTCCCGGAGATCCTAGCCGTCATCTTCCTGGCGGGGCTGTCCAACGCTGCTGGTAAGGGACCGATGAGCTTTCTCTTCTCGTCAACCTGCTGTCGCCCGGGGATAAGGACTCGCTGGCTGAGGGGCACAGACACTTCCTGGCACTGGGACACCGACACCCTCCGGCACTGCGGCACAGGAGCAGATATCTTCCGGCAATGGGGCAGACACTCTCCGGAGCATAGACACCCGCTGGCACAACCATCTTGGCACAAGGGCAGAGGACCAGACATCCTGGCACAGGGGCAGACACACCTTCCAGTTCAGGGACACGGTGGCAGGAGCAAATGCCATTTGGCACTGGGGTATAGACACCCTATGGCAGAGGGGGTAGGGCACAGATTCAGCACAAGGGCCGACACCCTCCAGTTCAGGGGCACAAGACCAAATACCCTCTGGCACTGGGACTCAGTTATCCCTGACACAGAGGGCAAGGCACAGACACCCTCCGACATAGAGGGCAGCGCGCAAACACACTCCAACACAGGGGCAGGCATCCTGGTGATAGTGTAGATTATCGGACCACCACTACGCAAGTAGCATAAATCTTTAGTGAATACAGCGTGTGCTGGTGCTTACTGTTATTGTTGGTTGTGTCATTTTGTTTGAGTTGGGGGGCTTTGCCCCCCCACACACACCCGCTTTTTTTTTTTTTTGAAGTGTTGGGGTGAAGACCACCAACTCAAATAAACTACTAAAAAATAACCCAAAGACTGATACGAGAAAGTATCAAAACGTGACCTCACGCTAATAGCTTAGGTCCGTTGGTGGTCTGATAATCTCCACTATCTCCGACATCGTTCAGTAGAGGGGCACAGATACTGTCCAGTTCAGGGACACAGGGGCACAGACACTTTGCAGTTCGGGGGCACAGACACCGTCCAGTTCAGGGACACAGTTGCCCTCCTGTACAGGAGCATGGACACCCTCCAGTAAAAGGCCACAGAAACCCTGCTGTACAGGGGCAGACACACTCTGGCACATGAGGCACCACCACCCCAGCACAGGGGGCAGGGCACAGACACCATCCTGTTCAGGGACATGGGCACAGACACCCTCCAGTGCAAAGACACAGACATCATCCAGTACAGGTGCACAGAAATCCTATGATACGGGGCAGACACCCTCTGGTACAGGAGCACAGAAACCCTACGGTAGAGGAGCAGACGCTCTCCAGTACAGGGGCACAGAAATCCTATGGCTCAGGGGCATAGACACCCTCCAGTACAGAGGCACAGATACCTTATAGTACAGTGGCAGAGTCACCCCTGGCTTCTGGGCACCTGCAATCCCTGGTGCATGGGTACAGACACCTGACACCTGCTGACATGGGGCAGAGGCACACTGTGGCACAGGGGCATACACATCTAGTACAGTATGGTATCTTCCAGTTCTGGGGCACAGACACCTGACACCCTCCAGAAGAGTGGCACAGACAACTTCTGGTACAGCGGCGCAGATACCCTATGGCACGGGGCACAGACTCACTCTGGCACATGCATCCTCTGGTATAGTGGCACAGGCATCTGCTGTCTCAGGGACACTAACTGTCACGATGGCACAGATCCTCTGTCCCTGTGCACAAACAGTCATGGGTGCAGGCACTGTTACAGGGGTACAGATTGGAGCAGGCATTCTCTGGCACAGGGACACAGCTTGGCACAGGCTGTGACCAGTAGTGTCAGTGGCTCAGTAGGTAGCACCTGCCTCTGAGGCTGGGAGATCAGAGGGCTGTGGGTTCAGTTCCCACATCTGGCACTTGGGTTAATATCCTAGTACTGACACTGTAGTGCAGCATGAGAGGGGTGCTGCATTTCTGAGGTGCCGTCCTTCGGATGACATGTTAAACCGAGGTCCCATCTGCCTGAACTGGTGGTAGTTCAGGTGGATGTTAAAGATCCCATGGCACCAATCGAAAAATTCCAGTGTCTTGGCCAAATTTCCCTCATTCACTAAAAATACCACCAACAGCTTAATCTGGTTCAAGGTCAGTTGGCATTCATCTGTATCCCCCTCCTCCGGGTTGTGCCTGAAAATAGGCAGGATTTGTCTAGTGCACTTACCCGGTCAACAAAAACTAAATAAAATAAACAGTAGTACAGGCCCCCCCCCATATGTCACAGGGCCGCAGACTCATCTGGCTACAGCATACCTCTCAACCTCCTGCCTCATAAATCAGGGACAAGGCTTAAAATAATCAGGGACAAAGGACCAAAATCAGGGACACATCTTCAAAATTGGAGATATCCGCTCAGGAAGCTGGCAGAATAAGAGGCTTAGTGTAAAACGCATTTTCAAAGTAAGAACAAGTCTGTAACTTTAATGTTTAACATTACAACCCCCACCGTTTGTTCACTGAAACACAATTTTTAGGAGGGACAGAGTGAAATTTTGAGGCAAAATCAGGGACAGTTGAGAGGTATGGGCTACAGTCCCTCCGTGTCACAGGACCGCAGACTCGCATGGTTGCAGGCACTCTCTGTCACAGGGGTATCTAGACTGTCACAGGAGCACAGGCTTCCTTTACACATGACATTGTTTATTTTTTAAATGCCAAACCGCTAATTGGGAGGCTGGCTTTTATTGCAAAGGTTTTTATGGATTTGTGCTGTTTTCTTGTAAGGTGAAGTCTTGGAACATGACCACCTGAATTTGCTTGGAACAAGTTTGCAAGCAAATTTAGATTCTGTTTAGATTCTGAATATTGGTTATTGTGACCCCAGTTAGCCCCCTTGTGAGGCTAATAAAGGGCATATCAATTTAGTGGAAGACACAGTTCAACCTGTCTCTTCCTAACTCCTCTCTTATACAGCCTCTTCAAAACATGGACTTGTATCCAGGCAGTTTTCTAGTTTTACTTCTTTCGTACATGCACCTGTTGTAAACACTTTACTGTTTTGTCTGTATCACTGCATCACGTAACCTCCCCACCCCCGGTTGCACCTGGCAATGTGTTCCTCTGGCTCAATGTGTCTATCCCAGCCAACAAAAGTTCAGATGTAAGAAAAAAAGTTTCTAACCATCACTGGTCCATACCCTTCGGGGGACAAGTATGTTGCTGCCCTTCTTTTATCTGTTTTGGGGCCAGAGCCCCTCATTAAATAGAAAATGAAAGATAAGTAGAGCACAAGTCATACATTGAAGATCAGGTAAATTACTCATAAATTAAAATGACATGCCCAAAAATGGACCTCTGTTGGAACAGTCAGACCTGAAGTGGTGAGGTTCTGCAGTAATGCATTGCTGTTTGAGTTGCAGATCTTGTACTCATATGGGGTGGGGATGGGATTATCACAGTTATGGACATCACGATATATCTCAGTGTGATGATATGCTGTATGATGATATGTCCTGCGTCAGTAAATTGCGACTGTAATAAAACAGTACCGTGATCATCACCCAGCTCACTACACTATGATAATCTGTCTTGACTTTCTTCCCTGCATTGCTCTGGCAATGTTTTCCCATCCGGGCACAACTGAGATTACCAGTTCCCCATCTTCCTACAATCTGATTGTCAGTTCTTTCCCTAAAATTGGAAATCTTTCAAAGTATCATGGTATTATTTGCACATACGATATGTTGTGATGCTCAAAACGTGATATCGTGACACAAACCCTTACTTGTCCTTGAAAGTGTGTATGTGGGGGGCTTAATGTTGACATAGTCATATCAGCAGTCCCCTTCAGTTTGGCATTTTGGCTTTATGTATTTTTGTATGAACTTATAGCCCGGAGAAGTATCGCATTTATTTAGAAAATAGATGCAGCGCAGGAAGGGTGCTTATTACAAGCAGGTGTGCAAGTGAGTCAGTCTAACATTTCATGTAGGCCCTTGTATCAAAAACAAACCCAATGTGTAGTGCCAGGGTTAATGATGCCTGAGTCAGGCCGCTCCTTCTTGTTGCAAGTATGCAGTCAAATAGCATGCATTTTTTAATATCAGATCGACTTACGACAGCATCTGACAATTGACCAAGAAGCCAAACCTTCACTTAAAGCCCTAATCCTAGCTCTGAGCCATTCCTGTTTTAGGCATTTTACCAATCCCTTGTCATCTTGCTCATGCTTGTGTATGTAAAGATTTCCTTGAGGGCTTCATAAGTTGCAGAAGCTTACGAAACATTAGAAGGTGTGTCTAGATTTGCAGTTTTCTTAAATGGCAGGTCTTTTTAGGAACATAGAATTTGACGGGAGATGAGGACTGCTGGGCCCACCTAGTCTGTCCATTTTCCCCACTTGTTTCATATACTGCAGATCCTAAATGATCTGTGGCTTACCCTCTCTTTCTTAATGCTAGAGTTCCTTTATGTCTGTCCCATGCATTTTTGAATTCCCCTACAACCTCTGCTGGGAGACTGTTCCATGGATGCACCACCCTTTCTGTGAAAAAATACCTTCTCTTTACCCATGAGTCTGTCCCCCTCTATTCTAATGTCATGGCTCCTTGTTCTTGAACATCTTCTTTTACAGGGATTTATTTAACTCCAAAAATTGATTAGCGCTTTGCTCATAAAAGTGCTAAAACATTGTGAAAATGCATAGCACTTGCCTAATTGTTTTTAACAAACATAACACTCATAGAAAACCTATATAAATACTTTCTGTACAGTTAGCATTGTCCCAAGAAAAAAACTGCTAATCAATTATTTAAAACTCTGTTTTATGAAAGACGCTTGTTTCTTGTACCTTATTTATGCCCTTGAGGCATTTGAAAGTCTCTGTCATTTACCTCTCTCTCTCTCTCTCTTCCAGGGAATACACACTGAGATCCTCTAGTCTGTCCTCATGTGACTTCTGGTGCAGCCCCTGCACCATTTTGTGTTGCCCTTCTGTGAACCACTTCTACTCTGTGTCCATCTGAAAATGCGGCCTCCAGAACTGGACACAGTACTCTAGATGAGGTCTCACCAGTGTTCTATACAGTGGCATCACTACCTCCTTCCTTCTGCTGGAGCTACCCCTCCCTATGCACCCTAGCGTTCCATTGGTTCTCCTCACACCCTTCTCAAATAGTTTGGTAACCTTTAGGACATCATATGTGATTACTCCTATGTCCCTTCCTGTACACCCCCCCCCCAAATCATGTACTCCTCCACTGCATTTCTGTGTCCCAAGTGCATGATCTTGCACTTCTTTGCATTGAATCTTAGCTGCCACACCCTTGACCACCTCAAGCTTGATTAGGTCCCATCTCATTTTCTCTACCCCTGCTGGAGTGTCAACCCTGTTGTAGATCTTTGCGTCGTCTGTAAAAGAGACATACCTTCCTTTCCAGCCCTTCTGCAGTGTTTCTTATGGAGACATTAAAGAGGACTGGTCCAAGCACTGATCCCTGTGGGACCCTGCTGGTCACCCCTGCCCCCCCCCCATCGGATTGAACTCTGTTCACCACCACCTTCTCTGTCCTATCACTCAGCCAATTTTTGACACAGTTTACCACCTTGGCACGCACTCTCAGGCTGCCCAGCTTTTATACAAGCCTTCTGTGTTGGACGTGTCAAAGGTCTTGCTGAAATCCAGGTAGGCCACATCCACCGCCCCTCCCTGCTCCACCCCGTTGGTCACCCAGTTAAAGAAATATATCAGATTTGTTTGACAAGATCTTCCCGCTGTGAATCCTTGCTGCCTCAGATCCTGTGCTCCGCTGGACTTGAAATATATCACAAACCTTTCTTTTAGTAGTGATTCCATTAGTTTCTCAACCACCAAGGTCAGGCTGACTGGTCTGTAATTGCCAGCCTCTTCCCTACTCCCACTTTTGTGGAGAGGGACTACATTCACCCTTCTCCACTCCTTTGGTACCACAGTTATGTACAAACTAGGCTGCAGCTCCCCATTCGCCGTCAAGGCTCAATCTCTGGGGGTATGGCCTGACCACTGGCGATAGTAGACATGTGAAAGAGCTCAGGCTGTGGAGTTTTTATTTTATTTTATTTATCAAGTCCAGGATTACAAATACCTTTGAGCCAAGGCTCTTTGACAAAGGTTCCACATCAGAGAAATACAAATTATGGGGAACATCAAGGCAGACGTTACAACAATGTGGACATTGCAAACAGATTACATATGAATACAATTCAAGGGTAACATTGTAAGTTAATTAAAACTTTAAAAATGTGGTTTTAAAATGTTCCCGTTTACTTTAAAACCTTCTGAATTGATTGTAGCTGCACTGGTGTTTTATCGAATGTGAGATCCAAAGGAATTATGATGGGCAAGCCGAGAAATCTGTCGATTGTGGAACTGCCAAGACCAAAACCCAGACTTCTAAAACAGTGTCGGGGCAGAGCCACTTGCTCCCCAGACTTGAGAACCAATACTTACCTTCTTACTTACAGCAATCCAAGTCTTGGTTAAAAAGATGGAGGACTTTAACTCCCATACAGCACTTCAAGAAGAAGGCCAACTTAGCGCAAGCCAATGCCTCGAATGCTGGGGAGGTGGACTAAAAAACTGTGTTGTGTTGTAGGCTGTAGGTAGTAATGGACCATTGAGGCAGTTTGGCAGCAAAATAAAGATATTTATGTACAGAAATATTAAAGCGAACTGGAAACAACAAAATTAAATAGAAGCAAAACAGTAATTATAGCTAGAAAACATTAGCTCATCAGGATGTTCACATCACCACATCCAGGTCTGATTTCCAACTGATCTGAACTGACTACCTGTTCTGAAAGCACAGGTTTTATACTCTGTAGGGGTCATGTGATCAGCTAACTCCACCCCTATACCTTTCTGCTAACAACATTTCTTTTATTATACGGAAGTAATTTTATTTACAGCAATGAAACATCTTTATTTCAACACAGCATTGCATGAATATGCATAAAAGTGATTTACAGCCCTTTGTAGAGATTTAAACAGCAACTCTGGCCTCAGCAAGTACCACCCCTTCCAGTAGCAGCATAAAGGCAGTCAGGAAACGGCCGTCCGGCTCCTAGGAGAACTGCTGCAACTGAGGGAGAATCCATTCGGGGCTCTGAGACGCCAAAAGAAACAGCAAAAACCCTTGTTTTCTAGAGGTCTTAAAAACAGCACCAAACCTCACTATTTCACCTCCGGAGGGTATGTAGGGCTCATTCTGACAAATTCTAAACAGAAATCTTTAACTGTGGGGAAACTATAAGGCAAAATGCCTTCTTGACAGTGCGCACATTTGCACGGTAATTTTACCGGCGCTCACACGGTCATGCAGGAACTCCGTGGTGTATCTGTTTACAAAAAGCCACATTTTACAGAGCTCTTGCAAAAAAGGGCATAACGTGGGTTAAACTAAAGAAGCAGGAGATTCTTTTCACTATTTGAAAAGCCTGAAAGGCACAACATCATTACGGGGCATAATTAAAGTACAACAGGGCATTTAAAAACAGTGGCCTGACATTTCTATAAAACAGAGGGCTTTCTCTACATAACCCTCATTCAATTCAGACTATAAGCAGGCATTTTATCACAAGGCAAGACTGCGGAGATAAACGGCTCCAAAACACCATTTTAAAGCAGGGAAACATCCGCTTTTGTAGGCATGATAATGGTATTGTGATGTACTGGGAAAGGATACAAGGAGACAAACAATAGACAAGACTACAGGAAACATACAAAACAAAGTGGGTGGCCAGCCTAGCAAACAAACAAACATATAACAATTAAGTCAGGGGCAAAGAACAGAAGTACATCCAGGACCCATTATCTTCCGGGGGGGGGGGGGCATTTCACTCTTTCACATGTTGTTTTGCACAGGCCTAATTAAAGAGAACGCAGTCTTCCGTGCCCAAATGGAACAGCTTGAAAACTTTTTCTGGGCTGCCAGTTTGAGAATTCTAGGGATGCTGGAAGGGGTAGCGAGCAAGGACGAGAGGCAATTCCTGAAGAGCTGGCTAATCTTTAGCATTACTGACAGAGAGATCATAGTAAAGCAGCATGAAAACTGTTCACCCCTATATGGGTCCCTGGAACAGAGAACTTTGTGAGAACTGTTCTTTTGATAATCGGGAGTAATAAAGAAAAAGTCGAGATCTTGTTGGCTGTTAAGTGGTGTGGAAGCATCAAGATTGGGGATATTCGGGATTTGGCAGCTTGGCTTTAATGCCAAAAAATGCAGAATTATGCACACTGGAGCCAAGAATCCCACGATGGAATACTACCTGGGTGGAGTCCAGATATCTGCATCACAAGGAAGAGAAGGACCTGGGAGTGATGATCACTAGTGACCTGAAGCACTCCACATAGTGCAAGAAAGCATCAGTAAGGGCAAATAAGATGCTGGGATGCATAGCTAGGGGGCTCTGTAGTAGGAGAGAAGAGGTTATACTGCCTTTTGTACAGGTCACTGATGAGGCCACTTCTAGAATATGGAGTTCAGTACTGGTGCCCATGCCTCAAAAAGGACATTAACCTGCTGGAGAAGGTCCAGAAGAGGGCTACAAAGATGATATTGGGTCAGCAGGATAAGGCATATGAAGAGAGGTTGAGGGCACTGAACATGTACTCCCTGGAGGACAGGGGAAAGAGAGGGGACATGATTGAGACCTTCAGGTACTTGAAAGGGATAAATAATGTGGATAAGGAGTGTCTCTTTAATTTGAGTGGCAACCATAACTTGAGGGGGCACAGTCTTAAGCTGGGGGGACATTTATGAGGGAGGTCAGGAATCACTTCTTCATGGAGATGGTGGTGGACGCTTGGAATGTGCTGCCAGAAGAGGTGGTCTTGTTGAAGATGGGCAGCTTCAAGAGAGGATGGGATAGGCATTGGGGGAAAGTAAGGATCATGGGTAGGGAGGATGGAAAGGATGGGATGAGTGGGGGGTGGCAGAGTCAGTAGTTCAAGCTGTGGACCCTGCAATACACAAGCAGACTAGATAGACCAAATGGCCTTCTTCTGCTGGCTTCTTCATATGTTTGTATGTTCAAATCACAATATTCTCTGATCTTAGTTATAGCACCTGACAAAAATAAAAAGGATTTGATGGGGTCAGATCTGTTTTATGGGAATTGAGTGTCAGCCATTATATGCTTCTGCTAGCCTGACTGAAGCTCCACTATGGAGATTAAGACCTTCCTTTATTCCAGCCTTTCCGATACTGGCAGAATGCCAGAAGAAGTTCAGAAAGAATACTCTGCCAGGTAGATACTGCAGAATCGAACTCGGGAGAGGGCAGTTGAATTAACTATGGATGATAGACAGAGACAGACTTAAGTGTGCCCAGTAAGCTTGCCTGGTATGATTATAATTTTGTAAAGTGATTTGTGTTGCTGACTGAGTGATTATTGCTGGCAGTGGTTAGGTGTGTGTGGGGGGGTCGTGGTTTATGGACTGGAGAGAGAGGTGCCATGTTCGATCCCAGCGGGCCTCAGTGACCTTTCTTAAGTTGAGACTTGGTTTCTGGACATATGGCCAAAATAGCATCTGCAGCACTTATGTGTTCTTTTGGCAGTTTTCCCCTGCTCAATGATAACTCTCCCACCAGCGCAGGCAGGGGGCATGGGTTGTGTTAAGTGGATTGTGCGATCTAGCAATATTGCCTTGGTCTGCTAGCTCCAGAATTTGTTTCCTGTGAAGGTTCAGTGTTAGCTACTTGAATAATTTTTGACTACTGAGTTACATTAGTTCGGTAAGCATCCTGCTAACCTGTTTAAAGGTTGTGTTTTTTTCTTATATGGGTCAGCAATTAGATAATTTCTGTAGTGTTACATTAAATAGATTCTTGTTCTTATATGCACCACCAGAAAAGACAATTGGCTCCAGGACCGGAGTTGGCGGGATAGTCTCATCCCTAAGGAGGGTCATTAGTGGGGTCCCACAGGGATCGGTCCTTGGGCCCCTCCTGTTCAACGCCTACGTCTCTGACATACGGACAGGTATCAGGAGTGAGATAAGTCTCTTTGAGGATGACTCAAAACTGGGGCGGTGGTGGATGGGGAGGAGGGAGGGTGGCGTACAGGGGACCTGGAGGCTCTGGAAAGATGGCCTAGAAAATGGAAGCTGAGGTTCAATGCAGGGAATGTACTGCAGCTGGGGCCAGAAACCCGGCCAAGTGTACACCCTGATGGGGGGAATGCTACAAGTCTCGATGGCTGAGAGGGACCTGGGGGTGGTGGTGGATGTCAAGATGAACAACTCGGAGACTTGTAGGAGGGCAGCAGCAAGGCCAACAGGATGCTGGGATGCATCGCTAGGGGATCACCTCAGAAGGAGGGAAGTGATACTCCCTCTGTATAACTGCTTGGTGAGGCCACCTTGGTACTGCGTGCAGTTTTGGAGGCCACACTTAAAGAGGGACATTAAACTTCTGGAGAGGGTCCAGAGTAGGCAACCAAAATGATTTGGGGCTTGGGGACAGGACCTATGGGAGAGGCTGAAGAGCTAAATATTTACACATTGGAAGAGAGAGAGGGACCGGGGGACATGATGGAGGTCTTCAGGCACGTGAAGGGGTAAATAGGTGAGGAGCAGTCAGGGTGCTTCGAAGGAAGGAGGAGGGGGGCAACTAGAGGGCATGGGTGGAAGCTGGAGGGGGAAGATTCAGGGGAGAAAGGAGGAGGTGCTACTTCACTGAGAGGGTGGTGGAGCCATGGAATGCGCTGCCCAGGGGGCTGGTGGAGGCAGATACAGTGGAGGGGTTCAAGAGGGGGTGGGACAGGTACAGGGGAAGGGTTCTGGAAACAAAATCCAGTGCAGTGAGAATATCCGGAACTGGGAAGGGAGAAGCCAGAGAAGGCGAGGGGGGCAGCAAGGTCAGCTCCCAGGGTGGGGGCTGACCAAATGAGCAGACACGAAAGACCGTTGGGCCTATTCTGCTGGCATTTTAGTATGTTAGAAAACATACTGTCGAATAAGACTTTCTGATTACCAAGGCACCAAGCCAGCATGTGACAGGAACTTTATGGATAAAACTTTTTGGGACTCTTATTCCTTAGACTATGTGTGGTCTTTAAGGTTTCTGGTCAAGCTTGTGACTTTACTATTGATAATTTTGAACCTCTGGTGTAGTATCGATTTGAAGGAGAAATGCTGAAGTATACTTTTATTATACCTCTGCTCCTATTATCTATATGACTCTCTCTTCTGTACTGCAAGGTATGTTTCTGTTTGGTCCATGTCAAATGGCAAATAGAATTTACAAACAAAAGGGCAGATTTTGTCATCTGGGAAGGGCAGGTGAGCCAGCTAGCAATACCAGTGCAGCTCCATTGGGGGAGGGGTGATGCTGTCACTGGAATCTGCAGACACTGGATTGGTATTTTTTCCTAGGTGATCTAAATGATCCTGATAGCAACATATGTGAGTTTGGAGTGCCTTGAACTGGATGCAGTGCCCCCACTGAAACCCCCAATATTTTCCTTGCAGGCCACGAAAGCATTGGCCAGTAGAATGCTGCTTGTAAGATATGGGGCAGATCAGCCAACCGGTGGTGCTGAGGGTTGAGGCATTGGATGCCACATCATGCCACGATGGCGACCGGGTGAGGGAATGAACTTGGGCACGCGGGGCTTGGCAGAGGGTAGGAGAGAATTGAGCATCTGGAGGACTGCTCTCCTCTCCTGGGGTGGGTTGTGGGTCTCTTATTGCTCCTTAGTGGCCCCCGATGGAGGTTGGGGACACTACACGGAGCAATGCAGCTATGGGGGTCAGAGTGGCGGTGGATGTCAGCATGTAGTGTGCGCAGACGTCATTGCACGTCCGCGCTCCGGGGGAAACCACTACAAGAAAATCCCCGGCTCCTGGGCTAGGTGACTGCAACCTCCAGTGCCCTGTAGCCACACTCCCAATGTTGGGCTTGCTCTGCCGGCACTCCCGATCCCTCGTCCGACCCTGGTCCAGCACATTAGACTGTAGATAGAGCGCCAGGGTGGATGGCAGCCCTACCTCGGGGGGGGGGGCTCTGAGCCAGGGGGGTCCACCGGGCCGGGCAAGGATGGGGGTATCTGTCCCCGATTTCCTGGTAGAGGGAGCTTCAGATGGGACGTAGAGGCTGCAGTGTTGTGTGGGGTATGCCTGAGAGGGTTCCCCGGGCTAGCCGGTGAATAAACAGTTAACAAAAAAAAAATGTGGGGCAACCCAAACATTGTTCTGTAACCATGAAGATTTCTGAATAGCCGTATTATGTAGCCCTCAGGAATACAGAGGTTAGGCCAGAGTCCTTAACTCGACTGTATGACAGTTTCTACCAGATTTATTATTTATTTATTTATTTTTTTTTACTAGCAACCCCAGACCTGGCTTGGGAGCCTCCTTCTATGCCCCTCTTGTTCCCCCCCCCCCACCAAGGAACCCCTGGGAACAACACTCTCTACCTGTCTGTCTGCCACTTCCAACCCTGGCAACGAACAGGTAACCTGTGGATTGTCCCTCACAGGAGGGACCTCAGAAGGAGACTTCAAGCTTTTGAAGAGGTAACATCACTCAGGCTATGGGAACCAGAAGGAGAATTTAAAAGGAGGAACCAGTCGAAGCATCCCAAGAGGGCATGGTGGGATGAGGGGACTTCATCTCTTCCAAGCCTGTGCCATTTTTTCTTGCCTTGTAAGCTCACCCTTTGTCTAGAGCCATTGATTTTCCCTTTTCAAAAATGGCTACAATCTTAAAATTCATTTTTTCCATTTTGTTTTCTTTTCCAGACTTGAGGGCAGAGCATCATGTTTTGTAAAAACTTGGCTAAAAAAAGGCAGAGGTTTGCACAAAAAATTGATGCAAAGCGGGTTTAGTTGCATGATAAAGTGGTGCAGATAAATTTTTTTCATGAAAAATTGACTCTCAAATGCCTTTTTTTTTTTTTGTTTAACTTTCTTTATTCCTTCCGAACCACCCGGGCATCCTTTGGGAGTGCCCGCTTGGATGTGCCTCTACTCCCGGCCTGAACCCCTGCCTTCCCCCCGGCTCTCCCCCTGGATGACCTCGGCAAGTCCGACCTTCGGATCACCTCCGGGACTGGGTCCGCCCTCCCTTGGCTACTCTTTGTATGTATGTATGTGTGAAGGATTTACCTCTGTCGTCAGGTTGGCCCTTGGAGAGACCAGGGTGTGCTGGGCCGGGGTAGGGATGTGGGCGCTCCACCGGGGCCTCCATCGTCTCACCGGGTGGCCAGAGGTGTTTTCACTCCGGGTTGCTTGCCCCCGAGTGCAGCTGTCCAGTGATGTCTGCACGTGGCTGCCCCATAAGCGTCTGCCACACTCAGACCCCAGTTACTGTCCCAGCGTGAAAATGTACCCCGTCACCACCGGGGGTCTCAACTGAACTGGGAGAAATCCTGGATCCCTTCCCAGGGAGTGGAGAGCTGTCCTCCGGACGCTCGATCCACCTCCCTCCCCTGCCGACCCCCAGCTCCTGGGCTTGTTCCCGATCCCAGGTCGTTGGCGTGAGGTGTGGCGTTCAGCACCTCAGAGCCACCGGGCCAGCTCAAAATGCTGGTTTAAATATGACAAATTCAATTTTATTCCATTTTTTCTGATAACCCTACCATTATTCATCCTACTATAGAGGAACAGTCTGAAGATATAGGGGGGCAGATGTCTCATAGGATCATAAGGATCTAAGGCAGTTCCTACCCCCTTCCGAGGATCCCCTGCTTGTCCCAATCTGGATGAATAACCCTTCAGAATTTGACATCCATCACTGGCTACATGCTGATGTGACTCCTGCCTACAAGTTACTGGGTTATTACTTCCCCAGAGCTCTAGCTGTGCCAGGAAAGGAGCAGCCCTCCCTGAGGCAGGAGGTATCTGAGGCAGACGCCTGTACCCTGCTTCCCTGGTCGGCACCTAATGGTCAGGTCTCAAGGTGGGAACACTGCTTGTTTGGAATATCTAGCGTTAGTACTACTGCTGTGCTAGCTTGCCAGCTGACAGATTTTATTTTGCTTTGTATTTTGCATGCAATATTAAAATTGTGTGTGAGGTTTGGATAGCGGAAAGTACTGGGAGTGGGCTGCTCAGTGTGTATTTATTTATTAATTTTAAAGCCACAACACACCAACAGTTTCAAGTACTGTTTATTTTCAATAACCCAGCATTTCGCCCTTTCAACTTTTTCTGAGGTAATTGTAAAAGGCTGAAAAATATAGACAATTAAGAGTACATCTTTATATAGAAACATAGAATTTGGCAGCTGATAAGGACCGCTCGACCCATGTAGTCTTCCAATTTTCCCTATTTACTGTAACGCCATAGACCCTACTTGATCTCCGACTTTACTCCCCCCGCCCTGTGACAGGGAGCTCCTACCACTCTTGAGGACCGACCTTTCCTTAAATCTGTTGCAACAGTTCTTCTATTTCTTAGTCTGTTCTATCCTTTACAATTTCTAGTCCATAAGGTTGGCCACCTTTGGGCACCCCCCTCCCCTTTCTTGACTATGCTATAGTGTCCTCTTTAATTTTCCTTTTCTCTCTCTCAGGTCCTCGTACAGGGGAGGTTATTGTTGTGACCTCCAAGCGTATGTTAAATAGGTTGTGTTTATCATTGTTGGATTTAGTATGTAACAGCACTATGTCCTAAAATACTGTAATGTATATACTTCATGTTTATGAAGCCTGTAAATGTTGAAAATACCATGGCACTTGGTGTTTTTGATAATGGTAAAAAGTACTAGGTGACTTATAGAAATTAAATTAGTTGTGCTATTTAAAATGCATGTAAATTGCTGTAAGTTGAACAAGTCTGTCATTTCATGGTGATCTGCATATATCCCACGATGCTTTGCATTAAGGAAGTATGTATGATGTTATATTTCTTTGAAACTAGATTTGTTTTCAATGCCCTTTGGGGGAACCCTTTTTTAAGTGTTTCTGCACTGAGGTTCTTTGTTTTTAGCTTTTTTTTTTTTGTTTGTTTTTGAGCCCCCCCCCTACCCAAGCAAATGGGGCCCACATAGGGATGAAGGGTTTTCACTGAAAAGTGGTTAGATCAGAGATCAGTGTCAGCAGGTGCTGGCTAAGTGCAGAGAATAGAAAGGTCATACATAGTCTGTTGTTGCAGACTGATGTACCGAAGAAGGAATATGGCATTGCAGAAGCTTATTTCCTGTATTTGAATAAACATCACACAGAGATTGTGTGTTGAACTTGAAGTTTGGTGTCTGGTCCATCTGTTATCCCACAACCCCTCCACACTTACCATTAACGTTCCCTTATGCATTTCCCATGCATGCTTGAATCATGTTACAGTTTTTGTCCCCACCATCTCTGCTGGGAGGCTGTTCCAGGCATCCTCCACTCTTTCTGTGAAGAAGTACTTCCTCACATCTCCCCTGACTCTACCGTCCTCCAGCTTCAGAGCATAACTCCTTGTTCTTGAGCACCTTTTCTTCTGAAAAATACTTCCCTCTTGAACCTTATTTATACCTGTGAGGTATTTGAAAGTCTCTATCATACTCCCCCTCCTTTCCTCCAGAGTGTACACATTGAGTTCCCTCAATCTCTCCTCATAGGGCTTCTGATGCAGACCCTGCACCATTTTAGTTGCCCTTCTCTGGACTACTTCTGCTCTGTCTGTGTCCTTCCGGAGATGTGGTCTCCAGAACTAGACACAGCGCTTTAGCTGTGGTCTTACCAGTGATCTGCATAGTGGTATCACCACCTCCCTCTTACTGCTGGTGATACATCTCCCTGTGCACCCCAGCATCCCACTAGCTCTCCCCACTGCCTTGTCACACTATTTGGCCACCTTTAGGTAATCAAATATGATTACCTCAGGTCTGTTTCCTGTTTGGTGGTCGTCAGTACCACTGCCCCCATTTTGTACTCCGTCCCTGGGTTTCTGTGCCCCAAGTGCATGAATCACAGAATCATTCTGCTTGATGGCAGAAAAGGACCATACTGGCCCATCTAGTCTGCCCTTTTTCCCCTACACCTCCTCACATTGAAATTTAGTTGCCACACTCTTGACCACTCCTCAAGCTTTCTTGGATCACTGTTCATCTGGCCCCCCGCCTTGGAGTGTCTACCCTGCTGCAGATCTTAGTGTCATCTGCAAGAATACATACCACTCTGCAGGTAACTCTTGCTACTAGACCCTTGCACTCTCTGTCATATCATCCACCTTAGGCCAGTCTGTGTTCTCCTACCATTTCCTTAAACTCTGAAACTCCCTTAGCTGTCCACTCTGCCTTGTACCACCCTTCCCCATCATTATCCTCTCTTCGTCGCAGTTTCATTTCCCCATCTGCAGCTGCGCCAGACCCACTTCCCACTTAGCCCCCTCCCCACCCCATTCTCTCGCTCCAAATGGTGTCTTCCTACTCCTTGCCCTGCTCCACTCCTAACCTTCTCCAGGCAGGCCTGTAAACCAGGACACTGACTGGGTGTGCACCCAGCAGTGACTGGCCCCTAGTGGGGTTTGCATCCCCAAAGGGACAAAGGTTTGCCTCTCCCTAACTACCCTGTATCTCTCCTTGCAGGCCAGATTACCAGTACTCGGACTGGGTGTACTCCCTACCAAGTCTGGCCCTTGTGAGGTTTGCATCCCAGAGGGACGAATGTTTGGCTTCTCTTTCTCTTCCCTCTCCCCCTTCTCCCTGTCCTTTCCCCTGTCACTTTAGTCCTATACTCTCTTTCCTTTCACTTTCTATCTCTGCTTCCCTAGTTTTTGAATGATCAGTATTCATTTCAGATGTGTTGGTCTTCACCACACAATTACAAATGTACCTTAGATACAGTATCGGTAATTGTTTATTGTAAATCACTGTATGTTACATAGAAACATAGTCTGTCGGCAGATAAGGACCATACGGCCCACCTAGTCTGCCCATTTCTCTACTCAGTGCTGCAGCCCCAGATTCTATTTGATCCGCGGCTTTCCCTTTTTTTTGGTGTGTGTCTTTGTTATGTATGCATCTGTTGTACTTGCCCAGTTCTCCCTCCCCCAGGACACTTCTAGAAATGAGCTGTTTTAGCTCAGTATGCCTTTCCTGTTGAAACTTTTCAAAATAAATAAATACCTTCCCTTCTAATCTCTCTGTAGTGTCACTAATAAAGACATTAAAGAGGACCGGTCCCAGCACTGATCCTTGTGGTACACTGCTGGTCACCCTCCCTTCCTCTGAGTGAACTCTGTTTACCACCACCCTGTGTCGCCTATCCCCCAACCAATTCCTTACCCAGTTAACCATCTTTGGACCCAGTCCTAGGCTGCCCAGCATGTTTACGAGTCTCTTATGTGGAATGGTGTAAAAGGCCTTACTCAAATCTAGGTAGGCCACATCGACCGCTCCACCCATATCTAATTCCCTGGTCACCCAGTTGAAATAAATCTATCAGATTTGTCTGACATGACCTCCCCCTAGTGAATCAGTGCTGCCATGGATCTTGTAAGCCACTGCATTCAAGATATTTCACAGTCCGCTTTCCTCCAATAGTGATTCCATTAATTTCTCAACCTCCAAAGTCAGGCTGACTGGTCTGTAATTGCCAGCGTCCTCCCTTCTACCACTTTTGTGAAGTGGAACTGCATCTGCCCTTATCCAGTCCTCTGAAACCACTCTTGTCTCCAGTGAGTGGTTGAACAGGACCATAAGAGGTGCAGCCAGCACCTCTCTGAGCTCCCTCAATATCCTTGGATGTATCCCGTCTGGCCCCATTGCCTTGTCCACTTTCAGATTTGCGAGTTCCTTCAGGACTCTCTCCTCCGTAAATGGACTCGTGTCCCCCTCCCTTCAATGCTCTTGTCTCTTATCTGTGGTCCCTCACCTTCCATTTCCTCTGTGAACACTGAACAAAAGTATTTGTTTGGGATGTCTGATTTTTCCTTGCCCCCCACCACACACTCCCCCCACCTCCTTAGCCTTACAATCCCTCCCTGATCTTTCTCTTTTTGCTTACATACCTGAAACATGTCTTTCTTTACTGCCTGGGCTATTTTTTCCTCTGTTTGCACCTTTATTCTCCTGACTGCTTTCCCTGTCTCCCTCTGTGTCTCCTGATATACACCTCCCCATTCTTCTCCTTCTGTGTCTCCTTATACCTTCTGAATGCTAACTTTTTTGCCCTTACCTTCTCAGTCACCTCTTTTGAGAACCATAGAAGTCTCTTTTTCCTCTTGCTTTTGCTCACTTGCCTGATGCAGAGATTTGTTGCCTTGACTATGCCCCCTTTTAGTTTTGCCCAGTGTCCCTCCACACCACCCAAGTCCTCCCCCCCTTGCCATCCCTGAAGCATTTCCCCATCTTTGTAAAATCAGCTCTCCTGAAATCCATGACCCACGCCTTTGTGTGGTTCAATTCTGCAACAGTACTTATATTGAACCACACCGTATGGTGGTAACTGGTCCCTAGGTGGCCACCCACTGTGACGTCTGCAACACTGTCCCTGTTTGTGAGTATAAGGTCCAATATTGCCCCTTCACAAGTGGGCTCTCTTACTGGTTGCCTTAGGAACGTTCCCTGCAGGGAGTCCAGAACGTCTCTGCTCCTAGCTGAAGCTGCAGCTGGGATGCTCCAGTCTACATCTGGCAGATTGAGGTCCCCCACCAGCAGCACCTCCCCCTTATTTGCCATCTTTTGGATGACTTCCACCAGAACCTAATCTCCCCTTCCCCATGCTAGAGGTCTGTAGATCATGCCAGTGCATATAGCTGCCCCATTCCCTGTTTCTAGGATGATCCCACAGTATCTCCGCCCCTTCCTGTATTCCCTGAATCTCTGTTGCTTTTATGCTATCCCTCACGTAAAGAGCCACTCCTTCCCCTTTCTTACCCACCCTGGCCTTCCTTCCTGAACAGAGTATTGTATAGCCTGGTATGGCTATAGCCCAGTCATGATTCTCATTGCAACGTGTCTCTGTAATTGCGACAGTGCTCTAGTCAGCCTCTGCCACAGTGGCCACTAGGTCCGGGAATTTATTTCCCAGACTTCGAGCATTTGCACACATGGGCCCAGATATTCAAACTGCGCCAGTCTGGCGCCAAGCCCTGCGCTACTCAAAATAGTTGCGCGGGGTGTAACTGGGTGATATTCAAAGGAGTTGGCGCTGTTGGTAACTCCTTTGAATATCACAGGGGACGTATCGTGTTCTGCCAGCGATCCGGGCTGGTGGAGGCACAGGGACCCGGATTGGGAGGCCCAGCCAGGGGTGGCAGCTGCTGTGTTGCGCCCTGCAATGCAGCAGCTCACCTGTGGTGGCCTCAACTTATGCCTTTTTTTTGGCTCAGCTTGTGTGAGGCGCAGGTTGGGGTTGCGCATGCAGAACTCTGCGCCCAGCCCGACTGAATGTCGGGTTGCGCAGGTTGTACAGATCCTCCCCTCCTGTTGAGCATGCATTCATTTGCATTGCTCTTGCGCAACCTGTTGCCAGTGCGTAACTGCCTCCTGCTGAATATCTGAGATGGAATTTAAGACTGACAAGAACCTCTGTTGCGCGATGGCATAACCCTTTTGAACATCTGGGCCATGGCCTTCGAAATTGTGCTGCCACTCTGCTTATCAACCCCACATTTTCCCTTTTGCCTTCTCTCCTTACCCCCTCTGCCCTCATTCCCATCCCTCTTCCTTTCTACCTTTGTGTATTTCTTGTTACTAGGATTCCTGAGGATTTCCCTCCCTTAGAGTTCTCTCTACTGACTACTTAAGCTTACGGGGGGGGGGTGCAGTTTATGTCTCCCTGCTTCCTTCTGCCACACCCTTCAACTAGTTTAAACGCTCACTAATGCAACATTTAAACTGTTCACTGAGGACTGTGGTTCCCCTCTGGGGAGGATGCAGGTCATCTCCCCTGTATAGGACCTTATTCCTCCAGGTGGGATCCCAGTCCCCCAATGTAGTCAAACCCTTCCTGTCTGCACCACTACTTCAGTCAGTGGTTGAAGCTCCTGGTATGGAGTACCCTATCCCCCTCCACCCAATCGTAGACAGGCAGTACCTCGGAAAAGGCCACTGAGTATGCTGCCTACCTAAGACCCCTCCCCAACTCCATGAACTCCTCCTGCAGTGTCCTAGCCTTATCCCTAGCCAGGTCATTAGTTCCTAGGTGGACAATGTCTTTCAGCTTTCCCTCCTGTCCTGCTGCTCTGGCGAGCCTCAGAATCCGCTTCCCATCCCTCCGAGCCATGGTGCCGGGTAGGCACCTAACTTCCCTCTCCCCTCCCTTCCTGTCCTCAAATCTATCCCCCTCACAATGGAGTCCCCCACCAGGAGTTGCATCCTCCTCTCTTCTGGGATCCTCTGCCATCCTCCTTGGGGTCTCCACTACGGAGGACCCCCACATCCTCCCTGGTTACTACTGTGGGTGCCTCCATGGGACAGTCCTGCTCCACTAGAGTGGCGTAGGGATTGTGTAGTGGTACCATCTGCGGGATGGGCCTCTGACCCACCACTCTCACCCTTCCTGAGCCCACCATAGTTCAGCTACTCCTCCTCCTTGACATCCTTTGAGATAGTGATGGCAGACTTGGTGGTCCCTGGGTGGGGGAGGAGGCCCCCAAAATCCTAGCCAACTTGGCCTGGAGTCTAGCAACTTCTTCTCTCAGCCCAGAAAGGTGCATGCTGATGGGGCAGCACCACAGTCTCCAGGAGGTCTCCCTGAAGACTGCTTCCCCGAAGCCACTACACTGCACCACTCCCAGCATACTTTCTTACTCTGTCTCCCCTGGAAATACCTGGTCTCATTTTCCCCTGCTAGGGCTTACCCTATTACCCTGTTCAGCTAGGAGTACCCTGTAGTATTAGTGTTCCTTTCTTTATCCCCTTCTGCTTTACCAGCACTTGTGCCTCTCCTAGCCTTGTTTCTAGCTAGTGTCTCCCCTTGCCCCCTTTTTTGTTTAACCCTTTTGTACTCCTGCCTTAGATAGATAGAGATGTCAGTGTGGCTCAGTTAGTAGCACATCTGCCTCTGGACCGGAAGGTCGTGGGTTCTCGTCCCACACCGGGACTGGACTTGCACCTAAAAATCGCTGGCATCTGAGTGCAGTATTGGGGGGTGCTGTACTGCTGGGGCGCGCCGTCCTTCGGATGAGACAATAAACTGAGGTCCCTTCTGCCCATCCTGGTGTTGTCCTGGTGGGTGTCCAGGTGGAAGTAAAAGAACCCAGGGCACTCTTCGCAAAGAGCAGGGAACATTCCCGGTGTCCTGGCCAACATTCCCCTTCCCATAAACCGGTTCATGCAATTACCCAGGCTGTGTGTGAGTGATGATGTGCGATATGGCTGCCACCACACATTCAGTCACTTCACTACCAGTCTAGCATTGCTTGTAAAGCACTTTGGGATACTGTGTATGAAAAGCGCTATATAAATGCTGATTCTTCTTCTTCACACTTATCTCCAATTTTAGACTCCCCCTTGTTTAAGCCCTTTTGAACCCCTACCTTAGATAGAACTGTACACCTATCCCAAATTTTAGAATACTCCTGAATTACCACACTCCCGGGTGTAAACAGGGCTCTTGCCTCTATTGTCAGGTAAACCTCCTGCCTCTCTGCCTCCTCGTTAGATGCCTGCTGACGTTGGACACTTGTTCCACTCCTTTCATAGAAACATAGAATTTGACGGCAGATAAGGACCGCTTGGCCCACCCAGTCTGCCCGTTTCCCCACCTACTGGATAAGCTGCAGATCCTAGTTAACCAGCAGCCTACTTCTTCCTACCCCCCCCCAGAACTGCCTTATGACTATCCCATGCATGCTTGAATTCCACCACTGATTTTGACTCCACAACCTCCTCCGGAAGGCCGTTCCATGCATCCACAACCTCTCTGTGAAAAAATACTTCTTATATTACCTCTGAGCCCCCATCTCAAATTCTGCCTCTTTGTTCTTGCACACCTCTTTTTTGAAAGATGCTACCCTCTTGGACTTTGTTGATTCCTTGAGGTACTTGAAAGTTTCTATCATGTCCCCCTCTCCCTCCTTTCCTCGAGGCTATACATATTAAGCTCCTTAAGTCTCTTCATATGTCTTCCGGTGCAGACCCTGCACCATTTTAGTTGCCCTCCTCTGGACAGCTTCCATCCTGTCTATGTCTTTGGAGATTGGGTCTCCAGAACTGCACACAGTACTCCAGATGGGGTCTCACCAGCTGTCTGTACAGAGGGATAATAACTTCCTGTTTTCTACTGGTGATGCCTCTCCCTATGCATCCCAGTATCCCCCAACCCTCCTTGCTGCCTCTCACATTGCTTGCCCATCTTTAGGTCATCTGATATGACTACCCCAGGTCCCTCTCCTTTTTGTTGTTGTTAGTATCTCACCCCCATTATGTACTCTTCCCTGGGTTTTGTTTCCAGGTGCATTACCTTGCACTTCTTAGCATTGAATCTAAGCTGCCATACATTTGACCATTCCTCTAACCTTGCCAAGTCCCTTCTCATCCTTTCCACCCCACCCTGTGCATCAACTCTGTTGCAGATCTTAGTGTCATCTGCAAAGAGACATACTTTTCCTTCCAGTCCTTCTGCAATGTTGCTTATAAAGACATTGAAGAGGACCGGTCCTAATACTGAACCCTGCGGTACCCCACTAGTAACCCTCCTTTCTTCTGAGTGGACTCCATTTACTATTACTCTCTGTGTCCTATTCTCCAGCCAATTCTTTACCCAGGCTGTCATCTTGGGACCCACACCCAGGCTGGCTAACTTGTATATTAATCTTTTGTGTGGGACTGTGTCAAATGCCTTGCTAAAGTCTAGGTAGGCCATGTCCACAGCCCCTCCCTGATCTACTACTTTGGTCACCCAGTCAAAGAAATCTATCAGATTTGTCTGGCATGACCTTCCCGCTGTGAATCCATGCTGCCTAGGGTCCTGTGCCCCTCTGGCCTCTAGATACTCGACAATTCTTTCCTTTAGAAGTGATTCCATCATTTTCCCTATCACTGAGGTTAAACTAACAGGTCTATAGTTTCCTGCTTCTGCCTTGCTCCCACTTTTGTGAAGGGGAATCACATCTGCCCTCCTCCAGTCCTCGGGTACCACCCCATCCTCCCATGATTTGTTAAAAAGGGTAGTCAGTGGTGTCACTAGTTCTACCCTTAGTTCTTTTAGAATTCTGGGATGAATCCCATCAGGAGCCATTGCTTTGTCCACCTTCAGTTTTAAGAGTTCTTTCAGAACCCTTTCTTCTGTAAATGGGCCGGTATCAACTTCTGTATCCAGTGTGTTACTACTGTTTGTTTTATGTACCTCCCCCTCTTCCTTTGTAAATACTGAGCAAAATGTTTGTTTAGTATCTCTGCCTTTTCACAGTCTCCCTCTGCCCACCCTCCCTCCCCTTTATTAAGCCTCACTATCCCTCCCTTGGTCTTCCTTCGCTCCCTGATGTACCTATAAAAGGTTTAATCCCCCTTCTTAACTGAGTTGGCTATCTTTTCCTCGGTTTGGGCCTTTGCTGTTCTGACTGCCTACCCAGCCTCCTTTTGCTTTAACTGATACAGTTCTCTGTCCTGGTCTGCTTACTGTCTGCAGGGGTGCAGCGTGTCCGTCTGCTGGCTGCTTTGTTGGGCTGACTCCAGTGGACAGACTCCGCTGTGATGTCCTTATTGCGTTTGTCCTTCGCACGGGGGTTTGCAGCATTGGGGAGGGGCTTGGTGGACTGACTCCCCCTTTTTTTTTTTTTTTTGGCGCCTCCCCATGCATCCCTGACCGGCTCCTTCAGGCCACCTAGGTGCACCCTCACACCTTTCCCTGCCACCAACTACTGCCCCATATTGCAACCCCCCAGGGAAACCTGATGTTTCCTTTGTTGGATGGGTCCCCTTCCAGGAAGAAAGCGCCTGTAGGCACATCTTTCTTACCCCAGGAGTCCGTTAGCATCAGTAACTTTTTTGGGCTTAGCTGGCTAGGTGCAACTGCCCCAGAGGTATGCCTTTAAGAGATATTTAAATGAGCTTAGGGCCAAGCCAGTCAGAAGACAGGAAGGGTGGTGAGCCAAGTGAGAGCTGGTGAAGGCTTCAGAATTTTTCCCCCCTGGATTGAGCAACTTTGTCCCTGAGGTGTCTCTCAACTTTCCTTGTTGACAGCCTCCTAGTGCTTATCTGGGTAAAGTGTTCCTCATATTTTGTTTCCAATAGTGTGCTGAGTAGTGGCGCCGCGCTAATTTTTTTATTTTTGGTGTGACTATTCATTTTAAACCCTAATGTTATCGCCGGTGCTTATTTTCGACGGTTCCCTTCATTTTTGAACAAATTCTTATGGGAGCCGTCGAATTAGGGACAGTTGCCTTGTTTTTTTTTTACCTCAGACCTCGCAGGGTTTACTGCAAGGCACCTGCAGTAGATTTCAATTCTAAACAATGCCTGGTTTTTTTTTTTTTTTTGCAATTGTTTAACCAGGACTAGCACACTAAACTAAAAGCTTGTTTACAGGTGCGACCTGTGAGCACAGGAAAGTTAACTGACTTGCTCTGGGTCACACAGTATGCAAGTGAGGACTGTGGGGTTTAAACCCAGGCCTCCAGATTTGCAGCTCAGAGCCTTAAACCACTGCACTATACTGCCTCCCTCCCTGTTTTCTCTCTAGATTGGCAATTACGAGGACACTTTTTTTTTTTTCTTTATATTACTGGACCTTAGTATCATCTGTGACAGGATTGTCTGTAAGGGTCCAGCAGCCACCTGTGCTCAATTGAGTATTACTGGGTTTTTATTAAGATTGGCACTGGTATAGATCCCAGTTCTACAACCAAAAAAAAAAAGGCACTAGTAATGGACATAGTTTATTAACTGGGGCAGGACTGGGCCAGTGGCTTTTTCACAGAAACCTGCACTCAGTTCGTAAGTCCAGAACTGGTTTGCTTTGCTTAAGTTGGCAAACATAGCGGACAAACCTTTGATTATTATGGCTGAGGATAAATCAAAGGCTTCCGAGGAGGGGCCATCCAAAAGTACTAATACTAAAAGCAGAGGTGCAGAGGAACCCTCCAGATCCCAGCCAAAAAAATAAAGCTTCCAAAGATGAAGTTCTTCATAAACTGAAAAATAATAAGAGTGACGAAAAAAGGAGGCTTGATCAAGTCTCTGATGAAGTGGCTAAAAAGAAACTCTGGCTAGACATAAATGCTCCCGTTGCTCCTGGGAAAGTCAATAGCGAGACAACAGGCAGCTTAAAAGCATACAGAAAAAACAAAACACTTATAAACCAAGTCTGCGCAGGTTCTTCCATCAGTGCAAGATATGGAAAAAGCATGGCAACTGTTTCAGACCCTTCAAAAGATGGGTCCTCTATTTACTGGAGCTGGCAAGCACTCTTCCACAGTTCTCTGTTCTGTAGACTGTGAGGGTGACGCAGATGATAATCAATTTTATGATGCCCCTGACATGGATTTTTAGGGCGTTGAGACCCAGACCCTCATCTTGGGGATCCCCCGGGTGACCACAAGGATCCTTCCTCTATGTTTACATTTATACAAAATATGCTGGACCTCCCTACGCAGGAGCCCAACCAGGATGTCGATGAAGATGAGAGGTCTTTCATCCCCGAAGACCCTGGTCGTCCCTATGTGTAATGCATTTAGAAAAAATACCACAAAGGTGCTTCAGCACCCCACTTCAGTATCAGGGGTTGATAAGCGTCTTGAGAGAAAGTATAAATTGTGTATAAAAAAAAAAAAAAGGTACAGAGTTCCTGTCTGCACACCCTAGCCACGAGAGTATAGTGCAGCAGGCAGCTTGTGAGAAAGCTGGAGTCTCCTTGTCACCCTCTCCCCCTGACAAGGAGTCCAAGAAAATTGTCTTTATAGCAAAGAAAATGTATGCCACAGCTTCCCTACTTCTCAGACTTTTTTCTTAAATGGCATTCACAGCCAAATATCAGAAAGCCCTTTGGAAATCTGTCTAGGTTATTGCCTGCAACAGATCAGATTCCATGGTGCAGGAGCTGGTGGATACAACAAAAACTGCTCTGGAAGCTACTATGTACCAATTCCATATGGCAGACAACAACAGTGATGCAGCCTCTAGGGCAATGCCCCATGCCTTCTCTCTGAAATGCTTCGCATGGCTTAGAACAACCAGTCTGACTACAGACACTCAGAAAAAGGCCATGGATTTTCCCTGTGATCAAAATATGTTGTTTGATTACAGAACCACTGACTACTTGAAAAAAGTCAATGAGTACAAGGCCTCCTGGCAGAGCCACTCATCCAAACCTAAGCCACCCCTCAGAGATCCCGTCCCAGGGGTGGTAGGGGCAGAAGTTTTGTTCCCAGGCCTTACAATCCCTACCCCCAATCTGACTTTGGTCAGTACTTGGGGAGTCTTTCAGAGGCAGGGGCAGAAGGGGCCAAAGAAGAGCCACCTCTACCCAGCCATCTGTCTCACAGTCTGAGTCCTGATGTGAGTGTCCAGGTCGCCTCCCCGCTTCTGATGGGAGGCAGACTCTTCTACTGTCTTCAGCACTGGGCCCTCATCACATCGGACAAGTGAGTGCTGGAGCTAGTGGAGAAAGGTCTGCCACCACAGTTCAGGCAGATGCCAGACCTCAAGCGCACCCAGGTGTCAAGACCTCTGTCCCCATCACAGATACTGCTGTTGGAAATGGAGATACAAAACCTTCTGGCTTTATGAGCAGTGGAGAGGATCCCCACCCACGAGAAGGGCAAAGGCCTCTACTCCAGGTATTTTCTGACACAAAAGAAAACTGGGGAGTGGCGACCTGTCTTTGATCTCAGATATTTAAACAAACATCTGAAAAAAAATTCAAAATGGTCACTCTGTCACTGGTCATACAGTTCTTATAGCGGGGAGACTGGCTAGCCTCCCTAGACTTAAAGGACGCCTACTTCCACATACCCATAAGGAGATCTCACAGGAAGTTTCTTAGGTCCAAACTTCCGTCTGGTCACTGTCAGCCACAATGCCCTTTGGTCTGTCCTCGGCTCCAAGAGTCATTACCAAGTGTCTTGCAGTGGTAGCAGGACACCTCAGGAGACTGGGTGTTGCTCTCTACCCCTATCTGGATGACTGGCTCATAGTAGCAACGTCTCCTTGCCAAGTCAAGGAATGTCTTTCTCTCACAGAACGCATTCTGGAGACTCTGTGTTTCCTGGTAAATCTAAAGAAATCTCACCTGGAACCCACCCAGCTGCTCAACTTCATAGGGGCCCAGCTGGCACTCAGAAGGGATATACATTTCTCCGACAGGAAAGAATTCAGAGTTTCCTTTCAGTGGCATATTTTTTCGCCCAGGGACAGCCAAGACCAGCCAGACATTTCCTCAAACATCTGGGACATATGGCCTCTATGACTGCAGTAGTCCCAGAGTCAGGTATAGGATGCGACTCCTGCAAGCCTACCTCAGAGCTCACTGGTCTCAGAGAAACAGCAAATGTTCATAGTTGATACCTGTGTCAGAGCAGTTCCTCCAAAACCTGCTGTGGTGGAAAAACCCTGCAAATTTGCAGGCATGGGTTCCCTTTCAAGCTCCTCTTCCCACAAAGGTGATCACCACAGATGCCTCCCTTTTGGGCTAGAGAGCTCATTTGGATAGTGTCTCAGTAAGCGGCAGCTGAACTCCCAAAAAGTCACAGTTACACATAAATCTTTTGGAACTCAGAGCAGTCTTCCTAGCTCTCAGAGCTTGCGCTTCCAACAAAGAAGTGCAGGCGGTTCAAATTTGAATGGACAACACCACTGCAGTGTTCAATAAACAAGCAGCGTGGTACCAGATCAGGAATACTCTGTTCGGAAGCTCTGAAGCTCTGGTCTGTAGCATTCTCCCTGGGAGTCAGCCTGTCAGCTATTCACCTCCCAGGCAAACTCAGTACTCTGGTGGATGCTCTAAGCTGCATCAGTCAAGGCTAGAGCAAATGGACACTGAGCAAGCAAGTACAGTGTTCAGGTTGTGGGGCCCACCAGACATGGATCTGTTTGCCTTTCCCAGGAAGAGTTTGCGGAATTGGGGAAGGGCCTTAGACAAGTAGCACACACGGTAACCTTCTCGGAGGTGCTGCCCATCTATGATGTAGGAGAGGCTAGGGTGTTCTGCACCATGGGATTCAATCAGTGGTTGAAAAACTGGTGCAGAGCTCAGGGATTTGGCTTCACTAGGGACTGGGGGTCCACCTGGAATAATGCAAGCCTATACTGGTATGATGGGCTGCATCTGTCCAGGAGGGGAACCAGGATCCTAGGTGATAGGTTTAAATGCTTCATTGGCAAACATTTAAACTAGCCAAGGGGGGTGAGGGGGCACTGGAAAGGAACAGGGAAATCCTAGCTCCCCCCCCCAAAAAAATCACGGTAATAAATACGGTAAACACCAACATAGAGGTGACGATAGGGAGGAGGGCAGGGGTAAATGGGGAAAGTGACAAAGGCAAGAAGGACAGGGATGGGGCAAAAAGGAGTAAGGCCATCAGGAAATGGAGGGTAATGAGTACCAATGGCCGTAGTCTGGGCAACAAGCTCCTTGAGCTGGTGGCCTTGATGGAAGAGGGATGCCTGGATATCATAGCAGTCACAGAAACATGGTACACAGAGAACCATGACTGGGATGTTAACATACCAGGGTACATAACCTACAGGAGAGACAGGCGGGGAGAGGGGAGGAGTAGCTCTTTATGTAAAGGAAGGGATAAAAACAACTGAACAAAAGAGTAGACAGGGAGGAGGAGAGGGCACTGTGGGTCACCTTGGAGACTGGAAAGGGCACCACAATCCGCACAGGGGTTGTGTACAGACCCCCATGTCAAGGGGAGGGAATGGACAAGGATATGATAGAAGGCATTCTTGGGATGGCAGAGAAAGGGGAGATACTGTTGATGGGAGACCTGAATATGAAAGATGTTAACTGGAGCACATTTGCTGCAGCCACATCCAAGAGCAGGGCCATTCTCGATGCCCTACAGGTGGCAGGCCTCAGACAGTTAGTTTCAGAACCCACTCGTGAGGGAGCAGTCTTAGACCTTGTACTCTCAAATAGGGGCAGTGAGAGGATCTCAGATCTAAAAGTTGGTTGCCATCTTGGAACAAGTGACCATCAAACAGTGTGGTTCACGTTAAACTCAGCTACAGAGTCAAGTCATACAAAAGTGAGGGTACTGGACTTCAGGAGGGCTGACTTTGGCAAGATGGGAGAGTGCCTCAGAAAAGCACTAGCAAACAGGCTAGAAGGAGGGGTGGAGCAACAATGGGGAATCATCAAAACTGCCATCACAGAGGCAACAAGCCTTTGTGTGAAGCAAATAAACAAATCAAAACGAAAGAAAAAGCCACTATGGTTCTCAAAAGAGGTGGCTGGGAAAGTCAGGGAGAAAAAGATAGCATTCAGGAAGTATAAGGAAACACAGAAGGAGCAGGACAGAGAGCTGTACCAGTTAAGGCAGAAGGAAGCAGGGAGGGAAGTCAGAATAGCAAAGGCCCAAACAGAGGAAAAGATAGCCAACTCGGTTAAGAAGGGGGATAAAACCTTTTATAGGTATATCAGAGCGTAGAAAGACAAAGGGAGGGATAGTGAGGCTGAATAGAATGAATGCTGGGTGGGCAGAGGGGGACAGTGAAAAAGCAGGGATACTGAACGAATATTTCTGCTCAGTATTCACAAAAGAGGAGGGGGAAGTGCCTAATCCAATTAACAGAAGCACTCTTGATAGGGGGGGTCGATCCCAGCCCTGTCACAGAAGAAAGGGTTCTGCAAGAACTCCTAAAACTGAAGGTGGACAAAACAATGGGGCCTGGTGGAATTCACCCCATAATTCTAAAAGAATTAAGGGGGAACTAGTGAAACCACTGACTACTCTTTTTAATAAATCATGGGAGGATGGTGTGGTACCCGAGGACTGGAGGAAGGCGGATGTGATTCCCCTTCACAAAAGTGGGACCAAGACAGAGGCAGGAAACTACAGACCTGTCAGTTTGACCTCTGTGGTAGGGAAAGTGATGGAGTCACTTCTGAAGGAAAGAATGGTTGAGTACCTTGAGGCCAGTGGGGCACAGGACCCAAGGCAGCATGGGTTCACAGTGGGAAGGTCATGTCAGATGAATCTAATAGATTTATTTGACTGGGTGACCAAAGTAGTAGACCAGGGAGGGGCTGTGGACATTATCTACCTAGACTTTAGCAAGGCATTTGACACAGTCCCACACAAAAGATTAATAGTCAAATTAACCAGCCTGGGAGTGGGTCCCGGGGTGGTAGCCTGGGTAAAACATTGGCTGGAGAATAGGACACAGAAGGTAATTGTAAATGGAGTCCACTCTGAAGAAAGAGGAGTTACTAGTGGGGTACCGCAGGGTTCATTACTGGGTCCAGTCCTTTTTAATATCTTTATAAGTGACATTGCAGAGGGACTGGAAGGAAAAGTATGCCTCTTTGCAGATGACACAAAGATCTGCAACAGGGTTGATACACAAGGAGGCGTGGAAAGGATGAGAAGGGACTTGGCAAGGTTGGAGGAATGGTCAGAAGTATGGCAGCTAGGATTCAATGCAAAGAAGTGCAAATAATGCACCTGGGAAGCAAGAACCCAGGGGAAGATTACACAATGGTGGGAGGTAGTAACAACAACAAAAAGGAAAGGGACCTGGGGTAATCATATCAGATGACCTAAAGGTTAGCAAGCAATGTGAGAAGGCAGTAGGGAGGGCTGGGGGATACTGGGATGCATAGGGAGAGGCAACACCAGCAGAAAACAGGAAGTTGTTATCCCTCTGTACAGACAGTTGGTGAGACCCCATCTGGAGTACTGTGTCCAGTTCTGGAGACCCCATCTCCGCAAGGACATAGACAGGATAGAGGCAGTCCAGAGGAGGGCAACTAAAATGGTGCAGGGTCTGCAAGAGAAGCCGTACGAGGAGAGACTAAAAGAGCTTAATATGTATATCCTTGAGGAAAGAATGGAGAGGTGGGACATGATAGAAACTTTAAGTACCTCAGTGGAATCAACAAAGTCCAAGAGGTAGCATCTTTCAGAAAAGGTGCAAGAACAAGGGACACAATTTAAAGATGAGGCGGTTCGGGCAATGTGAGGAAGTATTTTTTCACAGAGAGGTAGTGGATGCATGGAACAGCCTTCCTGAGGAGGTTGTGGGGTCTAAAACTGTGGGAGAATTCAAGAATGCATGGGACAGACATAAGGCAGTTCTTGTGGGGGGTAGGAAGAAATAGGCTGTTGGTTAACTAGGATCTGCGGCCTATCCTGTAGGTAGGGAAATGGGCAGACTAGGTGGGCCAAGCGGTCCTTATCTGACGTCAAAGTCTATGTTTCTGTGTTTCTGTACTAGACAGTCAAGAGGCTCTTCCACTCAGTTGTTCCTCACCTACAGGGATGTAGGCAGAGGAAGACCAGCTACCAAGAGAACTATTTCCCGTTGGTTGGTCTCTTGTATCAGATTCTGCTATGAGAAAGCTGGTCACCAACCTCCAGTGCCCCACTCCACCAGGGGCACTGCAGCCTCGCTTGCAGCAGCAAGGGACATTCCCCTACTGGATGTCTGCAAAGCAGCTACCTGGAAATCTGTGCACGCCTTTGTGAAACACCACAGTTTGGATGTGCAGACCAGATCTGATGCCAAATTTGGCAGGGCGGTTCTGCAGAGCCTCTTTCCTAAGTAGGTTCTTTGCCATCCTCCCACTTGGTACTGCTCGATAGTCTGCAAAAAAAGTTGATGATGCTAAAGGACTCCTGGAGTAAGAAGAAAAAATTACTCACTGCAGTAATCTTCTTTCTTCCAAAGGGTCCTTCAGCATCATTAAGCGCCCACCCTTCCTACCCGGTTCACCTGTCTGAGAGGGTCTTTTTATGTCACCTTTTACTAATTTGGAGTTTCTTATTGATGGGTTTTTAGCTTGTGTTGCTGTTGTTTCTGTTTCCACTTTTCTTGGACATTTGCATATTTTTTTAATCCTGTTGATTCTTTTTTGGGACAATTGCACTTGTTTTTCCTCAAAAATTCTGAAACCTTCAACAGCTCTCACTCAGCTCACCCCCTTCCTGTCTTCTGATTGGCTAGGCCCTAAGCTAATTTAAATATCTCTTAAAGACACACCTCCGGGGCAGTTGCACCTAGCCAGCTAAGTGCAAAAAAAAAAAGTTACTTATGCTAAAGGATCTCTTGGAAGAAAGAAGATTACCACGGTGAGTAATTTTTTCTTATTGACCTGGTTGCTGCTGAGGTCGGTCTGGGCTGTTCTGACTTCGTGGTGGCGAGGGACCAGCAACTGTCATCTGGTGGATTGGGGGCTATTTTCCCTGGTTTTCTTGGGGAGCGTGACGTGCCAGATGGCATAAATGTGTGAGTTGACGCCGGCCGCACTCCCTCCCTTGGTGAGGCCCATTGTGTTGCCATGCCCCTGGCCTCTGCCAGGGGCCAGCAAATGCCAGGCCACAAACCCCCTCCCTCTCAGGAGAAGGCAAGCAGTCGGATGCTCAAGTAATCTCTTCTGGGCTGACCCTCCAACACCCGGTGCTGTTCCCCAGCCTGGATCGTCAGCATCACAGGCAGAAATCCAACCGCTGTGCTGGTGGGCCAGCTAGACCTTTTGTAAGCCCCTGCCTGCTTCCTGGTTTGTTCTGACTGCCCCACGATTGGTTGGGGTGCCTTCAGGAGGTGCAGCTTTTTCTGTGAATGGTCGTCTGTAGTGAGCCTTTCCAGAGTTTCTAGCTTCACTTCTCCAGTGTCCTCTGGTGTCCTAGGGATAGCGATCAACTGGCAGAGCTGGCTGGGGGCATGAGAGCCTTTTCCCGCTGTGACCGCAGCTCTTTTTGGTGGTCGTCAGGTGGCTGGACTGCTAAATAGCTATGCCTGCTTCCTGGTTTGTCCTGGCTCCCCCGCGATTGGTTGGGGTGCCTTCAGGAAGTGTGCCTTCTTCTCTGATTGGGTGTCTGTATTGAGCCTTCCTATAGCTTCTAGTTCTGCTCCCCCAGTGTCCTAGGGACGGCAGTCCACTGGTGGAGCAGGCCAAAGGTGCAAGAACCCTTTCCTGCCGCAACCGTATCTCTTTTTGGAGGTTGTCTGGTGGCTGGGCTGCTAAATAGTCCTACCTGCTTTCTGGTTTGTCCTGGTTGCCCCGCGATTGCTTGGGGTGCCCTCAGGAGGCGAGGCTTCTTCTCTGATTGGCTGTCTGTATTCAGCCTTCTCGGAGCCTCTAACCCCGCTTTTTTGGTGTCCCCCAGTGTCCTAGGGATGTCGATTAACTGTTGGAATGGGCTGAGGACCCGATACACATTAATAATGCATGACGTCATCACTTGTCTGTGACAACAAATACAGAGCCACATAACAGCACATTCTTCTTTTAATCATGTTACCCCTTGCTATGGTTCATAATATTTTTCCACAGTATATCTGCAAAGATGAATATTTGGGATAGTGTATGGTAGCCCATACACAACGCCGCTGTTCTTGCACCAAGTGGTTACTGTGATGTCAAGGATCTCGAGAGCGAAGCTCAAGAGATCCCTTTGATGTCATAGTTACCACAGGGTCGAGAAGAGCGATGTTGTGTATTTGGGCTATCATACACTATTCTATATAGTATGTGCCCCCCCCCAAAAAAAACAAAATCGCTTTCCTTTTTTCCCCCAAAGCATTAGCCTCTGCTGTCTGTGACCCACACTTCTCAGCCATCCACCCACCCACCTGCCAGCTCGTTCATACGATGCTTCAATTGCCGCTAGGCCTATCAACAGCACTGATGGCATTGTTTAAATTATGACATTTATACTACTGCAGAATGAAAAGTCATTCTGTATTAATATGAATGTCACTAGTGCAGCAGAATGACTTTTTACAGTGTGCTGCTCTCCATACACAATCATGTTCGACCATACACTATAAATATTTACACTTCAGTATGCCTTCAGAAATTTTTGGGTGGATTTATAATCTCCCTTCACCATATCAGTATACTGGTATATGTGCCTAAAGGCTCCTGCACTCCTCACCTGCCTCGCTGCGTTCACGCTGCTCAGGGCTGCTGGATTTCTCTATCTCATGCTAGTATTACTGAACAAAAAACCGAAATGTTTAAATAAGTTGTATCAGTTTAAAAATATTACCTCTTTGTGATATCTACACAATAAGTGCGTGTTACGTGTGTGCATTTTACACTGATATTAGTGGTACCTTTAGTCTCTCTCATCTTGGCATCGGCTCTGCTAGGAGTCATACAGAAGTAATAAATACAAAGAAAGAGCGAGTCTTATTGCAGTGTCTGAGCTTTTATTTTTTATATGTAACAAGCTGCTGTGGCTTTTAGTGTAAACTGACAGTTACGTGCCCAAGTTTCCTTTAATTTTGTGCACTTTCTGCTCTGTGAACTAGCAATAAATCCTTAGATGCTCATAGCCTACATATAATAACTGGCTAGCATTTGTTCTCTTAGGGAAACATGGGTATAATTTGGCGTTATAACCTGTGGGTTATAATGGCAAACACAAAATAAAAATTAAGTGGGATGTTTTATTCACACGGTCCTGGAAGGGGAGGCTGGGCAGCTTAAATATTTTGGCTAACGTTTAAAAAAAAAAAAAAAAAAAGGGAAACGTTTTCTTTTGCCTGCCGCTTCTGACCGTGGACCACGCTGAAACACGACTGGTCGGCGGCTCCACAGGCATGTCTCTTTTATATAATTGCTGTGGCAAAAAAAGGTTTCCCAGCAATTATATAAAATTAAGGCTGGGTAGGTGTTTAAAACTCGAATTTTTGCACACACCGTCAGTGTGGAATGCCTTTACAAACCTCTTGAGTTTTGCCCTCCAGGTTTATGTGGCATCCCACACCTCAGGTGTGTGTAAAATTCTCATTATAACTAAACTAGCCATTATTCGACAATTTATGGTGTGCTTTAAATTGCTCATCATTCACTTATTTGCAAACTTCACTCAGCGTATTCATCTTTCTGTATGCCCCGCAGTGCTGCAGTGAAACAGCACAGACTTGGCACTAGTCAAAGAACTTCCCTTACCCGCTCCGTGGGCCTGACTGCAGGATACTGGCAGCAGGAAGGCTTGTAAGAGCTGGCCCGCTGGGCAGCGGTGGCACTGTTGCTTGTGACACTGGCGACCCGGGTTCGGGAACCAGCATGGAGTGGGTTGGGGGGGGAGGCAGGATGAGCATTTATTGGACTGCTCTCCTCCGGGAGTGTGGCGTAGTGGAACCTGGTTTAGGTGTGAGAGTACAGCACTGGCTCGGGACCACGCAGAAGGACGGAGACAATGACAGACGTCTGTAATGTACATGCAGGAGTGTGCCCCACACTGACATCACTGCACATCCATATCTCTCCAGGAGGCAACCATAGGAAGACAGCCCACGCATAGCTGCCCTATGAAGCTCCTGTTCTACATCCTAATGACGCCACCAGCTTAAGTCTCAAGTGGATCTTGGTGACTCCTTCGGGAGTTCTGCTGTAAGGGGCATACTATGGGGCCTCTGTCCTGGGTAGCTAGGGAGAACTATGAAGGGTTGATCGGGGGTAAATCCCTGCCTGAAGCACGGAGATAAACAAAGTTAAGAAGAAAAAGGCTTGTGAGACGAAGCCTCTTATGCCCAAAGACCGATCTTGTAAAGTGCTGATGCCACTGCTTAGCAACCGCAGTCTGTGTGCAGGCATTTTACTGGAATAGTTCCTTTGGACGGGGCAAGGCTTAGCTGGCCGTCTCTGTGCGGTCACCTATTTACTTATGTGTTAAGCTACTGAAAGTGTGCAGGCACTAAATTACTGAAGATGACTTAACTATTTCAACAAACATTGTTGATTTCCATTTGCTTCCTGTGTTGTATTTAAACTGTATAAAATGCTTATGAAAATACCTGCATTTGTTATTTTGGATGAGAGTTGAAACACCTACAACATAAAAACACACTTGAGAAAGCAACAGTGAGCAGTCAAAACCAGGAGGGGAAAAATGATGGCTAGAGATGATTCTTACCTTTAAAGTGCTGCTATGATCATTCCTGGATAATGCATCTTACAGAAAACACATCTTATACTTCGATACTATAAATAATATAAGAGCTTGGAGGGGATTCCTGTAATAGCCATTTGCAGAGGCAGTATAGCGCAGTGGTTTAAGGTTCTGAGCTGCAAATCTGGAGACCTGGGTTTGAATCCCACTTGCATATACTGTGTGACCCTGAGCAAGTCATTTAACTTCCTTGTGCTCTCAGTTTGCACCTGTAAACAAGCTTTCAGCTTACTGTGTCTCACCTGGTTAAACAGTTCGGGGGGGGGAATATATATATCAATGTGATGGGGGGATGGGGAGGAGTTGACAAACTAGGTAAAAGTACATTATTTATAGATGGTAGCCATTAATGGCTTGACCCCGTGCTAGAGGCCTTGACGTCCCAGACCACTGAGATCCTCTGGGATGTCATGCCCCCCAGCGTGAGGCTTGGCCACTCTCAGGTTTGCTTGGTCACCTGACAAAACACTGGTAACAGTTCAGCTTGGAAGGTATCACATAACGTAACTCGAGTTCATGTCTTGTGAAAATTACACTCATCTCTTATGATTACCAGAAACCCACCAGTTCGACTCCTCATTAAGATCTCAAGATCCATTCAATATCCCCAACTGGAATATCCACCACATCTCGCTTTTCTCCATTAACTTGTTGTAATTATCACCTTATTTTGCTGGTTTGTACCTGTTCTAATCCCCAAAATCTGAGCTGTAAACCTGGGTCTCTCTGTTTAAAGTGCAGAGTAATGCTGGAGGTTTCATTTTGACACCTAATTGTGCTTTTATTCTCAGTGATCCTTTTTCTGAGTTCCCTCAAAATATTTCTCACATCCAGAATGCTACTTGTTCCCCACTGCTGTTTGCTGTAAAATGTAAATGCGGATCTCTAGAGTTTGATAAACTAAGAATCCATGTAGCTGTTCATCACTGTCTTTCCAGATCATATTCATAACATCATCCATAAAAACATTTCCAGAAAATAATGTCTTTATATTCATTGTCAGTCTTGTTCGTAATAGACCTTTTCTGAAACTGAAGCATATAGGAGTTGGCGTAGCCTGGCGCATTCCATCGCAGTTCCCTTTATCTGGCCCTAGAAAGTATCTTCAGACTTCAAATTGTTGTGGAGCACCATATCTGCATTTCATGTAATAATCATGTTATAGGTCTAGAGCCCTTTGGTCTGGTATCCAGTACTTCCCCTATAGCTTGTATCCCTCCATCATGGGGATCGAGGTTCTCTTATATCTGTGGTGAGTAGCATAGTGTCTGAAAGATCCTGCATTTTATTAGGGTCAGTCTATAAGATGCAGTATGCGAGTAGTGTCTCTAGTGCAGGTTGGGATATTCTCGATTAGGGGTTGCAGGTAAAAGTTCACAAATGAGGAAGGTGGTTCCAAGACCAAGCCTATGCTGGAGACTGTGGGCTCCCTGTGGATTTGTCTGATGGTTTTATGAATTTTTGGAATAGAATAAAATTGAAGAGTTTGAGCATATGCCTTTACTAATAGATCATTTTCCCATTCCTTCAGGCACCCTAGTGATGTCATCTCCTGCAGGAATTCAGCTATCTGTGAATTATTGGCAAGTTATCTTCTGATAACCTTTCATACTTTTGCTTTACCCTCACAATTTCCTGACACATTTTTGAATATTGATCAACATCCTGAATGACTGTTGCACCACCTTTGTCAGAAATTTTAATTACTATTTTTAGATATTTAATTAACTATTATGAGAATCCCCTCTAACCTCTTATGTTATAGTATCGAACATAAGATGTGCTTTCTGTAAAAGAAATACTGTCCACAAATCATCATAGCAGCTCATAACTTTGCCCCCCCTGGATCCCTTCCACTTCCCAGTCTCTGGAGCTGCCCATGATCTGTCCCTGTGCTTGGGCACGTAATGACGTGTAGCCAGGGAGGGCCTGGCAACGCTCTCTCATTAAAGTCTAAGGGGGCAGTTAGTTGTTAGTCCACCGGTGCCCTTGATTAATCACCAGATGACCATTATTATATATAAAAACATTGTTAAAATTGCCCCCATAGACTTTAATGGAGCACGTCCCCGCACTGTCCCTGGGCACACGTCATTATGTATCTGAGCGCGCGGGCGTATCATGGGCGTCTCCAAAGACTGGGAAGTGGAAGAGCTCCAGTAGGGGCAAAGTTATGATCCCTTCCACTTCTAAAATACCAGAAGTTTTATAAGATATACACTGACGGCATTTCGCCGAGGTAAGGCACCAAAATATGTTATGCATACCAAAAACCTGGTGAATCTTTGTAAATCTTTTCTTTTTGTTCAGCATTAGTAGCATGAGATAGAGAAATCTGGCATCCCTGAACAGCGTGGGTGCGAAGCACAGTAGTTGTTAGGCACACATTATACAAGGATACTGTTGTGGTGGAAGGAGCCTATGAATACCCCCAACATTTTTGGAGGTATAATAAAGTGTAAATATTTATTCATCTTTGCAGATATATTGTGGAACAATATTATGAATCATAACATGTGGTACCACAATTGAAAGAATAAAATGCTGTTACGTTGCACTGTATTTGTTATAACAGGCACGTCATGGAGTCTTGTGTTATTAATGTGTGTATATAAGCATGTACTCTTAGTTGTATACATTTTTCATCTTTTACAGTTACCTGAGAAGACGACGAACAGGCAAAATGTCAGGATTGTTGAAAATAAAAAATATATATTTGAAATTGTTGGTATACAGTGGCCATTTTTTTTGTTTGTTTTAGGGCACAGAGCAGCCCACCTCCTGCACTTTCCAGAGTTTTCCGCCTGAGCACGCTCCACTAAATACTGAATAATAAGGTGATTACTTGCAGGACCACCATACTGTGACTCTGGGCTACTAAGTGTTATCAAGGTTTCTCGTGTGCAAAGCACAAGTGAGCATCCTTTTCTAACAGAGCATTCTGTTTTCCTCTCCCCAGATTTGATGACCGTCTCAGAATACTTTACCCAGAACAGCCTCACACTCTCCTTTTACAGCTGGTATGGGAATGTGCGCCTTTTCTACTTCCGAGTACCTGAAGATGCTGTCTTCGCCAGCTGGGCTCTGCAAGCAGCAATAGGAAGTGGCAGCAATTGCAGGAGTGTAAACATCACTGTGTACGTACGTCTCATTTATTTTGAAGAGAGGGGGTTATTTCTGCTGATGGGAATGCTGTGGTTCGGGCGGGTAACAGTAGTAAAGCAGGAAATGACAATGCAGCAGTGAATTGTAATGATGCGGTGAGGCAGAGTTAGGCTACACCCTGGGCTGTGACTGAAGGACCACTTTTCTATCTCCTTATTTCCTAGCAACAGTTAACGCATTTCTCTTTGCTTTTCTTCTCCCCCCCCACCCTAGGCCTTAGGTTGGCCATCTAGCGTAGTTCTTTACTGTCCCTACTAAACTTCCTACTAGTTCTCTCTGTTCATTCTTTTTCCATTTCCATCCATCCAGTCCCTGGAATGATGCCAAACACCCAGGGAGGTGTTGTGTAAAGTGCGTAAGTGCAGTTTGTGTACAAAAAGAATGAAGGTTATTTTAAATAGAAATAAATACAGTTAATAAAGACTTTAAATAAGAAGGATTCAGAAGCCATGTAAAACAATAATAATTGCATGATTATTACAGGTATAAGAAATCCGTAAGGTATTTTCATAAATTCACACTATAAACCTGTTACTGTATAAGGTTATAAAAGTGCTTAGTTACTGTGGATCGGCGATATAGAGTCAATATCTGTGGAGATATACACTGTGCCTTTAACTGAACCAGGAAATCCCCTGAAACAACCCTCCCTCTTTGGTTTTGAAACATGTTCAGACATGTAAATAGAAAAGGGCTCAGTCAGGTGATCCCACCAAAAAGATATAAAATTTCTTCACCGAGTTCACTTCAATGCAGTCCACTGGGGCTCAGCCCTGAGAGGGAGAAGAGAGGCAGACAAGCTGTTGAATGCAGATGAGAAGGGTCTTAGGAGCTCTAAGATCCAGGACTGTGTTATGGGAGAAACTACTGATGTTAAGTAGTGATTTTCTTTGCAATTTTTTTGTTTTCATTTATTATTTTTCAAACCTTTGAAAAATAAATATCACACTAATGTGTGTTTTTAAACCTGTAAATTTGCCTCATCTGACGTTTATTCCCACACGCTGTGACACGCGATAGTATGCCACACCTGTTTTCTGAGCTGAACAGTTTCCAGACAAGGATGCCAAATGGGGGAAACTGGGTTCAGGGTTGAATAAGATGAACTCTTGGTAACCTAAATTCTGGGTAGGATCAGTGGCAGATCCCAGAAGTCTGTGGCACGTAGTAGGGCCACTGATTTTCCATTTTTAAAACCAGGCTGTTGCATTTTACGTAATCATAAAATCCATGCCCCAAACTAAGTGCAAATCATTATGTTTTGCACAAAATGGGTGTTTTATAGAAATTTCATGCCAGGTGTGGTGCAGACAGGTCGTCTTATATGAAAAATTGACTCCCAAGTGGTGTTTAAAAATGGCAAATTTATTTTTTTCATCCCCTTTCTTCCATTTTTGGGGGAAAAGGATGTCCCTAATGTTTCTGTATTGCTGCAAGTTGCCAGTGGGGGAAATTATTACATATGAGGTAATGTGCATCTCTACCAGGTGATATGTGGTACAGTCACAGACTTCTGACTGTCATAACAACACTAAAGCCCCACCTACATCAACATTCTCTCCCTGTCACTCAGTCTTCATACCAGTTCACTGAGGAAGCAGCACTCGGAAGAGTTCCTTGCTGATTTAAAACTTTGTAATATTTATTGTTTTTTAAAGCAAAGCAAACTTTACTTATAAAAGGCTCCTTTTACTCTAGCAGGTTGGGTCTGTTTGGATTACAGACAGCAGCCTAAAAAATCAAAGCACGCCTGTTTTTGCAGTCTTCTGCCAGTTGATTAACCTGCTTTAATTTCTCATCTCGGCCTCAAGAAAGCCTGGGTGAGGGCCACTTTGCCAGTTGTATAGGGTGTACAGCAACATTACTAATTTAGATCTGTTTACTCCAGCCTGATGCTTTAGGTAAGTAGGGGAGTTTATCCCTAGTTTTGGATAGGCAGGCATCCCCCATTGCATTGTGCTGCAGTTTAGGATCTACCGCTAGCTAGAGCTGTTTTGTGCCTCTTAAGAACTACTTTCGGTTTTGGCTGCATTTTTGTGAAAACAAGATGTTTTATCTGTTTTTTGACAAGTTTTGTAAATTTCACTTTTACTTCAACACCACAGTGTTTTGTGTGCTTTCTGACTTTTTAGCGCTAACGCTGTGTCAGCCTCTCTACAGGCATCAACACGTCAGAGACGTCTCCTGGTGACATCATCACATCACACAGGCATGACATCCATGCACACCCTCCACAGTGCATTTCAACGCAAGCTGAACTCTGAGAGGCACAGAAGTGTTTTTTGGCTGGTGGCTGCCAATTCTTCAAGGAAAACATGAGTGCAGCGCAGCAGGGCTTATTACTGGACATTAAACGCAGCTTTGCTTTGGGGCTGCACCAAAAGCAGTCAAGTTAATTAGGTCCAGGGAAGTTCCAAGAAGGGATTGGAGAATGGCAGACATTGTACCGCTTCATGGGGGGATAGGGAGTAACCAGGGAACTACAGGCCTGTCAATCTGACCTCCATCTTGGGGAAGCTGATGGAATCATTAATCAAAGAGGAGGACCAGGTGAACCACGTAGAGAGCAATGGGCCCCATTATAGTAAACAACACAGATCCGTGGTGGGAAAATCTTGTCAGATTAACTTGATGTTTTTCTTAGACTGGGTGACGAAGGAAGTAGACAAGAGCCACGCTGTGGCTCTACTGTTCTTTGACTACAGCAGGACTTTTGATTCAGTACCGCATAAAAGCTTGCTCAAAAAGATGGAAGACCTGGGTGGTTGCAGCTAAAACCGTAGTACACTGGGTAGGTAGCTGGCTAGAAGGGAGACAGCAGAGGATGGTCATCAACGGGGTTAAATAAGAGGAAAGGGTTGTTATGAGTGGGGTTCCACAGGGGTCTGTCCTGGGTCCGGTCTTCTTCAATGTGTTCATTAGTGACATTGTGAGGGAATCCAGGGCAGGGCTGTGCCTCTTCGCAGATGACACAGAACTATGTGGGAGGGTGGATAGTGATGAGGGAATAAGGGGTATGCAGAGGGACCTACAAAATCTGTAGGCGTGGTCAAAGGTCTTGCAGTTAAAATTCAATGCCGAAACTCGTAAGGTAATGCAGCTAGAGAAAAGGAACCCCAAGGCGGAGTACTGGATGGGTGGGGTGAGACTTGGCACTACAGAAGAGGAATGGGACCTAGGAGTTATCATCAGTAACTCCCTTAAACAAACGAGCCAGTGCAACAAGGCCTATAGAAAGGCTAACGGGATGCTTGGATGGATCGGGAAGGGTATTGATGGCAGAAGAAAAGAGGTAATACTTCCCCTGTACAGATCCCTGGTGAAGCCTCACCTGGAGTACTGCATCCAGTTCTGGAATCCTTACCTCAGAAAGGATGGGGATAGGTTGGAAACAGTGCAACGCAAAGTAACAAAAATGATTCAGGGCCAGCAGGGCAGATCCTATGAAGAGCACCTCAAGGCACTAAATATGTACTCACTGGAAACCAAAAAAGAGAAGGGGGAGCTATGACAGAGAACTTCAAATTCTTTAAAGTAATTAACAGAGTGAACTGCAGGGAATTATTTACCCTGAATACCAACTTGAGGTCACGTGGTCATGAGTGGAAAATAACAGGAGGGAGGTTCAGGAAGGACGTGAGGAAGTACGTCTTTATGGAAAGGGTGGTGGATCCTTGGAACAGTCTGCCGGCCAAGGTGGTGGGTGCAAACACAGTTGGGGGATTCTGGCAAGCATGGGATAGAATGAAGGGAGCAATGGTCGCCCGGGATGACAAGACCAGGGAGGAGAATGGGGAGAGGACAGGGAGGGTTAGTATCCTGGAGGAACAGTAGGTTCCAGGGATTATAGGGAATATGGGCAGACTGGATTGACCTTTGGTCTTTTTCTGCCATCATGGTCTCTGTTTCTATGTTTTTGTGTTCAGGCTAGTCTTATTTGGGGTTAGCAGTGTAGCCTAGAGGTTTGAGTAATGAGCTATGAAGGAGCTTGGTACATCCAGCAGAACTGGGTTTAATTGCCAGAGCCTCCACTTACATACTGTGTAACTCTGAGCAAGTCACTTAACTGCCCCAGTACTCCCAGGTTGCCCTTGAAAACAGGTCTTATGCTTAGTGGGCCATACCCGGTTACCCAAGGGGGAAAAAAAAGTAAATAAAATTTGGGGGTTAGTAATTGCTACTACCAGGACTCGGTTTGAGTTTGATCATCTCTTATGTTCCATGGCTTTCCTGCGCTGAATCTGTTGTTCAGTTTCCCTGTAGAAGCCGGTTTTTAAAATATTGATTCCATTTCTATTACTGTTCTGTCTCTACAGGTTTAACACAGAAGAAAAAATTACTCACCTTAGTAATTATGTTTCTTCTAGTGGAGTCTTGCTGTATTCTGACTAGTGCAGTTAGCCCCAGCCTTTAAACTGCCCCGGAGAACAATGGGTTAACTTTTCTATGCATGGCATAGAATGTTCTTCTCGAGCTCAGTTGATGTCTCTGCCTGTTGTAATTCGAACTGCAACCGTCAGATCTTTATGAGCAAAACTCACTAGGTGTTCTGTGCGGAAACTGTAAAATTTTTACTAGCCAACTGCCAGAAAAATGATGTTTTGGGTTCTCAAAGGAAGATGCAAGTCAGGAAACCCAAACACAAAAAACAATCAAATGAAATAACACATCATCCCATGAGAAACAGAGGGTGTAAAGGGGGCACCCCTAGGGTGCCAACACTGCGCCTGCCCACCCACATCCCCCCAAAAAATCTAGGTTCTGAGAGGGGAGGCGGGGGGGGGGGAGGAGAAGAAACATAATTACTAAGGTGAGTAAAAGTTTTTCTTCAAACAACATGAAGTCTTGCTGTAGTCTGACTAGTGCAGACTACCAAGCAGTACCTCCATGGAGGAGGGACAGAACCTGCTTTGGGAATAGGCTCTGAAGTACTGCTGTGCCAAACCGAGCATCACTGCTAGCCTGGATATCCAGAGAGTAATGCTTGGTAAAAGTATGGACTGTTTTCCAGGTGGATGCTTGACAAATGTCTAAAAGAGGGATATCCCTGGCAGCAGCCAGGGAAGCAGCTGTACCTCTTGTGGAATGAGCCCTCAGGCCTGAGGGTGGAGTTTTTCCCAGTTTTTCATAGCAGAATTGTATACCAGACACAATCCACCTGGCAGTAGATCTCTTAGTGGCATGTTTGCCATTCCCAACTTCTCCATAAGTGAGGAACAACTGGAGGGAGTCAAACCTGTGACCCTTGGTACGCTCTATGTAGTAGCTAAGGGCTCTTTTAACATCCAAACTGTGTAGCCTCCTCTCTCCCAAGGAAGAATGATCAGTGAAGAAAACAGGGAGAGAAATAGACTGATTCAGGTGGAAATCCGAAACCACTTTAGGCAAGCACTTTCTGTTAGTTCTAAGCACCACTTTATCTTTGTGAAAAGAGATGAAATCAGGTTCCCCTGACAGGGCTTGCAATTCACTGATACGTCTAGCAGAAGTAATGGCTACCAAAAACACAGTTTTCGAAGTCAAGTACTTAAGCTCTGCTGAGGACAAAGGTTCAAAAGGGGGTTGCATAAGCTGAGCAATGCAAACATCAAGATCCCAAGCAGGAGCAGGATCCCTAAAGGGGGAATTGGTGTGAAGCAATCCCTTGAAAAACTTACAGAATACAGGGTGGGATGACAGTGAGGAAGACTTGCCTATTGACAGGAAAGCAGAAACAGCTGACAAGTGTACCTTGAGAGTAGCTGGTCTGAGGCCTAGGCCATTGAGATGGACCATATAGTCCAGAACCGTAGGCAATTCAGCAGTGTCTGGAGAAATACTCTTCTTAGAACACTAAATGCTGAATCTTTTCCATTTAGAGTTCTAAGTCTTTCTGGTGGAGGGCTTTCGAGAAGCTTTGAGAATATCCAGAACCCCCTGAGACAGATGCAAATCTGCAAACTCTAACTCTTTAAAAGCCATGCCTTGAGATTGAGAGACTGAAGATTGAGGTACCAAATCCTCCCCTCAGAGGATGTTAACAGGTTGTAATTCCTGGGAAGAGACAGGGGAAGATGGACTGCTAGGGACAGCAGCAAGGGATACCATGGCTGCCTGGCCCAGTCTGGAGCAATCAGAATCACTTTGCAAGGTTGTGACCTTATCTTGACTAACACTTTGAAAAGGAGAGGGGGGGGGCATGCAGAAATGTCCCTTCCCAGTTCAGAATCAGAGCATCCAGGGGGACTGAGCCCAAGACTGGGGGTCTGCAACAAAAGAGAGGAAGTTGGTGATTGTCTGGGGCTGCAAAAAGATCTATCTCTGGAGTGCCCCACCTTGAGAAAATCACTTTCAACACCAGAGGATCCAGGGCCCATTCGTGATGGCCCTGAGATATTCTGCTCAGTGCATCTACTAGGACATTGTCCTTCCCTGGAAGGTGAACTGCTATCAGAGAGGTTTGCAGGGACTATGCCAGGGATCACAACTTCATTGCTTCTGTGCACAAGGCTGTAGACAGAGTGCCTCCTTGCTTTTTGATGTACCACATGGTGGTGGTATTGTCTGTTCTGACCTGAACCACCTTGTTCTGTACTGATTTGGAAAAAGCTTGCAGTGCCAGAAACACTGCCCTGAGTTCCAAGAGATTGATGTGTAGAAGAGATTCCTGAGGCGACCACAGTCCCTGGGTGGTGAGGTCCCCCAAATGGGCTCCCCAGTCCAGCAGGGAAGCATCTGTGGTAAGGACCACTGAATGAAACTGAGTGGCAAATGGAACCCCTTACCTCAAATTGTCCTGATCCTGCCACCATTGCAGGGCTTGGATCAGAGTTCAAGTCACTGGGATTAGTTTGGTAAAGGAATCCTTTCTTTGGGACCAAAAAGCTCTTAAGTGGAACTGAATGTCCCTCATCAGGAATCTTGTGCCTTGGACTACTGCTGTAGAAGCTGCCATGTGGCCCAAGAGCTGAAGGAAATGCCTTGCTGGTCGAGACACCTGAAGGCTGAATGAAGAGGACCAGCTCCATGAGAGCTCTTGCCCTTTCCAGGGAAGGAAGGCTCTTGCTTTTACCGTATCCAGCTCTGCCTCATGAAGGTGAGGAGCTGCACTGGTTCGAGAACTGACTTTGGTAGGTTGAGAAGAAATCCTAAAGAAGTGAGCACTTGCTAGGTCACTTGCAGGTGTGACTTGACTTGGTCTGGGGACTGGCCCACTATGAGCCAGTCGTCCAAATATGGAAAAATGGAGATCTTTTGTCTTCTCGAGAAGGCAACAACTACTGCCAGGCACTTTGTGAAGACCCTTGGGGATGAGGTTAGGCCAAAGGGCATTGCTCTGAACTGATAGTGGCCTGAGGGCAACTCGAACCTGAGGTACTTTCTGTGGGAGCACCTGATGGGAATGTGAAAGTAGGCATCTTTGAGGTCCAGGGAGGCTAACCAGTCCCCTGGCCTTAGAGAGGGAAGGATGATTCACAGAGTTATCATCTTGAACTTTGGCTTTAAAAGATGTTTGTTCAGGTATCTTAAGTCCAGGATGGGACGCCACTCTCCTGTCTCTTTGGGGGTTAGGAAGTACCTGGAGTAGAGTCCTTTGCCCCAGTGTAGGGTAGGTACTCTCTCTATAGCTCTTAGAGCTAGGAGAGAAGAGACCTCTGCCTCTAGGGCAAGGGTCTCTGAGAGATTTGCAGGTGGAAAAGATCTGGCTCTCATCTTTGGAAACTTTTTGAAGCCGAGAACCAGTCCCTGGCTTCCTACTTCCAGGACCCACTTGTCTGTTGTAACAGACATCCAGTGCTGGACAAAGTAAGCCAGCCTGCCCACTACTGGGATAGGAGAATCGACCCGGGCAGACCCATCAGGGTGTCTGCTTGGCAGGGGCTTTAGGCTGAGGGGTGGATGCAGGCCTGCTCATCCCCCTTCCGCCTCTCCCTCTGAAGAACCCCCTCTGAGAAAAGGAAGAAGAGGCCTGTGCTTGGTAAAAAGGCCTTTGAAAAGGCCTGCCCCTGCCCCTGGATTGCTGCCTTTGAGGAGTTGCCTGCCTTTCCTTGGCCTGAGCACTCCTGTAAGTGGTCCTGTATTTGTCCATTTTCTTCATGTAATTCTCTGTCTGCTGCCCAAACAGAGAATTACCCACTACAGGAAAATCCATGGCCTTAGCCTGGGTATCCTGTGAGAGGCTAGTACATCTGAGCCAAGCCATTCTCCAAAGAGCCACAGATGCAGCCATGACTCTTGATAATACATCAGTGGAGTCCACAGCTGCATGAAACTGAACTTTTGATGCCTCAATCCCATCTGCAGCCATCTCCTCCAGCTTCTTGGCAAGCTGGGGGGAAGCCTGTTTAGCCAGTGCCAGTACAGTGTCCCACCTGGACTTCTGGTACCTGGCTGCATGGGCCATATAATTCGCCTGCCTGAGTCCCAGGGAAGATGACATGTACTACTTCTTTGCCATGGCATCAGTCTTCCTGGAGTCCTTGTCTGGGGGGTGTGATGCCAAGGGAATGCTTGCTTATTACAGGCAGCAGCCTGTACAACCCCAACATGGCTGCATTGCTGATAAAGGAACTCCGTATCTGAGCCTGAAAGAGTATACCTCTTGCCCATTCTTCTATCCACAGGAGGTATGGAATTGGGAGGCTTAAGAATTTTTTGTGTCTGTTTCCCAAAAGATTTGTGGGGGATAGACAGTCTCCTGGACTCTGGGATGTCCATCATCTCTACATAGTCAGGTTCTTCCTGATCTTCCACTGCCTCTTCCACAGGAAGCCGGAGGGTATCTGTCACCTTCCTGTAAAACATGAAGTGCGAAGGGGACTCAGAAAGCCTAGGAGGAGAAACACCTGAAAGTCTGTCTGGGGAGATGTCCGGGTCAATAGGCACATCCAGACTTTCACCGTCACCATAATCATCTTCCAGCTCTCCCTCCTCCTCAAACTCCGGTTCATAAAATTCTTCCAGGGTATAATCCTGAACCAGGGGAGCCGACCGAACCGAGCCCCTGCCAAGAGGTGCCGGATCAGTCTGAACTGGGCGAAGCGATTCCACAATACGAATCGCTTTGGCTATTTCTTCGGCGGTCGGAGTATGAGATTCTGGATCCGAACTGGTCGATTTGTCTTTGCGTTTTCTTTTTGTCAGAACCGATTCCTCGGAATCAGCTCTCCTTTGCCCGAAGAAGTATCGCCCTGGTCAGAGGGCACTTGGCCATCCGGGTCAGCAGACTTCTCAGCCTCCCTTTTCCTCAGTCTACCTAATCTCTTTTCAAGGGTAGATTTGGGAAAATTTTTACAAATTTGGCAGTCTGAATCGAGGTGGTCAAACCCCAGACAATAAACACAGGTGGTGTGGGGATCGGCCTTAGCAAAGACCTCCCCACACACACTGCAGTGTTGAAACCCAGTAGGCCCATTTTTTTCCCTTGGGTTTCTCAGACATGGCCAACCTAACCAAACTTGCTCTTTTTTCGGCAACCACCAGGCAAGACTCTCCTATCGGTTGCTGACTGTGTCACGGGTCTTGGAAAAAAACGTACTAAAACCCGTTTTTTCTTTTCTTTTCTTTTTTTTTTTTAGAACTGATACGGACCGGTAACCACACACTAAAGTAAAATGCAAAATTTACCTGAATGATCGCTTCAGCTGAACCGATCCACAGTTTTTACAAGTTCCACACAGAAAACAGAACAAAACCTGTCTAGTACTCATGGGGTACCACAGACAGAGACTTGAACCGACTACGTGGAAACAAAATTTCGGTAGAAAACTGACCGAAAACCAACACTTCAACCGACTTTGAACCGAGCTGCAGGAGAAATCTCTGGAGCGACTGTTCAGTGAGGCTGAGTAACCGACGGTTGCAGTTCGAATGACAACAGGCAGAGACGTCAACCGAGCTTGAGATGAACATTCTGTGCCATGCATAGAAAAGTTAACCCATTGTTCTCCAGGGCAGTTTAAAGGCTGGGGCTAACTGCACTAGTCAGAATACAGCAAGACTTCATGTTGTTTGAACATAGAATTTGACAGCAGATAAGGACTGCTTGGCACGTCTAGTCTGCCCATCGTCATTACCTGTTTCATGTACTGTGGATCCTAAATGAGCTGCAGCTTACTCTCTCCTATCTCTAGAGTTCCTTTAAATTATCCCCATGGGTGTTTCCGATTAACACACGGGTAGTAAGTACCATTTTTAGAACTGTATGATGTAGTTTATGTCCCTTGCTCAGTTCTTGCATTGTTGGCACAATGCATCCATGTTCTTCTGTAGAACTCTGTGGTTGAGAGGGACATAAACTACATCATACAGTTCTAAAATGGTACTTACCACAGAGTGTAAATCAGAAACACCTACTGAGAGTACTAATAGGCCCAAATAAATTGAACAATAACAGAATTGAAAACAATATTTAATAAGCAGATGATACTAGTAAAAATGACGTTTAGGTTCAACACAATTCTCCTTTAGGAGATGCAAGACTTCCAATACAGGATAATGCAGCTGTTTCCCGTGGGCTCATATTGTCCTGTGTATCCCACTCTCAGCTTTTTACTTTGAACACCAGCCCCCGATTATTTAACCAGGTGAGAGACACTAATCTGAAAACTTGTTTACAGGTGCAACCTGGGAGCACAAGGAAGTTAAGTGACTTGCTGAGGGTCACACAGTGTGCAAGTGGGGGCAGTGTGATTTCAAACCCAGGTCTCCAGATTTGCAGCTCAGGGCCTTAAGCCACTGTGCCATACTGAGGCAGTATGGCATGGTGGTTAAGGGCACTGAGCTGCAAACCTGAGACCTGAGTTTGAATCCCATCAGCCCCAACTTGCATACTGTGTGACCCTGAGCAAGTCACTTAACTTCTTTGTGCTCCCAGGTTGCAGCTGGAAACAAGCTCCGTTTAGTGTGCCTTTTCTAGTTAAACAATTTCCCCTTCCCCTTTGGTTCGGTGGGATCCTCTCCACAAATGCTTCCTGCTGATGATGTAGTCCAAAAGCCCGCCCACTGCCAAGGTCAAAAAGAGGGCGGGGTTAGAGAGTATTCAGTGAGGCTTTTGCCAGTGGGTGTTGCTCTCTCATCTGGGTGCATGACGTTTGTTTAGTTTTTGTTAACCAGCTAGGTGCACTGGACAATTAAATGCCTATTTTCAGGCCCGGCATGGGAGGTTACAAGGGGTCAGGGTCGATTACCAGCAGGCACAATACAAAAACAAGGCATTTACATGGATAAACCGAGTACAGTGAGGGTATCACTTTCTGGGACCACAGCTGGCAGAATGAGGTATTCCTGCCCAACTGCTCTTCCTCAAAAACTATAGACTATAAAAAAAGCATAGTGTCTGGTCACACATACACTAGGCTGAGTTCCCATCTCAGGGGTGAGATGGCATCTGAGAGGTCTTGAGCTTAGCTCTTGAGGTGTGTGATGCCATCTCTCTCTCTATGGAAACACAGCCTTGTTGTATATGGTTGTTGTGGCATACTGACACTTTCACATGGTTATTTAGCTGAAATGCTAATATATAATTCACTTATGATTTATAAAATTAGCAAGTGGGGCATGCTTATGTTTTTAATATGATTAGCTAACTGGAATGCTACTGTATGATTTACTAATGGGTTCTACAGTTGGATAAGCTTGGTCTCTGTCGTTCATATCTCTGGAGATCCTACAGGTCATAGATATTCTCTGGTGTGGCAAATTAACGTCGCACACAATTAATGGGCAAACCAAAGGATTCTAGCAAACACTGGGAGGTCAGGCAGGTCAAATTCCAAACGTCACACATGTGGGCAAGTGGGCCTGGTGTTTCTTTGGGGGTGATAAGATTTATCTGTTTCTGAGGAGTCGGTAGTTTGATACTGTTTAAATGTACATTGTTTTGTGAACTGCTGTCTTTCTTCCTTGTCAGATGCTTACATTTGAGAACTGATTTTGTAAAAGTGAAGGCTGGTTTCGCAGTGAGTCAGGGGAGTCAGTGTGTCATATATATGGGGGAGTCAACATACATATACACAGAGAAGTCAGCATGTCATATACATGGGGTGGAGTCAGCATGTCATATACACAGAAGAGTCAGTGTGTCGTATTCACAGAGAGAAGTCGGTGTGCTGTATTCACAAGGGGGGAGTCAGCGTGTTGTATACACAAAGGGGGAGCCAGCGTGTTGTATACACAAAGGGGGGGAGTCAGCGTGTCGTATACACAAAGGGTCGTGTGGTTGAAGACTGAAGGGAGAGAACGCAGCTGCAGGTTCGAGTTCTCTGAAAACAAGACTGTTTCTTTTCCCTGGGCTTACCTGTAAGTAATAACCTAGCTATCAGAAAGCTAAGTATACATTTTATTTATTGTTTGACTCACTTGGTATTTCCATGTTTTTTTCCTGTAAGCACTGTTGTTCTGTCTTAGCCAATGTGTAAATATATTGTGTAAATAAAGTAGGGACTGTTTAACACAATAAACAGACTGGTTGTGCATTTATATAAAAAGAGTATAGCTTGTGAATCTCTGGGGTACTCACCATTCTGAAGAAGCACGCTAAATCCGGTTTAAGCAATCAGTAAGTATATTCCTTCCTGATATAAGGAAGGGAGTGGTGAGAATTTTGACAAAGACAGACCCCACACTTCACTGGAGGACTGGTGAAGGGGCTTAGAGAATCCAGGTGTCTAGGGTGCACCACCTGTGCACAGGGTCAAGTGTGGGTACAAGGACACGGTGAAGGTCTGTGAGAGCCGGCTGTGAGAGAGTCGCTGGTTGGGGCGCGGACGAGTGTGTCTGTCACAGTTGTCCATACATTATTCTGTACATTACTGAAGCATCGCTTTCAAGGTCTATGACCCCATCATTTTCCTTGATGGAAACACAGTCTTGTTGTGTATGGTTGCCCATACATTATTCAAGCTTCGCTCCTGAGGTCTGTGGTGGAAACACTACCTTGTTGTGTGTGGATGCCCATACATTATTCTGTACATTACTTGAGCTTCGCTGTCGAGGTCTATGTCATTTTACCCTCTTGATGGGCACACAGCCTTGTTGTGTATAGGTGACCATACACTATTCTTTATGTTGCCCAAGCTCGCCTCATAGCGTTTGCCCCTAATTTGCTAAACGGCTTTACTTTTTCTTTCCCTTTACTCGCTGGAACCACCCTGTCCGTTGGATCAATGCTTTTTTGGTTTCAGTGGAAAACACTGATAGAAAATGGAATTTGTCAGCACTTGGGAGTCGATTTGAAATTAAAAAAACAACACTTTACACCAGTTTTATGGGCAGATCACTCCATTTTTAGCCAAACGTTTGTACAAAACGTGATTTGCCATCAGTTTGGGGGGAAAATGGATTTTAAGATTTTGCCAGACAGAACCGGCCATTTTTTAAACAGAAAATCATTCCCTCTGTGCCCCCTTCCCCTAGTTGCAGTTTGTTTGTGGAGAGGTTCCCGTAGATAGCACTAAGCCAGCTGTCTAAGCACATTTTAACATTAGCAACAGTAACAGGTGATGCTTAACCGTATCCTTATTTTTTTGTTCTCCAGTCATTTCCAATCAGGAGCACCTCCAGTGATTAACCCTTTGGGAACTAAATTCGCTCCAGACACACCTGTTGTTCCACCCCACAACTTGACAATCTACTTAAAGTCCACATTGTCAAACACTACCATCCTGAATATCACAAACCCCTCTGCAGGGGACTGGTTTATAGCTGCACACCTGCCGAAAGATGATGGAAAAATTGAAGTCCAGGTAAAGGTTTTGGAATAAAATCAGTGCAAAACATGCAATACACCAATGCTACCAAGGTTTTTATAATTGTCCCATACTTGTTGGTCTATGTTCAAAACAAAGTAATTCTTTATAGCTTTCTCTATTATTTCTTTAAAAAGACCATTGTTGATTAGTGTGGCATTAAATTTCCAGATATTTTTTGTCCTCCCTATATTCAGTTCCATGGTCACCTGAGCGTGAGCTGATATTCTGATGGACTGTCTAATATTTGGCAGGGGCTGAGATCCTTAATCCATGAATAAATTAACCCGACCAGTTTCTAGGTTTCTAGATCATACCTCTCAACCTCCTGCCTCATAAATCAGGGACAAGGCTTAAAAAAATCAGTGACAAAGGACCAAAATCAGGGACACATCTTCAAAATTGGTTATATCCACTCAGAAAGCTGGTAGAATAAGGGGCATAGTGTAAAATGCATTTTCTAAGGAAGAACAAGTCTGTAACTTTAATGGCTAACATTATTTTTTGCTTACAACCCCCGCTGTTTGGTAACGGAAGAATAATTTTTAGGAGGGACAGGGTAACATTTTGAGGCAAAATTAGGGACGTCCCTGAAAATCAGGGACAGTTGAGAGGTATGTTCTAGATTAAAGGATGGCTGAGTTACAACCAGCTAAAAAAGATACTTGCAAAGTGTGACAGGTTGTGGAATTCTGTGAAACGTTTTTGGATGTAACTGCTAATTTTGTCCATCTCTGCTTCTAATCCATTTTGTAAAGGTATTTATAAATGGTGAACTGATGGAAGCATGTGACTAGCTAGTGAGCATTTCAACACGTGATTATCTCGACATTATTATATAGGTCAGAACTTTCAACCCAGTCACCCCATAAAAATGTTACATGCGATTTTAGCAATAATGCATGACAGGATATCTGTCGTACTGGGATAACATCATGCCTAGAGTGGCTGCACACGAGGCCATAGGCTGAGTGCGTCCAACACCCAAGAAGTTATCCCAGTGACATGTGCCTTGGAGTGTATTATTGCAATTAGAAAATGGCTTGCTTGTAGACAAAAAAAGTGAAAAAAAAAATTTAGTTGCTTTTTGAACAGGATTGACTTGTTATGATTACATCGCTGTTGAAGGTCAGTTCTGACCAATCAGATTCCAGGAATTTTTCTTGCCATTTTATAATTTATTTCAACCCACATCACTTTTTTTGTATTTCTTCGCTTTAATTCTTAAAAAAACATCTTTTTTTAACCATTAGGATTAGGGCACTTCAGAAATTTGTAATGATGACCAAGATGCTACACTTCTTGGGTGTGGGCACAAAACACAGTTGACCCCCAAGATGTGTGATTATTGACTCCTGGTCATGTGTCCTTTTGAGTCACGTTGGTTACATTTAGTAGCTTTATTTGAAACACTGCCCTGAGAACTCGATCCCATTTAAATTTGCACGAAGCTATATATTGCACTGATTGCGCTAGAAATTGATGGCCTGTTGAACTTCCACTGTTATTGCTTGTGCATTTTTCCCATAGGGCTTTTCGACTAAGTGTTCGTACATACTGCAGCCTCTCCTGATGGTCAGCAGACGGATTGTTGTGCCGATCCTTGAAGAAGGCATTGTTCAGACTCACACCGTCTCGTCACCCAACACGGTGGCACGTCTGAAGTGAGTAAGTGTGGTGGAGGTTTGCACAGAGCAGTGGTTAGTTTGTTGTGGTTATGTGTGGAGTTTGTCACTATTTATACTTCTGGAAGCTCAGTGTGAGGAAAATTCCTGTAAGTTTTATTATCTGAAAACACGAGTAGGGAACATACTTGTATACCAGCAATGCCACCGCAAGAAAATCCCAGAAGAAACAGCACAATGGCGGCACACTCAGAGTTACAAGAACAACAAACACTTTGTAAAGTACTGCAGGTGCATGTAAATGTTGATTCAATTCTTAGGATTGTGTAGCGCATGGAATAGAGTTGATGAAACACCCCCACAGTTCACGCAGCTCTACTGCTTTGTCTAGGGATGCCGTTTTACTGGTGTTTCCTGTTTAGTAAATGACTGTTCCTACACTACACTGTCCTGAGAATTTAATGAGCATGTTAATCTTCTAGCTTCTTTATTTTCCATTTTGCTTTTTCTCCCATATTGGTCTGCTCCTGTCTTTCTATCAAACCTCTCCATTGACCACCCAGCCCTTCACCTACTCTTTCGGTTGCTGCAGCTGGCAGAAATCCATGGAGCAGAGCCAGGGTGGGCTGGCAGCTGTCATTCTTGCTGGCAGTATAGCCTAGAGGTTAGAGGAATGAGGTGTGAACGAGCTTGATACATCCAGCAGACCAGACCTGAGTTTGATTCTCACAACCTCCACTTGTATACTGTGTGACTCTGAGCAAGTCACTTAACCACCCAGTGCTCCCAGGTCACCCCTGAAAACAGGCACTTGTGCCTAGTGGGCCTTACCCGTTTACCAAAGACTAAAAAAAAAAAAAAAAAAAATTCTGATAGCAGTAGTTTTTTCTCCCCTTGCAAAACCTCAGGATCTTTTCAGCCTCCCGCAGGATGCAGAGCACTGCCCTGAAAGGCCATTTACACACATGACAACCCTACTGAGGTGGCAGAAACTCAGTGCCAACCCTTTTGGCTGGGAGCACAGTGATGCAGCACCGCCACCCCAGCCCTCCCTGGTTCACCCAGAGTGCAAGCAGGTGAGTTACAAGGAAGAACCAAGACGACACACGGTGGCTGTGGTGCAAAGTGCAGGAAGCATTGTTTTATTATGTACAGCAACAAAGCTCATGAAAGGTCATACAGTGATGTCTGGATGCCGTAGAATTCAGTTCACATGGTTTAGCTATTCACAAAGTGTTTTTTTTTTTTTTCTGGAGTTTCTGGAAGTCCGGAACCTGCACCTGGTTTGCAGTGCTGTACATTTGACACAGCTTGGTCATTCCGGAATCCATCTTCACCATTGATTCCCAGTAGTCCATCTGAGTGGAGGCGCTAGGACTCCACAGGAGTCAGAAATCTTCAGGAGGGCTGGTGCCAAGGTAAGCTGTGCACATGCACGGTTCTGCAAGACAGCTCGTGGGCACAGCCTTACTGTGGCACTAGCCCTCAACTGCCTCAGTTCCTATTTTTCTCACTGAGTGCACATCAGTGACAACATAGCTTGCCGCTGGGAGTCAGAACTTCACATCCACACTACAGCAGTGTTCAGTTCTTCTCAGTTTTATTGTTTAAAGCTAGAGTTTCTTATTTTTGTGTATTTAACAGAAGTATAGTTCTGTCAGTTTCTCTCAGCCCTACCGAGCATCAGTGGTCAAAGACCATAGAGAATGGTAGGGAGCTTGCCTAGGCGAGTTGCTTTGGCTGTAGGACTGTGTCCAGTCCACTTTCCCCATCGGGAAAGGGTTCTGACCATGGGCGGTTCTGTGCCTGGGAGGAAGGACAGTCCTCCTGGCAGCACAAAAAGAAGTGGGCCCAGTCCCAGTCGGGGTCCTGGTGCCATTTGGCCTCAACTTCTTCCCCTTCCCATCAGAAGAGGAGAAAAATGGCACCTGTCGAGGTTGCCCTTTGCAAGGGTCTGCCACAGGTTCTGTGGTCTCTAGGCCCTCGCCATCACCTTCAGTGTCGTTGAGGTCCTCTGGTTCTTAGGAGGTCAGTGTCTCGGGCCCGGAGTCCTTCTCTGTCTAAAAGTGGGGACTCTGGTGGGCAGTTCCACCACTGGACAGCTCTTATGGAGCAGTGGGCACAGCATTTGGCCCATGTGCTTCTACTGGCAGAGGTGATCCCTGGTCCTTCGGGCCAGTGGATCTGGAGCTATGGGCAGGGCTGTCAGACCAGATAGAGCGTTTGGCTCTGGCAACAGCCTTTGGGCCCTTCATGGTGACTGTGCCACTGACTTCTGTCCCACTGATCACTCTCCTGTCACAGGCTGGGATGGGGTTGTCTGTGGTGTTGTTGTTGATCACTTCAGTGGTGGCTGAATCATTGATGCCGGCTCTGGGCTTGGGCTCTTTGGGGCCTGACCTGGCGTTGGTTCTGGGGCCGGCTCAGCACTGGATTCTATTTCAGTTATGGCACCACCCCTGTCACCGTCCCCTCGCTCTTTGGGGCCAGTGTCTCAGGTGTTGTCATAGCTGCTTTCTGGATTGCAACTTTCCTTACGAGGAGGGTATGGGTGGTGATGAGTCTGACCCCAACCTCATCATTTCAGAGGGTGGTGATGATGACTTTTTCTTTAGCCTAGACTTTTCGTACCTGGTCCCTGTGTCTGTGCCTCAGGAGGAACTTACTTTCCAGGCGTTGCTGAGAAATATGCATTCCGCACTTAATTTTGAGCCTACAGCCATTGACCAGGGAAAACGTCTCCAACTGTAGTGGCTTAATGTCTCCAGTATGCCAGTCAGTTTAGTTCCTCCTATTCCTCCCGTATTTGAGACTCTATCTGATGTGATCTGGAGTAGGCCCGCTATTGTGGATTCCTTCAGCAAGCGAGGTGATAAGAAATACACTACCCCCAAAGAGACAGTAAGCTGGTAAATGTCTCTTAACCTGTAGCTGATGCCATTATGATCCTTGCTGAGAACAAGGAATACACAATGGGGGGTAGTAACAACAAAAAAGGAAAGGGACCTGGGGGTAATCATATCAGATGACCTTAAGGTTAGCAAGCAATGTGAGAAGGCAGTAGGGAGGGCTGGGGGTATACTGGGATGCATAGGGAGAGGCATCAGCAGCAGAAAACAGAAAGTTGTTATCCCTCTGTACAGACAGTTGGTGAGACCCCATCTGGAGTACTGCATCCAGTTCTGGATACCCCATCTCCGCAAGGACATAGACAGGATAGAGGCAGTCCAGAGGAGGGCAACTAAAATGGTGCAGGGTCTGCAAGAGAAGCAGTATGAGGAGAGACTAAAGGAGCTAATATGTGTACCCTTGAGGAAAGAAGGGAGAGGGGGACATGATAGAAACTTTTAAGTACCTCAGTGGAATCAACAAAGTCCAAGAGGGTAGCATCTTTCAGAAAAAGAGACGTGCAAGAACAAGGGGACACAATTTAAAGATAGAGGGGGCAGTTCAGGGGCAATGTGAGGAAGTATTATTTCACAGAGAGGGTAGTGGATGCATGGAACAGCCTTCCTGAGGAGGTTATGGGGTCTAAAACTGTGGGAGAATTCAAGAATGCATGGGACAGACATAAGGCAATTCTTGTGGGGGGGTAGGAAGAAATAGGCTGTTGGTTAACTAGGATCTGCGGCCTATCCTGTAGGTAGGGAAATGGGCAGACTAGATGGGCCAAGCGGTCCTTATCTGCCGTCAAAGTCTATGTTTCTGTGTTACTCCCCAAGAGGTCTCTGCACATCCTGTTAACCAGGAGTCGCACAAGACTGACACGTGCAGGTGTGCCTCCACTTCACCCACACAGGGCATGAGAATTGCTGGCTACAAAGGGGATTTTTCTAATGTTTGACTATACCCTTTGGAGCAAATGTAAGTCCCTGTCAGAGATTCTGCCATATTCAGAGGCTAAACAAGATATTCTGCTGACTGTCAAGCAAGGTACTGAGTCCAGCAGTCACCAGCATAAAGCCTGTATGGATGCTTTTGTTATTGCATCCTGCTCTACTGCTGCTGGCATTTGCATCAGGTGGTGTTCCTGGCTATGAACGTTTGACTTTGCCCAAGACATCCAACAACAGGTTATTAATGTTCCTTTTTTTTTTTTTTTTTGTGGTTATTTTTGCCCATGCACCAGTGGCCCCCATCAGACCGACTGCCCCCCAGCCCTGACATCCCAGAATTACCAGGGCTTACCTTAAGCCCGGCCCGGGAGCAGAGCCTGTGGAGGGTCGGGCATCATCTTGCTGCCGGCGCCATGATTCTTTTCTGTTTTTCTGAGGTCCCATTTTGCCCTAGTGACCCAGTAGTACAGATGCATGCACCCACGTGCATGTGTACTACAGCCCCGGTGATTTCCTCATCCACCCACCCATCGGCCTAGCACTCCCTCTGACCTGCGCTGCCCCCTGGTCTCCACCATGGGACAGTCAAGAGCTGAGGGATACCACCTACCTACCCTCCCCAGAGAGGAGAGTTGCCTTTCAGCAGCTCCATCCAGCTCCGCGCCCTCCCTCCCCCTGCCGAACTCTTAACAGTCCGTGTTCGTTCCTGAACACAGGTCGTCGACATGACGTGAGGTAAGGTGTCCAGTGCCTTAGCCCTCAGTGCCACCGTGCTGGCTGAATGTTCCTTTTAATGGAATTTACCTGTTCGGACAGCAGGTAGAAAAAATTTCTTAATGCGTCCAATGAAACTAGAACTTACCTTTAGACTTCCAGACCAGCTGCTTTTTAACCCACAGGGGGGCAGAGGATGTGATTCTTTTCAGAATAAGCAGTCCTTTTGTGGCAAGGACAGTGGAGCCCAAAACAAATCTCACCCTCCTGAGCCTCAGAGAAAGGTGCAGTCGAAGGCACAGGCGCAGAAGCACTTAGTGTCACCCTCTGAATCTCCAGCCCCAGTCCTGCCTCAGCTGCCCGAGGCAGACCCTCCTCCCCAGTGGTGAGATGCCTGACTCAGTTTTACTGTCAGTGGAAGTCCTTTATGACAGACAAGTTGGGTCCACAGGATCATCCAAGAGGAATACTCCTGGATTTCACTGAAATCTGTCCGCACTAGCCACACAGAAGGCAGCCCCTTTTGCAGCAGGGCAGTAGAAATCGTGCCAGAGTCAGAGCAAAACACAGGTTTCTACTTTCACTACTTCTGGGTTCCAAAGAAATCAGGAGTCATGCTTCCCATTCTCAACCTCAGAAATCAGAACAAATTTATGGATCAAGAAAAATTCAAGATAATTTCTGTGGGCTTTCTGCATTCCATCTGAAACCTCAGGATTGGTTAGCATCCCTGGATATGCAGAATGCACATACTGGTACACCCCGGCCACCTCAGATACATTCACTTCATTATGCTGTGGCAGCATTTCTAGTTCAGAGTCCTGTCTTTTGGACTTTCCTCAGCGACACAAGTCTTTACAAAAGTACTTTGCAGCACTCGCAGTGCATGTGAGAAAGTTAAGACTCCCAAGTTTATCCATACCTGGAGGACTGGCTGATTGCCAGCCCATAGCAGGACATGAAATAGGCAGTGACCACTGCCTCTCATTTCCTCACTTTAATGGAGGTTCTGCTAAATCTTGAGAAATCTCAGCTCCAACCTTCACAGCAGCTGCTGTTTATAGGAACTCTATTCTGCAGATGGCATGCTACATCATGGAATGCAAGCCCACTCCATGCAACCCATGCTGGGTATCATAGCCTCCTTGGGGTTCACAGTGCCTCTAGCATGTTTACACATGAGAACAACCCATTGGATGCTTAGTACACAGTAATCACAAGCATCACACCTTCAGACTTAACCCATTCAGTTGACCAAACCCCTGGTTCAGTCACTAATGTGGTTGGTGGAGGACAGTCTCCTCCAGGGTTTCCCCCTTCTCCCAACTGGAGCCTCAAGTGACTCTCACTACAGATGCCTCGCTGTTGGGGTGGAGGGCCTACTGTCCAGTCTTCCAAACTCAAGGTATCTGGGACCCATCAGAAATTCATCCCCACATCCATGGAGATGTGAGCTGTATTGTACAACCTGAGAGCCCTAGTAAGCCACAAAACAGTCTTCCTGCAGACAGACAACCATCCTGTTATGTACTGCATCGACAAGCAAGGGGAGTACACTCATATCACCTGTGCAGGGAGGTGATGAGGGTGTGGGAATGGTGCCTGGAGCAGGGGACCCTGCTCCAAGCAATCTATCTGACAGGAGTCCAGAACATTTTGGCAGATGAGTTCAGCTGAACGGAGGCTGATACTCACAAGTGGTTGCTACCTCCAGACATTGTGAGATCACTGGTCAATGAGTTGGGTACCCCAGATGTGGACCTTTTTGTGTCCACACTGAACGTCAGACTGCCTTGATTATGCTCCAGAAATCCAGGACATGGTGTTTTCTCTCAGGATGCATTCAAACTCTCACAGCAAAATTGTTTTCTGTATGCATTCCCACCAGTGTCTTTCATGCAGAGGGTGTTGCTGAAGCTGGAGGTGCACAGGGGCAAGATGATTCTGGTGGCTGCCAGCTGGCATCATCAGATATGGTTTTTCTCTGCTGAGTGGACTGTCGGTCAGCAAACAGATTGTTCTTCCCCTTGGACAGACTTACTGACACAGTCACCTGGTTCATCCCATCCTGTGCTTCCTTCATCTTCAGACCTGGCTCCTATAGAGACAGACACGAACAGGTACAAAGTATCTCAGAAGGACTCTAAAGTACTTTTGACTGTTCCTAAGCCTTCAACTAGGAAATGTTTTCCATTTGGCTGTGTACATTTTCCATCTGTTGCTCCAAAACCCACATGAATCCGTTTGGGTGTCCACTTGACAAGGTTCTGGAGTACCTGTTAGACCTTTCTGATGCTGGTCTACAGTATTCCACAACAAAGGTCCGTCTGTACGCAATGTCTGCATACCATGAACCCGTTAATACCCTCTACCTGGTGCGGCTGACACTGTTCAGGAAGTTTCTTAAGAGCATTTTACACACAAGGCTTCCGGTCAGGAAGCTTGTGGCTCCCTGGGACATTAACAGTGTGCTTAATATGCTCACTTGCAAGCCTTTTGTGCCCCTTGTGATATGTAAACTGAAGTCTTTAACTTGGAAAGCAGCGTTTCTAGTGGCAGTCCCCTCTGCTTGCAGAGTGTCTGAAAATCCATACCTTGGTCCCAGACCCTCCACATACCGTTTTTTCCATTAGGACAAGGTAGTCCTCCGTACACACTCCCAAGTTTCTACCGAAAATGAGTCAGAGTTTCATCTTAACCAGCCTCTAGTGTTGCCTACCTACTTTGCCAGATTCCAGAGTGAAGGAGAATGCACTCTGCAAACTCAGGATGTTAAGAGGGTCCTTAGGTTTTACCTGGACAGGACTAAGGACTTTGGACAATCCAAACAGCTATTTGTCTTCTTCGATCCTAATTAGAAGGGACAGCTTGTTACAGTCAGGTGCATTTCTGACTGGATTGTGAACTGTCTGCGCCACTGCTATTCCATGGCCTATATCAAGCTGGAGGACCTGGTACATTCCACTCCACTAGAATGGTTGCCACATTTCTGGCAGAGATTCACTCTGTGTCTGTTGGAGATATTTGCAGAGCTGCAACTTGGAGCACAGTGCACACTTTCACAAAGCATTATGCCCCAGATGTCTATGCCAGGCAGCTTGCCACCTCCGGCAGGATACTCCTGAATGGATTACTATCCTAAGTGCGCTGTTGCACCTTCTGCCCTCATTTGGGGAACTTTGTCTGAACTTGGTACTCTGACCCACTAATGGGAATCCACGATGAAGACTGATTCTTGGAAAATATGAAAATTACGTACTTAATGTAATTCTTCATCTTCTAGGAATATCTTCACCATTGATTCACATACCTGCCTGCCATCCTCTGGACTCACTTAATTATGTTATGTTGGTCTTCACCCCTTTATGCTTGGTTTGGGCTGTGGTGACACTGTTACTAGTTTGCTGACCCTTCTTACACAGGCTTCCAGGGCTATCTTCTGCCATTAGATTTAGCGCATAAGTTCTTGTTAGGTTATGCTGCACCTCCTTGGTAGAAAAGGTATTGAGGCGGTTAAGGGCCAGTGCTGAGGTAAGCCTGTGCCTGCGAGCTCAGTCTTGTGGAGCCACACGTGCACACAACTTAAGTCGACGTCAGGCCTCCTGAAATGTTCTGGCTCAGATCCACTAGTGTTAATCAGTGGTGAAGATATTCCTAGAAGACTAGGAATTACAGTGAGTATGTCATTTTCATTGATTTACAATCCACTAGGGGTTGCAGTACTCAACTATCAGAACACAGCTTAGTGCTTCTGCTCTTGGGACTCCGGCTACACTCACAGCTCCGTGCTTCTGCTCTCAGGACTCAGGCTACATTCATAGCTCAGTGCTTCCATGCTTCTGCTCTTGGGACTGTGGCTACACTCACAGCTCTGCGCTTCTGCTCTCGGGACTCGATACACTCTCACAGTTCTGTGCTTCTGCTCTCAGGACTCGGGCTACACTCACAGCTCTGTGGTTCTACTCTCGGGACTCAGGCTGCACTCACAGCTCAGTTCTTCCATTCTTCTGCTCTCAGGTCTCGGGATACACTCACAGCTCTGTGATTCTGCTCTCAGGACTCCGGCTACACTCATGGCTCTGTGGTTCTACTCTTGGGACTTCAGCTACACTTCAACTCTGCTTCTGCTCTGAGGACTCGATACATTCACAGCCCTGTGCTTCTGCTCTCAGGACTCGAGCTATACCTCTCAACTGCTATAAATTTTGCATAGCGCTATGATTTTCACACTCAAATTTACCCTTGCTCTGCATAGGTTTACTAATGTTCTAAATAATGTTAGAGCTATTTCTGGACACACAAACTATTAAATCACTGAACTAAGTTGATAGAAACATTCCTTATCACTAACTATATGGGGCCTACTATCTGTGAACATATTATTGTTTAAAATAAGAAAGTGCTACTCATTCTGTCCATTTGCTATGATTTTTGAAGGCCAGTGCTATGATTTTTAATGCTGAGAGGTTAAGAGGTATGACTTGGGCTACACTCCAGCTCTGTGCGTCTGCTCTCAGGACTCAGGCTACACTCCAGTTCTGTGCTTCTGCTCTCAGGTTACACTCACAGCTCTGTGCTTCTGCTCCCAGGACTCCGGCTACACTTCAGTTGTGTACATTTGCTCTTGGGGCTTGTTATACTCACAGCTCTTTGCTTCTTCTCTCAGGTTACACTGACAGTTCTGTGCTTCTGATCTCAGGACTCAGGCTACACTCACATCTCTGTGCTTCTGCTCTCAGGACTCCGGATACACTCACAGCTCTGTGCTTCTGCTCTCAGGACTCCGGATACACTCACAGCTCTGTGCTTCTACTCTCAGGACTCAGGCTACACTCACAGTTCAGTGCCTCTGCTCTCAGGTTACACTGACAGCTCTGTGCTTCTGATCTCAGGACTCAGGCTACACTCGCATCTCTGTGCTTCTGCTCTCAGGACTCCGGATACACTCACAGCTCTGTGCTTCTGCTCTCAGGACTCAGGCTACACTCCAGATGTGTGCTTCTGCTCTCAGGACTCAGGCTACAATCACAGCTCTGTGCTTCTGCTCTCAGGACTTAGGATACACTCACAGCTCTGTGCTTCTGCTCTCGGGACTCCGGCTACAGTCACAGCTCTGTGCTTCTTTTCTCAGGACTCTGGCTACACTCACAGTTCTGTGCTTCTCTCAGGACTCGGGCTACACTCACAGCTCTGTGCTTCTGCTCTCGGGACTCAGGCTACACTCGCAACTCTGTGCTTCTGCTCTCAGGACTTGGGTTGCACTCCTAGCTCTATGTTTCTTCTCTCAGGACTCAGGCTACACTTACATCCCTGTGCTTCTGCTCTCAGAACTTGGGCTGAACTCATTCACTGAACCCTCTCTGGTCTTTTATGCTGGTCAGCAGTCATGTGACTTGCCACTTGGAGGCCAGCAATTACAAACAATTACTCCGCTTGCCTCAGTAAGATGTCTCCGGAGAGCTCTCCTTCACTGTAACTGAAGAAATTATTTTCTCGGTTTATTTTAAAGTCCATTTACCTTATTTCGATTTTTGAAGCACTATTCTTGGTTCACAGGTAGAATTAGTTAGATTAGTGTAGTTTTGGTAAGTCTTTTCAGTTCCTCCTTGGTTCTTCCAACCAAGAAGGAACCAATATTATTTTGTGTCTTTATTTAAGTTAAATTTACTGGTTACCGTACGGTAAGGTGGTTTTTCATAGTTTAAATTTACTGGGGTAATTCTCGGTCTAGTTTGTTTTTTTACAACCGGTCAATGTCACAGACCAAGAAGCGAATGGGCCCCACAGGTTTCCAACATTGTACAGAGTGTGGGGAACCATTCGCAAAAGCAGATCCTCATCTTATTTGTGTGTTTTTTGCTTGGGGTTTGACCACGTCAAAGGGGACTGCGATATCTGTAAAAACTTCCCTCAGTCGATGCTTGAGAGGCGCTTAAAACAACTGCAGGAGAAGATGTCTGAGAAGGCTGCTGAACCGGCTGCAGACAAACCGATTTCTGGCCAAAAAAAATGGAGGATCAGCCCTCTGACAAGGGTGACGGTTCTTCGGCCAAAAAGAGACCTGCTCACCCAGCCGCAGGAAAGAGAAAAGAAAAGAAAAACATTCAGCGGTTGGACTGCAACCGAGTACCTCAGTTCCAACCACTGAGGAGACAGCAAATGGTATTAGAATAATTCAGTCGCTTCAACCGGTAACCCCGGTTCAGGTTCCGAAGCGGCCACGTTTGGATGCGTCTGGTTCTACTCCAGTTCCCGGTTCCTTGGAACCAGAGTTGGACACTTTTGCTGAGGATTATGATGATGATGCCGACGATGATGAGGACGAGGACTGTGGTGAACCCATTGATCTGGATATTTCTCCAGATCCTCATCGTCCTGACTCCCCTGACAAGGGAACCGAGATTTTACCTCTCATTTTAAATTTGTGAAACAGGTGGCTCAGTCCCTGGACCTTCCCACACAGGAATCAACTGATGAAGAGGAGGAACAGGACTAAAGAGATATGATGGATGTTCAGGCTCCTAAAAGAGTTTTACTGCACCATCCACAAGTTCCCGAAGAAGCAGGTTATGAAAATCCTGCATGTCCCAACCTCTATTCCACCAGTTGATAGGTGGATAAGAAATGTTGGGTGGCTAAGGGTGGGGCCGAGTTCCTGTTCGGCCATCCTAGCCATGAGGGTGTGGTACAGGCAGCAGCCTGTGATAAAGTAGGCATTTCCCTAGCATCACACTCTCCTGACAGAGATTCCAGAAAGCTGGATTCTGTTGCAAAGAAGCAGTATCTGGGTTCCTTCCTGGCATTTAGGCAGGCTTCATACATGGCCTATGTTGCCAGGTACCAAAGGACACTCTGGGACACTGCTGGAGATTACGAAATCTGTGCCAGCACCAATGGCAGCAGACCTGGAGGAAGCTGCCAGGAGAGGCCTCCAAGGTCCAATTCAGAATGACAGTGGATAGCAGTGACACTGCAGCCAGGCAGATGGCTTCCGCAGTGTCTCTTAGGAGATTTACTTGGCTACGGACTACCAGTCTTGCACAAGATACCCAGTCCAAAGCCATGGACTTCCCATGTGAGCCTTCGTCTCTGTTCGGACAGCAGACTGAGGCTTACACAAGGAAGATGGATGAATACAAAGCAGCATAGCAAAGTGCTGCTGCTAAGGATAAGGCTCCTACCCCCCAAAAGCAGCATGCCAGGGGTCATGGGGCAGACCTTACAGGCCATTCTTCCAGCCTCAAACCTATTCACAATATCAACAGCAGAGAGGCTACTTCAGAGGCAGGGGCAGGAGAGGCACCAACCGAACTAGCCCCAGCACCCAGTCAGCACCTCAGAATAAGCAGACACCTTGAGGGATCTGCGTGGGTTGCCTCCCCAGGTCCAGTAGGGGGCAGGCTGACCCACTATCTCCAGGATTGGCAATCCATCACCACGTATCGGTGGGTTCCGGAGGTAGTGGGTCAGGGCCTTGCACTGAGTTTCAAACTCAGACCGAGGGCAAGAGTTTTTCAACCTTCCTCCCCCTCAGAGACACTCTTACTGGAAAAGGAGATGTTAAACCTGCTTTCATTAGGAGCAGTAGAGACAGTTCTTCTCTTACAGAAAGAAAATGGTCTTTACAACCCAGAAAACATGGGAGTGGCGACCCATATTGGATCTTAGACACATGAACAGGCATTTACTGAAACCAAAATTCAAAGTGGTCACCTTAAAAACGATTCTGCCAACTTTAAGGCAAGGAGACTGGCTGGCCTCTCTGGATTTAAAAGATGCCTACTTCCATATCCTAATAAGGCAGTCTCACAGAAAGTTCCTCAGGTTCAGACTTCCATCAGACCACTACCAGTTCAGAGCAATGCCTTTCGGCCTTACTTCTGTTCCAAGGGTGTTCACAAAATGCTTGGCTGTGGTTGTGGCATACCTACGAAGGCAGGGAGTGGCAGTTTTTCCATACCTGGATGACTGGTTCTTAGTGGGGCAGTCTCCTCAGCAGGTCAGGCAGTCTCTGGCCTTAACACAGGATCTGTTACAGTCCCTGGGTTTCTTGATAAACCAGCAGAAGTCAGTGCTACAGCAGTACAGCTCCTGGAGTTTATAGGAGCAGAATTGCATTCAGTCAGAGGAAGAGCCTTTCTTCCTCAGCTGAGGGCAGACACTCTTAGGCAGCTGATAGGCTACTTCAAGCCTCACAGCCTCAGGCTGGCCAGGCACCTTCTCCAGTTGTTGGGCCACATGGCAGCCTCAACTGCCACAGTGTCAGGATCAAGATTTCAGATGAGGGATATTCAATATCACCTCAAGCATTACTGGTATCTGAAAAAACAGGTTATCAAAGCTGGTCCCAGTCACTCAAACAGTCGTGCAGGCACTCCAGTGGTGGCAGGATCTGGAAAACCTCAGACATGGGGTCCCATTCCTCCAAGAGCAACCATCTCTAGTGCTCCTACAGATGTTTCCCTACTAGGGTGGGGAGCACACCTAGGGGAGCATACTGTCCATGGTACTCAGCTCAAACCGGAGTCGTTGCTGCACATAAACCTCTTGGGGTGCAGGGCAGTGTTCCTAGCACTTCAGGCATTCGCCAGCATGCTGCAAGGAAAGATGGTACAGGTCAGGACAGACAACATGACTACTATGTATTACATCAACAAACAGGGAGGCACAAGGTCCGCACCCCTGTGCACAGAAGCTATGAAAATATGGACCCTGGCCTATTTCCTGAATATTTTGCTGTCAGCAATCCACCTTCCAGGGAAGGACAATGTGCTGGCAGATGCATTGAGCAGAATAAATCAGAACCATCACGAATGGTCCTTAAACAAGCAGGTACTGCAGTTGGAGTTTAGGAGGTGGGGAATGCCAGAGGTAGACCGCTTTGCTTCCTCAGACAATTACCAGCTCCCTCTGTACTGTTGCAGACCCCCACTAAAGGGCACAGTACCACTGGACGCATTGACCCTGGATTGGACAAGGAAGTTCCTATATGCCGTCCCTCCCTTCCCATGGTTGCTGAGAGTCCTGAACAAGCTCAGGTCCCAGCCAGTCACAATGATCCTCATTGCCCCAGATTGGGCCAGACAGCCATGGTATTCTCTAGTTCTGTCCCACTCTGTAGCCAAGCCAATCAGCCTACCCAGGAGGCACAATTTGCTGACCTCCTCCCAGGGCAGGATCCTCTACCTCAGCCTTTGATCTCTCAGACTCAAAGCCTGGTTCTTGAGGACCTAGAGTATGCAAATTTGAATCTTTCAGAAGGGGTAATGGAGGTCCTTAGGGTATCCAGTAAACCTGCTACCAGAAAAATCTATACTTATAAGTGGAAAAGATTTTCTTTCTGGTGCAGGGAAAAAGGCTGAGACCATACCCAGGCTGGCTTATCAGTAGTTCTTGACTGTCTCACCCATCTTCATTCTCTCAGCCTCAGGACCTCTACTTTGAAGCTGCATTTGGCTGCAGTGTGTGCTTACCTGTCAGCAGGTAAGCCATTCTCTTTGGCCTCTAATGCAGTGTTCCGAAAGTTTTTTAAGGGGCTACTGCATTTGCACCCTCCTCATAGAGTCCCTACCCCTGTGTGGGACTTAAACATTTGCATGGCACAGCTTATGCAGCCTCCTTTTGAGCCCATGTCATCAGCTGACCTTAAGTATGTGACTTGGAAGGCTTTGTTTTTTAGTGGCCATTACTTTTGCCAGAAGGATTAGTGAGAGCCAGGCTTTGTCCATGGAGCCCGATTATGTGGCGTTCCATAGGGACAAGGTGGTACTCAGGACAAATAATACATTTCTCCATAAGGTGGTATATGATTTTCACAATAATCAGTCCATGACCCTGTCAGTCTTTTTTGCTGATCATTCCTCCTCAGGTGAGCGTAGACTACATAGCTTGGATGTCAAGAGGGCTATTAGTTACTACCTAGAGCACACAAAAGGTCACAGAGGGGATAGAACCCAGCTCTTTCTGACCTATGGAGAGGTTGGCAAGGGTAAACCTGCCACAGAAAGATCCATAATGAGATGGATTGTCTCATGTATCCAATTCTGTTATGACAAAGTGGGTAAGCAGATCCAACAAGGGCTTAGGGCCCATTCTACTAGAGGGACTGCTGCATCTATAGCATCTTCCAGAGACATTCCTCTTCTGGTAAACAGTTCACACATTTACCAAGCACTACTGCCTGGACACCCAGGCCAGGAGTGATGCCTGGTTTGGCACAGCAGTTCTGCAGAGCTAGTTTCCTAAATAGGTCATCTGCCCACCTCCAAAGGCATTGCTTGGGTAGTCTGCATTTGTCAGAGTAGTCTGCATTTGTCAGAATACAGTAAGATTTCCTGGGGTTTGAAGAAAACATTACTTACCATAGTAATCTTGTTTCTTCTAAGGGAATCTTACTGTATTCTGAACTCCCACTCTTCCTCCCTGCTAGGACCTACAGGGCTCTGCTCACTCCTGTATCACTGATGTTGGAAATCTGTGGGTACCTGTTAGTTTTTTGGGGCATCCGTTGACTTGAGTCTTAGAGATGCCTTCTGTTGTTTGGAGTTTCTGTTCCCTTAATAGGGGTATTTAGGGGTAGTAAACTTAGTTTGGATAGTTAGTATTTAACTTCTGCATGCTTCGTAAGAAACTGACAGATGCAGGAAGTGCGAACAGGGACAGTGATTTGAAAACTGAGCTCGAGCCTAACATTCCACTATTAGCATAGGTTCTAGTAACCATTTTGGCTCCGGGGCAGTCCTATGGTGAGACCATACTGCATTTGTCAGAATACAGTAATGTTTTCCTTTTGCTGCTTTCTGTGGGGTGGGTTGGGGACACAGAACACAGGAACCCTAGAAAGAAAAAAAGAAAAACACACTAATAGTGGCCAGCTAACAAGGCACAGAGACATTCCAAAGGACAGAGTGTGAAGCACAACAGACTTGCACAGAGAAAAGAAATGTTTAGTTTACTTCTGGGGTTACTTTCTGCCCTGGATATCCCTAGTTTGGTACCATGGAGGAAGCATAATCGCAGCAGGGCTGCTTTAAACATTACTACAATTATCTAACTGGGTTGGGGTCCCTGACCCTATTACACTGAGCCCACTCCCAGACTCTGGTCACATTGGGACATCGGGCGACCTTATCGAATACCTCTGTACACATCAGGACATTGGGTGGCCTTATCTAATACCTCTGTACACATCAGGTCATCAGATGGCTTTATCTAATATCTCTGTACACATCGGGTTGTTGGGTGGCCTTATCTAATACCTCTGTACACATCGGGACGTTGTACATATTGGGTCATCGGGTGGCCTTATCTAATACCTCTGTACACATCAGGACGTTGGGTGGCTTTATCTAATACCTCTGTACACATATGTATTTTCATTTACTTAGTTGGTTATATTACTGTTTCTTTACTCAGGATAGTCCGTCAGAGCTGCAGCATCCCCTTTCCAGCAGACTGCCGCATGTACCCCAGTTTACAGCTGGGATGACTGTAGCACACAGAGTTCAAGCGATCAGTTCAGGGTCTCATAACAAGCCAATGGCTTTTAGTGGGATTCAAACCCACAGCCCCTGATTAACAGTTCTGTGCTTCAAAGGGGAACATTCGTAATTAAATGCCCAACGCCTACATGTGGGGCAGTTACCAATGTGCACCTTTTGTGCAGCACACAGTTGATACCTTATTGCTGGCTTGTTTTTTGTTTTTATTTATCTGGTTGATCCTGCAGCTCCCTGCCCCAACACGTAACTCTAACTGCTCCAGCAGCATTTCAGGATCCTCCATGGCGGACATCAGTAATGGAGTCCAGCTGCGGAAGATTCAGTTGACTTTCATGAGTACAGTAACTGTGTAAAGCTCCAGTATGCCAGTCACTGATTCTGCCGACCTCCAGACTGAGGCTAAGTACAGGTTGCCATAGCTGGACCTTTTTATAGTTGTATATAGAAACACAGAAGCATAGACTTTGACGGCAGATAAGGACCACTTATCCCACCCAGTCTGCCCATTTCCCTACCTACTGGATAAGCTGCAGATTCTAGTTAACCAACAGCCTACTTCCTGCCACCCCCCACTACAGTTGTCTTGTGTCTGTCCCATGCATGCTTGAATTCCCCCACTGTCACATATCTCATGGGATTTGTGTGCATTGTTACCTCATACCTCTTTGTATCTGCATCTGTTATCATCTTTAATCTCTAGCTATCTGCATCGGTCTTACCTTAACGTATCTGCACCTGCTGTTACCTTATACCGTCTTATATCTGCACCAGTCTTACCTTACACCTACTAATAGCTGCACTGCTGTACCTTATACCTCCTAGCATTTGTACCTTTCATTACCATCTAATATCTGCACCTAATGAGACATTGTACCGCCTAGTATCTGTACCTTTTGTTACCTTTTACTTCCTCATGTCTGCACCTTTCACAACCTAATGCATCACAGTCGGATAGTAATTAAATTAAGCACTGTGTATTAGTGAGATGAGTAAACAATTAGGAAGTCCATCTAGAGGCAGCCAAAAACCAAAACCTTTCCTTTTCTCGATGTAAATGTTTTTCTAGTTAGACTTATTATATTGGATAAGTACATTTAAATTGTATGTTTTATTGTTCTATTCTTGTATTGTACATCTGTTAAATGTTCTGGTCACCCATGAAATGGGATCTTTGTCCCATGGACTTTCCAGATTTTAAATAAAACAAAACAAAAGTCTAGATTAACAAGGCGAGCATAAACAAGACAATGCTGGCCCAGAACAACAAATGAGACCTAGAGAGAGGAATGGAGATTTTAGGAAAGCTGCTGATGTGAGAAAAATAAAGGGGTCAAGGAGAGCATTGAGAGGGGGACAAGGTACAAGATCAAACGTGAGAGATGAGGACTTGAAGTAAAGTCTTCGGAGGCTGAGAAGATGGAAAGGATGGGGCGGGGGAGCATGCTAGACCAGAGATGGGGATCCCATAGGAGAATGCAGTTGTTTGGTAGTGATTTAAACACAGGGAAAAAAAGAATGAGCAGGGTCAGGGTTTCTGAGTGGGTGGAAGGAGGGGGAGGGGAAAAAGAGTAGGGAGATGGGATTAGAAGGAGGGTCCCAGGTACAATTTGGAGATGAGGGAGGCACAGTGGTAGAGGCATCTGCCTTGACTGAGGAACTGAGGGGGAGAGAGAGAGAGAGAAGGAGGAGTAAGGGAACAACAGTGAGTGCAAGAAGGACAGAGTGACACAAGGAATTTTTTTTGGGGGGGGGTCTAGCTTAGCCAAAATGGATCCTGGGGCAGAGCTGTACACCACATCTCCACACCGTAGTCAGATGCTGGTTGGATTATTGTCATGGCAATCTCTCAACGGGCGGGCAGGGAGGAGGGTACTGACTTTGTTCCTGTGAAGTGCTCTAAGCTTTAGGAGTTCCCTGTTGATATTGTTGATGTGCCAAGAGTAGGCAAGATCAAGGTCTAATCGGACACCCAGATATTTAAAGGAGGAGCCTACCTCCAGCTGAGAGCCCCAGGGTCATGAAGCTGAAGGGAAGACCAGATTTGGGCCTATTGCTGCCTAGTGTCAAACATCATGGAGACAGATTTCTTGGTATTTAGGGTAGGCTGGTTGCCACTGAACCAGTGTTGGACATTGATGAAGACATACTAGATCTGATAATGAGGAGCTTTAGGAAATGTTTTATGCTATGGTGGTGTGTATGGTAGAGCAGGGTATAGAGGGGCAATAGGGTGGGAGTAGCCTTTAGGGGGCTTTGAGCTGGTGCCAGTGGACATGAAGGAAACTGCTGCTAATGGGTCTGGGGATATGGGTGGATGGGGGAGGAGAAAGGGATGAAGGTGAGAGGCAGAGAAGTAGTGGGGAAAAGGTAGCAAAGAACTGCAAGGGAAATTAATCCAGTACAAGATACTGCAGTACTGTTATGTTTCACCCAAGCAACATGAAGAGATAGGCTTATGCTGATACAGGTGAATGCTGAAATCTGGAACATATGTTCCTCTTTCACCCCTGATATTCATTTTGAGTGTCTTCCCTAAAGACATACATCTTAGCCAATCTCAGAAGCTCGGGTTCGCAGCTGCTGCCCTGGCCTATAGACATATTCTCCTAAGAAATTGGAGCTTTAGGAAATTACCTTTGCTGAAAGCATATGATCAAATAACTTATTTGGCTACCATTGAAAGAGTGTTATTCTGTAACAGACACATTTCCAATTTTTTTACAAGATTTGGTCACCTTTTCTGAATCCACCTACCATCGTTGAAGCAGTACTTCATTTTCACCTTGCTTTGTTCTTGTCTTTTGCATTGAACTGTTTCATTAAGAACTTTGTAATACTTGCTAAAATCATTATTTCAAAATGTATTCCAGTGACTATGTATATGATGTTTTTGATACCTTGTAATGTCTTACTTAATTTAAACAATAACTCATTTGGTCCTGGTGGTCATTTTGGGTCGGAACCAGCAATAGATGGTTCCAGTGCCATATGGTGTCTATGGGAACAAATGAGTTGCAAAGAAAAGAGTAGGAAAAAAGGGGGAAGGGACAGATGGAGGGGCAGGATGGTAAAGGGGCAAGAGGAAGAAAAATTGAGTGAAGTGGAAAAAGCATGGAGAGTGGGGTGAAGGATCGATTGTGTGAGGTTCTAGAACTGTAGGAGTCAGTAGAATGTAGAGCAGATCCCTGATTCAGTTGAATAAGTTTTTGTATTTAATCATTTTTATTGATTTTTGTTTCTTTCAGTACAGCATTAAGTACAGCTAGTACAAGATACGTAACTTCATCAGAGCAGTAAAAAACATCAGAACATACAATCTAAAGAGTGCAGTACATCCAGTTCCAGTAATCCGAGGAAACTAGACATCATGTAGTACCCAAAGGTGTTGAGACCGTTGGTCGCATAGAACCAATATAACTTCAGAGCCTCAGACAACAGAGGGGAGGGGGGGAGAGAGACCCTTCGAAATAGAACATTCATTTGTATAAATAGGCAGTAAAGCATAGCTGGGATGTAGGTTGCCACAAGGGACTAGCATCCTTTTATCTCATACCGTTATCATTGCTTTAAAAAATTTTCACAAATGGCTCACACATCAAATTTCAGTTTAATGACATTCACAGTTTTCTGTTATTATATATTATTTTTGGTTTCTACAGAATTTTTATTCCAGAGTACACTCAGGAACTGAGTCTTTCTGTCCGGAACTGCACCACGGGCAGTAATGGGACAGAGCTGTGCTCCCTTCGGGTCACTCTTGGCTCCACCACACTACCCTTGCCTACCCAAGCAGTAAAGAACTGCACAGGGAATACAGGGTGTACTGTAGAGCTCCCGTCACCACCCTGGGAGAAATGGCTGCGGATTACCATTGAGAGCACCACTGCTGACAATGTAACGGTGTCTTTTAACGTTGAAGCATCTTTCTCAGGTAGGTGTACTTTTAATAGGTTTACAGACTTCAGGAAATGACTCTCAGTGACAGTGCTTTGGGGTTTCTTTGTGCTATCAAAGCACCCTGCCCCCCATACCAGTAGTATCCTACAGTAAAAGTTTTATGCCGAGCTTCTACTCAACAGATATTTAGTTCTGGAACTAATCACTAATTAAAAATGTTAAATCAGGAAAGGAAAACAAGGTAACTTTGACAAGAAACCCTACAGCAAGCAAAACATAGGGTTTAAATCATCAGAAACTGAAGAAGCGGTGGGCACAACGGTAGGACTGTTGCTTGTGATGCTGGTGACCTGATTTTGGTAACAAGCTTGGGTCATTGCAGAGCTGGCTGGGGAAGTTGAACGTCCCAGAGGACGCTCCTTTCCTTCGGGAAGGGAGGGTGCCGATCTTGACTGCTACACCACCCCCAGATGATCAGAGGAGGAGAATTAGACAGTGATGCTGGTTAGGGGAGGACGTCGCCACTTTCAGTGACGTCATAATGATGACATCCTTGGTGGGGAGATGGTGAAAATGAAGTGCAGTCTTCTGCCCACACAGCGTGAAGGTCATCCCCCTCACCCGCAGGCTCCAAGCCTACCGACAAATACACTCTTATAGAGACTACAGTATTAAGTGTCCCGAGGGCCTATAACCGAGGGAGGGGTGCAAGCCATGGTAGCCATATCAGGAAGGAGTTAAGCCCTGGGAGAAGGCAAGGTGTTGGAGCTGGGAAAGGTGTAAGGGTTGAGGACCGGATCAGTGGGTCCCTAGAGTGGGTAGAAGTAGGTGGATGGAAAACAATTACAAAAAAAAAAAAACAACTCCAGAAATGGTTGAGTACAGAGCTGTATAAGAATTGCACAAATGCTGACATTTCCAGATTATATTGAAAAAACAAATGCAAAGGTCTGGTTTCTAGATTCCTTTTGTATTTATGCAATATTTAGTTTAAGGTTCCTTTTTATATATTTTTTTAATTTCTTTAAAACAAATTTATTTAGTTTAGGTTCTCTTTGTATTTGTGTATTATTTATTTGTGGAATTCCGTTATTTATTTATTTTGCTTCCGGTCCCCTTGTTATTTATTATTTAGTTTTAGGTTCCCTTTTTATAATCTTTGATTTCCAATATTTTACAATACATGTATGATTCTGCATTACAGCAAATATTATTTATAGTCATGTGAAGAGTAATATATGTTTATGGTGACTTATACTTGTGTAGAATAACATACTGGATAAACTCCATATAATTTGAGAGAGACCAAGATCCTTAAGTCTGCATAACAAAAATATTTCTAAATAATGCTCCATTTCTTGACAGATACCTCCGTCAGACTTTGTGTAGAACTTACGGAGTAATTGCTGTCACAAGCAACTTCTGCTCTTTTATCTCAAATACAAAATATAACTGCATATTATACAAATGTTTGCTTCTATTGCAAGATCAGGAGGTAGTTATGTTAAAATAGTATCAATTGAAGTTCCAGTTGATGGATACATGGTACAGCAAATCCAATAGGCAGATATTTATCATATTATAATAGGATGTGCATTGGAATAAATGTTGTTACCTTACAACATTTTCAAATTATATTCTAGATATATTTAACAAAATCATAAACTTTTGCTTCAGCTAGAGCTTATCTACAACAATTATAGTTTTAGCCAAATAGAAAAAGAATATAATTAAGTAATAAGACATGACAGGGTGTGGTACATCATGGGATATTGTCACGCCTCGGGTGGTTGGGAACGAGGCCGCAGGCCGAGTGCATCCAACCACCTGAGAAGTGCCGATATCCCATGTTATACCACACCCTGGAGTAACTTATTGCTATTATGAACTGAGTTTCGAATTTTATAAATCAAAAAAACAAACAGGTTTTAAAACGTTTTATGAATGAGTTTTTGGGTGGGGTAGGAGTACATTTTGAAAAAATAGTTCTCAAGACAGTAGAGAGTAAGGAAGATGGTGGTGCCAGAACTTTTTTGAAGCCGTGATGATGTAGCCCAATATCATCACGGCTTCAAAGAGCTCTCGGCCAATCAGATTCCTCTATTTATGATCCTCAGTTCATAACTAGTATTATAACAAGGATTCAGCAAATCATTTACCAGCTGCTAATGTGCATAGCCATTATTAATGTTTTTGAGTCCGGGACTGTCATAGCGTCCAAGTCCGAATTCCTCTGACAATTTCTCTCATGTACGTCTTCAGCAGCTGCCTGCTGTTCACACTCGGTGTGCTGTTTTCTTATTCTCTGGCTATTAAAATCTTCTTAATTTGGTCTGGGTCAAAGAAATTGTGTGTTTTTTGGTTTTTTCACCCTGGTAAAATACCAGATAGTTTGCTAGGAAAGGTACTTGGTGAACCTTGGTCCCAATATCTTGCAGTTCATCCTGATAGGCATATGTTTCTCTTCCTTCTATCCTTTGTAGTCTTGGAGATGTCCGGGTGCATGAACTTGGAATTTATGGGATTGAAAAGTTAATGTGCTTATTTTCAGAGCAAGTTGAATTATGATATCTTGTGTGTTGAAAGCAAGGGTAAATATTACAGTTGGACAGATTGTTTTAGTTCTCTGTTGCTACAAAGTTCCATTTTTACTTGTACATGAGACTCTGCAATGCGAACAGACTAGCTGGTCTTATTCTGCTGGCTTCTTCATATGTTCGTATGTCAGCCTTTCTCCTGTTTTTGCAGTACTGAGAGGAATTCTAAAGGCTTTTGTCACAAAGGGGAGATTTTCAAGCAGTGAATCAAATACTTCAACAAAAATCTGCTCTAACATGTTTCGTAGTGTTCTTAAATGAGTCCTTGAGCAGTGCAGGAAGGCCCATAAGCCTAAAATTCATGTATTTTATCATGTTTTCTAAGTTCTTAAGTTTTCTAGCAGCCTGTGTCAAATCTGTTATGTTTGCAATTGACAGGGCATCAAGGGTAGTTATTTTGTTCTGTGTCACTTGTATTTTATAATTTGTGGCTTTCTGGTCCGCCTTTATCTGGTCATTTTCAAGTCCAGTTCATTTCAAAGCCTTTTCGTTAGTAGCGGTGTGGTCTAACCGTGACTGCAACTTTTTGTCATTATTATTTAATACATGGAACATTTTGTCCATAATAATACATGGAACACATTTTGAAATGTGAAGGATCCCTCAGAAAAGGGTTTGATTTCAGTCTTTGCTAAGAATTCATTGAAACAGATTTGTTTTATGTTTGAAATCTGTACGCGAGTAATCTCAGTATGAACGGTTGCTGGCTTTAATACTGGAGTGCTTGTCGATGGGAGAACAGGAACAGAGGCAGCATGTTTCTGGGATTTACCTTCTTCTGTAGCCTTGCCTTCAGTTATCTCTTTAGTCGGCTTCCGAATAACTCCCTTCTCTGGGCTTAAAGTAGGTAAGCCTGTATGAAAAAGTCTTGTAGATGCTAACAGGTCAGGTTTGACAGACCTCCCCCATTTAAGCAGCCAGGTGTTTCATTTTTCAGAAGAAGAAGATGACTTTTCCTCCCTTCTTTGGACTGGATCATTTTCTCACAGTTCTCAACAAAAACAACTTTTTTCGCTGACTGTGAGCAAAGCCGTCATTTTGCATGACTGCTGTATGTTGCCATCTTGGCCCAAATCATGCAAGGCCAACTTTTTATTTAATATTTAGTTTTAGGTTCCTTTTTATTTATTTACTTTATGGTTCCCTTATTGCACATCTTAACGTTCACAGTCTCATCCCCAAGCATGCTGAACTGATTGCCTGCATTGACCACTATAACCCCCATGTTCTGTGCCTCACAGAAACATGGTTGAAACCTACCACCCCTGACTCAGCCTTTGCACTCCCCAGTTTCAGCCTCCTGTGTCGTGATTATGTTGGTAAAAAACACGGGGGTAGTCTATTGATGTACTACAAAAGTCACCTCAATATATCTTTAGTCCAGTACAACACAGCTCCCCGCTCTGCAACCTGTGAATTCCTTCATGGGCTACTACTCCTAGGGAATGCCAAAAAAATCCACGTCATCTGAGTTTACAACCCTCTAAAACAGGGTATCAAAGGGCTCTCCTATCTGCTTGATAATGTTAGCCCCCTCAAATGATGTGCTTATATGTGGTGACCTCAGCCTAAACTGGTCTGGAGATGATGTCAAGCAGTATGAACCACTGCTGGCAGCTCTCGGCCTTACCCAGCTCATTAGTGAACCTATGTGAACCTCCCCTCCTGGGGATAGAAGTTCACTCCTGGATTGGATTGTAACCAGTAGGCCTGACAGGATCTCTGTGTCTGGAGTCCTTCCTGAATCAATATCTGACCATTCCCCCACTTACTGTGTCTGGAGAGTCTCCTCCCCTAAAGTGCCCCACAAAGTTATACAAGTGAGAGACTTCTCCCACTTCAACCCTGAACGCTTTCTTCATGATCTTACATTCACTGATTGGACCCCGGTACTCTCTGCTACTGATGCCACAGTTGCTCTTGACAACCTCCTTAATATCCTCCCCTCTTTGCAGGATAACCATGCCCCTCATGTCAGAAAGAGAGTTAGAGGTACTATTACCAAATGGTTGCATGGTGACCTGCTCTCTGTCATGAAGGCAAGAGATAAGCACTGGGGTAAATTTAAAGCAACAAAAGAATTATCTGACTATCATGAATACCAGTGGCTCCGTAACATCTGCAAAAAAGCCATACGAACTGCTAAGAGCGAATACTACAAGACCGCCCTATTATCGTCTGCCAGGGATCCGTGGAATTTCTGGCACACCATTAAAACCGTAGTCGGGGGCTATAGCATGTGTGACACTGGACATGATTGTTGGTGGAAAAAACTGCAATAATGTTGCTACTACTGCCAGTGCCTTTAACCATCATTTCTCTGATCTTTCAGCATATGCCTCCCTGTTTGATACTTAGAACGCCAAGTCATCTACCCCCAAACGTACCTCACCACTAGAATTTCAGTCCCGCCCACCCTTCTATCTTAAATCGGGCACAGTGAGGAAAACCTACAAACTACTCACCGACTTTTCACCCTGCATTAGTGCTGGTCATAATGCCCTTGAACCTAAACTCCTAAAGATTGGGGCCCCTTTGCTTGTGCTCCCCATCTCCCATATTCTTAACCAGGGCCCCTACTTTTCTGCGGCACAGTGGGACCAAGTTCTGCGGCAAGACTACCATTTGCCGTAGAACTTCTGCGGCGGTGGTTTGTAATTTCTGCGGAAGTTCTGCGGCACTAACAAACTACCACATCAAAGTGTCAGCTTGTCATTCTGACTTCACTTTCATGGCAGTGGTTATAGCAGTCAGGATGGTGGGAAGCACAGTAACACTAGTTCAAAAAATAACAGACTTATAAAAATAATTTTATGCCTAAAAGGCTAAACAAATGTCTCTCCCTTAAGGTCCAAGCCTGTTGCATAAATGACATATGCAGGGGGGAGCTTATGTGATAAATAAGGTATTTCTATATGCATGCTATCTATCCCACTAATGAGGTTTCCACTGTCTATCACTTATATATTTGTATGTGCTTTCTACACCACTCATGAGGTTCCCACTGTGTATCACTTATATATTTACAGTATATGCAATCTGTAACATACATACAAATATATGTGTGCGTGTGTGTGTGTGTGTGGTTTGTGTGTGTGTGTGTGTATATATATATATATATATATATGTATTTTTTTTTTTTTTTATTTCCATGAACTTGCATCCTCTATTCATACAGGTCCCATTGGAAATGGAATAGAGGAGTTATTGCAAAACTCATTTTCATGTCAACCTGCTTTCCCTGACACACTGCGTAACACCATCAGACCATGACATGCATGTGAACCGATTGTGAGATAGAGCTCTCAGCCCATCACAATGTGTCCACCATGTGACAGAACACTGCACCATACCTTCCCAGGCTCCGAGCAGTGATGTGTTCCACCACCCTAGTGCTGCCCAGCCAGCTCCTGGAGCCATCTCTGAACCTGACTTGCCGCATGGAAACACAGCATGCTACCCTCTGGCCCAACAGCTGTCCCTGCACACAACATTCCTCCATAGCTTTTAGGTGATTCTATCAACCAATGACAATATGTAATCAATAACCCTGGCAAAATGCGCGTATAGGCAATTATTTATTTAACAGGTCTATTCTTTCAACAGGTCTACACATTATTATATTCCACTTTTCTGGGATAATTACTTTATTTTTCTTAAAATGACAGTTAAATTCATTTTACCAGTTATTCATTTCAGATGGCACCTCTATATCTTAAAAGCACAAATAGGTTTGTACAAAGTGAGGTATTGACTTAACAGGTCTGTGCTATTGACAAGGTTTTGTTTAAGTTGGCCCTAGTGCAATAATGTAAGACTGAAAACTGTATTAGGCTGTAGTGCAGGTTGAGCAAATATCACCATGCCTGATGTGCTGTGCCACTGTCTCTGGCAGTGGGAGCTGTGGTAGATAAGTGACTGTTCAGTTCTGTTGCAGAATGCAGCCATTTCATTAGCTAATGTATGATATAGCAATGATAACATCACATTCTGAGTATATAGTGGGGTTTTGGATATAAAAAGAGGGGAAGGGAACCAGATTCTATGAATAAACAGAAATATTAATAAAAAAATCACCAAAAGAGTGAATTCTGCAGCACACAGAAAGTTCTACTGATGAATTACAGGATTCTTAAAAATTACTGCGACACAGAATTCTAGGGGCCTTGTTCTTAACCTATCCCTCGCCACTGGAGTTGTTCCACCAATCTGGAAAGTAGCAGAGGTTGTCCCTGTCTTTCAGCTGGGCGACCGGACATGCATAGAAAACTACCTCCCTATAGCCACCCTGTCAGCAAGATATTGGAAAAGGTGGTGGAGGTACAGCTGATGGACTACTTGACTAACTTTTATTTATTTATTTATTTATTTATTTATTTGTAATATCAGAAGACCTTTGAGCGTGGGATCTTTTACAAAGGTTCCGCGTCAGGGTGGACAAATAATACAAGACACAAATACTGTACTTAGAGGGTTCATTACATATACAGTAGATCTTACTTCGAGAGGGCTCTTGCAGTAGGTAATTACATATAGGACTGACTCCGGCAGGCGGCAGGACCCCACGGAAAAATTTCTAGCTTGCAGTCCCTGGCAGGGACCGCCTCACCGTCAGGTGACCGGCGTCAGGAGACGTCGGTTTAAAGGGGCGCTCCCTCGTGCCCTCCTTCCAGTTCTTTCCCACCGTTAGCTGATGCCAGCGCCTCACGGAAAAGTTCCCTGCTCGTCGGGCACTTTTGGATATTTTACCGAGTATTTTCGATGTTCTACTTTATTCATCAGTCATCCGTCGGTGTATGTTGTCCCCTACACCCTCCGAGCACAAGAATAAGTGCGATTCGTGCGGCGCCCAACTCCCGTACAAGGACGGCCAATCCCTGTGCCTTTTTGTCTAGGCCCCGACCATCCAGTTGAGAAGTGCCAGCACTGCCTGAGTTTTAATGCGGCCACCCGGAAAAGGTGGCAGCAGTCCCTGGAAGCCCACATTCTCAAAAAGAAGATGAGCTCCATGGAAAAGGAACTCAAAAAACTTTGGCAGGCATCAACTTCCCCTGAAGGCCATCGCAAGAGGAAGGACAAAGAAAAGCACCGGGACAAGAACTCCTCTACCACTGCGACTCCCTCGGGGGTCGCCGTGTTGCAGGTAGCGTCCCCTCGGGGACCGCTCCTCGACAACCGCCGAGGTTTCCGGAAGCGCATCGGCCCGGGCCGTCGGCTTGGCGCGCCCTTTGGGCGCCTCCAGGCTTTTGAGGCTCCTGCCGCAAGCGAGTTTCCTGGCCTACTGGCGTGGGTGGCTCCGAGTAAGCCGGACATCAGCTCCTCCGGACGCTCACTCAGAGGGGGTCGGTAAGACGCCTGATCCTTCGGGCGGCGTGACCCCTCTTCTGTCAGGCCAGACCGCCTCTCCTGCGCCTGGCGCTGGCGAGGGATCTGTTAAATTGACGCTGGCCCTCCGCCGTCCGCCCGGATCCCACTGGAGCGGATGAGCGGATGATGGACCCGCACACGCCCTGTTGCTTCCGCCCGCCCCGCACTGCCTCACACCGGGACCCTGAGTCTCCTCAACCCGACCCCGGGGACTTTTCCCCTCCGTCCCCGGGAGAGGCTGAGGTCCTGGTTCCACCTCCATCGGATCAGCCCACTTCTGATCTGACGTCGGTTCCCCAGATGATGGTTCCGACATCGGCACCTCGGACACTGGCCCCGACACCGGCAGTGCCGACCCAGGGCGACATCCTGCCTCTGGATGCCGCCCCGACACCAAGCCCTCCACCCCCTGGGCCTTCTGCACCAGTTCCGCCCGTGGGACCTCCAGCGGGGCCATCTTCTCCGGCAGCTCCCCCGGCTCCCGGGTTCTCGACCCCGTCATATTCTACGCCGTCGTACCCAGGAATGCAGTATCCGATGTCGCAGTACCAGACGCCGGCCTACCCAGTGCCGCAGTACCTGACGCCACAATACCAGATGCCGGGATTCCCACCGGCGATTTATGGATACTCACCCTATGGGTATAACCCATATCCTTATCCTCCTCCTCCACTGCCCCCCCCCCTGCCGCCAGTGGACTTGCAGGAGACTCTAGCCTCCTGGTGGGCTGAGGCCAAGGCTCAGCTCACCAGAGAGATGGAGAGTTGTCTTCCGACGATGGTGCCAGTTCAGGTTCCCGTACGTCCACAGTGACACACTCCCTCTCCTCCTCCAGACACCAGGGCTAAACCCTCTGGGTCCAGAGAGGGGCAGGACACGCTTCCCCGAGGTCTTCCCAAGGGGTCTGTTCCTCCTCCTAGATGGGAAAGGGAGTTATCTTCTTCTTCAGTTTCTTCCTCCTCGGATGCCTTGGATGCCTCCGATGGCTGCTCTGAGAAGGGCGACGAGCCTCGATCTCCGTCAAAGCCCAGGCCAAGGACTCCTCTGAAGTCTGCTCCAGAGGATCCTTCTTTCATGGAGCTCTTACGTCAAATCCAGGCAGTGCATAAGTGGCAGTCCTTGGAGCCAGACCCACAGCGACTGAAACTCGCTGAGCATCTGGATCTGCCCGTCACAGCTCCTACCTTGGTGCCACCCTGGATTGAGCCTCATGCCCGCCTTGTTACCACTATTTAGAAACAACCGTCGGCATTAGCCCCTCTTCCTTGGAAGTTGAATAGGCTATATCAGGCTCCAGAGGGTGTCGACTTCTTAGATTCCCACCCTCAAGCTGACTCAGTCGTGATTAGTGCTGCTCACGGACGGTCAGCTAATCCAAAACACCTTACCGTCGCCACCTGATAGAGTCTTGCGTTCTGGACCAGTATGGAAAGAAGATTTTCGCTTCTTCCATGCTGGGGATCAGGACCCTGAACTATGTCGGTCACATGGGGGACTACCAGAAGGTAATTCTTTCTGAGGTGGAAACCATGTTGGACTCCCTGCCGGACTCTCAAGTCAAGCAGGAACTGCCTGACCTTGTCCGCTCTGCATGTTTGGCCAGTCGACAAGTTCTTCGTGCGACCTACGATGCAGTGGACACTGCCGGACGGAGCTCAGCTTTCGCCGTAGGCTTACGACGTCATGCTTGGCTCCGCGTGTTAGGGTTGGTCCCAGAAGTGCAGTCCGCTATACAGGAAGCGCCCTTCCGGGGGTCAGTGCTTTTTGGAGGTGATGTCAAGGACATCATCACCGATCTGCAGGAGAAGGGGATGGCACTAAAGTCCGTCGACTCTATGTACCATCCCCATCAACCGCAGCGCCATCCCTTTCGCAGATGGAATCGGCCAAAGGCGAAACCTCCGGGAAAGCAGGCCACTAAACGCTGGGCCTCCTTAGCTGCCAAGTCCCCTCTGCCCAAAAAAGCAGTGGGTGCTTCAGGTGAGGCGCTGCCCCACACCACCTGACTTCTTCCCTCTCCCGGAGCCTACGATCTTCCCGGAGGAACCAGTAGGAGGGAGGTTCTCCCTCCACCTTCCAGGCTGCGAGAGGATAACAACAGATTCATAGGTGCTCCAGCTAGTCGCAGAAGGACACTCAGTAAAGTTTCTTCAGAAACCACCTCGTCACCCTCCCCAAAGGTCGTTGTACTCTCAGGAACATCTTCTTCTGGTCCAGGAAGAGATTTCAGCTTTGTTGCTGAAAGAGGCGATAGAACCTGTTCCCCCTTCCCTTCAGGGAACGAGCTACTATTCCCATTTCTTCCTGGTCCGGAAGAAGACAGGAGATGTAAGACCTGTTCTAGATCTCAGTTCCCTGAACCTATTCATGGAGTACAAGAGGTTCAGAATGCTCTCTCTGCAGAGCTTTCTGCCCCTCCTCCGCTCCGGCCAGTGGATGTGCACTCTGGAGGTGCAGGATGCCTACCTGCATCTCTCCATTCACCCATCCCACCGCAAATATCTTCGTTTTGCTTTCCAGAGAGACCACTACCAGTTCAAGGCACTTCCATTTGGCCTCTCCTTGGCTCCCCGAGTGTTTACCAAATGCCTGGCAGTGGTGGCGGCCTACCTGCGTGCCTGGGGAGTGCAGGTTTTCCTGTACCTGGATGACTGGCTCCTGGCGGCCTCATCCAGGGAGTAACTCCCGCGCTGCCCTTTCCTTACCCAGCAGGTCTTTGCCTGCCTGGGTATTACCATCAACCATTCCAAGTCTCATTTGATCCCATCTCAGAGACTCCAGTTTATCGGGGCGATCCTGGACACGACCCTAGGCAGGGCCTTCCTGCCACCGGACAGGGCGGCCACTATTTAGACTCAGGTAAGCCTGTTGTCCAGTCACAGGCGAGTCACTGCAAGGTCGGTTCTTCGCCTTCTCGGGCTCATGGCGGCTGCTATTCTGGCAGTTCCTTGCACTCGGCTCCACATGAGAGTTTCCCAGTGGACGCTTTGCTCCCAATGGGATCAACTGATGGACGACGTGGATCAGCTAGTTCTTGTCTCCTCTCCCATGGTTCGAGACTTACAGTGGTGGATGGTCAGAGAGAACCTGTTTCGAGGGGTTTCATTCTCCCCCAGACTCTGACTAGAGATGCCTCTGGCGAAGGTTGGGGAGCCCATCTCGGTCCTCATCGGACCCAGGGCTCTTGGTCCAAGCTCGAACAATCGCTTCACATCAATGTGCTAGAGCTTCGGGCAGTCCTGTATGCCCTCCAAGCCCTCTACCTGTATCTCCTTCCAGGCCACCTAGCTGTCCAGATGGACATGTGTGTGGTATGGTACATCAACAAACAGGGAGGGACTCAATCCTACCATCCTTGCAGGGAAGCAATGAGGGTGTGGGACTGGGCAGTACAGCACGACCTTCACCTCACGGCAATCCATGTTCCGGGAGTCGACAACACCTTGGCAGACAAGCTGAGTCGCTCGTCTGCCCGGGCCCATGAGTGGGAACTGGATCAAGGGGTCCTAGACGATATCTTCCTACGCTGGGGAACACCACAGGTAGACCTGTTCGCTTCCCCTCAAAACGCAGAACTTCCAGTCTTCTTCTCGCTCGTTCAAAAACGAGGCATTTTCTGGAGAGACGCTCTGTCTCTAGATTGGAAGGACAGATTTGTCTATGCTTTTCCCCCAGTTCCTTTGATCCCAAGGATTCTGCAGAAACTAGGGTCAGAAGGAACACGAATGATTCTGATCGCTCCTTTTTGGCCCAGGCAAGTTTGGTTCTCTTTCTACAATTCTCAGAGGAACCGCCGCTTCCTCTTCCTCTGTCACAAGGTTTGTTGACCCAGGAGCAGGGGACCCTTGTTCATCCAGGTCTCAAGTCCCTTCAGCTTCATGCATGGCTCCTGCAGACATAGCACAGGCCCGCTTTGGAGTTTCTTCCCAGGTGGCGGAGATTCTGGTGGAGGCTAGGAAACCCTCCACCAGGTCTACCTATGCCATGAAGTGGAAACGATTCACAATCTGGGCAGCTTCAAAAGACGTCGAGCCTTTCTCCTGCCCTGTTGGTCATCTGCTGGAGTACCTGCGCTATCTCTTTGATCTGGATCTTAGTCATTCCTCCCTGAAGGTCCACATGGTGGCCATTTCGGCCTATTATGTTCCCTTTACAGACAGAACGTTTGCTCAGCTGGAGGTCTCTAAGACTTTCCTCAGGGGGTTCTCCACCTGAGACCTCCTATCCGAGTTCCCTCCCCTCCTTGGGATTTAATTTTGTTTTGGAGAAACTAACTCTGCCTCCCTTTGAGCCGGCATCTTCCACAGACTTGAAGTTCCTCTCCTGGAAGACACTGTTTCTTGTGGCCATTACCTCTGCTCGGAGGAATTCCGAGCTCCAGGCCCTGATGCGTAAAATTCCTTACTTAATTTTCCACAAGGAACACATGGCTCTGCGTACCAATCCTAAGTTTCTCCCCAAGGTGGTAGCGGAGTCTACTCTGAACCAGTCCATAGAGTTACCCGCCTTTTTTACGCAGTACTCTAATCAAGGGGAGTATTTGTTACATGCTATGGGCGTTCACCAGATTCTGAGATACTACACTAACCAGACGAAGGATCTCAGAAAGGCAGATCAACTCTTTGTCTCTTTTGCTCTGAAAAGGGAAGGCAGTGCTATTTCTAAACAATGCCTATCCAAATGGTTGGCTCATTGCATCACTTTCTGTTATGACAAATACAACAAGACCGTCCCGGGTTGAGTCAGAGGCCACTCCACCAGAGGAGTCGCTGCCTCAGCAGCTTGTTTCAAGAATGTGTCTGCAGCAGACATCTGTGCTGCCGCCACCCGGACTTCCGTCCATACCTTTAAGAAACATTACAGTTTGGATATTGCCTTTTGCCGTAGAGTGGGCTTTGGGCTGGCTGTTCTGCAAGGCCTCCTTTCTTAAGGTCTTCTCAGCTAAAGAATCTGCTCTGAGTAACTTTCTTCCTCCCTTGTGCTTCTCCTTGTTCCAGACTGCTTGGGACTCAGTCCTATATGTAATTGCCTACTGCAAGAGCCCTCTCAAAGTAAGATAGTACAGTTACGTAAGAACTTACCGTAACAGTAGGTCTTCGAGAGAGGCTCTTGCAGTAGATAATACCTTCCGCCTCCATCCCACCTAAGCTTTTTAGCTCCTTTTTCCATTTAAGAAAATATCTGCTTCTGTCTTGTCCGCCTTTGTTGGTCGTGAGGAAAGAACTGGAAGAGCGAGCGTGAGGACCGCCTTTATACTAACGCCTCCTGACGCCGGTCACCTGACGTGGGGGCGGTCCCTCACCAGGGACTGCTAGCTAGAACTTTTTCCGTGGGGTCCTGCCACCTACCGGTGTCAGTTCTATATATAATTACCTACTGCAAGAGCCTCTCTCGAAGATCTACTGTTATGGTAAGTTCTTACATAACTGTACTTTTCAAGGTTCGGCACATTAAAGAGCAGTACATGAAAATTATAGACAATCAGTGGAAAACAAAGCAATTGTAATAGGATTCAGGCTATGTCTAGGATGATACTCTGGGTAGCTCAGCCCAGGAGACCACCAAATCCATTGATAGACGATGGTTGAGAAAGTGGGTGGGGGGTTTGGGGGCAGTACAAAGTGGTAAAGAGGATTAATAGCTTACTAATGCTCCTGGCTAGGCTGGGATGAGGGCAGGTTTTTCTCGGTATCCGTGCTGGGTATTACCGGTGGTGTAGGTTAGTCTTTCAAGTATGGCCAGAGAAACGGGTGCATTGTGAGCTAGACTTTAGGTGCTGTTTGAGGCCTGTTTTGAACTGTGGCAGGCTGTGTGTTTGTAGTTTCAATGGGAGTTCATTTAGCCAGAGGGTGGCTCGGTTGGAGAAAGTGCGCTGCCCAAGTGAGGTTCGCCGGAATGGGATGGACAGTGCTCCATTCTTCCTCCCTCTGGTGATGTGGGATGAGAGAGAGGCCTCGAACAGGTTTCCTACGCAGGGTGGGTTTTTTCCGAGGAGTGCCTTCTTACCCAGGAGACAGGTTTGGTATTTGATCCTGTCTTTTAGGTTAAGCCAGTTTGTACGCTCATATAGGGTGCAAGTATGAGTGTATTGGTCTGCGCACAGGGTCAGGCGGCATACCTTATTTAGTGCAATTGGGACCCTATTGAGTGCAGTATCAGTGGCAGCTCCATAGACCACTAGCCCGTAGTCTGTCGTGGGGAGTATGGAGCTGGAGACTGAGATTTGGAGTGCTTCCAGGGTGAGGGATTTCTTATGTCTGTAGAGGACCCTGATCTTTGTATTTACTGATCTGACAAGGGAGTCGATATGGTTCATATAAGTGAGAGAGTCATCAATGGTGACCCCCTAGGTACTTAAACGATCGTACCTGCTCAATCTGCTCACCAGCGTTACTGGTGATTTCGAGGGGAGTAAACCTGCGTTTATTGTAGGGGCTGGAATGAAGCATGGCCTTGGTTTTCTTGTAGTTCAGTAGCAGCTTTTGCCTACAGAACCAGTCCTCAAGTTTGTTGAAAGAGGTCTGTAGTTCTGTTTGTAGGGCAGCCTGGGAGGTGCTGCTACTTAGCAGCACAGCATCGTCCGCATACAGGATGAGTTTGCTGTCACAGGCCGCGGGTAATTCATTATCAAAGAGCCTGAAAGGCAAGGAACTCCTAGGAGTACATCTCTGGAGCTGGATAACGTCTGCCCGATTTTGACTCGCTGATTCCTTTGTGATAGGTAATCATTGAACCAATTTAGGGTGTTTGGAGCCACTCCCAGTCTTTGGAGCTGGAGTACAAGTAGAGAGTGGTTGACGGTGTCGAAGACTTTAGTGAGGTCAGTGAAGATGGACCCCACCAATTTGCCTTCATCCAGCGCCTTGTGTGCATAGTCAGAGTATGCCAGCAGTGCAGTGGTGGTACTGTGTTTTTGGCGGAAACCATGTTGGTTTGGGCATAGCAAATTGTACTTGTTAAGGTATTCTGTGAGTTGGTTTGCCACAATTTTTTCCAGAGCTTTGGATAGTGGGGAGAGGATAGATATTGGCCTGTAGTTAGTTACCAGTGCCTTGTCTCTTTTCTTGTGCACTGGAGTTACCAGGGCTTGCTTCCATACTTCCGGGAATTGAGCTACGGCCAAGGATTTATTAAATAGCATTGTAATGGGTTTGATCAGAACATCAAGGATCAGAGATAGTAACTTCATGTCTAGCCCATCACTCCCCAACCTAGTTTTTCCGAGGACTTTCCTGACCATTGTTTGGGCCTCCTTTGCTGTCACCTTCTTAAAGTAGAAAGCTGGGTGGTTAGTAGTGGTTAGGTTGGTGCAACCTTGGTCCTCCACTGGCAGAAGGTAGTCTGGGGCAGTACTGGGGACAGGTCAGTAAAGGCCTGGTTAAAGGCATCAGCAATGGCTAGTGAATCTGTGGAAGGTGTGTTATTAATATTGAGCATTGTAGGATTCAGCTTCTGGTCTTTGCCAAGGATGTTCTTGAGGTTGTTCCAAAATCTCTTTCCATCTCCCCAAGCGTTGTTGAGCTGGGTCTTATGGAAGTTGGCCTTCACGAGCTGGATAAGTTTAGTGCACTGATTTCTAGCGGTTTTGTAACATTGTAGTTCGTGCTTACAACCTGAGTTTAAGGCATTTGCCCAGAGGCAGTCCCTTTATTTTAGGAGAGAGAGGAGCTTACCATCTAGCCAGCCATTCTCTGCTCCCTGAATTTTCCGTTTAGTGTGTGGAACATAGCTATCACAGATGGAGTTTAATCCCTCCGTGAAAAAGCTGAGCGTCTGGTCCAACGTAGGTGCCTTGTGTATGGGGGACCAGTTGTAGGCAGACAGAGCTGATTTGAGGGAACCAAGTTTGCCTTTTCGCAGGACCCTGCTCTTGATGAGACATGATGGGCTTTTGGCAATTTTAGTGGTCCAAAGAAAGCAGATCGGAGAGTGTCACTCAGCACGTCCGGGAGAACTCTGAGTTCAGAGAATCGAGACGGTGTGCTGACCAGGACCCAGTCAATTAGGGTGCTGGTACCAGCCTTGTAGTTCTGCGTGGTGGGGTGAGTTACGAGTTGAGTGAGATTGTGGGAGGTGATTAGGTCTCTGGCGGGTGTCACCTCTTTACAAAGCCAGTTAATGTTAAAGTTGCCCGTCAAGATGAGTTCTGAGCTCTTTTTGAGGCCGTTTATTTCTTGCATAACCAGAGGAAGGCCTTCCTTGGCTTTTTGGGGGGAGAGGTAGGTTGTGGCAGTGGTAATGGTCTTTCCATTTAGGCCGGCTTGAGTTTTTACCTCTGGTAGCTCATAGTCCTCTGCAACTTTGGACATGGGGAGGACGGAGCAACTCAGTGTGTTTCTGGCATACAGGAGGCAGCCGCCGGCTTTCTTGTCTATTCTGTCGAGTCTAAACATTTGGAATCCTTCAATGGTCACCTCACCATCTTTGATCCTATTTGACAGCCAGGTTTCAGTTAGGCAGAGTATGTCCAGGGCGTGAATGGTCATCCAAGCCTGGAGCTGGTCGAATTTTGCAGTTAGGCTGCAGATGTTTATCGATGCTATCTTTAGGCCGGTCACTGAGTGGGCTTCCCTGCTCCTCAGGGTTGTTGGTCCAGGATTTACCTTTACCTTACTGTCTCCCAAACAGCACAAAACTGGTTCTCCAACTATGTCACTGGCAGGCTACAGCTTGTAATGTACAATAGAGTTCTCTCGGAACCTGTGCCTGTCATAGTTAGTGTTCTCCAGGGGTCCATCTATACCCTATCCTAGTTTCTCTTTTTATTAATGACTTCCCAATTGTCCCTACCCATAGTGCCACAACACTATATGCTGATGACATGATTCTCCTATCCAGCTCGGGTGATGTCAGTGCCATAAATCACCATCTACAAACTGACTTCAATAAACTGCATAACTGGCTCTTGACAAATAAGCTTGTGCTAAACATAAAACTCAACTCATGCTCTTCGGCTCCTTGGCCAAGCTGAAGCAGTGACCTGCCCCACTAAAGGTCTTGAGTCTTGATGGTGTCCCAGTTGGCATATCATGCTCCTTTAAATACCTGGCAATCATACCTGTCCCTGCATATTCAAACCCTGTGCAGGGCAACAGATATCAAACTTGGACTTGCATATAGGGCTCGTGGGTCCCTCACAGTAGCTGCATGACTTGCCTTTGTCAAAGAAATATTTCTTCCCTCACTCAGCTATGGGCTGACAGCCTTTACCCTCGCCACAAAAACTAGCCTTGCAAAATGGGATGTGGCCTATATTAATATCTGCCCCTTTGCCCTCGCTGTCCCTTGACTTACCCTTCACTGTGAGTTACATGAAAAAGTCCACTGGCTGTCTCCGAGTAACTATCGCTCACTTGTCCTGAACTGCTTCACAGACAGAATTGTCCGCAGTGCCACTCCTCCTGCCCTGTCTAAACTCCTTCAGCCGGTGCTGCCATCATATCAGGATAGCCGACTCGCATCTCCTCTTTGTTCTAAAACTCATACTCTGTCAGGTGATCGTGCCTTTGCTGTCTGTGCTCCTAGATTCTGGAACACCCTACCTGCACTCACCAGATGTACTCTCACCTATCCCTTGTTTAAGAGCCCCCTATGGACACAACTGAAGTCTGCCTCAGCCTGTAACTGTCCCTAGGCTGCCTGGTATCTTGTACCTCATCTTGGTGTTCTCTACCCATTACCATGGTCGCCAGACTCCTACCCTTCTGAGCTAAGAAAGGTGACCATTAATCCTTATTCGCCCTAGCAGCTAAGCACGTATTGTTCTTAAACTGGGGAAATCGCACCATGTCCTTCCTTAATGCCACTCTTGCACTCTTGCATGAAATGTGTATTACCCTTTACTGTTTGAGTGTCTTTACCTTTATGCATATGCTTATGCATTCAGTATGCACATGTTTATTTGTTCACTCTGTTCACTGCCTGTACATCACTTCATTGTAATATTGTCATACTGTTTGTAAACTTCCTGTAATCTCCTGGGTCGCACCTGAAAATAGGCATTCCTTGTCTAGTGTGATTACCCGATAAACAAAAGCTAATAAATAAAAAAAAATAAGTTTTTATTGAGTTTCGGGTCACCTTTGTATTATTTACTTTTAGAGTACCGTGTTATTTTTTAATTAGTTTCAAGTTTCTTTCTAATTTATTTACTATTTAGTTTCAGATACTCTGTTTATTTAGCTTTAGGTTGCCATTTTATTTATTATTTGAAAATGTTCGGATTCCTCTTTTTGCCCACTTTAAAGCTACACTGCCAAGCCCCCAGGACAGTTTGTCATTTTTAAATTAATGTGGTTGTTTGATAGAGCCTTAAACCCCAAACTTATTTCTGTGTTCCAGACCTTTTACGGAGAGATCCAAGTTCCCTGCCTGTTAACAATGCTGGTAACGCACCATAGTACTGTTGCACTAAAATTAATTCTTTAAAAAAGAGGTGGGAAAGTTAAATCTTATCCTAGAATGCAGCTCCCCCCCTTGAATAACTGACGCACAAAAAATTGAAGAATTAACAACAGTAACGCTCAGTCACCAGGGGATTTATGGTTAAACAGCTAGTAGAACTAGAAATAGGTGACAGAAAAATGTTACAAATTTTAAGAAGTAGTCAGTTGTAATTTATTTCTGAAGTATTTGTATTCTTTTGTTCACTAGAAAGTTTTCTGTGTGATAGCATTATGCTGGATGTGTGAAATGGCAGCTAACATATCTAGTTCCATTCCTCCCACTACATCATCAGCACTGTGACCTCACTGACCGTGACATCACACGTGACTGATCAGGCAGCTCAGCTGTGTGGCCCTTCCTGAGCAACTGTGATGTTGTGGTCACAGTGTTGCTGATGCCAGGGAGGAACAGCGTTCGATTTGTCAGCTGCCAGGCAGAGTGTCACACAGCACTGCCTGCTAACATTAGGTAAAAATGTCTTCTGATTAACCAAAGGGAAAAGAAAAAGTACCCTATAAAGCGTAATGGTTAGCTGCTTTTAGAAACAATTAAGTTTATGTAGTACACTAGCTCTTTAAAAGGCCCGTTTGGTCTTTATTACTTTACCACTGAGCAGTAGGGTACTGTCCTTACAGCCCAGCTTCTCTCCCCGCCACCTCTTTATTCCTGTACTACCCTCCATTCCACTCACGCCATGTAATGCCACTGTTTTGCCATACTCTGCTGACCATGGAACCTCCCTGTCAGTCAATCAGCATATCCTCCATTTCTCGAACATTACTGCTGTCTCCTCATTCACCTAACTGTAGTACATTGAAGGGATGTTTCTCTAAAGACAGTCGGGTAACCATTCCGGTCACTGCTTGCTGCTGCCCCTAGCAGGGTGTATGATAGGGTACCTGGATATCTTTAGTCATTGTGGATGATAGGGTACCTTGGTGTGTCTCATTCACTGTCACAGTTTCACAGACAATGTAATCTCTCACAAGTACTGTATTATGATATAATAATGTTGTAAATACTGTATATCAATTCTGCTACTATGTAATTTTCAAATGCTTTATATACGGTGTTGTACTATGTAGTCTGTCTCCCTGTTATGATCTAACTGCTACTATGTAAAATTCAGATGCTGTAAATACTCTGTTATACTATGTATTTTGTCTTCCTTCCCTCCCTTCCCCCAGGATGCATCTGGAAACGAGCTTTTTTGCTCAGCATGCCTTCCTGATGAAACATTTTAAATAAATAAATAAATAATACTTTAAAACAGAGATTTGAAGTGGTAACTTGTTCATTAACTTCTGTACGGCAATGTTATTATTCAAGTTCAATAATGGACATTTATGAGGTGACTTTATAGCAGCAGATGTATGAAACTTTACACACCGTACTTGTGGAATATTCATTCCTCAGTACATGTCAGCTGTTTGAAGAATTAATAGACATTACAGTAGCCGGCGTGGTGGTGCTGAGGACTGAGGCGCTGGACGCCTTACCTTGCGCTGCGCCGGTTACCCGTGTTTGGGAACGACCTCGGGTCGCCGGGTGCTGGCATGGGGGGAAGGGTGGGAGCAGGATTGAGCGAAGGCTTTCCTCTCCTGGGAAGGGTAGGGTTGCCTGCCTGTAGTCCCGCCATCACCGGATGGAGGTGTGGTGATAGGCGCAGGCGGCAGTGGTGCAATTGGTAGGGCCGGGGTGTCCCACAAGGCATGTGTACACGTGCCTCCACACGTGTGCATCACATTGGGGATGCGCAGGAGTGGGACTAAAAGGGGAAAAAGCCCCCCAAAAAAAAATAATAGACATTACAGTGCTGGCAGAGATCTGCTGGTATTTGTGAATCCACTTGCTTTAATGCTGTAATACTCTGAACAAAGGGGCACTGCAAGTGTTGTTGAATGCTAAATGATTAAGGGCCCCATATTCAAAGTGGATGTGCTGGCGCAACCCAGGATGCACCTCATATACCTGGAAATGCGTCAGCTGTTGGGGGCATGCCTGTATTCACAGGGCATAGATGCACAGCCCACCCCCAACAGCGCCGACATGCATAATATTGTGCTTCACCTATGCAAATGAGAGGTCCCGCATGCTTATGCAGCACAGCACAATATTGAAACATTTCAAAAACTGCAAATTGGCACCCAGCAGCGGTGCAGAATTACGCTGCTGAAACCCTGCCCTAACTAGTACGCAGACCCGGCTGCCCACTGTTAAGGGCAGGGAATCCTGGCAGTACAGTGGTCCCTTCCCAACCCCAATCGATGTGAAAATATTAAGAAGCCCTCCCAATCCCTGTATCCCTGGTAGTCTAGTGGTCCCACCCCCAGCCCTAATCCGTATAATAAGAAAAAGGTCGCCAGTCCCTAGTAACCAAGTGGGTCCCCCCTCCCCTGCCCTGATCCAGTTAAGAATTAAAAAGTCAAGTGTGGAGAAAAGAAGGCGATGCATACACACACATGTTCCACACCTGTCCCTCCATATAAACATTTATAGCAGAAGTCAAAACATAAAGGTCCACAGACCTAAACTACCACATAAAATCCTGCAACTCCCCTCTTTCAGTTCCCTTGACCTAAACCCTCTCCTCAATGATATATCCAATTCTGACTGGTCCCCAGTTGCATCCGCCACTTCCATCGACCAAGCCTTCACTTACTTCAAAGACAGAGTTATAGCTACCTGTGACTTCCATGCCCCGTTCAGACGCACTAGAGTCCGAGGTATCCATCATCCCTGTATCACCCCTGAATTAATGACCTGCCTCAGGGAGCGTGATTAAGCGTGGAAGAAACACAAGGCCTCTCAGCTCCATCAGCCCTTACTAACTATCGTAGGCTAAGAAACGCTTGTACTAACTAAAGCAATCAAACTTGCCAGGTCTGAGTATTTTAAATCCTCTTTCCTTGGTAACATAAACTCCCCCTTCAAATTTTGGAAAGTAGTCCACTCACTGTTCTCCCCCCATATCCCCCACCTGTGCTTAATATAAACAACACACTAGAGTCTGAACCTTGCATAGTGGCTCAGGAGTTCAACTTCTACTACACCTCCTGTGGCTCAGCTCTTCTAAGGTCCCTCCTCTCAAGCCTCTCCTCCCTTCGTTCTCCCTCTTCTACCACTCACACCCCCCACCAACCCCTTTCTCATTCTTTCCTATCTCCCCTGAGGAGACACTAATGGCCCTCCTCTCTCTCAGTCCCTACAAAGGTTCCTCTCCGGATGGCCTTGACCCTAAACTTCTCTACCTGTCTGCTCCTGCTATTGCCTACTCTCTCTCTCTCTCTCTCTCTCTCTCTCTCTCTCAAATCTCTCTTTTATGTCTTCCTCCATCCCTGTGCCCAGGAAACATGTGTTGGTCCTCCCTTTCCCTAAGGGTGGCGATCCTTCCTTCCCTGCCAACTATCATCCAATCTCTCTCCTCACCCTTGCAAACCTCCAAGAACACCTAGCCCTCTCTCAACTGACCTCTTTTCTTGCTGACTCCTCCTTCACCCCGTTCCAGTCTGGTTTTCGGAAGAACCACTCCACTGCCACCTCCCTCCTTAGGCTCACTAACTCCATCATTACCGGGATGGGCAACGGCCTCGTCACCTCTGCCATCTTTGTCGACCTTGCCAAGGGTTTCGACACAGTCTCCCATGCCCTCCTTCTTGACTGCCTTACAGCTGCTGGTTTGTCTGCTCCTGCTCTTACCTGGTTTAGAGCTTACCTCACAGGCAGAACACAATCAGTTAGGATTCAGAATGCAATCTCTCCACCCCTCCCAATCTCCACAGGAGTCCCACAGGGCTCAGTGCTCAGCCCCATCCTTTTCTCCATCTTCCTAAATGACCTTCCCTCAGTTTGCTCCCCCTTCTCTTCAATCCGTATGTGTGCCGATGACACCATCTTGTTCACCTTTGGCAAAACCACCATTGATGCAGCAACCACTCTACTGCATGACTTCTACCAGGTTCAGCTCTGGTTTGCCTCACATCAACTATTCCTAAATGCCAAAAGGACAGTCTCCATGACCTTCGGCACTAGGCAGAGACTCTCTAGGCTCCACCCCTTACCCTCTTTCCACACCCTTGATGGGACAATCCTTGAGGACACCCCCTCTTTCAGATACCTTGTGGTTTGGCTGGACTAACACCTCAGCTTCTCTGGCCGCATTGACGCCATTCTGAAAAAACTGTGCCCCGTGCTTGGAGCCATTTACAGGAACTGTAGTTGCATCCCTCCTACGGCCCAGCAAGAACTTGTCCAGAAGATGATCCACCCCATTTCTGACTACTGTGATGTAGTCTATGGTGCCGCTCCCATATCTTCCCTTACCAGATTGGGCTCTCTTTTCAACTTCTGTCGATTCGTTCTTGACGCCCCATCTCAATCCCATCATTGTGACCTTTACTGTGCTCTGTCCTTCCCCCCGCTTGCTAACAGATGCCTGGCTCACTGTGCCAAGCTAACTTTCAAACTTTGGCTTTGTGTACTTCCTTCCTACCTCTCATGCTCCCTCACTCCCTCTCTTCCTTCCTTCCACTCCCACTCCCTCAGACCCTCCGACACTCGCACCCTGCTAGTCCCCCATCGTACCACTCTCATCAGCCAATCAGGCTTCTCCCATCGCCTTCCCAAAATCTGGAACTTCCTCCCTCCTTCAAATACGGCACTCCTCCTCCTCCCACTCCCTTGCCTCTGCCTTGCATAACTTTCTCTCTGCTAGCTGCTCCTGCTCCAGTCCTCCTTAACTTGTTCCCCTATGAGCCTGCTTCTGCTTCATGCCCACATCTTTCCTGCAAAACCCTCCCCCTACATTCTCCCCCAACACCCCTTCCTTTCCACCTTACTCCCCCCCCCATTCCCTCCTCTGTACACCACCTTACCCTCACTACCCACTCGCTGTTGCTTGGCCTAGGCCCCTGGCTGGGTTCTCTGCATCCTGGAGGGTCCAGAATGTAGGCAAACACCTTCCTCACCTTCTACTCCCACCCTATTTTTTCCTGAGAGGGCTGGGTCTCGGCCCCTCCTCTTCCACCTCCCTCTCGGTCCTTCTGAAGCCTACTCCCCATCGCTGCCTACTTCCCTCCTGTCGTGCTCTACCTCTGCTGCCTACAACCTGCTTCCCTCCTGTCTTGCTCTGCCTCTGCCTTGTGCAGGCAGGGTCCACAGCATACAGGAAGGGGCAGACCCTTCTCTTCCCCCCCTTCCAGTGACCCACTACCCTGCTCCCCCCACCCGACTGGAACTAGCAGACCCCCTGCTGTGTGCCGCGCATCCAGGGTCCGCTATTCAGACAGTTTGCACAGTCTGTTCAGATCACGCAGTCTGTTTGAATATGGCGCCAGAGTGAGCCAGCCAGCCCAAGTTTTATTTGCGGTGCACCGTTTTTGCACGCTTATCTGGCCAGCTCTGAATATGGAGCCCTAGCTTTTAATGCTGAAATGATTTTATGAAAGTGGTTTAAAAATATGTAAAAGAGATGGTAATTAGTTATTGGAACTATATTAGCAATTCTAGGGACGTGGATATGATGTTCTAGCCACACTTTCTGGCAGTTACCTTTCCCTTTAATTCTGGCCAGAATGTCTTCAAGCTGGCTCCTCACACCCACCCGGGTGGTATCTACCATGGCTCTGCCCCATGATGCCAGAACTTCTTTTCAGTTGGAAGGCTCAGGTTCTATCCTTATCGCTCCCATGTTGAGTAGGCCCTGGCGCTCGACTCTTCGGATTTGCTTCCAAAACTTACCTTAAAACTCATTAGATTTCCGTCTTCGCCTGATTCTTCAGTCACGACCACGATGGAAGACAAGACCATTCCTGGGTTTCACTGGTGCCCTTGCGGGCAGAATATGTCCCGTATGGACCCTTACGCTGCGTGTGCCTACTGTCTGAGCCATGATCACGATCTGCAGGCCTGTGAATTTTGTCAGTCTTTTCACCTGAATGTTCTTGACGACTGTGCTGCCTGCCTAAATTTGGGGCGACCAGAAAAATGATACCTGCCTGTCAAATCGAAGGATGCCCATTGGGTGGTCTCCGTAGCTGCTGGATCCGCCGAGCAATTGGAGCAACTCAAGGCCTTCGAGGAGGAGGCGGCCTGGCCACTGCTCAGTCCTCTTTTGCTTCAGCCTTTGTTCTGCTCCAGTTGGGCTCCACCTGTTCGGCCTCCTTCAAGGAGCTGTGCCAGTCCCTCTCGACTAAAGGAGAGGGCCCTACCGAGTCGCACAGTTCTCGCTCACACAAGAAGTAGTCCAAAAAAGACAAAGAGAAGACTCATCGTCAATGCTCCTCGGACTGGGAATGTTCCTGCTCGCGGGAAACTCTGGTTTTTGACTGCAGTCAAAACTGTGGCCCTGGCCGCTGGTTTCACAGTAACCCCGTTGGACCAGTTGACTGTGATGCCAGCCGATGATGAGGCCGAGATTTTTCTTGACCCCATTGACCGGTTGTCATCCGAAGAGGCCAACAGCTTTCTCTTCAGGACTCCGGTCCTGCCGGTGACCACTGACTGGTCAGCCCAGCTTACTGAACCAGAACTGCTGGTCATCAACTAAGACCAGGAGGAGCCATGGAATGTGCCAGCTCCCTCTGAGGCCCCCCATTGGCACTACCGACGGTCGAGGTCATCTTCAACTTCGGAGCTGAGCAGGTCCCGCCGACATGGGTGGTCTTGATCTTAACACCATGGTAAGTGGTGCCGCCGCTACTCGTCTTCATCCTCCTTGGGTGAGGAGAGGCTTTGGCACAAATTGCATCAACGCTACGAAGACCTTATGTGGCAGCAGTTGGTTCTGTCTGGGCCGAAGCAGACACTGGCTACTACCCCAGCCATTACATGGCTGTCACCCGAAAGGCCGACACTGACTCCCCCGGTGGGGCCGATTGACAGCGTTCCTCCCCCAGTGGAGCCAGTTCAGACTCTGTTGGCTAGACTGAAGCAGGCTTCACCGATCGTGATGGAGCCACCACCTAAACAGCCACCAGACGGAGCTCCGACCAAGGAGTCTCGGCCTTCTAAGGGACTTCTCCATCGGCTGTCGGTCACTGTCACTCCTGACCATCCCGGCGGCCCAGGTTGAGGGTGAATCTGGTGGCCTCCTCGATCTGAGGATTCCTCCGTGCACTCCCGTCGACTGGACACGCTGAGTCGATTGAGGGATCTTTCCGGACAAGGGTCCTGCGCCGTTCATGGGCATTCTTTGGCTCCTTTCCGAATCTATGGGGATGAGCTGAAGCCATTCAAAAGCATGCTCGATATCCCCTCACAGAAATCCTGGATATAGGGGATTCTCTGACGGAGGCCTTCCCAGTGGCCGAGGCCATTGTCGGTCCTGCCCTGGAGCTTTGGCAGCATCCTGCTTTTTGCCCTGCGCCCTCGGCCCAGAAGGCCCACAAGTATGCAGTGCCCACCAGTACCCTTTTAGAGTTCACGGAGCATCCCTCGGCTGAGGGGTTTGTGGCTGACTTTGTGTTTTGGCACTCTGGCAATACCGGGAACATTTACAGACCGCCGGACAAAGAGTCCAAGAAATTGGATCATTTGGCCCAAAAGGTCTACGCTGCTTCCTCGCTTGGTGTCTGCCAGGTGAGCTCGGCCATCCTGATGGCACACTTCTCTCATGCCCTGTTGGACTCCCTGGGTGAGGTGATCCCTCACCTCCCTGCGGACCTTCAGACACGGTCAAACAGGACCGAGACCAGGGTAGGGCAGTGGCGAAACAGCAACTCCAGACAGCTCTGGATGTTGGTGACCCTTGTGCTCGCTCAGTGGTGGCCATGGTTGCCATGCACCGTAGTGCTTGGCTGTGGATCTCAACCTTCATGGCAGATACCCAGCACAAGCTGGAGGATGTCCTCTTTTTGGGCACCGACCTCTTTGGGCCTGGTGTGGAGGGTCACCTCTAGCTCATTGAGAAGTCCAGTGCCACCCTGGACTCGGTGTCATTCACCCAGAAGGACAACAAAGTCTCTAAGCAGCGGAAGTGCAAGCTCTTTCAGTCCTCCACTCCTGTGGCCAAACCAGCCCAGCATTGGTCTGGCCAGCAGGCTCTGAGGAAAGGGACCCGGTGGTCCCTCTGCCGGATCCTCCTCCTCCTTCAAGCTTGCTCAGTGACTGGATGGGGGGTTGCCACCCTCATACCTGTCATGCTTCCCTAAGGTCCTCCTGTGGGAGGGGCCGGCTCTGCCACTTCCTTTCCGCTTGGTCCACTGTGACCACGAACAGGTGGGTTCTGGAAGTGATCAAGTCAGGGTCTGCCTCTGGAATTCAAGCAGTACTCTCTAAGCCGAGCCCACACCCCATGAGAGGACTTGGTATCCGCAGCCACTCGGTCGGCTCTTCGAGACGACATAGCCCAGCTTCTCCACAAGGAGGTCATGGACAGAGTTGTGGATCCTCCAGAACACACAGGGTTTGTCTCCAGGTACTTCCTGGTGCCAAATTGGACGGAGTGCTGGTGCCCCATTTTAGATGTGCACGACTTGAACAGATTCCTGAGGTCCCGCACCTTCAGGATGGTAACTCTCTTCCAGATCATACCACCTCTGGGGCAAAACATTTGGTTTTGCTCTCTAGATCTTCAGGACACGTTCTTTCATGTCCTGATCCATCTGTCACATCGAAGGTTCCTCCGCTTCTGAGCAGAGGGAGTCCTTTATGAGTTCTAAGCCATGCCTTTTGACCTCTCCTCAGCCCCCAGGGTCTTCAACAAATGCTTAGCAGTGGTGGCAGCTTACCTGAGGTGCTGAGGGGTTCAGATGTATTTCTGCATGGACAGCTGGCTGATAGCAGGTCCCTCCAGGATGGAGGTGGAGCAGTCCAGGGACCTGGCCCTCTAGACTTGCATCAACCTTGGCCTCCTGGTTAACAAGGCCAAGTCGGAACTCGTGCCTTCTCAGGTGATTAGTTTATTGGGGCAGAGCTCGGCTGCTGGCAGACAGAGCGGAGGTTCTCTCCTCCTCCTTTGCCCAGTCATTTCTGGTTGGGCACTTGCGCTCTGCCTGGGACTTCCTGCGCCTTCTAGGTTACATGGCGGCCTGCACCAGTGTGGTCTGATGAGCCCATTGACATATGCTGTCCCTCCAGTGGGAGCTGGACAGCCAGTGGTCTCAGCGCAGAGGTCACTTCGACCAGCTGGTCACTGTGACCCAGAGGATGTGGGACGCCCTCCAGTGGTGGCTCATCCAAGAACATATGCAGGAAGGGATCCCGTTTGTCCGCCCCGAGCCAGTAGTCATCCTTACGACCAACGCCTCTCTGATGGGCTGGGATGCCCACCTTGGGGAACACAATGTCCACGGGCTCTGGACCCCCGGAAGTCCCAGTGCCACATCAGCCAGCTAGTCCTGACTGCATCTGCTCCATTTGTCCGGGGTCAAGTGGTCCGGGTCCAGACGGACAATGCCACGACTATGTACTACCTCAGCAAGCAGGGCGGGATGCACTACTCACCTCTGAGCAAGGAAGCTTTCTGCATCTGGACCCTCATCCACAGCCTGGAAGCAGATCTCCTAGCCATTCATGTGGTAGAAGCCTTCAGTCAGCTGGCGGGTGGGTGAGGCATCTCACGAATGATCCCTCTACTCTGAGGTAGTTTACAGTCTGTTCTTCCAGTGGGGCACCCCTCAGGTGGACCTGTTCACTTCCTGGGAGAACGAAAAGCTGAGGCTGTTCTGTGCCCACCCCCCTCAGCAGGGCCCACTGCAGAGGAATGCCTTCTCGAGGCCGTGGACCCCAGGCCTCTTTTATGCTTTCCCTCCACTTCCCTTGATTCACAAAGTGCGTCTCAAGGTCAGGAGGGACAAGGCACAGGTGATCCCGGTGGCTCCTGACTGGCCTCGCCAGTTTTGGTACCCTGATCTCCTCAGCAACAGGCTCCTGAGGCATCTTCCAGCATGCCCAGACCTGATTTCCATCAGTCAGGGGAAGTTACGCCACCTGGACCTTCAGTCCCTGCACTTGACAGCCTGGTTCCTGAGTGGATAGAATTCCAGGCTTTGGGTCTCTCTGAAGATGTCCTCACCATAGTGGAGGCATCTCGCAAGGAATCGACCAGAAAATGCTGTGCCTTCAGAAGGAAGAGATTCTCCATTTGGTGTCGAGGCAAGGGGTTGGATCCTTCGACCTGTCCGATGGCTAGCATTTTAGACTACCTGTGGTCTCTCTCCCAAGGGGGACTTCGGTCAACGACCCTTAGAGCTATCTCTGCTTACCAGGCGCAGGCTGGTCAGCAGTTGGTGGCACAGGAGAAGGTGGTCTGGCACTTCTTAAGGGCCTTGACCACATTTCCCCTCTGGTGCATGAACCACCACCACTACCGTGGGACTTATTGCTGGTTTTATCAAAGCTCATGGGTAAGCCATTCGAACTGATGCACAGGTGTGACATGTCTCACCTGTCATGGAAGACTGCCTTCCTGTTGACTATCACATCAGCCAGAAGGATTAATGAGCTGCAGGCGCTCTTGGTGTAGTCTCCTTAACTGGTCTTCCACAGGGGCAAGGTTGTCCTGTGCCCCAACCCGAAGTTCCTTCTGAAGCTTGTGTCACAGTTTCAGCTGAACCAAGTGATGACTCTACCGGTATTCTTCACCAGTTACACCTCAGAGGCCGAACACAAGCTCCATACTTTGAACCTGAGGCGAGCGCTCGCTTATTATAAAGAGTGCACAGCCGGAGTTCGGGGAGAGGTTCGCCAGCTGTTTGTCACCTACGCTGAAGCCGCACCTGGCAGACCTGCAGCCAAGCGGACGATTGGCAGGTGGTTCACATCCTGCATTGATCTCTGCTATAGGTTGGTGGGTAGGGAGCCGCGGGTAGGGAGCCTCCCTTAGGGCTAAGGGCTCATTCCACCTGCCATACTGCTGCATCGGTGTCTGCTTCTAGGGACATCCCTATCCAGGAAATCTCCAGGGCTGCTACCTGGAAGTCGGCACATGCCTTCATTTCTCATTACCACATTGACCTTGAGTCATGCCGGGATGCTTGTTTTGGGACCTCAGTTCTCCAGTCTCTGTTCCCGAAGTAGGGGGTGTGCGCCTTGCCTCCCTCCTCCCGGAGATCTGCTAGGAGTCTACCAGAAAGTGTGGATAGAACATCATATCCATGTCCCTAGAAACACAGGTTACTCACCTGTAACAGTAGTTCTAGGAGTGGTATATGATGTTCATCCACATGGACCCACCCAACCTCCCCAGCTTCGGTGCACAACCTCTACTTCCAGCAGGCAAGATTTGGCGTCATGGGGCGGAGCCATGGGAGATACCACCTGGTGGGTGGGAGGAGCCAGCTTGAAGATGTTCCGGCCAGAAGTTAAGGGAAAGTCAACTGCCAGAAAGTGTGGATGAACATCATATACCACTCCTAGAACTAGTGTTGCAGGTGAGTAACCTGTGTATGCGGAGCATCTGAAACGTAAATTAAAATGAGAGAGAAATAATGTAACTTAACTGGGAATTGAATCCAGGCCTCCAAGAATACTGAATCTCCCTGTACAAGGTGGGTGCAGAACCCTCTCCATGTGGGACAGAGGATTTCTGTAGGGGACTGTCCTTCGTAAGTTGAGCAGTATGTGTGGATACATGTAGCTTGTGTGGCTACATTTGGAAGCAGTAAGTCTGACCAAGATCCTGTGTGTAAAATCTCTTTCAGTCTGATTGGAGACCTTCAATTTTCTCTCTACCCATTTTTTCTGTTTAGCATGCAAGCCGGGGAGCACGGGTTCCATCCTTGGTTTTCTCAGAAGCTTCAATCTGACCAACAATAACTCCATTCCAGCACCTGGGGACCTGGGAAGTAGTGCTGGCACACAGAACAACACCAGTAATCTCTCCGGCCCATCACAGACACTGGGCATGTGCCTGCGACACCAGCCAGTTCTGCGGGAAGACCTGGATGTCTTATCTGCCAAGTTTGCCATCGTAAATGAACCAAATGTCACAGTGACTGCTTCCATGCCCACAGTGCTTTCCATCAATTTGAATTCTGGGGAGGACAGTGGCGGCACTGTTATTGTGGATCTGTACCTCAATAAGGTAAAAGAAACCTTTAAATGTTCTCTTAAAGGGCAGTACTGCACTACAGCTTAAACTTACAGGGCAGTGCTGCACTGCTGCTCATACTTAAAGGGCAGCTCTGCTCTGCAGCTCGTACTTAAAGGTCAGCTTCTGCACTGCACCTCATCATGCTTAAAGGGCTGTGCTGCAGCTCATACTTAAAGGGCAGTGCTGCACTGCAGCTCATACTTAAAGGGCTGTGTTGCACTGCAGCTTGTATATGAAGGGCAGTGATCCATTGCATTGCAGCTCATACTTAGAGGGCAGCGCTGCATTGCAGGTCATACTTTCATGAACACCTTGTTTCAGCTTTTGCAATTTATAAGAGAATACATATTAATTTTTAGTTTTCTTTCCTGGTTTTATAAAACATCTTGGCAGTTTATCCATAAGTTCTGTATAAAAGCATTTTACTGTCCCCAACAGATCTCATAGTGCCAGAACAACAGACTATAATATCACAGACTACAATTAAGAGGTTGGGCTTTTGGGAAGACTCCGTGAAATAAGCACTGCATTAACAGACTAACAACAGGAGAAAGTTAAAATAAAACTCGGAAACATTACAGTTAAATATGTTTGTGGAAAATTGAACTGTTTAAACTGTTTTTTTAGTAGAGAGATGCTTTTGAAGGTTTTATTTATTTTTTGTATTTTTTACAGACGCTGAATCTGTTTGATTTTGAAGTTGCGGGATAAATTTAGTTGCAGTGAAAGATGAGGTACTGTGCAGGCTAGTACATTGTGCCCCCCCACCCCAAAACACTGGTGAATATATTGGCTGCACAGGCAAGCACAGTGCGACCTCCCGCTAATCAGCAAACGTTGAGGGATTATGCAGGTGAGGCACGCAGAAGGGACCTCAGTTTAACATCTCATCTGAAGGAAGGCCCCTCCAGAAGTGCTGCATTCACATAGACCTGCAGAGCATCCCCGAAAACAGGGATTCATTCTCTCTCTCTCTGCAGTCCATTGTCAGGGCAAAAATTTAAAATAAGGAATGAAGAGACACATGCCGTGACTCCAGGCTGGCAGTTTGACCCCCTTGCCCAAAGCTGTTCCTTCTCCCTTTAATCGATTTGTTGTGTTATTCAAAATTCTTAAGTTGCTAATCGTCTCGATTTTTGAAAGGGAAGCTCTCCTTCTCTTGCTGAGTTCAGAGTGTCATAAAATCGAGGCTAAGGAATTAGCTTCACTGCCTTCACTTCATTCCTCCACCTTCTTGGTGATGTTTTGGGGAAGATATTGGTAATCAGTCTGCCTAACGTCCATAATCATGCAAACTGCTCCCCCCACCACCCTCCCGGTCGCATGCAGTACACACTAGTAAAGACGAGCCGGTACAGCTGCACCGAGCTTTTATGAGCGCCACTGGAGTTTGCTGTGCACAAGATGGCAGCAGTGACTGAACTGCGCATGCGTGATACTCGCACATGCACAGTCTGATTCGGTGCCGCCATCTTGTGCATGGCAGCCATCACTTCCACAGTTATGGAAGAAAAAGAAGTGCCTCGAAGTGAATGTGTTTATGCAGCCGGCGGAGAAGGGCTGCATAAACACATGGACTGGAAATTGTTCCACAGCACTGTGGAAGCACGCCAGACAGTGGTCCGGTGACTTGCGTCTACAGTGCTCTTCTGAGATGTTGGCATAACGTCTGTGGAGCTCCACCCACGCAGCTGTAAAAAATGACTACCCAAAAAAATAAAGAATTGTTTGTACTCAAACTAACTAAACTAGGTCCTGTGGGAAAGGATTAAGGTGCACTATAGCAGGGCGAGTACATGTTCAAAACAGGTTCCTAGCCTTAAAAAATCAGGTAGGCCACCGGCTCCATGGCGCTGAGTGAAAGGGTTCGCTTAGCACACTGGCATGAGTTCACACCCTGAGCTCTGATGTCAGTGGAGAGAGCACCAGGGAGGGAATCCCAGAGCATCCATTGGATGCTTCCCTCGGGGAGTGGGTGGGCAGGGCCTTGGCACCTAGAGGTGGATTGGGTGACATGGTAGGGGCGTGAAGCCTCAGCACTTCCTCGTCTCAGGTTGCCCTTATGCATGCAGGACGGAAATCAGGGTGGAGGGAGTGGGGAGAGCAGAAAAACAGAAAAGCTCCCCAAGTGACTGGATAGCGGCCTCAGGTCCCTAGCGCAGCAAAGCCGGAAGGTGTCCGGACCAACCCTGAGCACCGGTGAGTTGCACCTAATGGGTGCCCCAAAGGGAGGACCCTCCCGATAAAGGATACATCGGGTTGCAGAGGTGGCTGCTAATAGGGTAGTGGATGGTGGCAGGGGATGAGTGGCGCCGGGGTGCACCTTGGAGGCCCGAAGGAGTGGCAGGTCAAGGGCCCGGGCAGGAGCAAAAAAAAAATCAGGAGGAGACCGTACGTATATCTTACCATACCTAAAGTTTACTTGTAAATAAGTCACTTTGGGCATGTGGCGCAGGCACTCGTGTGCTTTCATGGTGTATCTCCTTGTGTATCGGCAGAAGGGGTCCCATGCAATGGAACTGCTGCTAAATCAGTGAAAAATGGCATGGAAATGAGTTGTTTAAAACTCTGAACTTCAGGCTGCTTATGGAAATTGACAGCAACCTAAAATCACTACGGAAATTTTTTCCTCTTGGATTTAAGCAATTGAACCATGAAAATGTTTAAAAGACTTTGGGAATGTTAACAATACTTGTTTCATCACCTGCACTACTCACTCACTGAAATGACTTATTTACAAGTAAAATTTGGGTACGATGACATATACCTACGTCCCCTGCCTAATTTTTTTAAGTTGTGCACATATAATTGGCTGTCTTGCACTGCAAGTGTAGGAACCTGTTTATAAAAAAGAGTTAAATAACTGTATTAACTCCATAAAGAAAGGTGTTCTGTGGGTTTTGGGAAAGGGATGACTAAGCCTGTATTACCTTCATAAAGAAAGGTGTGCAGTGGGTTTGGAGGGTGGGATGGGGTGGGGGTGGGGATGACTGAGCTAGCTTTGATTTTGACTTCTGTTCTCCATCACAGATCAGGGTTGGGGGGCAACTTGTTATGAATGTCCTTTGTGAGCTGGGGTGGTGGTTTGATTTGGGGGAGATTTTGGGGGGAGATGGCTTGTTATGAATGGCCATTTTGGGACCTGGGGTACTAGTTAGGTTTGGGGGTGCTCGGCATGTTATGACTGGCCCTTGGTAGCTGGGGTAATGGTTAGGTTTGGGGTGCCCAGCTTGTTATGAATACCTCTTTGAGACCTGGGGTAGTAGTTAGGTTTTGGGGGTGCCTAGCTTGTTATGAATACTCCTTTGGGACCTGGGGTACTGGTTAGGTTTGGGGGGGGGTGCCCAACTTGTTATGAATACCCTTTTAGTACCTGGGGTAGTGGTTAGGTTTTGGGGGCTGTATTCAGAGTTGGTGTTAGCTCCCAGCAAATGTGTATCGGTGAGTGGGGGAGGCACAGTAGGGTATCTGGGGAAGTGTTGGCTACAGGGCTAGCACTTGCCACCAGGGGAGGGAGGGCTGTAGTTAGAGAGTCAGGGAGAGGGTGGAAGGTGACTGGGGCAGGGATAGGAGAGCAGGGAAGGTGTTTAGGCGGGTGACTGGATAATGGATAAAATAGAGTGGAGGAAGGTTGGAGCATGACTGGAGGAGAGGGTGAACTAGCCCATGCCACCTGGGGAGGGACAGACAATGTTTTTACCTTTTTTTTTTTTCAGTTTTTGAAGTCTCCCTGAATACCTCTCAGGCAGAGAAAAATACTCTGTGATGAATTCCCTCTTCATTAAAAACACACCACTAACAGATGTTAGTCTGCTGTTGAAACTTGGTGTAGGAGGACCCGGAATGGATTCCTTTTAAAATCCTGTCTGCTGTGTATTATAAATTACATAAAAAAAAGCACATTCCTTTCCTTGTGATTCTGTTTGTCCCTTTGTTTTTTATTGTAGAGCTCATGGACAAATGACAATGCCACCCTGCTTGCGTGTTTTAATCCTGGGTCTCCGATTCTGTCACTGGAATTATTACAAGACTGCAGGACAGGTACTGGCTCTCATCACCTAGAGAGTCTTGCTCTGAGTGGGCTACAGATTACCAGTGGGCCTGGCTTATAAAGTGGGGGGAGGTGGGACATGATGGGCCTAGAGTCCCTTGTGATCCTAGTTCCTTGTGGTTCTAAATTAATGTTATTTTGAAAAGATTGCATGTCCTGGAGTGTGTTATTGTTCTTATTAAATGTTCTTTTTAAATTAATTAAAAAAAGAGGAAGAATAGTTCTGGTTTGTGGCTGTGCAGTTGGGAGATATACACAGCCCTACTGACCAATCAGAACGTAGGGTTGTCTTTACTCATTTTAAAAATAATTGTAACACAGAAACGCAGAATCAGTCAGCAGAAAAAGGCCCGTTGACCCATCGTGTCTACCACTGACCCATCTTGGTTACCATTCCTATCTATCTAATGTTGAGTGAGAGAGGCCAAGTGGTTCTTCACGCTAGCAGATTAAGTAACAGCAACTGGAGACCTCTATAGACCTCTAGTGGTGATTGATGGAATAGTATGTATGATGTTCAAAGTTATACTTGAACCTTCTAGGCTCTGGGAAATTGCCCTTTGGTTGAATGGTTAAAGCTGCTGCCTTTGCAACACAGGGTCACAGGTTTGATTCCCAGGGAGGTCAGGAGGTACCTCTGCATAAGTTGAGGGGACAGATATAACAGAAATGGCAGCTGAAACCCTGTTTCCATCATTTTTGCCTGATACTGTACTAGGAACCTGTTTTCTGTTTGGGGGGGGTCTCTAGACAGCGAATGTAGAATAAGTGCCACTCGATGACAGGGTGGAGTTCTTTTGTGTTCCATAGTTGCCTTTTCCCAGGATGCACCACACTTACCGGAACCAGAGCTAACAGTCACATCCCCGTTTTGCATTTGTGTCTTTTCCTGTAATTCACAGATCTTTCTCTGGGATATGCCTTGAAACTGAACTCTACAGAGACTGAAGCCCATTTGCGTGTTCCGTACCCAAAGAGTGACCAGTGGTACCTCTCCATGCAGATTCTCTGTCCCAGTAACCAGAGGTAGGTGGACTTAAAATGTTGTCAGCACTGGGCATTAGTGCTTAAAACACTGTTGATACTCTGGACAGTAGCACTTAAAACACAGTCAGTGCTCTGAGCAGTTGCACTTAAAATGCAGTTAGCATTCTGGACAGTAGCAGTTAAAATGTAGTTAGTGCTTAACATGCAGTCCGCACTCTGTGCAATAGTGCTTAAAATGCAGTTCGCATTCTGGGAGGAAGCCCTTAAAATGCAGTTGGCACTCTGGGAAGTAGTATTTAAAATGTAGTCCGCACTCTGTGCAGTAGTGCTTAAAATGCAGTCAGCACTCTGGGAGGAAGCGCTTAAAACGCAGTCGGAACTCTGGGCAGTAGCGTTTAAAATGCAGTCAGCACTCTGTGCAGTAGTACTTAAAATGCAGTTAGCACTCTGGGAGGAAGCGCTTAAAATGAGTCGGCACTCTGGGAAGTAGCACTTAAAATGCAGTCAGTGCTCTGGTCATTAGTGCTTAGAATGCTGTTAGTAATTCCAAAGCAATCAGAGCCACTCTCAAACAGAACATGGTGCCGGCGGTAACTGTAATAACAAGAAAGAAAAAAAAAATGCATGCACACACTCACGGCCAGGAACTGCTGTTCAGTAAAGTACACAAAACACAACAGGCAAATTATGCTTAGTTTAATGTTCGAGGATTTAACAGCAAACCAGTGCAGGCAGACATCGACTCCGACAAACCGTCAGTGTTTCACGCTTGTGCAGTAGTCAAGAGGATAGCAAACAGTCACATCAATAGCCCTTATATAGTAATACCTGTTAAAGGACTAGTACAATATACATGAAATGTAACAAGTTTATTAGTGCTCAGTAAAACAAGTGTGCAAACATTTATGCAATTTAGACAATTAGAAACACTGTACAGACATAAGGAAGCACCCATAACAATATCTTAAATAACACAGTATAATTTCTGCTAGAACGCATGATATTAAGCTAAGGACTGGCGCCCCCCCCCTTCAAGAGCTTAGGTACTATGCTCTCGGATCCATTACCGATAACATCATCAGATCCCGTACTCCTAAACCCCTCGCTAGCCTCTTTCTACACCAGAAAACCAACTATGCCTTGCACTCTGCTGACCAGGCCCCTGTTCTAATCCCTAGACACCACACTTCCAAAGGTGGTCACGCCTTTGCCTGTCATGCTCCCCGGTTCTGGAATACACTCTCACTAACCCTACATCAATCCACTTCCCATATCTCCTTCAAAAGAGAACTACGCCACTATCTCTTCTCCTCCTATGTCTGCTTCTGCTTTAAACCACCCTAGCCCTCACTTTCCCTCTTCCGGCCCCTCTCCTCTGTTTGTCCTTTGACCCTGGTTCCACTCCAACAGGGAGCACTTTTTCCTTTTCCTTTTTCTTCCTCTACCCACTACCAACCTGTCTCCTACATTATTACTACCTGCTGTCTTTGCGCTCTGTTCCTCGTCCCTTGTACCCTGCTCAGTCACTCTAATAATTGACTTGTTTGTACTTTTGATACATGCTTAACCTAAATGATGCATTGTTCTTGTCAGCGTTTCTGCTGTTAATTGCACTCAAATTCTTACTTGTCATTTGTACTAAATGTATTCAGTAAGTTTGTCTCTGTACCCTCCCGGGGTCGTGCCTGAAAATAGACTTGTTGGCTAGTGCACCTACCCGGTTAACAAAAACTAAATAAATAACTAGGTATAGATGCAGCATACTGCAAAGGCTTAAAGAAATTAGCAAAGATGAGATACATTATGGTCAATAGAGTATTACAAAAATTGTGACAGATCCACACCATCGTTTAGGCCATGGGGCAGTTGCTTTAAGTTTAAAAATCCCAAACTGTTCCCTGTATGTCAAACGTAGATCAACATCATCCCCCACCCTCACCTTCTCAATACCTACAAAATTCCAGACATGTGGACCTGGTTTAGCAGCAGAAATGGAATATGCAGCTGTAATATGGTCCAAATTACAATTTGTAATTGCTCTTATATGATTCCTTACAATCTCTTTCAGTTTTCTCTGAGTTCTCCCAACATAGTACACCCCATACGTACAATTTTTCAAATAGATGACATACGTGGAATCACAGTTAATAAACTTCCTTACATACAAAAGATCACTATTGCTTGGACTAGCGAAAAATGTAATACTGCTAATGTAATTACAGTACTTGCAATACTGACATTTGTGACACCCATCTGGCAGAGCCGGTAACCAGGTGGGTTTCCTCTGTGGGGGATGATAACAATGAGTGACACAATCACCAATATTGGGTGGGGCTGTAAACCATGTGTGGAAACTTTGTCACAAACACCCTCAATTTTTCATTCATCTGCAAGTTTGGCAAGTTCCTCCTTATACCTTCAATCCTAGCAGCCTGTATACTGTAGGATGTCACAAAGATAAGCCTATGAGTTGCTTTCTCTGGGAGCAGTAGCACTTAAAATGCAATCAGCACTCTGAGTAGTAGCGATTAAAATGCAGTCAGCATTCTGGGCAGTAGCGATTAAAATACGATCAGTACTCTGGACAGTAGTGTTTAAAATGCAGTCAGCACTTTGGGCAGCAGCGATTAAAATGCAGTCAGCACTTTGGGCAGTAGTGATTAAAATGCAGTCAGCACTTTGGGCAGCAGCGATTAAAATGCAGTCAGCACTTTGGGCAGTAGTGATTAAAATGCAGTCAGCACTTTGGGCAGCAGCGATTAAAATGCAGTCATCACTTTGGGCAGTAGTGATTAAGATGCAGTCAGCATTCTGGGCAGTAGTGTTTAAAATGCAGTCAGCACTTTGGGCAGTAGTGATTAAAATGCAGTCAGCATTCTGGGCAGTAGTGTTTAAAATGTAGTTTGTACTCTGGTCATTAGCACTAAAAATGCATTTAGCATGCTGGGCAGTAGCACTTGAAATGCAGTCAGCCCTTTGGGCAGTAGCGCTTAAAATGCAGTCAGCACTTTGGGCAGTAGTGATTAAAATGCAGTCAGCACTCTGGGCAGTAGTGATTAAAATGCAGTCAGCACTTTGGGCAGCAGCGATTAAAATGCAGTCAGCACTTTGGGCAGTAGTGATTAAAATGCAGTCAGCATTCTGGGCAGTAGAGTTTAAAATGTAGTTTGTACTCTGGTCATTAGCACTTAAAATGCATTTAGCATGCTGGGCAGTAGCACTTGAAATGCAGTCAGCACTCTGGGAAGTAGTGTTTTAAATGCAGTCAGCATTCTGGACATTAGTGCTAAAATTGCAGTCAGCACTGAACAGTAAAACTTAAAATGCAGTCAGCACTCCGGGCAGTGGTGATTAAAATGCAGTCAGCACTTTGGGCAGTAGCAATTAAAATGCAGTCCACACTTTGGGCAGTAGCAATTAAAATGCAGTCAGCACTCTGGGCAGTAGTGATTAAAATGCAGTCAGCACGTTAGACAGTAGCGATTTAAAATGCAGTCAGAACTTTGGGCAGTAGCAATTAAAATGCAGTCCACACTTTGGGCAGTAGCAATTAAAATGCAGTCAGCACTTTGGGCAGTAGCAATTAAAATGCAGTTGACACTCTGGGCAGTAGCGATTAAAATGCAGTCGGCACTCTGGGCAGTAGCTATTAAAATGCAGTCGGCACTGTGGGCAGTAGCGATTAAAATGCAGTCAGCACTTTGGGCAGTAGTGATTAAAATGCAGTCAGCACTTTGGGCAGTAGTGATTAAAATGCAATCAGCACTTTGGGCAGTAGAGCTTAAAATGCAGTCAGCACTCTGGGAAGTAGTGCTTTAAATGCAGTCAGCATTCTGGACATTAGTGCTAAAATTGCAGTCAGCACTGAGCAGTAAAACTTAAAATGCAGTCAGCACTTTGGGCAGTAGAGCTTAAAATGCAGTCAGCACTCTGGGCATTAGTGATTAAAATGCCGTCAGCATTCTGGGCAGTAGTGTTTAAAATGTAGTTTGTACTCTGGTCATTAGCACTAAAAATGCATTTAGCATGCTGGGCAGTAGCACTTGAAATGCAGTCAGCCCTTTGGGCAGTAGCGCTTAAAATGCAGTCAGCACTTTGGGCAGTAGTGATTAAAATGCAGTCAGCACTTTGGGCAGTAGCGATTAAAATGCAGCCAGCACTCTGGGCAGTAGTGATTAAAATGCAGTCAGCACTCTGAACAGTAGCAATTAAAACGCAGTCAGCACTCTGGGCAGTAGTGATTAAAATGCAGTCATCATTCTGGGCAGTAGCACTTAAAATGCAGTCATCATTCTGGGCAGTAGCACTTAAAATGCAGTCAACATTCTGAGCAGTAGCGCTTAAAACGCAGTCAGCACTCTGAGCAGTAGCAATTAAAATGCAGTCAGCACTCTGGGCAGTAGCGATTAAAACACAACACTCTGAGCAGTAGTGCCTAAAATGCAGTCAGCACTTTGGGCAGTAGTGATTAAAATGCAGTCAGCACTTTGGGCAGTAGCAATTAAAATGCAGTTGACACTCTGGGCAGTAGTGATTAAAATGCAGTCAGCACTCTGAACAGTAGCAATTAAAACGCAGTCCGCACTCTGAACAATAGCAATTAAAATGCAGTCAGCACTCTGGGCAGTAGTGATTAAAATGCAGTCATCATTCTGGGCAGTAGCACTTAAAATGCAGTCATCATTCTGGGCAGTAGCACTTAAAATGCAGTCAACATTCTGAGCAGTAGCGCTTAAAACGCAGTCAGCACTCTGAGCAGTAGCAATTAAAATGCAGTCAGCACTCTGGGCAGTAGCGATTAAAACACAACACTCTGAGCAGTAGTGCCTAAAATGCAGTCAGCACTGTGGGCAGTAGTGCATAAAATGCAGTCAGCACTCTGAGCAGTAGTGCTTAAAATGCAGTCAGCACTCTATGCAGTAATGCTTAAAATGCAGTCAGCACTGAGCAGTAGTGATTAAAACACAGCACTCTGGGCAGCCGTAATTAAAACACAGTCAGCACTCTGAGCAGTAGCGATTAAAATGCAGTCAGCACTCTGGGTAGTAGTGCTTAAAGTACAGTCAGCGCTCTGAACAGTGGTACTGGAAAACCAGTTAGCACTCTGGGCAGTAGTGATTAAAATGCAGTCAGCACTGTGGGCAGTAGCGCATAAAATGCAGTCAGCACTCTGAGCAGTAGCGATTAAAATATAGTCAGCACTCTGGGTAGTAGTGCTTAAAGTACAGTCAGCGCTCTGAACAGTGGTACTTGAAAACCAGTTAGCACTCTGGGCAGTAGTGCTTAAAATGCAGTCAGCACTCTGGGCAGTAACGCTTGAAATGCAGTCAGCAGGCTGTGCAGTAGTGATTACAATACAGTCAATGCTCTGAACAATGGTACTTGAAAAGCAGTCAGCACTAGTGTTAAAAATGCAGTCGGCAATCTGGGCAGTAGGGTTAAAAAATGCAGTCAGTGCTGTGAATAATGGTATTTGAAAAGCAGCCAGCACTCTGGGCAGTAGTGTTAAAAATGCAGTCAACACTCTGGACAGAAGTGGCAACTCCTTATGGGTTATCATTCCTCATGCAGATTGTGTTCCTGCTCAGGTTTTTTTTTTTTTTTTTTAGGAGAGCATCTGAAGTAACACAAGTATTTCACTGCTCAGAATATTAAACTGTATGTATCCAGCTGGACTGTTGCCTTGGTGGCAGTTCACTGCCTTGCCACACTGGAGACTCAGGTTTGGGAATGACTGCGAGAGCCAGATTCGAGTTTGAATTGGGTGTCTGACATTGGTGGAGGGCGGTGCTTTGCTCATAACACAGACGTCAGGGCTGCCTTCATTTGCTGCATCAATGTGTTTTCTTCCTTGGGTTCACCTAGTGAAACATACTTTATTCTTTTGCTTGCAGTGATCTGCAGGGGAGCTGACATTCTCACCCCAGGTATTCTATATTCCTAACTAAAGTAGAACTGCCCTGAGAGAATGCTATGCAAATGATAGAATCTATCATTGGCTCATGCCGCTATTCAAACTGCTGCCATTATCAGCTGCCACGTTCCATTAATTGAAGTGTTTTTCCTTCGCTGCATAAAAGTATTATTTAAAATTTTCTTACTGCTGCTTTTATTTCTGTTCATAGTTTTATTTAATCGTTGTTTAGTTAGTATTTAATTAGTTTTCTCGGTTCCGCACGGTTCGGAATAACCGCTGAGGAACCGAGGTTTTTAGTTAGATTAATTTTCTTTAGACCGGAGTTTTTCATTTCATTCTGGTTCAATATACTTTATTTTAACATACTGAAATGCCAGCAGAATAGGCCTAACGGTCTTTCGTGTCTGCTCGTTTGGTCAGCCTCCACCCTGGGAGCTGACCTTGCTGCCCCCCTCTTCCTGTCTGGCTTCTCCCTTCCCAGTCCCAGATATTCTCGCTGCACTGGTTTTTGCTTCCAGAACCCTTTCCCTGTACCTGTCCCACCCCCTCTTGAACCCCTCCACTGTCTCTACCTCCACCAGCCCTCTGGGCAGCGCATTCCATGGCTCCCCACCCTCTCAGTGAAGTAGCACCTCCTCCTTTCTCCCCTGAATCTCCCCCACTTCAGCTTCCACCAATGCCCTCTAGTTGCCCCCATTCCTTGGAGCACCCTGACTGCTTCTCCCCTATTTACCCCTTCATGTACCTGAAGACCTCTATCATGTGCCCCCGGTCCCTTCTCTCTTCCAGTGTGTACATACTTAGCTCTTCGAGCCTCTCCCCATAGGTCCTATCCCCCAAGCCCCAAATCATTTTGGTTGCCCTCCTCTGGACCCTCTCCAGGAGTTCAATCCCTCTTTAAATATGGCCTCCAAAACTGCACGCAGTACTCGAGGTGCGGCCTCACCAAGCAGTTATACAGTGAGAGTATCACTTCCCTCCTTCTGGAGGTGATCCCCCTAGCGATGCATCCAAGCATCCTGTTGGCCTTTGCTGCTGCCCTCCTACAAGTCTCCGAATTGTTCATCTTGACATCCACCACCACCCCAGGTCCCTCAGCCATCGAGACTTGTAGCATCCCCCCGCCAGGGTGTACACTTGGCCCGGGTTTCTGGCTCCCAGGTGCAGTACCTTGCATTTCCCTGCATTGAACCTCAGCTTCCACTTTCTAGACCACCTTTCCAGAGCCTCCAGGTCCCCATGTAGGGCCAACCTCCCCTCCTCCCCCGGCCCCAATTTTGAGTCATCTGCAAAGAGACTCATCTCACTCCTGATACCCTTCCTTATGTCAGAGACATACGTGTTGAACAGGAGGGGCCCAAGAACCAATCCTTGAGGGACTCCACTAATGACCTTCCCTGGGGATGAGACTATCCCGCCAACCACGATCCTCTGGTTCCGGTCCTGGAGCCAATTTTCTATCCATCTGATCATCTGGTTCCCCAACCCCATTTCTCCCAGCTTATCCAACAGGCCCCCGTGAGGAACAGAGTCAAACGCCTTGCTGAATTCAAGAAGGAGGACATCCACTGGTCTACCTAGGTCCAAGGCACTCGTCACCCAGTCATAGAACTCCACAAGGTTTGTCTGACACGATTTCCCCAGGATGAATCCATGTGGTCTATTGTCCAGGCACCCCAACTTTTCCAGGTCCCCCCCAGTGTCTCCTTGACAATGCCCTCCATCACCTTGCCCACCACCGATGTCAGGCTGACGGGCCTGTAGTTCCCTGCCACCTGCCTTGATACCCCCTCATGGATAGGCACTATATGTGCCACCTTCCAGTCCTGGGGCACCCATTCTGTCCTCAGAGAGATGCTGAAGAGCTTCGCCAGGGGTTTCGCCAGGACATCCGCCAGTTCCTTCAGCACTGTGGGATGTAATTTATCCGGCCCTGGTGCTTTCTTCATCTTAAGGGACCTGAGAGCTTCCCTCACTCTCTCTGCCGTGATTTCCACCTCCGCTACCTCGTTCTCCTGCTTTGCCTCCCCCCCCACCTGCCAGTGATGCCCCCTCCTCTCCCCAGATACGCCTGATCGGTAAGGGTCCCCTCCCCCAGTTTCACTGTCTCCCTCCCATATGATATTAGCCCCCATTTTCCTTGGTGAAAACTGGCGGCACTCATTTAGTACCTCAGCCTGCTCCCCCTGGGTCTTGTGCCCATCCCTCCCCTGTTTTAATCCTGCTAATCTGCCCCTTCACCCTTCATTTTTCCCCAATGTATCTAAAGAACCCCTTGTTCCCTCTCCTAATTTCCCTGGCCAGGTTCTGCTCCTTCCTTGCCTAAGCCGCCCTCACCACCCTAGTGGCCCTTCTGGCCATCTGCTCGTACTCCCCTCAGTCCCTTTCACTCCTTGAGCACTTGAATTGCTTGTAGGCCGCCTTCTTTCCCTCACCACCTCCTGAACCTCCTGGTCCACCAAGCGGGGTTTTGAACTTACCGCATTTTGTCTTACTCTTGTGCAGGTGCTGGTAGCATCCTCACCCCGCGATGATTTCCACCTACTGTCAGCATCCATGTCTGGCCCAATCCCATCCAAGTGCTCCTAAGGATCCTTTCCATTTCCTTGAAATCCACCCCCTGAAGTCAGTTACCTCCATCTTTGTGACCTTCTACCCTCCTAGGTTCAGGCAGAACCAGACTGGCATAGTCGCCCCGCCAACGGGTCCTTACCTCCAGGCCCCCAATCTGGTCACTGTCTGCCAGGACCACATCTAGTATCCGCACCTCCCTGGTCAGTTCCCCCACCTGCTGAGTTAGGAATGCGTCCTGAAAGACATCCAACAACCTCTGTTCCCTGGTCACCGAGGATGTCATAGTCTCTCAGTCTGTTCCTGGCATGTTTAAGTCCCCCAACCACCCTTCCCCTTCCCAATCTGCAGTGTCTCCCAATATCTGCCACCAGACTCTCCTCCATCTCCTGCACCAGCGCAGGGGGTCTATACACCACTCCTATTTTTACTCTGTTGCCCCTCCTTGTTATCAAGGTGACCCAAATCGCCTCCACAGTTCCCTCCACCTCCTCCACTCCTCCTATGGCAATGCAGTTTTTGACTATTATTGCTACTCCTCCTCCCTTCCCTCCCCCCTGTCCTTCCTGATCATAGTGTAACCCTCCAGGTTCAGGTCCCAGTCGTGCCCTGCAGTGGCCCAGGTCTCAGTGACCTCTGCCATATCCACCTCTCCCTCAGTTAGCATTGCCTGGAGCTCAGGCATTTTATTGCCCAAGCTCCTGGCATTTAGCAGGACTACCTTCCACCCTTTCCCTATGCTTCCATTTCCTCTGCTCATGTTCCTGTGGGGATTCTGTCTTCCCCTGGTCTGCACCTTACCAGTCGGCCTTTTCCTGCATTCCTCCAGCTCCCCAGGGGAGTGGGGACAGAGTCCCTCCTTTTATCGAACCCCTCTCGACAATCTTTTCTCCCATCCCTTCCCCTTCACAAGTTTAAACCCCAATTTTCTAATTGTATTACTTTTTTGAACCACTAACCCAGTTCACTTTGCCCCGGTTCTTATCGGAACCTTCATCAGTTCCTGAACTGATCGCAGCTGGGGGGAAAAAAAAAAGAGAAAAGCATAATCTGCTTTGCGGTAGCCGGTTTCTTTGCCATTTTAAAATGACAGAAAACCCTTAAAAGAAGACTGGGCCCCCCAAGGTTTAGGAATTGCCTTAAATGTGGTGATGTGTTTGCTAAGGCAGACAAACACGATTTGTGTGTGGTCTGTTTGGGCCATGAACATTTCTTAGCAGATGGTGAAATATGCAAGTCCTTTCCTCAAAAATAACATAGATAAATGCCTTGAAAGGCTTCAGAGGAAAATAGATAAGGGTGTTTCGGGCTCTGACCAGTCCACACCCTCTAATCATGTGGGTGAAACCACTCAAGATAACAAAGCACCCCTGATAAGGGTGACTCTTCAACTGGAAAAAGGAGTAGTGAACCGGCCAACTCCTCAGTTCCTGCTAAGAAAATTAAGAAAACAAAATATATCGAACCCCAGGCTGATAAACCAAGTGGGACTTTGACTGTTCCTATTAGCCTGCCATCTGCTGTGGAGATTGCCCTGGCTTTAACGTTATCTGAGCCTTGCAAGGGCTTATGCCCTCTCCAACTTCACAGGCACCGGTTCAAACCCCGGTTACACCTACCTTATCTACTGTTCCATCCCAGGAGTGGATGGAATATGAAGAATTTGAGTATTTAGAGGACGAGGAAGGTGAACCAATCGAGCCTGAAGTCTCTCCAGAGCAAGAGTTTGGGTTTCCTTTTAGGCCTGAGGATTTTTCATCACATTCTTTCCTTTGTGAGAAAAAGGGTCGAGGCTCTAGACCTTACAACTACTGAGGTGATAGAAGATGATGAGGAGGAGGAGGCAGAGTATATGGAGATGATGGAGTTAACTTCCACCAAAAAGTTGCTGCTTCCCATCAACAAATTCTTTAAGAAAGATCTTTTACAGATCTTTCAGACTCCTAACTCTGTCCCCACTCTTGATAAGAAGGCAGACAAGAAGTATCAGTTAGATAGACAGGGGACTGAATTCCGCTACACACACCCTGATCACCAGTGTGTGGTTCAGCAGGCAGCCTATGAAAAGGTGAGAGCGCCTTTGGCTTCCCATCCTTCTGAAAAGGATTCCAGAAAAACAGACAGCATGGCCATGGCCAAGAAGGGCTATCTGGCAGCCTCTCTGGGTTAGGCAGGCCAACTACCTAACATATTCTGCACAGTACCAGAAATCCCTGTGGCAGTCTGTTTTGGCAATGGCTGAGAAGGCCCCTTCTGGTTTGGCTGATGACCTGGCGGAAACTGCTAGGTTTGGTCTGGAGGCAGCCAAATATGTTTCAGATGGCAGCAGATGCCAATGACACTGCCAGGTAAATGGCACTCTGCGTAGTCCTTAGGAGGTTTGCATGGCTCAGGGCCACAAACTTCACACAGGATACACAGAATAAGACTATGGATTTCCCAGTGGAAAATAATTCACTGTTTGGGGAACACACACAGGCCTATATGAACAAGCATTTGTCAATGCCAAATGTTATCTTGCTGGCATTGGCATTGGTAGTGCAGGAATTAGATGCATAATAGGAATGACAGTGGAGAATTGAACTGACGCCAAACCCCATCCCCACCTTGCAGAGACTGACAGGCATTGGTTTGTGCCTTGGGGTTGTCTGCCATAACGATCACGCCATTTCACCTCACCCTACCCTGCAGACACCGACAAGTGTCGCGGTGTGCCTTGGGGTCTTTGGTCCTTACGCTCACCCCATTCCATAAGGAAATACACTGATATGGGTGCAGTATAGGAGAATGGGGTGAACTTTGGGGCCGAGGAGTTCAAGGCACACCTCAGTGCCTGTCACTGGCTGCAGGGTGGGGGTGGGGGTAGAATGTCATGAGCATTAAGCCGACAATCCCAAGTCACACCCCTGACGCCCGTCGGTCTCTACTGGGTGGGGCATTACGGTTGGAAACCCTAATGCCCTGGGTGTTTCTTGGTATTTTCAATCCAAATTTTCAACATGGGCTTTTTGTGACCCCACCTCATCAACAGTGGCACTATCAGTTCGTTAGCCAAAAGGTGATTTTGCACAGCGATTGCACCATTTGGAGCCACAGGTGCAAAAACACATTTTGGGCAGGATGTGAAAGATGACAGCTGTACTGTTCATGAGAAGGTGTAAAAACATGGCAATGTTGAAAATCTGGAGTGAAAATATAAAAAAGTTGGTGACGGCAAGAGCGTGTGTAGAAAGAGCGCAATGCACGCCTGTAATGCAATTATTTTGGGGATTTTTTTTTAACCAGATTTTCAACATTGGCTTTTTGGGACCTCCGCTCATGAACAGTGGCACTATGATTTTGTTAATCTGTCCCAAAAATTGATTTCCCACACGACCACGCCATTGTGTGCCAGATGTGCAAAAAACACATTTCAGGCAGGATGTGAAAAATGACAGCTGTTCATAAGGAGGTGTGAAAAAATGGCAATGTTGAAAATCTGGAGTGAAAATATAAAAAAATTGTTGAAGTTAAGAGCATGCGTGGAAACTGTGCAACTGTGAATTTTTTCACCAGATTTGCAACATGGGCCTTTTGGGATCCCTCCTCATGAACAGTGTCACTGTCATCTCATTAATCAGTCTCAGAAGCTGATTCTGTGCAGTGACTGTGGAATCACCTTTCCGGACTGAATAACAAGATGGCAGTGCATGTGTTCATGAGGTGGGATCCCAAGAACCCCATGTAGAAAATTTGGAGCCAAAATTCAAACAAATGGTTGAGATATCCACCTAAGTTGACCCCCCCCCCCCATTGATGCCATTATACAGCTTGCTAGCATTTCTTCATTTTGCAGTTCGGCCCTGAAGAGTCCAGGCGTGTTCCTGTGCCACCAAAGATTGCAGCGGAACCTCAAGAGGTAAGTATGGGGTGAGGGTGGGAGTGAGGTGTGGTGCGCAAAGGGGTGGTCTTGGGTTGGTGGGGAGTGCGCGGACAACAGAACCGCTTTCTTTTTCAGGTACAAAAAGGACACTGTGCCATGGGACGGTTTTCTTTCTTTAGAGGTGAAATAAAACAAATGTTGAGCACACTGGTGTGGGTTCCCAGTGTGCCCCATGATTTTTGGGGGTGATGTTGGCCACACTGGGGTGGGCTCCCAGTGTGCCACACAGTGAGGGTGGGGCGGGGAGGAGGAACATGCCGACACGGTCGGCTTTCTGTGAGCAGAGGCACACTGGGGAGGGCTCCCAGTGTGCACACATTGTTGGGAGGGGTGGCAGACATGCAGACACAGGGATTGCACCCCCGATGTCGGCCTTCTTTTGGGAGTGTGTGGCAGCGGCTCCTGTTTATTGAAATGTTTCACCAGAAAAGGCATGTACGAGAGGTGTGTCATCTGTGCCGCTGCATGATGGGCTTGTCTCCGATTGCAGCAGCACATTTCTTTCAAGTTGGTGGCACTTTACATAATACTTGTGTCAGCGCTAGCATGCTGGCTAATTGGGAAATGAGAGATGCACCTACTAAAGCATGCCCTGCATTTGCCACAATACTGATACACCTCTGAAAGTGCTGCTACCCCAATATGTTGTTTGCACATGCGCACAAGCTAACATAAAAAGGTGGACGAGTACAAACTCACCTACAAAAGTAATTCTGCCAAGGAGAAGCCTTCTTCCTCTTATGGGCCTTGTGGAAGGGGTAGTAGAGGCAAGAGATCATATAGCAGGCCTTTTTACCAAGCCCAAGCTATTCCTTAATATCAGCAGTACCCTCAGCAGACTGGGTACTTCAGGGGCAGAGGTAGAAGAGGGTCTAGGCCAGGCTCCCAGACATCCCAGCCCCAAGCAAAGCAGAACCCCTGACTCAATAGCAAAGGCCGCCTACCCAATCCCAGTAGGGGGCAGGCTGGCTCACTACTTACAGGCTTGGAGATCCATCACCACAGATAAGTGGGTCCTGGAGGTAGTGAGTCGGTGTCTGTCCCTGAGCTTCAAATCCTTCCCATCCTTAAGATTAAGAGTGTTCAAACCAGCCCCCCTTCTGGAAAGAAAACTCCTGGAGAAGGAGGTGCAAAACCTCCTTCTTCTAAAAGCAGTGGAACCGGTTCCCCCTCAGCAAAAGGGAAAAGGGTTCTATTCAAGATATTTCTTCACCAAAAAGAAAAATGAGGAGTGGCAGCCTATCCTAGATCTCAGATTTCTAAACAGGCATTTAGTAAAGACAAAGTTCAACATGGTCACACTGGTAAGAATCCTGCCAGTCCTCCAAAAAGGAGATTGGCTGGCATCCCTGGACCTAAAGGACACTTACTTCCACATCCCCATAAGGGAGTCCCCCAGAAAGTACCTCCGATTCGGACTCCCATCAGGACACTTATCAGTTTTCAGCTCTACCCTTCGGCCTTACCTCAGCTCCAAGGGTGTTCACAAAGTGTCTGGCAGTGGTGAAGGCACACCTAAGAAGGTTAAGTGTCTCAGTCTTTACCTACCATTTGCATGTAACCCTAGACCTCTTTAGAGTCTTTAGGGTTTCTGGTAAACCTGGAGAAATCTGTCCTCCCTCCAGTGCAGTTGCTGCAATTCATAGGAGCAGAACTGAACACTAGAGGGAAGGGCCTTCCTTCCTCAGGACAGAGCACAGTGCATCCAGCAAATAGCTGCTTCATTCAGGTTAAACAAACCAAAGCCAGCAAGGCAGTTTCTGGGACACATGGCTGCAGCAACAGGCACAGTACTGGGAGCCAGGTTCCAGATGAGAGCCATACAGTTTCATCTCAGGGCACATTGGTGCCAGAGGAAGGATAATCTTTCAAAATTGATTCCAGTGACAGGGACACTGCTCCAAGCACTTCAGTGGTGGAAGGAACCAGGCAGTCTGAGAGAAGGGGATCCCTTCCAACAGGAAACCCCTTCAGCAGTCCTCACAACAGATGCATCTATGTTGGGATGGGGTGAGCACCTAGGGGAGCACACCACACATGGTACCTGGTCCTATGCAGAGTCTCTCCAGCACATAAATCTGCTGGAGTTGAGGGCAGTGTCCTTGGCCCTGCAAGAATTTGCACCGTTGGTACAGAGGAAAAGTGGTGTGGGGGTCAGAACAGACAACACTACAACAATGTACTACATAAACAAGCAAGGGGGGGACAAGGTCAGACTCTCTTTGTACAGAAGCAATGAGAGTCTGGAGCCTGGCTTATTCACTAAAGGCCTCATTACAGGCCATCCATCTGCCAAGAAAGGACAACACCCTAGCAGATGCTCTGAGCAGGATCAGTCAGGTCCATCATGAATGGGCCCTCAACAGACAGGTGCTGGAAGCAGTGTTCAGACATTGGGGACACCAGAGATAGATCTCTTTGCCTCCCACGAGAACCATCACCTGCCTCATTATTGCTGCAGGCCTCCAGCAAAGGGTACAGTGCCCCTGGATGCCTTGGCCCTGCATTGGTCAGGGAGGAGGCTGTACACCTTCCCTCCATTCTCTCTCATTTTCAGTACTCTGCTCAAGCTCAGGTCACAACCTGCATCCATGATCCTGATAGCACTGGACTGTGCCATGTAGCCATGGTACTCCCAACTGCTCTCCATGTCTGTGGCCAAGCCAGTACACCTCCCCAGGAGGCACAGCCTGTTAACCTGCAGTCAGGGCAGGATCCTGTACCCAAACCTCTGATCCCTCAGGCTCAAGGCATGGCCCTTGTGGACTTAAAATACACAGATCTGCAACTTTCAGAAAGTGTTTTGGATATCTTGAGAGGGTACAGGAAGCCTTCCACAAAGAAAACTTGTGCTTCAAAATGGAAAAGGTAGGGTTAGCTCAGATGGTTTAAAATTAATGTAAAGCTTTTGATATTGGAAAGTGATGTTTAAGGACTCAGCAGAAATACAGACAGTATTACAATCTGTGAGCTTGATTGCTTTTTGTATAAATCAAAATGTACAAGTGAGAATGTATTGTCAGATCTTAAAGGTTCTTTATGCTTGAATAAAGACGAGTTACAAAAAAAAAATGGAAAAGGTTCTCCATTTGGTGTTCTTTCAGGGGGGTGGGTGGTACCAACACAGGTGGGTATTCCAACTGTGCTGGATTACCTCACTCACTTGCACTCCAAGGGACTGCAGCACACTTCTCTGAAAGTTCACCTGGCTTCAGTGTCTGCCTACATTTCTGCTGGGAAACCTGTTTCTAACCCCAGTAATACTCAGGTATTCATAACTTTCTACAGTAAGCCTTCTAGGTAGGACTGCCCGGAGAAAACAGAACACATGCAAATGATGGAACTCTGCACGTGACAACTTTTCAAATGCTGTCCTATACTAACTGCCAGTGTTCTAAACTCCTCAGATTTCACTCTCCGCCTGAAAAGTCTGGTCGCTCGGAGTGTCACTTTTCTACTTTCCATTCTGACGTGAAGAAACTTATAAAAATACTATAAGTATCTTTTTTATTTCATTTGCTGCATTATTGTTTACTGTTATTTAAACTTAGTTTAGCGTTATTTACTTAGTTTTTGCTGGTTCCTCTCGGTTTGATATAAGCAGTAGTGAACCAGGTAAGTTTTTAGTTAGTCGGGGTTTTCTGACTAAAAAACCCCATTAGTTTTAGTTTTTTAGTTTCAAAACTTTATTTTGTAACCGCTTATATCGGTTACTGAACCGCTAATCCTGGTTTTCACCTTTTTTCCTTTGGTTCGGTTCCTTCGGTTCCTGTCTGTTTCAGAACTGACTGCAACTGCTAAGTTTTTTTTTTTTTTTGTAATTATATTTTATTGCTTTTATAATAAAAACAATGACATATGATTATGTCATGCAAGAGATCACAATTTTTCAACAGACGGTACATTCTATGTAATAAGTGTTCGTAGTCTATGCACTCTGGATTGTGGATATGGAGGTATTCCAATAAAATTCAAGTCCAAAATAAGAATATTGATCAAGATATGCTGCAACCTGCAAAACTATGGGTGGTCAATCCCATGATAATAGTATTTACAATAGGATAAACTCAACCTCCTGTGTTGCTGTGACCCCTATATATGGCATTGCAAACATATTATGTGCTGTAGGAGAAAACAGAAAGAAACCACTCTTAAAAATGCAGAGCCTTAAAACCATGGCTGATAAATGTAACCTAGAGGCCAAGGGAGAACCACACAGGGCACTACGCAGATATTATCCTTGACTCAGTGCAAGTTGTAAATAAGTAACCAGATTCAGCCTTATAACCCCACTCAAACTCTGAACTGGTCTTTACTAAAAAATAAAAGAAGAACAAACTTATGCCAGCCATATAAAACAAGCCCCCTAAACATTTACAGTAGTAACACATTATCCAAAGGCAACAGTCAAAATAAAACTGTTGGGTCGTAAATGCATGGCCTCAGCTAAGCCCTCAACATATAGTAACAACATTAGTTATTATAAAGCTGCTACAAGCTACTTGAATGAAAAGTCCCAAATATTTTTCAGGTATCTTCATCCGACTTCGATTCCACTGCCTCAGCTTGTTCAAACTCCTTACTGATGATCTCAGCTCGTTTCCCCGCTTCTTCTGGATCCGTGAATTGGTATGCTCTTACTTCGAGAGGGTTCCTTCAGTAGGTCATCACATATAGGACTGGCGCCACCTGGCGTCAGGCCGCACGGCAGACTTTTCTAGCAATACCTGACGGGGGACCGCCCAACCGACGTCACATGACTGACGTCAGTGTGACTGTATATAGTGAGCGGTCCCCACGCCCGCCCTCCAGTTCTTTCCCGCTGTCGCCTCATGTCAGTCTCATCGCAGACTTCCATTAGCGATCGTCGAGAAAGTTCTATTGCGTTGGGTTTCTATCCCTCGCTATTTTCAGTAAATTTTGCTGTCATTCTATTGATGTCTTCTCGGAAGAAAAAGTGCTTGGCTTGTGGCACACAGATCCCACACAAAGATGGTCACCAGAGGTGCGTTCTCTGCCTAGGCCCAGACCATCCTATCTCCTCCTGCCCAGAGTGCCAGTCATTCAACCAGGCCACCAAAAAACGGAGGCAACAGGCATTGGAGACCCACCTTCTTAAATCTCGTCTGGCCTCCTTGGAGAAAAAGATGAAGCGCCTCAGGGACTCGTCCGAAAAATCTTCCCCTTTGAAAAAACACAAGGTGAAGTCTAGGGATCGGGCTTGCTCCGCGGAAGACGCCAGGCCGTCCACAAGCAAGGCCCAACTACCGCCAAAGAAGTCAGATGGTAAGTTGGGCAAGACTCCAGCGGAGAAGTCGGCTGTCGGCTCCTCTGGCGACCGCGCCGCCTCTGCCAATAAGTCGGCCCCCTGCTTCTCCGGGGGGCCGCGCGACAGCCGCTAAGTCGACTCCCCCGGCTGGAGGCAGTCGCCTGGCCACGGTCGATAAGCTCGCCAGGGGCTCCACCCCCAACCGTCTGACTTTGCCCACTAAGCCGGCTGTTTCTGATGACCGCACGGGCCTAGTTCCCCCGTCGGGGCCTAACGGCGCCTCACCCGACATCCAGCGGGACCAGAGGGAGAAAGCCCCTCTCTCTCCTTCTCCTACTGCGCCTGCGTCCTCGCATTCTACCTCGGACATGTCCGGTGATGTATCGGAGACCCCATCGAGCCTCGATGTTGTGGGCATTCTGCCATTCCCCGCTGGGTCCTGATCAGGAGGCTCCTTCACAGCCGTCCGGCCTACCTGTGGAGGCCCCTCCGCCTTCCGGCGGGACACCAGTACCTCCCTCGACGCCAGTGATCCCGACGACAGTCCCTCATCCGGGACTGGCTGACAGGCCCTTACCTCTGGCCCCGATGCTGGACCCGGCCCCAACGCTGGATCTCCCTCGTCCGGTTCCGATGCCGGCCCCTCCGACGCTGGATCCTTTTCCGGCGCCGACGTCAGTCCCTCTGACGTGGGCTGTCCCGACACCGGACCCTCCTTCAATATACACAACGGTGGGTCCGACGTGGGTCCCCCTGACGCCTGATTCGTCATCGGGGATCTATTCTAGACCCAGAACTGTCCCCCATTACCACTTTGGGTATCCTGGGGATCCCTACCGGGGGCATTCCTGATTGACCATTTGGCGAGTTCCACCATGGTTTCAACCTATATTTCCCTTATATGGGTTTCCAGGGTACTATCCCTCGGTCGCCCTCCTCCTCCCCAGCCTCAACGGTTCCCCTCCTCCCCTCCTCCGGTGGTTCCGGATTTCAAGACCATGATTTAGTCTTGGTGGCAGGGGGCCAGGTCAGAGCTGGTTACAGATCTTTTTTTTTTTTTTTTTTTTTTTTTTACCAATTATTTTCCAGGTGAGACACACTAAGCTGAAAGCTTGTTTGCAGGTGCAACCTGGGAGCACAAGGAAGTTAAGTGACTTGCTCAGGGTCACACAGTATGCACCTAGGGGGCTGTGGGATTCAAACCCAGGTCTCCAGATTTGCAGCTCAGAGCCTTAACCCACTGCGCCATACTGCCTCCTGCCGCAGATCTGGAAGCCAGACTACCGCAACCGCAGCTTCCTAGATCCCCTTCCCCGTGCAGTTCTGTTTCTACCGTCCACATCTCGGGGAAGACTCAGCAGGACGTTCCCCTGTGAGATTTCAGTCGTCGTCCTGTTGAGGAGGCGGAAGACAGTTCCGATGGGAGTGAGGACTCCGAGGAGGAGGAGGAGCCTGTGGAGGACCATGAGGATATGAAAGGAAAAACCTCCCCTAAATTCCCTCTGGAGGATCCTTCCTTTTCGGACCTCTTGAGGACCTTAAGAGAACACTTCGATTGGGAGTCTGAGGACCAGGATCCTATGCGGCAAGACTAGCGGAGCATCTTGACTTAGAGTCTCTGCCGTCTATTCCGGTCCCCCCATGGATGGGTCCTCATCAAGACCTCACCACCACCATCTGGCAGATGCCTCATTCAATCCTGGCTGTCCCTAAGAGGGTGGACAGGCTTTACCGGGTGCCAAAGGATACACCTTTTTTAAAGGCTCGTCCTAAGGCAGACTCTGTGGTTATCTCGGCTGTTCATGACCGCTCCACAGCTCCCAAGCACATGAGCACGACACCTTCTGACAAAGAGTCGAGGCTGATGGACCAGTTCGGGAAGAAGGTCTACTTATCAGCCACGTGCGCCCTTCGCTCCCTTAGTTACGTGGCCCACATGGTATCTCACCAAAAACAGACTATGGCCAGGCTAGAGGCGAAGGTCCAGTCTGTGGACTCCTTGCCTCTTAAGGAGGAACTTGCCAATGATCTCCGCCTCTCCAAGATCTCCTGTAGGCATGCATTTCGAGCCACCTACGACTCTGTCGATTCGGTAGCCCGTACCTCGGCAACTGCCGTTGTCCCAGGCGGCATTCCTGGCTTCGTCTCTCGGGGCTCGCCAATGAAGTCCAGTCGGCAATTCAGTACGCCCCCTTCAGGAGCTCAGTCCTTTTTGGGGGAGATAACAAGGACATCATAACGGATCTACAGGACAAAGGTGTGGCCCTTAGATCCATTGGGTCCATGTACCGATTGGGCACCTAACAACAACAGCAGCCCTTTCAGAAAAGGACCGGAAGGCAGCAGAAAAACACTCAGACACGTCGCTAAGGTAAATGTAAGGCCACAGGTACCGCTACTCCCCCTGCTCCCAAGAATCAGCGACGTTCAGGGGGACCTTCTCCCGAATGTCCTACCACTTCTTGACTCTCCGGCCCCACTGCACGCTCAGTCTCATGATGGGGAGCAGGTGGGGGGAAGGTTCGCCCACCACACGCAGGAGTGGAGGGCGATCACCTCAGATGAGTGGGTCCTGCAACTAGTGTCCGTTGGACACACCATCGAGTTTCTATAGATCCCTCCGGATACTCCTCCACGGAAGTCCTCTTACTCCCGTGACCAGGCCCTTCTCATTCGCGAGGCAGTCAGTGCGCTCTTGCCCAAAGAAGCAATCGAGCCAGTTCCCTTCGGGCAAAGGGGAAAAGGGTTTTACTCCCATTTCTTCCTGGTTCCAAAAAAGACCGGGGACTTCAGACCCATCCTTGACTTGAGTCAACTCAGTCAGTATGTAGAGTACAAGAAGTTCCGCATGCTGACGCTCCAGAGCCTTCTTCCTCTCCTGTTGGAGAATCATTGGCTCTGCACCCTGGACATGCAGGATGCCTACCTGCACATCCCTGTCTTCCCCAGCCACCGCCATTTCCTACATTTTTGTTTCCAAAGAGAGCATTTCCAGTTCTGGGCGCTCCCCTTTGGTCTGTCTTTAGCACCTCGGGTTTTTACCAAGTGCCTGGCGGTGGTGGCGGCATTTCTACTCTGCAGTGGTTTTGCGGTGTTCCCTTACCTGGATGACTGGCTGATCTCAGCTCCGTCCAGGGATCTTTTATTGGAAACTCTGTCTTTCACAATGGACCTCTTCAACCGACTAGGGATAACGGTCAGTGTCCCCAGGTTATCCCTAGTACCTTCCCAGAGACTGTAGTTTATTGGGGCAGTTCTGGATACAGTCCAGTGCAGAGCCTTCCTTCCGCCAGACAGGGTGGAGACCTTAATCAGCCAGGCTCGAAAAGTAGCCTCTCTCAGGACCATTCATGCCTGGGAGGTCCTTCGTCTTTTGGGACTGATGGCAGCCTCAATCACGACCATTCCCCTAGCAAGGCTACACATGAGAATCACTCAGTGGTCATTAAGGGTGCAGTGGGATCAGCTCTTAGATGACCTGAACCATCTGGTCTTTGTCTCTTCAGCGGTCCAAAGGGATTTACAGTAGTGGGAGGTCCGTACAGTCTTTCCCTGGAACTTCTGTTCCGAAACCCTGCACCAGCAGCTACCCTCACCACGGATGCCTCGAATATGGGGTGGGGGGCTCATCTGGGGGACCATCAAGTTCAAGGCCTTTGGACAGGCCTGGAGACTTCTCTCCACATCAGTGTTCTGGAGCTCAGGGCAGTCCTGTATGCCTTACAGGCTTTTCAAACCCTGCTACCCAGGGGAACACTGCTGATCCAAATGAACAATATGTCAGTAGTTTGGTACATCAACAAACAGGGAGGAACCTGATCGTACCCTCTTTGCAGGGAGGCGACCTGGGTGTGGAACTGGGCAGTCCAGCACCTTCTGGTCCTGGTGGCCGTGCATGTTCCAGGCGTTCTAAACGTCCTGGCGGACAGTCTCAGCAGAACTCGTACCCTCGCCCACGAATGGGAATTGCATCAGGAAGTGGCGGACTCCATCTTCCAAAATTGGGAGCGTCCGGAAATCGACCTCTTTGCCTTCCAATCCAATGTAAAACTTCCCAAGTTTTGCTCACTCGTTCCAAAGCACGGTGCTTATTGGAACGACACATTGTCTCTATCATGGACAGGGAAATTTTTGTACGCTTTCCCTCCTTTTCCCATTCTGCAGAGGGTTCTCCTCAAACTTCAAGACGAGGGGGCTAAAATGATCCTTATTGCCCCTCTCTGGCGGAGACAAATTTGGTTCCCGCTGTTACAGCAGCTCTCCAAGGAACCACCGGTTCCACTTCCACTGACTCACGACCTCCTGACTCAGGATCAGGGCAGGCTGGTTCATCCGGGGCTCAGGACCCTGTATCTTCATGCATGACTCCTTCAGACATAGCGATTTCTCGCTTTGGAGTCTGTCCTCTAGAGTGGCTCAGGTCCTCATTGAGGCCAGGACACCATCCACCCGTTCCACTTATGCCATGAAGTGGAAGAGGTTTTCGATCTGGGCTACCGCTCAGGGTTGGGACCCTTTCTCCTGTTCAGCTCCTCAAGTCATGGAATACCTCCTTCATTTATCAGACTCCGGTCTGTCCTATTCTTCTTTGAAGGTCCTTATCTCTGCCATTTCCGAGCACCACGAGCTAGTGGATGGTAAACCCGTGGCTCGGTTGGAGGTCTGAAAGACCTTTCTGAAAGGCATCCTCCATCTGAACCCCCCCATCCGCAGCCCAACTCCACCTTGGGACTTGAACTTCATCTTGGAAAAGCTCACCCTTCCTCCATTCGAACCGGCTATGAGCTGTGATCTGCGCTTCCTCTCATGGAAGACGCTTTTTCTGGTGGCTATCACCTCCGCCCGAAGGATTTCGGAGCTTCACGCTGTAGTCTGCAAGGAGCCATATTTGATTTTCCACAGGGACTGGGCGGTCCTTAGGACGCATCCGAGGTTCCTTCCCAAGGTGTTGTCAGAATCCACACTGAACCAATCAGTAGAGTTTCTGGTTTACTACCCATCCCCTTTTAATAAAAATGAGGCACTCCTTCACAAGATGGATGTCCATCGGATTCTCCAGTGCTATACTCACCGGACTAAAGAGCTCTGCTCTTGCGATCAGTTATTCGTTTCCTTTGCCCCGAGGTCGAGGGGCAAACTGGTTTCTAAGCAGGGCCTTTCAAAATGTTAGGAAGCTGCATCCGGTACTGTTTCCAAAAGTACGATAAGCCTCTTCCAGGTTCCATAAGAGGTCATTCTACTAGGGGCATGGCTGCCTCTGCGGCCTTCCTTCGGAACGTTTCTACAGCGGACATTTGTGCTGCCGCTACTTGGAGTTCTGTCCACACCTTTACTAAACATTACAGTCTGGACATTGCTTCTAAACGGAAGGCCGGCTTTGGTTTAGCTGTTCTGCAGGGCCTTTTGTCCTAGGCTGGGTACATGCTGGACTTCAGTTGTTCTGTTGGAGTTAGCTTCCTCCTCCCTAGTTTCTGTTGGTCTCTCTTTGGAGGGACTGCTTGGGACTCTGTCATATATGTGATGACCTACTGAAGGAACCCTCTCGAAGTAAGATTGTACAGTTACGTAGGAACTTACCGTAACAGTAGATCTTCGAGAGAGGTTCCTTCAGTAGGTCATATTTTTCCCTCCCTCCTTCCCCTCATTTTATGTTTTACAGGGACGGCAATTCCTGTTCGCTCCTGCTGCATGGCCTCTTCCTGGCTCCGGTGGGAGAACTGGAGGGTGGGCGTGGGGACCGCTCACTATATACAGTCACGCTGACGTCAGTCACATGACGTCGGGTGGGCGGTTCCCCGTCAGGTATTGCTAGAAAAGTCTGCCGTGCGGCCCGACACCAGGTGGCGCAGTCCTATATGTGATGACCTACTGAAGGAATCTCTCTCGAAGATCTACTGTTATGGTAAGTTCCTACGTAACTGTACTTTTTCCCACTGTGGAAAATTCTCAAGCGAGCTGGCATCAGCAGAGAATGGACTATGCCCAGGCTTCGGGGTCTCGCCCTCACTCCATCGAATCTCTTTCTTCAGGCTTGAGTTGCGAAGGACAGATCTGGAAATAGATGGACCATTTTGCCTCGATAAGTCAGGGACCCCGATCCCCTGACAGCCTGCAGCATAAGATCCCTCGTGGCCATTCTGACTGTGATTAACAGTACTGTTCTGAGTACATCTCCCTGGCTTGCAGCGGCCCTTGAAGAAATGTGATAAGCCTTCAGAAACGTATTAGGCGGGAGGTCTACTTCAAGTTACATAGATACATAGTGTCGGCAGATAAGGGCCTATGGCCCACCCAGTCTGCCCATTTGAGCTTGTAAGTTCAGTTTGTTTTCCTAGAAGTCTGTTGCCCCTTACCCCTGACCTCCAGAATTCTTTTATGTCTATCCCATGCATTCTTAAATCCCGTGATTGTTTCAGCCCCCACCACTTCCTCTGGCAGGGTGTTCCACTTGTCCACCACCCGTTCTGTGAAAATTCTTTCTCATGTTCCTCTGAATCGTCCTCCTCCAACTTCATCCCATGCCCTCTAGTCCTGGAACACGTTCTTCCGCTAAAAATAGTGTTTTTCTGCACCCTGTTCCTCCTGTAAGATACTTGTATGTCTCTATCATATCCCCTCTCTCCCTCCACTCCTCCAGGGAGTACATGTTCAGTTCCTTCAACCTGTCCTCATAGGACATGTGATGTAATCAATGTACCATCTTTGTTGCCCTCCTCTGAACCTTCTCTACCGTGTCTATGTCCTAAAGTAGGTAATGTCTCCAGAACTGTACACTGTACTCCAGATGGGGCCTCACTAGTGTCTTGTATAGCGGAATTATGACTTCCACTTTCCTGCTGGTGATGCCCCTGCCCCATACATCCCAGCATCCCATTTGCTTTACCTGCTGCCTTGTCAATTGTTTCCCTCACCTTGAGGTCATCAGAGATGATAACCCCAAGATCCCTTTCCTGCTTGGTGCATGCCATATCCTCACCCCCAACTGATATATTGTGCCAGGTTTTGTGCCCCATATGCATTATCTTGCACTTCTTTGCATTGAATTTCAACTGCCAAACTCCTGACCATTCTTCAAGTTTCTGCAGGTCGCTTCTCATTCTGTCTACACCCTCTGGTGTGTCTACTCTGTTACAGAGCTTTGTGTCATCAGCGAACAGTGAAATTCTGCCTTCTAGGTCCTACGCAATGTCACTGATGAAGATGTTGAATAGGACCGGTCCCAGCACTGATCCCTGTGGTACCCACTGGTCACTCTTCCTCTGTGGGTGACAGCCATTTACCACCACCCTCTGTGTCCTGCCACCCAGCCAGTTACCTACCCACCACGTTACTGTCCTGCCCACACCCATATTCCCCAGTTTGTGTAATAGTCTTCTATGTGGCACAGTGTCAAAGGCCTTGCTGAAGTCCAGATAGGCCATGTCCACTGCCCTTCCCTGATCCACCTCCCTAGTCACCCAGTCAAAAAATTCAACGAGGTTGGTCTGACATGACCTCCCCCTGGTGAAACCGTGCTGCCTTGGGTCCTGTAGTCCATTGACAACCAGATGTTCCACCAATCTCTCCTTCAGTAGTGCTTCCATGATCTTCCCCACTACCGAGGTGAGGCTGACTGGTCTGTAGTTCCCTGCTTCCTCTTTGTTCCCACTTTTGTATAAGGGGACTACATCTGCTGTCCTCCAGTCTTTGGGTACCTCCCTGTTTCATGATCGGCTAAACAGGATAGCCAGAGGTTCAGCTACCACCTCTCTTAGTTCTTTAAGGACCCTGGGGTGCACCCCATCTGGCCCCATTGCTTTATCGACTCTTATTACTTCCAGTTCCTTCAGGACCCTTTCTCATGTAAAGGGACTTTTGTCCATTTCTGCACCATTCTCACCCCTTGTACTCCCTTTAGACCCATTACCCTCCTCTTCCTCAGTAAAGACTGAGCAGAAATACCTGTTCAATATGTCAGCTTTACTGTTGTCATCCTCCACGTGGCCCCCATCCTCCCCCTTCAGTCTCACTATCCCTCCCTTTGTCTTTCTTTTTTCACTTATGTACCTGTAAAAGGTTTTGTCCCCTCTACCCACTGATTTTGCAATGTGTGCTCTTCTGTCTGAGCTTTGGCTTCCCTAACTGACCTCCCCTGCCTCCCTTTGCTTCCTGGTACTTCTCCCTATCCCCTTCTGCCTGTGTCTTTGTATTGCCTGAATGCAATCTTTTTGGCTTTCACTTTCTTTGCTACCTCTATGGAAAACCATAATGGTCTCCTCTTCCTTTTCCTCTTGCTAACCTGCTTAATGCATGATTCTGTTGTTCTTGTAATCCCCATTTTAAATGCTGCCCACTGTTCCTCAACCCCTGATTCCTGTCCCATTCCCCTTAATGCCTCTTTCAAGTATCTCTCCATTTTCCCAAAGTCTGCCCCCTAAAATCCAGGATCGTGTTTTTGTGGTTTGGTTCTGCTCTTTCTGTGATTTCAAACCACAATGACTGGTGGTCACTGTTTCCCAGGTGCTCCCCCACTGTTACCCCCATCACACTGTCCCTGTTTGTGAGCACAAGGTCCAGTATTGCCTTCTGCCGAGTTGGTTCCGTGACCAGTTGCTTGAGGAAGGCACCCTGAAGGGAGTCCAGGATAAATCTGCTCCTAGTTGATGCTGCTGCTGGGATGCTCCAGTCCACGTCTGGAATAGTGAAGTCTCCAACCAGTACTACCTCACCCTTGTCTGCCATCCTTTGGATGGCTAGCATCAGCTCCCTATCTGTTTCTTCCTCCTGTGCTGGTGGTCTATAGACCACACCTGTGGATAGCTGTCTCCGTTTTCCTTTCCAGCTTAACCCACAGTATCTCTCCCCATTTTGTTCCTCCTGGATCTCTGTGGCCCTTATGTCATTTTTCACATACAGTGCCACTCCTCCTCCTTCCTGCCTGCTCTGTCTCTTCTGAATATGTTGTATGCCAGGTATGGCCATCTCCCAGTCGTGGTTATCATTACACCAGGTTTCAGTGATGGCCTACAATGTCAGGATCTGACTGCACCATGACAGCCTCAGATCTTCCATCTTGTTGCTAAGGCTCCTGGCATTTGCACATGGCTTTCCATGATTTGACCTCCTAGACTGTTTCACAGTTCTACTCCAGCCCTTCCTTGGTTGTCATTTATCCCGGTTCTCCTTGCTGTCTGCCCTTCTGCTGAATTTTGCCCCTTTCTGCTTATCCACCTCTTGGGCACTAATCTCCATCTTTGCACACTGCTTTGCAGAGATAGCCACTCCTCTGGTTCATTGGTTCCACTGCTAGCTGTGGGGGGTGAGCAAGTAGGTACCCTCCTTGCTGGCCTGCCACCCCCCTTTGCTAGTTTAAATGCTTGTCAATGTAGCATTTAAACTTATCATTGAGTGCTTGGATTCCCCTCCAGGATGGATGCAGGCCGTCAGGCTTGAACAAACCTCCATCCCTCCAGGTGGGTCCCCAGTCACCAATGAATCCAAACCCTTCCTCACAGCACCAGTTCTTCAACCATGAGTTAAAGTTTCAGGTGCATGCACTCCTATGCTCTCCCTTGCCTCTCACAGGTAGTACTTCTGAGTTGTAAAGTTGTAAAGCATTCGATAGCCATGTTCGTAAAAGTTCCAGCAGACTCTCTTCCTCGCAGTTCTCCGTTGACTCAACGATACAAACATTCTGTGCCCGATGTGCATTTTCCAAGGCCTCTAAATGTACCTCATCTGAGAATTTTCTCGGGCCATTTTGGAGGTGGATACGAAGGCTTTTGTTGCCATCGACTCAGCCACTTCTGCTGTCTTGGTAGCGGCTTCGATTTTGATATCCTGCTCAGCCATACAAGTTAGAGCAAGTTCAGTTTTACTATCTATGGCTTGCATAGATTTCTGTAGGGCCTTCCACGGAGGGTCAGACCCTGATTGGGGTTGTAGCTCTGCCGAGGATGTCAGTTCTGCAGGAGGCTGGTTTTTTGACCCTGGTCCCGTTGTCTTATTAGTACGACCCATCATTCAAGTTTCATATAGATCAATTCAGCTGTTCAAGCAGGATCTGTTTCTGAGTAGTATCACTACTTCAGCTCAAGAAAAAAAGGTTTTTAACTTTAAAACTCCGGTTGTAAGGAGCTCTCCTTAAGCACGTCTTGTTAGTAGGTTGCTCCACAGTGTCCCCCCCACCTGCTAAGTTTTATTAAAGAATTCGTCTGACTTGACAGTTAACTTTTTTATCGGTAAAATGTCAGAAAAACTGAAGAAACAGACTGGTGAACCCAGTTTTAAAAATTGTACACAATGTGGGGAAGTTTTCGCCAAGGCAGATAAACACAGTTTGTGTGTGACCTGCTTTGGATATGAGCATCTGAAAGAGGAACGTGATATTTGTAAAACATTCCCTGAGAAAACTAGAAAAACGACTGGAGCGGCTGAAAAAGAAACTTCCTCCTCCTAGGGGTCCCACTGGCTCTAACCAGCCAATACCCCTTGTTAAACAATTGGAAAAAAAATGTGGGTTAAACCACATCTGTTGTTGCCTCTACTCCTGAGATGGGTGACAAAGGCACCAAGAGGGTTACTGAACCAGCTGACTCCCCGGTTCCCTCAAAAAAATCAAGGAAATTAAAACACACAGAACCCCCAGCTCCTAAAAAGGGGACTTCTGTGCCTGCCTCCACTATGCCTTCTCCTCAAGAAATTGCCCAGGCTTTCAGGGTAATTCAAGCATTACAAGGCCTAGTGCCTACTGATCAGCAGCCACCTGTCCCGACCCCTGTGGGACAGCCTGGCAGCACAGGCAGATCTTCCTTCACAGAAGTGGAAGAATACAGTGAATGTGAGGAGGAGGAAGGGGAATCCATCGAACCTGAGGTATATCCCCTGAGAAGGAATTTGGCTCTCCTCCCAGAACATCTGAAGATTACTCCTCACATTTCACTTTTGTAAGAAAAATGGCTGATGCTCTGGACATCATCGCAACGGAGGAGGTTGAGGATGAAGAGGAGGTGGAGTATTTAGAAATTATGCGGCTAACCCCCACCAGAGCTCTTCTTCTTCCTGTAAATACATTTTTTCCAAAAGGATGCTCTTAAACTGCTTCAAACCCCTAATTCCATCCCTCCTCTTGACAAGAGGATGGACAAAAAATATCAAATGGAGAGGGAAGGGGCAGAGTTCCTCTCTTCCCACCCAGATCATCAAGGGGGGGGGGGTTGTTCAGCAAGCTGCCTGTGATAAGGCATGGGTCCCTCTGGATTCTCACCCACCAGACAAGGACTCTAGGAAAATAGACAGTATGGCTAAGAAGAGGTGCCTGTCAGCTTCTTTAGCCATACGACAGGCAAATTTTCAGGCCTATGCTGCCCAGTACCAGAAGTCCTTGTGGCAGTCGGTTTTGGCCATGTCTCAGAAAGCCCCCTCACCCCTGTCTGATGACTTAGCTGAAATGGCTAGGTTTGTGCTAAAGGTGGCTAAATATCAATTCCAAATGGCTGCTGATACAAATAACACTGCAGCCAGATGGATGGCAAACACATTAGCCCAGAGAAGATTTGCCTGGCTAAGAGCCACAAATCTCACAGCAAGATACCCTGTCAAAAGCTCTCGATTTCCCTCTAGAAGGAAATGCTCTATTCGGGGGAATCAGCAGTGGCCTATATAAAAAAAAAAAAAAAAGGTGGACGAGTACAAGGTCATATATAGAAGCAACTCTAATAAAGAGAAAGCTTCTCCATCCACCAGGCCTTATAGAAAGGGGGGGGCAGGGGCATCCTAATGCACAGACCGACTCCTTCCTCCCTGTTGAAGGCAGACTGTCCCACTTCCTCCAGGCTTGGCTAAACATCACCACAGACAAGTGGGTCCTGGAGGTAGTGGGTCAGGGCCTGTGTCTGGACTTCAAATCCCTTTGTCTCAAACAAACAGGGTTTTCAGTTCACCCTCCTTAGCAGAGAAGAAACTGCTGGAAGCAAAGGTTGGAAACCTGCTACTGCTAAGGGCAGTAGAACCTGTCCCAACCCCGCTCAGACAAAGGGTTTTTTATTCCAGGTACTTTCTCACCACAAAGAAAAGTGGGGAGTGGCGGCCTATATTGGACCTCAGAGCTCTAAACAAGGATCTGAAAATACCAAAGTTCAAAATGGTAACTTTGGCATTGATTCTGCCAACACTCCAAAAAAGAGACTGGTTGGTATCACTGGACTTAAAAGATGCCTATTTCCACATCCCCATAAGGGAGTCCTACAGAAAATATCTCAGGTTCAGACTCCTTTCATGCCATTACCAGTTCTAGGATCGTGGATATGTTGTTCATCCACACTGTTTGGCATGTCCCTTTCCCCTTTAAATCTTGCCGGAAGTCTTCAAGCTGGCTTCTCTCACCCACCCGAGTGGTAAATACCTCAGCTCCACCCCATGACGCCAGATCTTCCTTTCCGCTGGAAGATGCAGGTTGCCCCCCTTCGTGCTCACGCATTTCGTAGGCCCTGGCTATCAAAACTTCAGTTTTACCGAGACTAAAACTCGTCTGAGTTAGTGATCACGCTTTTGCGTCCTCGATTATGGAAGAGAAATCTTCTCCAGGATTTCGCCGGTGTCCTTGCAGCCAGAAGATGTCGTGCACCAATCCCCATCTCACGTGTGTCTACTGCCTAAGTGTCGGCCATGACACCTCGTCCTGCAGTTTCTGCTTGGCCTTCCATCCCCAACATCCTGGTCGACTGCCTGGCATGTTTGAAGTTGGAGAGAGTGGTGAAAAGGAACCCTCCCGTGAAGTCTAAGGAGACTAGGTGGGCGGTTTCCTTGGCTGCGGGTTCCGTCGAGCAACTGAAACGCATGAAGGCGTTAGAAGAAGAAGCCACCCGCGCTTCAGCAAATCGAAGGTTTTTCGTTCCACTCAACCTGGGCTCCACCTTTACAGGTTCTTTTAAGGAGTTGTGCCAGTCTCTTCCCACCCGGGGCGAGGCGCCCGCAGGCTTGCACTCCTCCTGCTCTCGAAAGCGGGATAAAGAACCCAGCTTGTCTTCGTCTCGACGAAGGAGCTTTTGGGACCGGGAGAGGTCTCAGTCCCAGGAGCATGTGGTCTCGACCTCGGTCAAGATCACTTCCTCGGCCGCAGGCTTCACGGACCTTCTGTCTGGCCAAACGGCCGAGGAAGTGGCTGATGAGGTAGAGATTGTTCTCGACCCAATCGACCCTCTGTCGCTGGCCGTGGCCGACGACTCCTTGGAGAGGACTCCGGTCCTCGTGTTCCCCAGTGAGAAGACCCAGCCTGCTGGTGTCCCCATCGAGGTCCCGGTTCCGGACCCCCGGGTTTCACCGATCCCTCCGTGTCTCCCGAGTGACCGAGTCTGCCTGCCCGATCTCGGTTGAGGTCTAGAACCCCCTTGGCCGAAATGCCAAGGAGGAGCCATGAGCGCTCCAAGAATAGGCGACGCCACAGGACATCCTTGGATGAGGAGAGGCTCTGACAGAAACTCTGTCGGCGCTACGAGGACCTTATGTGGCAGCAGCTGATTTTGACTGGGCAGAAGCTGTCGCCTCCTAGGCTGAAGTCAACCTCCTTGGTTCCCCCGCCCGGCTGCTGGCCCGCCCTCTGGTTTGGCCTTTGCCGGTCTCCCCATCGATAGTGGTGGAGCCGCCGCCTAAGCAGCCTGTGGGAGGGGCTCCTTCAAAAGAAGACCGACCAGATACCGGGCTTCCCTGACTTCTGTCAGTCACGATCACCCCGGACTGTCCTCGACGGGTCGAGGGTGACTTGGGCGGCACACCACTGTATCCCGACTCCTTGGACTCTGACGTCACCGGGCTCCACTCTCATGCCGGGGATGATGAGTCGTCCATTGGCACAGGTATGGAGGAAGGTCCCTTCTTCTTCTAAGGGATCCTCCGTCTCATCTCTGATTCTACAGGGATGCCCCTGGAACCCATCCAGAAAAAGGCGGCGTACCCTTTCACGGACATCCTGAAGAGAGGGGATACCCCGACACGGAGGCCTTTCCTGTGGCTGAGGCCATTGTTGGTCCAGCACTCGAACTTTGGCAGTGCCCTGCCTCATGTCCTGCATCGTCTGCCCCCATGACCCGCAAGTACGCGGTGCCCATGGGGTCCCTTGCGGGGTTCAGAGAGCACCCTTCGACCAAGAGCCTGGTGACCGCCTCTGTGTTCAGGCGTACTGGCAGTTCTGCCGACACTGACCGTCCCCCCCCGATAAGGAGTCCAAGCTTTTGGACCATTCAGCGCGGAAAGTCTATGCAGCTTCCTCCTTGGGCCTTCGTCAGGCCAGTTCAGCCGTCATCGTGGCACACTTCTCTTATACCCTTCTCGGCTCATTAGATGAGGTCCTCCCACATCTCCCCATGGAAATTCAAACTACGGTTAAGCAGGTCTGGGACCAGGGCCATGCTGTTGCCATACAGCAGCTCCAGATGACCCTGGACATTGGGGATTTTTGTGCCCGCTCGATGGCCACCGGAGTGGCCTCTCACTGCAGGGCTTGGCTGAGGCTCTCCTCCTTCCTGGCTGATACTCGGCATAAGTTTGCTGATGCGCCTTTCCTCAGGACTGGTTTGTTCGGCCCAGGGGTGGCTGGTCACCTACAGTGCATTGAGCAGTACAGTGCCACCTTGGATGCCATTTCTGCCAGGCGTTCTTCAGGCAAAAACCAACAGAAGAAAAAGAAGCCTTTTCGGCTCTCTTCTCCTGTGGTTCAGCAGTCCTCCTACCAAGGAGGACAGCAGCATCAGCAGCAGGCTCAAGCTTGGTGCCCTTGGCCCAAGCCTCGACCCCAACAGGCCCGAAAAGGAGGCCGAGGCTCAGGTCCTGAAGCCTCCTCTAAGCCTGCCCAGTGATGGGGTGGGGGTTGCCACCCCTATCTCTGTCATGCCACCTCTGGGTCCTCCTGTGGGGGGCCGGCTCCGCCACTTCCTTTCCGCCTGGTCCGGTATTACTATGGACAGGTGGGTTCTCGAAGTGGTCGGTCAGGGACTGCCTCTAGAATTCGAGCAGTACCCTCCCAGCTGAGCCTGCGCCCCTCGGGAAGAACGGATTTCCGCATGCACCCAGTTGGCTCTTCGAGATGACACTGCTCAGCTCCTCCTCAAGGAGGCAGTAGCTGTCATGGCGGATCCGTCTGTAGACCCAGGCTTTATCTCCAGGTACTTCTTGGTGCCCAAGCGCACGGGGGGCTGGTGCCCCATTCTAGATCTCCACGACCTGAATCAGTTTCTCAGGTCACGCACCTTTTGGATGGTCACTCTGTCCCAGATCCTACCATTCTTGGAGCGAAACATGTGGTTCTGTTCACTGGATCTGCAGGAAGTGTTCTTTCACGTCCCAATCCGTCTGTCTCATCAGCGGTTCCTCTGCTTCAGAGTCGAAGGGATCCTGTACGACTTCCGAGCCATGCCGTTCGGCCTGTAATCGGCCCCTCAGGTCTTCACCAAATGCATTGCAGTGGTGGCGGCCCATCTCCGGCATCAGGGACTCAGAATTTACTCCTACCTCGACGATTGGCTCCTAGCAGGTTTCACCCAGCAGGAGATGGAGAGGTTCAGGGATCTGGCCCTCCAGACCTGCTCCCAACTTGGCCTCCTGATCAGTGAGGCCAAGTCGGAACTCGTGACTTCCCAGGTGATGGGCTTCATTGAGGCAGAGCTTGACTCTTGTCAAGCCAGAGCCCAGCTCCTGGCAGACAGGGCAGAGGTCTCTCCTCCTTTGCCCAATCATTTCTGGTTGGGCACTTGCGCCCTGCCCGGGACTTTCTGTGCCTTCTGGGTTACATGGCGGTGTGCACCTCAGTGGTCCGTTGGGCCCGGTTACACATGCGCCCCCTCCAGTGGGAGCTGGCCACCCAGTGGACTCAGCGCCATGGTCATTTCGACCAGCTGATCACTGTAACCCAGAAGATGTGGGACGCTCTACAATGGTGGACCACCCCAGACCGGTTGAGGAAGGGATCCCGTTTGTTTGCCCCGAGCCGATGGTCGTCCTTATGACCGATGCCTCTCTCATGGGCAGAGGAGCCCACATGGAGGCAGCAGGACCCACGGTTTCTAGACCCCTGAGCAGTCCCGATGCCACATCACCCTGTTGGAACTCAGAGCAGTCAGACTGGCACTGTCAGCTTTCGCTCCTCAGCTCCGGGGTCAAGTGGTTCAAGTCTAGACGGGCAATACTATGACCATGTACTACCTCAACAAACATTGCGGCATGCACTCCCGTCTGCTGTGCAAGAAGGCGCTCTGCATCTGGACCCTCGTAAGCCGGTTGGAGGTGGGTCTCCTAGCCATCCATGTGGCAGGAACCTCGAACCAGCTGGCGGATGCTGTCAGCCATATAGGCCAGACATCCCACAAGTGGTCTCTCCATCCAGAGGTAGCTTACAGCCTGTTCTCCCGTTGGGGCAAACTGATAGTGGACCTATTTGCCTCCCGGGAAAACACCAAGCTGAGGCTGTATCATGCCCACCCCCCCCTCAGCAGAACTCGCTGCAGGGGGATGCCTTCTCGAGGCCGTGGACCCCAGGCCTCCTCTACGTCTTCCCTCCATTTCCCTTGATCCACAAGGTGTTACTCAAGGTGAGGAGGGACAAGGCAAAGGTGATTCTCGTAGCCCCAGACTGGATGCGCCAGTTCTGGTAGCCAGCTCTCCTCAGCCTCGGCTGCAGGCCCCCGGAGTGGCTTCCTACATGCCCGGACCTGATATCCCTGAACCAGGGGAAGGTCTTCCATCCGGACCTTCAATCCCTGCACCTCACAGCCTGTTACCTGAGCGGCTAGAGTTCCAAGCTTTGGGACTTTCCGAGGATGTCTACATCATGGTGGAGGCATCTCGAAAGGAATCGACCAGGAAATGTTATGCCTTCAAATGGAAAAGGTTTTCCATTTGGTGTCAGGGTAAGGGTCTGGACCCCTTATCCTGTTCTGTGGTTAACATTCTCGACTACCTTTGGTCTCTCTTCAAAGGGGGGTCTATGGTCATCGACCCTTAGGGTGCACCTGGCAGCCATTTTTGCTTACCGGGCGCGGGCCAGTCAGCCGACATTGGCGCAGGAGATGGTGGTCAGGCGCTTTTTCAAAGGCCTGGATCACATAGCCCCTTCGGTGCATGAACCTCCACCTCTGTGGGATCTACTGCTGGTACTGGCAAAGCTCATGGGCAAGCCATTCGAACCAATGCACAAGTGTGAGCTGTCACACTTGTTGTGGAAGATGGCCTTCCTGCTGGCTATCATGTCTGCCAGAAGGTCAGGGGAGCTCCAGGCGCTTTCGGTGGACTCCCCTTATCTGGTCTTCCACAGGGACAAAGTTGTCCTGCGCCCCCACCTGAAATTCCTTCTGAAGGTGGTGTCAGAGTTTCACCTTAACCAGGTGTTAACTCTGCTGGTATACTACCCTAATTACACCTCGGAGGACGAGTACAGGCCCCATACTTTGGACCTGAGATGTGCTCTCTCCTGTTATAAGGAGGGACAGCAGAAATTCGTGGAGAGGTTTGCCAGCTGTTTGTCACCTACGCTGAAGCCGCTTCTGGCAGACCTGCAGCCAAATGGACCATAGCAAGATGGATTACATCATGCATAGGTCTATGCTATGAGTTAGCGGGCAAGGAGCCTCCTAGAGGGATAAGAGCTCATTCTACCTGCCATGCTGCTGCATTGATGGCTGCTTCCAGGGATATCCCTATCCAGGAAATCTGTCGGGCTGCTACCTGGAAGTCAACAAACACCTTCATTACCCACTACCACATCGACCTTGAGTCACGCCGGGATGCTGGTTTTGGGGCCTCAGTTCTCCAATCTCTGTTCCCTAAGTAGGGGGTGTGCGCCTTGCTTCCCTCCTCCCGGAGAACTGCTAGGAGTCTGCCAAACAGTGTGGATGAACAACATATCCACGATCCTAGAAAAACAGGTTACTCACCTGTAACAGTAGTTCTAGGAATGGTATATGTTGTTCATCCACACGGACCCGCCCGACCTCCCCGGCTGCGGACACACACAACCTGGCTTCCAGCAGGCTAAGATCTGGCGTCATGGCCGAGGTTGGGTGGGAGGAGCCAGCTTGAAGACTTCTGGCAAGATTTTAAGGGGAAAGGGACATGCCAAACAGTTTGGATGAACAACACATACCACATCTAGAACTACTGTTACAGGTGAGTAACCTGTTTTTTTTCAGCCGTGCCTTCTGGCCTTTCTTCGGCCCCAAGGGTGTTCCTAAAGTGCCTGCCAGCAGTTGTGGCACGTCTTTGAAGGCAGGGGATCACGGTGTTCCCACACTTGGACGACTAGTTGGTGATAGGGAAATCACCAGACCAAGTCAGACAATATCTACAGACTACCCAAAGGCTTCTGGAGACTTTGGGGTTCCTGATCAATCACAAAAAATCAGTCCTCATTACTGCACAAGTCCTGCAGTTCATAGGGGCAGAGATCAGTACCCTGCAGGGCAGGGCCTACCTGTCTCTGGACAGAGTCAGAAATCCCCATCTGATTGCAAATTCATTCAGCCTGCACAGACACAAAACTGTAAGGCAGTTTCTGCAGCTACTGGGGCATATGGCTGCAGCTACAGGCACAGTCTTGGGCTCCCGGTTCCAAATGAGGGACATCCACTTCCACCTCAGGGCTCATTGGAGTCAAAGAAAAGACCCTCTTTCAAAGCCCATTCCAGTAACAAGGACTTTGTTACAGGCACTCCAGTGGTGGAAGGAGGAACCCAACTTAAGAGAGGGGGTTCCTTTCAGAGAGAGTCTCTGTCAGTTGTTCTCACAACAGATGCATCCCTCCTGGGTTGAGGTGCCCATTTAGGGGATCACACGACCCAGGGTACCTGGTCAGCTGCAGAGTCCCTCCAGCACATAAACTTGCTAGAACTCAGAGCTGTGTTTCTGGCACTAAAAGCGTTTTCAGCATTGGTACGAGGGAAGATGGTACAGGTCAGAATAGAAAACGTTATCACAATGTACTACATAAACAAGCAGGGAGGCACCAGGTCAGGTCTTCTCTGCACAGAAACCATGAAAATCTGGACTGTGGCTTACTCTCTAGGAGTATCCCTGCAGGCAATTAATCTGCCAGGAAAAGACAGTACCTTGGCGGATGCCTTAAGTCGAATCAGTCAGGCCCAACACGAATGGACCCTGAACAGGCAAGTGTTTGAAGTAATCTTCAGGAGGTGGGGAACTCCAGAGACAGACTTGTTCGCATCCCACCAGAACCACCACTTGCCACAGTATTGCTGCAGACCACCAAATCGGGGTACACTGCCTTTGGATGCTCTGGCTCTGGATTGGTCAGAGAGGCACCTATATGCCTTTCCTCCCTTCCCCCTGGTATTCGGGTATTGCTCGAGCTCTGATTCCATTCAGCATCTCTAATCTTGATAGCTCCAGATTGGCCCAGGTAGCCATGGTACTCTCTTGTGCTCTCCATGTCTGTAGTCAAACCAGTACATCTCCCTTGGAGGCACAACTTGTTAACCTCCAACCAGGGGACCCTGCTATATCTGAACCTCAGTTCTCTCAATCTCAAAGCTTGGCTCTTGAGGACCTAGAATATGCTGATTTGCACCTCTCTGAAGCAGTGCTAGACATTCTAAGAGGGTGCAGGAAACCTTCCACTATGAAAACCTATTCTTCAAAATGGAAAAGGTTTTCAATCTGGTGTTCAACTAGAGATTTGGTGCCAGTACAGGCTGGTTTATCAGCTGTTCTTGACTACCTCTCTCATTTACATTCCCTGGGACTACAGCCCAGTACCTTGAAGGTTCACCTGGCCGCAGTGTCTCCTTACATTTCTGGTGGAGCAAAGACAACAATGGCCTTAGAACCCATCTTTAGGAGGTTCTTTAAGGGTCTGGCCCATTTACATCCCCCTCACAGGGAAATTGTGCCAGCATGGGGACCTCATCATATGCATAGCTAAGCTCATTAGACCTCCCTTTGAGCCCATGTCTTCAGCTCACCTAAAATATGTCACATGGAAAACAGTTTTCCTAGTGGCAGTGACCTCTGCAAGAAGGATCAGTGAGCTCCAGGCTCTCTGCATCAAACAGGACTACATCTCATTTCATAGGGATAAGGTAGTCCTGAGGACAAACAGAAAATTCCACCCCAAGTTGGTTTCCGATTTCCACCTTAACCAGTCCATTACCCTACCTGTTTTTTTACCTGAGCACTCCACTTCTGGTGAAAGAAGACTTCAGAGTCTGGATGTCAAGCGAGCTCTCAGCTACTACATGACAACCACTAAGAACCATAGGCAGGACAGAAAACAGCTGTTCCTGACTTATGGGGATGTGGGAAAGGGTAATCCAGCGTCGAAAAGGTCCATTTCCAGATGGATAGATCAGTGTATCCAATTGTGTTACAATAAAGTTGGTAGGGAGCCCCCGATAGGATTGAGGGCCCACTCCATGAGAGGGACAGCTGCTACTTTAACAGCTGCCAGAGATGTTCCACTGGTTGATATCTGTAAAGCAGCTACCTGGAAAACAGTACACACCTTTACAAAACACTACAACCTGGATATTCAATCCAGGAGTGATGCTAGGTTTGGCACAGCAGTCCTGCTAAGTCTGTTTCCAAAATGAAGTTCTGTGCAGACCTCCAGTGGTACTGCTTTGTAGTCTGCAGAAAGTTATAAATACCTGAGTATTACTGGGGTTAGAAGAAAAAAATTACTTACCATATTAATCTTGTTTCTTCCCCGTGATACTCAGGTATTTATAACTTCCCACCCTGCCTCCCCTTCCAGAACCTTAGCCTCTGCACTCCCACATGCTGTGCTACCAGAAACAAGTGTGTGTGTGTGTGTGTATATGCATATATATATATATATATCACATTCGAGTACAGTTGTTAGTAAATAGGATTCATTGTGTTTACCCCTCTTTTCAGGTGTTTGACATTTTGGGGTTTCTTTTATTATGTTCTCCCTTCAGTTGGAAGTTTTTTATTAGGAGGTTGGGGACTTTCCAAATCCTAAATTATATCAATTATTAATACTTACAGTATTCTACTTCCATGGGCCTGCCTTTCCAGGCTTCTAGGAAATCTGAGGAGTTTAGAACACTGGCAGTTAGTATACGGCAGCATTTAAAAATTGTCACGTGCGGAATTCCATCATTTGCATGTGTTCTATTCTCTCTGGGCAGTCCTACCTAGAAGGCTTACTGCAGAAAGTTATGAATACCTGAGTATCACTGGGAAGAAACAAGATTACTATGGTAAGTAATGTTTTTCTTCCTTGGCATCAAACCCTGTTTTCAAGAGGTTTTTCAAAGGTCTGTGCCATCAGCACCCACCTATTATGGAACCAGTACCGGCTTGGGACCTGAATGTTTGCATAGCTTAGCTCATGCAGCCCCCATTTGAGCCCATGGCTTCAGCACACTTTAAGTATGTAACTTGGAAAGTGGTATTCTTGGTAGCCATCACTGTAGCCAGAAGGATTATTGAACTTCATGCTCTGTGTATCGAGAACCTTCCACAGCGATAAGGTAATGCTGAGAACAAACAGAAAAGTTCTCCCTAAAGTGGTTTCTGACTTCCATTTGAATCAGTCAATTACCCTACCAGTTTTTTTCACCAATCATACTAGCTCAGGTGAACGAAGGTTATACAGCCTAGGTGTAAAAAAGGGCATTGAGCTGTTACATTACTCGTACCAAGGACCACAGACAGGCCAGACAACGGATGTTGGTAAAGGGAATCCAGCATCAGAGAGGTCCATTTCATGCTGGATAGTCCAGTGCATTCAGCTTTTTTACTCAAAAGCAGGAAAGGAGCCCCTATTAGGATTGAGGGCCCATTCCACCAGGGTATAACTGCCTCCTTAGCAGCTTCCAGGGATGTTCCCCTGGTTGAGATCTGTAAAGCAGCTACCTGGAGGATGGTACATACCTTTACAAAGCACTATAGCCTGGACACCCAGTCCAGAAGTGATGCCAGGTTTGGCATAACAGTCCTGCAGAGCCGGTTTACCAAATAGGTTTTGTACACACCTCCAATGGTACTACTTCGTAGTCTGCATAAGAGTTAGGAATATAGAAGAATACCTGTGGTGGGAAGAAAAAATTACTTACCTATGTAGGGAGTGAAAGGACTCCAGCATCAGGTTCTTGTTAGAGATAAACAAGTAGAAGGAACGACAGACAGTGGCAAATCGTATAATAAACAAGTTTATTACAAAAACACAGTCTTACAACCTGCAGTGCAAAATACTGGGAGAAATACAAATCTCCCTACGTCTAGGCGCAGCAATTCTCAGCAAACCTTTCTAGAATGGTACTTTTTATTGGGAGGTAAGGAAAAAGGTGCGATGATCCTCATTGGCTGAAACAAGTGGTACCACTACAGTGCTGGATAGAAAATGTAGAGTCAGCAGAAAGAAAAGCATTACGTTATACAGAAGATGTAGCATTAGTTAGAACAAAGACGGCACAGAAGTTGTAGCAGGTGCAAGGTCATTATGGTGCAAAAGCGGTGTCAGCAGAAATACATGTGTACAAGAATACTTTGGTAAAAAGATATGGTTAGGCCCAAAGTACATATGCCTCGTGTAAGCAAATGTATAACAGTAAAATATAAGCAAATGAACATTACATATAAACAGAAAACTAAGAGAGCCGGCCTGTTTGCGTTGAGGCGCTGGACGCCACACCTTGTGCCACGCCAGCGACCCGGGTTCAGGAACGAGCCCGGGTGCTGGGGTTCAGCAGGGAGGGACTAGGATTGAGCGTCCGGACAGCTCGCCTCTCCCTGGGGTGGGATCCAGGAGCATCCCGGCGCAACAGTGACCCCCGGTGGAGACCGGAGGTACTACCGACGCTGGGATCAAATCGGGGAAGCGTGCGGCTGACATCTATGGAAGATTCTGTGCTGGCGTAATTGCACAGGCCGTGCCCGGGGGCAAGCATACAACAAGAAATCCCCATCATGTTTAGGCAAAGGCGCCTCCACGCTCGACCCACACTCCCGCCATCGGGCTCTTTTCTGGGGCCCTTCCTCTCCTAACTCTGGGGCAATAGATTGTAGATAGAGCACCGGGGCGGGCAGCCCTACCTCAGGGGGCTCAGAGCCGGGGATCCCCTGGAGCGGAGAGGCCAGAGAGAGAGTTTCAGACTGGGAGGTAGAGGTCAGCATTGGTGGTCGCTGGAGAAAGTTCCATGGGCCGGAGGATAAAGTCTACAAAAAGAAACCCCCAGAAAACTAAGAAATAATGCTGTCAAATTAATGTGTCTTGTATAGTGTATACAATTAGCAAGCATGATCCCTAGTACCCACATTTGTACAGTGGATACCCATTACTACATGTTAGTACAATACAGCAACATCACAGTAATAATAAAACATCTGTCATTGGCATGTGCATGAGGGCGCAAGAGGTGTGGGACCCAGGGACAATATTCCCCTCCTTGTTGCCTCCAAAGGGGCAACACAACCATAGGGAAACGGTTGGAATCATTTACAAGCCCGAGCCTTGTAAAGGAATAAGTTAATCATAATATTGCATGCTAGTATGCCGCAGACAGTAAAGTGTTAGTATTAATATATGTTAAAAATAAAACAGGGCTACATGAGTGATGGATAATCACAGATTAAAACCTAAATGGAGACAAAAATGTATGTAGTTTGTAAAAAGCAGACAGTCAGGGTTACTGTCAAAAATGGGCCTGTTCAGGAGTTGGTACAGGGGTGGTCACAGATGGAGCACACATGGTGTCTGTAAAACATAGTGCAGAACTCAGGGATGTCAACACCACAATTGAGATATGTGAAAAGATGTTAACATGTGATACCACATAGAACACAGTATGACATAACAATGTCTGTTGATGAAGAAGGGTTCATGGAATCCACTTTGAGAGTGGATAAGGTAGATGCTACTTGGTGTTGAGGTGTGGCACACCCTTGGTGCTGGATTGAAGACTCTGTTGATAATGTCTCTTGACAGATAGGTCCTTATATGACCAATTTAAAAAGTTAATATGAATAACAGTTCATAAAGTTCATCATTGGCAGAAAGATGGTAACCCCACAAGGCACATGGGGCTGTGCAGATGGTAATTGAGAGATGAAACACCATCATAGTTAATTGAGAGATGAAACGCCATCATAGTAAGAAAGTCAGTGTTCATATTGCTGGCTGGCTGGATTGGCAGAGGCCTTGGCAGGGGGTGCATTAAGTCCTTTAATGAAATATCCACACACACTGGCATAGCGTTTGTGTTGTAGTAGTAGATCACACCCTGGCACAAATATTGACAGTTTATAAGTGACAGTCCATAAAAAAAAAAATCGGTTTGTATGAAGTGTCAGCCAGGTTTGTAAAGAGCGGCAGTGGAGAAAATGGATGTCTTGCTTGAAGATCAATTGAAGAAGAATCTTCTTGCTGAAGTCAGGGGATTGCCCCTACCCCAGGCTTAGCTTAAACTATAGGCTTGATTGCAGAGTCTGAATTGGTTGGACCTTTCCCAGTTGATTTAAAGTTGTACAAATAGGTGTAAATTTGCAGAATACATTACACTTGCAGAGATAATAATATCCTGTTTCATGTAGTAGTCCTTACATGGAGCCAGTCGGGCACAAAAATGGTAATGACATTGAAGCTGTGGCAGCAGTTTTCTTTTCAGGAAAAAGATGAATGTTTTTGCAGCTTAGATGAAAGTGTTACTGCTGTTGTACATGGAGATGTTGTGTGCCACATTGTGGAAACCTGCAAACTTGTAAAGTGTGTTAGAAACTGAGTTAAAAAACACATAAATAACAATCTTTTATACAAATGACCTTTTGTTTTGTAAAGAGTGGTGTAACAGAGCCTAAATTTCTGACAGTCGTGGGAAAAGTAAAAATGGGGTGCAGGCCGAGATCCACTAATACCATTTGACCATCTGTGAATCCATGACAATATCTTGTTTACACCCTGCTTTCAGATCACAGAAGAGGCTATGACAGTGATTAACATGATTTCCCTGTCTATGTGTTGCTGACAGGCCTAACTGAGGCCTGTGTTATAAAATAACAGACTTCAAACGTGTAGCTTATGGCAATATGCCTGTTACACTATGCAATAGTGGGACAAATATATATTGTTGGCCTATACCAACTGATGATAGTACCTATTGCACCTGTGACAATTGAAAGGGTCTACCTTCTTTACATTATATAGTAAAATACTCTAAAGTACTGAGTGAGGTAGGGCCTACTATGGAACCTTGCAGCACAGGTTCTGGAGCAGAATCTAAATTCTGCCGTATTATAATTGTGAAGATTTAAAATCACAAGAAATGCATAGAGTGCACTTTGTTTTCCAGGGGTACCTGGGAGTGATGAGACAAACAGAGCATTAATTTGTCTGGGGTTTTGCTTGGAACATAGTGTAGGAGTGGGTCAGCAATGCTGGCCCCAGTATCTAGGTTTGGTTATGGGCATTAAAAACATTCATAAATGTGGAGCAGTTTTCTGAATACACACTTGATAAAGTGTAGCAAGATGTATATCAAATCATAATAGCATAAACATAAACACAAACTTTTTTTTGCACTAGAACAATGTCAGTATTGAGCATAATGCATAAAATACATTTTAAACAACAGAACAAATGTAGACTACAAGTTTAGTTCAGAGTCCAGGAATCTTCAAGCATTGTGAACCCACTTATGTTGAGCACAACCATGGAATAAATTTCAGAGGGTGGGGCACAGTTTAAGTTCGTAAGTTGCAGTCCTTGGTAAAAATTACTTAGTTTTGGTTGAAAGAATTATTTGAGCAACCCATCACTCTGTTTTTTGTTAACTTGTAAGGCTTTTTCAGGGTATGCAATGCTTTAGAACTTTGAAATTATAGAAACTTGTTTGTGCTTCTAGAAGGCAGATGATTGCATCCATTGCTGTAAGGCTATGGAAAGTTGGTTTGTATTTATCTGAACAGGGTAAGAAAGCTGAAAAGACAATTAAAAGATATGAATATGTGGAAATACCTACATAATCCCCCTCCAGCTCAGCTGATTACTTGTTGAGGGCAGAAGCCCTTGTACCAGTGATACATTTTTGTGCAGTTTAGCTGTTTGCACTAGAAAAAGCAGAGGGACTGAGCTGGGTTATACTGTTGGAATACATTGGGTCTTTTCCAATCCTGTAAACAACAAATGGTTATTAGCAAATACACACTTTCTTTATTTACCACTATGGGGAGACAGTGATGCACCTTGCAACCTCTGTGGGCATTGCATTGGAAGGAGGGGTATGGTCCGCCCCACCTCAAGTTCCTACTGTGGTAAAAGAGACAGCTTGAGCATTGTAAAAAGGTGTACACTGGATAGATGGTAATGGGGTGGCTCCATTGCCATCCTTAATAAATATACTTTCCAAATTGTAACAAAATTATATTGCAATTATTTTAGGAAAGGTGGCTTCATACGTTACCAGAAGATGGGGAACTTTCTTTTTTCTAGGAGAAGGAAAGAAAGAAAGGAACAAAACAACATACACAACCTGAAAGTAAAATTAAATTATTTTGCTAGGATAAAAGAAACCAAGCATCCCTAGGTTCCCTTATCCTAAACATGACAAAATGTCAGCTGAGTTCATGAAAGATCCAGATTGATGGTATTACCGTACGTACGTATGTCTTAGAATGCATTCTCGAAAGAAAAAAAAAATGATCACACTATGGTCACACACCAAAAAAAAATCATTGTTTTTAACTGTAGATGGTAAACTCTCAAAGACAGCTGTAATATATATTTAACAGTATACTGTGTATATATATAAAAAAAAAAAACAAATACTGGGGTGGGAGTACCCCAGCACCTTGCGTAGTATGGGCAAAAAAACTGTGTTATGACGAAACCTTTGTGAAGGAATGCATTGGGCTTGGTGATATTGGCTACAAGCCCAGAAGAAAATGTTTATTCTTTTTGCTCGGACAGAGTGCAAGTACTGTAAAAAAAAAAAAAAAAAAAAGTAACTGTAGGGTTCACCCTTGGTGTTTTTCCATGAAAACATACATTTTGAGTGGAAATGGGTGCTTTAGGTAGGGACGCACATCAAGTTTGAACTGGTAGTGACATAGAATTTTGAAACACAAGAAGGTCAGGTTACTTGCTAAAGGTCACATAGTTTGAAAATGATGGCTGTTGATAATGAAACACTGTCATTTAGATTTGAAACAGTAGTGCAGTCAAGCACCGAGCTGTACTAAGGTGTGTATACCTTTTATGAGAGAACAAAAAGTAATACATAGGATGTGAATTAATACAGTTATAGTACTATATCATAGGACAAGTGGCCATTAAAATGCAGTGCATTGTAAAATGGCTAAATATGGAAATGGGTGGTAGAAATTGCCTTTTCCATGAAATACAGTGCAATGGTGACATCGCAATGACACCAGGAGCAAAGAAAAATGGTATACATGTGTTTATGGCTCACAAACTGTTACTGCAGAACTTTGAATCCAGTCACAAATAGGATTAAGTAATTTGGCTGTCAGCCCAAAGGAGCTGGCATGAGTAGTTGGACACATGTGGGTGTGTGTGAAAAAGAGTCTCTAGACAAGGAAAACTTAAAGGAGACTTTTTTGTTCAAAATATTTTATTAAAATGGTTGGGCATGACAGATAACAGACAGGATAAAACAAAGTCACTGAATCAGGGGTACATTCAGACTAAAAGTAAAAATTAAAAGTACAACTCAGGGTGACATTCAGTTAAAAGTACAGACAACTAGGCAGTGACATATTCAGGTGGGCAGTCGGGAAAATGGCATGCAGGACAGTTCACAAGGCTGCTTACCAAAAAAACATAGACTTATTGATGCTGCACCAAGTTGTTGAAGATGGGACTATTTACACACATTCTAATTACTCACGACTTTACCCGGCTGCAGCAACATTTATAATACATACATCTCGAGATATGCAGAATTTACGTAGTCTACTTAAGGTCCTCTCAGCTGACAAGCCACCTATTTGCCTTCTCCATTATTTGGTGGCCTATATGGGAAATTTATCATTTTCAATCGCCTGTATTAGGGGGTTCCAAACTAAATCAAACCTTTCCCCCTTGCCCATGGTATTCCACTGCACCCTTTACAATTTCATATTCAAACAAAGGTTATTGACCCACTGTTGCACCGTGGGGGGAGAGGAGGCTGTCCAACTCTGGGCGACAGTTTTCCTGGCATTGATTAATGCCTGTGACCAAAGTGTTTCACCAGTTCCATCTCTAGGTCACTGTGGGTCAGCACCCAACAAAAATTCCAGAGGACTGCACGACAGAACGCAGTCCAGTACCCCCTCCATTAATCGATGTACTTCCCACCAGAATGGGGCAGTCTTAGTGCACGTTAATGCCAGGTGGAGGAAATCTCCTGTGCTACTAGGCACTTAGGGCACGTATCTGGTTTGGGTGGGTCCAGCGCGTGCAGGCACTTAGGAGTGAAGTAAGACCTATACATAAAATTAAATTGAATTTGCCTTGATTTATTACTTCTCGAGCAAGTATTAAAGTGACGAATCGCACGAGACCACACCTCCCCACTGCAATCAACATTTAACTCAGAGTGCCAATCAAGCCAGGCCTTATCTAGTTGCCCAGAGCTGCCTCCAGCTATAATTTTATAGAATATAGTTAGCAGCTTAGAGGTAGGTTGAGGACGGGAGAGTTCCTCTTCAAAAGGAGACGCTGCCCCCCCCATCCATATTCCGGTCCAAGTGAAGATCCCAACTTATTCTTAATTCTAAGGTATATAAAAAAGTCCGCTGGTGGGATACCCCATTTCTGGCATATATAAGAAAAAGTCAACAAAGTGCTCCCCTCATACAATTGGTGCACGGACCTCAGCCCAAGCTTCCTCCAGACCAGTAATCTTTGTGTCAGAGAGAGAGGGAACTCGGGCCTTTGAATTGCAGGGTCAGTACCAAGTCAGTATAAGGAGAGGGAGCAGCTACATGACCACCCAGTTCATGCGCTTTAACCCAAGTCCGAAGAGTGACTGCTGTAAATGGATTACTGACGGGTAGTTGCCTTCCTGGTCACAGTGCCCCTGCCAGCAGTCCTCCCAACAGGGAATTTGCAGTTGCTCTTCTTCCAGTCTCCACCACATTGGTAAGTTGTCCCCCCAAGTTGCAACATAGGCAAGTTGCGCTGCCAAGTAATACCAGTAGACGTTAGGGAGACCCAGACCACCTTTGTGAGCAGGTAGTGTCAGAATTACTCTCGTAACCTGGGCAGGCTTATTTCTCCACAGGAATTTGTGTATGATCGCACTGATATGTTTAAAGTGCGACAGGGGGATGGTAATGGGCAAAGCCTGATAGAAATATAAACACCTGGGGAGTATCATCATATTCACCACCCCTACCCTCCCTATCAGGGAGAGGGGCAAACCTGCCCATCTGTCACAGTCCCTGGAGATCCTTTGCACAAGGGGTTTAAGATTCATGGCATACAACATATGTGAGTGCATTGAAATCTGTACACCCAGATATTTCAATGTATCCACCATCTGTAGACCCCCGAGGTTAGCTATCACTCTAGCTCTATTCTTAAGCCCCACTGGGAGCAATTCACTCTTTGTCCAGTTTATTTTATGGCCTGAAAGTTCACCATACTCTCTCATAATCCTGAATACCTCCGACAGATCACTAGAGGGAGACTGCAGGTGTATCAATAGATCGTCAGCATATAAGGCCAACTTGTATTCTCCACCCCCTCCCCGAAACCCACGAATCCCACTATGAGCCCTAATCCTCACTGCCAAGGGTTCTAGCGATAATACCTAAAGGAGTGGCGAGAGAGGGCACCCCTGTCTTGTCCCAAGTCCCAGTTCAAAGCATGGGGAGAGGGCACCGTTAACAGCTATCTGTGCACTGGGGCGCTGGTACATTGTTCGGACCCATGAGCTAAAAAGTGGGCCCATCCAAATCTATTGAGCGTGTCAAAGAAATTTTTACTCCCCGCAGCGGTCAAGGCTTTTCCGCATCAATAGCGAGCACTGCCACATCATGAGTAGTGGCTCCGGCTCCCACCTGTGTATAATATTAAGGGTGCGTCTAATGTTGTGTTTCCCTTACCTACCCTTAATAAAGCCCGATTGATCTGGGTGGATCAGGTGGGGGAGAAGTCCATCCAATCTCGTTGCCAGGGCTTTGGCTAGGATCTTATAGTCTGCTGTTAGCAACTATATTGGTCTATAAGATGCACAACAGGTGGGGTCTTTACTCAGTTTAGAGAGTACTGTAATGATAGCCGACCACGTGGAGGGGGGCAATTCTCCCTTCTAGGGACATGGATATGTTGTTCATCCACACTCATTGGCAGTATCCTTGCCGTTTTAAATCTTGCCGGAAGGTCTTCAAGCTTGCTCCTCCCACCCACCCGGGTGGTATAACTCTCAGCTCCGCCCCATGGCGTCAGATCTTCCTTACCGCTTGAAGCTCAGGTTCCCTCCTTAACGCTCGCGTTTGCGACTGGTTCCTATTTCTCCGTCATGGATTTAAAATAATATTTTGCAAAGAGACTTCAGTCTTGATCCCTCGTGGCTGCGATGGACAAATCGACTCCTGGATTCGGAGATGCCCATGCGGGTCGAAAGATGTCTCGGACGGATCCACACTCCCGTGTGTGTCTACTGCTTGAGCCTTGAGCACGACCCGCGGGCTTGCGACCTGTGCTCATCTTTCTCGGCCTACGTCCTCGAAGCCGTGCTGCCCGATGCAACTGGGCCGTCCCGAGCGTTCCCTCGGTGAAGTCCAAGGAGGCCGGTTGGCGGTGTCGGCCGGCGGGCTCGGCGGATCACTTTCAGCGGATGGTCGCCCTCGAAGAAGGGCGGCGCCCGGGCCGTATCTTCCTCGGCGCGCGACATTTATCCGCTCTCTGGGTTCTTCTACCACGGCTTCCTTTAAGGAGCTTTGTCTGTCCCTCTCCACTAAAGGAGAAGGGCCTCGTCTGCTGGACCTTTTTCGGTCCAAAAGAGGGACAAGGGTAAGTCCCTCCGTCGGCGCTCTTGGGAGGCGGGAAGGGTCCCTCTCCCGGGCCGTCGACCCGTCGGCTTGATTAGCCGGCCTTCGGCTTCGACCACTGGCCTCACGAGTGTCCCGTCAGGTCAGTTGGCCGAGACTCCCACTGATGAAGTCGAGATTTTCGACCCATTGACGAGCTGTCGCCTTTAGCAGCCGAGATTCCCCTCTCCCGGTTCCCCGGGAGGAGTTGAGAATCATAACTGGCTCGCCTGTGCCTCCGTTCCGGGCCCTCGGATGGACCTTCGAGCGAAGGGTGCGGTTCCGGCCCGACACCTCCTGCACCGACCCGGAAATTCGGGACTCTCGGTCTCAGTCCGGACCTCTTGCGGTCCAGCCCGTTCCCACCGTCATAAGCGGTCTACCGATTTCGGCACGCGGTAAAGCGGCGTCGCCCGCCATCCTCGTCCTCCTCCACCGGATGAGGAAGCAGGCGTAAATACGTCGGCAATGCGAGGACCTTATGTTACAACAACTCCTCCTGGCGGGAATCAGCCCGACTCCGGGCCTTCCCGGCCATTAAGTGACTGTCACGGGCGGCCGACACAACCCTCGACTTGTCGAAGAGCCTACACCCAGGCGGTTGTTGGCAAAACCAGCTGCTCCACCGATTCGGTGGAACCTCCGCCTCCACAGCCACCAGGTGGGGCTCCGACCAAGATTCTCGATTCGGCATGGGTTTACCCCATCGGCTGTCAGTTACCCTCACTCCCGACCGACCTCGGCGGTGAAGGGTGGCTCAGGCCGAGCAGCTCTTTGAGGACTCTTCCGAGTCGAAGGCGTTCCTCCTTCTCCAGCGACTGGACTTGGAGTCTTCAGGAGGTCAGCTAATGGGCGATAACCCGTCGTCCTTCCTAGGACTACTTGACTCATCAGAGTCTACGGGATGGAGCTGAACCCGTTCCAAGCGGGCCAGAGTATCCCCTCACGGAGATTCTGGACGAGTTCTCCGGCGGAGGCCTTTCCGGTGGCGAGGCCATAGAGTAGGTCCGGCACTGGAACTTTGGCAGCGCCCGCTTCCTGCCCTCGCCCTTGCCAGGATGGCCAGAAATGTCACGGTCCGGTTCCTTGTCCGGTTTTTGAACACCCTCTGCTGAGGGGTTGGTTACCGACAGCGTTTTCCAGCGCCGGCAGCGCCAGGGATGTGGACAAACCTGCCTGACAAGGTCAAGGAGTGGACTATGTCGGGAGAAAGTCTACGCTACGTCCTCTCGCGACGCCGTCAGGCCAGTTCGGCCGTCCTCATGGCACAGTTTTCTCATGCCTGTTGGGCTCTACATGGAGAGTCATCCTCATCTTCCCGCCCGATCTGCAGACTACGGTTAAGCAGGTGCGGGACCAGGAGGACAGTGGCAGAAACAGCAGCTCAGACTGCTTTGGGATGAGGGGGACTCACTAGTACCAGATCGGTGGCGGCCGCGGTAGTCTATCGTCGGCGGGCTTGGCTGAGGATATCCACCCTTTACTTGGATACCCAGCACAAGTTGGCGGATGTTCCCCCAGGACTGACCTCTTACCCGGCCCTGGGGTGGAGGTCACCTGCAGAGGATCGAGAAGTCAATGCCACCTTGGACTGGTCTCTTCCTCAGGACAGGCACAAACCAACCTAAGCCCGTCGCTGCTGTGCCCCAGCGCCAGCCGCGTCAGGGGCCAGCAGGCTCGACCTTAATCCCAAACCCAAAGCCGACCGGCTTCCTCTAACAGGAGGCAGGGAGTGTAGGGCCCAGGAGGTCCCTGGCCGGTCCCCCCTCCAAGCCTGCCCAGTGACGGGCTGAGGGGTGTCGCCCCCATCCCCGTCACCTTACCCCTGGGTCCCCCCGTGGGGGGACGGCTCCGGCACTTCCGTTCCGCTTGGTCCGCTGTTACCACGGACAGGTGGGTCTTGGAGGTGGTGGGAAGAGGCCTGCCTCTGGAATTCGAGCAGGCACAACCCTTCAGAGCCGTCGCCCCTCGGGGGGCTTCGGGATCCCCAGCCTCACTGGCGGCTCGTCGAGCCGACATCACTCTCCTCCTCCAGAAGGAGGTGGTAAGAGAGGTGGTGGACCCTCCTTCAGACCCAGGGTTTGTGTCCAGGTACTTCCTGGTTCCGAAACGGACGGGGGGCTGGCGCCCCATTCTCAACTCTACGACCTAAACAGAAGTTCCTAAGGTCTCGAACCTTCCAGGATGGTCACTCTGGCTCAGATTATACCATCCTTGGAGCGGTGTGGTTCTGCTCTCTGGACTTGCAGGGCCAGCGTTTTTTCCGTCCCTATCCGTCCGTCTCACCAGAGATTCCTTCGCCTCGAGAGGAAGGATCCCTCTTGAGTTCCAAGCCATGCCCTTGACTTGTCTCCAGCTCCCAGGGTCTTCACCAAATGCATGGCAGTGGTGACAGCATTCCCTCTTGGCGCAGGGTCCGGGTGTACCCTTACCTGGACGACTGGCTGATAGCAGCTCCCTCCAGGAAGGAGGCGGGTGGTCCAGAGATCTGGCCCTCCAGGTCTGCTTCTCAACTGGGCCTCCCTTATCAAGCAGGCCAAGTCGAGACTCGAGCTCAAGCAGGTGATTTTATTCATCGGGCGCAGCTTCGACTCTCTCGAGCCAGGCGGCTCCCAGGCGGACAGGGCCGAGTTCTTTCCTCCTTTGCCCGATCATTTCTGGTTGGGCAATGCGCCCTTCTCCGAGGACTTCCCTGGCCTCCTGGGTCTCATGGCGGCCTGTGGCGTGGTCCGTTGGGCCGCTGGAGCATCGCGATCCTTCGAGTGGGGACTGGCCAGCCAGTGGTCACAGCGCTGCGATCCCTTGGACCAGCTTGTGCCGGTGACACAGGGGATGTGGAATGCTCTCCAGTGGTGGACCATTCCAGATCATTTGCAGGAGGCATCCCGTTAAATCCGCCCGAGCGGCGGTCTCTCTCTGTCGACGATGCCTCTCTGATGGGTTGGGGTGCCCATCTGGGGAACACCACCAGGCTCATGGCCTCTGGTCCCGCAGGAGTCCCGATGCCACATCAACCTGCTGGAGCTCCGGCGGTCCGCTAGCTCACCGCCTTTGCTCCGTTCCTCGGGGTCAAGTGGTCGGTCAAGCCGGACAATACCACGACCATGTACTATCTAAACCGCCAGGGGCGGGAATCGGCGCTCCATGCTTCTATGCAAGGAAGCTCTCCATTTTGGTCACTCGTGCGCAGCCGCTGGAGCGGATCTCCTAGCCATTCATGGCAGGAGCCTCCAACACCCTGGCCGATGCCCTGAGCCGGATAGGGGCTGCATCCCACAGTGGTCTCTCCTGCCGGGTAGTACAGCATCTGTTCTCCCACTGAGGCACACCTCAGGTGGACCTGTTTGCCTCCATGGAGGCGCAAGCTGAGTCTATTCCATGCCCGCCCCCTCAGCAGGGGCTGCTGCAGGGGATGCCTTCTCGAGGCAATGGACCCCGGGCCTCTTTTACGCCTTTCCCCCATTTCCCTTGATCCACAAGGTGCTTCTCAAGGCGAGGAGGGACAAGGCGCAGGTGATTCTGATAGCCCCAGACTGGCCTCGCCAGTTCTGGTACCCAGTCTCCTCAGTCTCAGCTCCAGGACTCGCGGCAGCTTCAGCTGCGCCGGACCTGCTCTCAGTCAATCAGGGAAGGTGTTCCATCCGGACCTTCAATCCACCCTACGGCCTGTTCCTGGAGACGCTAGAGTTCCAGGCTTTGGGTCTTTCCGGCGAGGTCCTCAATGTAGTTGAGGGCGTCCGTGAAAGTCGACCAGAAAATGCTATGCCTTCAAATGGAAAAAGGTTTTCCATTTGGTGTCAGAGCAAGGGCTTGGACCCTTCCTCCTGTTCCTTGGCAAGCATCTTGGACTATTTATGGTCCCTTTCTAGTCAGGGGCTTAGGTCGAGCGACCTAAGGGTGCACCTGGCAGCCATCTCTGCTTACAGGCGCGGGCTGGGAAGCAGTCGAGTGGCGCAGGAGAAGGTGGTCTGGCGCTTTTCAAAGGCCTTGATCACATTTCCCCTCAGTGCGGAACCCCCCCGTGGGATCTACTGCTGGTACTGGCAAAGCTCCATGGGCAAGCCATTCGAACCTATGCACAGGTGTGCTCTCTCACCTGTCGTGAAGGCCGCCTTCTTGGTGGCTATCACGTCAGCCAGAAGGATGGGAGAGCTCCAGGCGCTTTCCATCGAGTCTCCTTACCTGGTCTTCCACAGGGACAAGGTTGTCCTGCGCCCCACCGAAATTCCTTCCGAAGGTGGTGTCGGAGTTTCACCTTAACCAGGTGTTGACTCTGCGGTGTTCTACCCCAATCACCTCGGAGGCGAATAGGCTCCATACTCTGGATCCTAGAAGGCGCTCGCTTATTATAAAGGCGCCTGACTGATATTCAGGAGAGGTTCAGCCAGCTGTTTGTCACCTACGCTGAAGCCGCATCTGGCAGACCTGCAGCCAAGCGGACGATAAGCAGGTGGGTAACCTCCTGCATAGATCTCTGCTATAAGTTAGCGGGCATGGAGCCTCCCAGAGGATAAGAGCTCATTCTACCCGCCCATACTGCTGCAGCGGTGGCTGCTTCCAGGCGCGTCCTATCCAGGAAATCTGCAGGGCTGCTACCTGGAAGTCAGCAAATACATCTACCCACTACCACATCGACCTTGAGTCACGCCCGGGATGCTGGTTTTGGGGCCTCGGTTCTCCAGTCTCTCTTTCCCAAGTAAGTATATGGGGTGTCGTCTTGCCTCCTCCTCCCGGAGAACTGCTAGGAGTCTGCCAATGAGTGTGGATGAACAACATATCCATGTCCCTAGAAATACAGGTTACTCACCTGTAACAGGAGTTCTAGGAATGGTATATGTTGTTCATCCACCATTCCTGAACTCCCGGCTTCGACGCTAACCTGAGCTTTCCAGCGGGCCAGATCTGGCGTCATGGGGCGGAGCCGAGAGTTATACCACCCGGGTGGGTGGGAGGAGCAAGCTTGAAGACCTTCCGGCAAGATTTAAAGCGGCAAGGATACTGCCAATGAGTGTGGATGAACAACATATACCATTCCTAGAACTCCTGTTACAGGTGAGTAACCTGTATTTCTCAGGCCTTCCATCAGCATGTCATGCAATGGTTCAAGAAGCAGGTCCTGAAAGGTCTTAAAAAAATCTATGGGGAGCCCATCTGGGCTCGGTGCCTTAGCCCCCCTAAGATCTTTAACCGCCCTCTTAAGCTCAGCAACCGTGAGGGGCACGTCCAGGTCATGTGCCTGATCAGTAGAGAGCACTGGCAAAGAAACATATGCAAAGAACCGGTCTAGGGCTGGTTGATTAGTAGGTTCCTGCGAAGTGCAGAGCTGTTTGTAAAAAGCTCCGAATGCCTGGCCTGTGCTAGGGGTATCTCCTCTGAGGACTCCCCCCTCATCCCAGGACACTATCACATTCCTATCTGCCTCTTGTACATGCTACCAAGCAAGGTATTTGCCCTCTGTCTCCATCAAAGTATGCACCAGCCTGTGTCAACAAGATCGCTCTCTCCCAATTAACACTGCTTAAAGTGTTATATTGCCATTTGAGTTTCTGTAGGACCCCATACATGGCAGCTGTAGGCCTTTTCTTATGGGCCTCCTCACAGGCTTCGATTTTATGCCTCAATTTTTGTAAATCTTGCTGGGACCCTCTAGATTTATGGGTTGCGTATGCAATTGAGTATCCCCTAACAGAGGCCTTCAGTGCTTCCCACCTCGCCGTGTGCGACATGTCCTATTTTTTATTAAAACCAAGAATTCCTTAATCATTACAGTAACCCTGGTGCGGTAGGCTGCATCTTTAAGCAGTACAGGGTCCAATTTCCACTGTCTAACCACAGGGGGTGAATCTCCCACCACCAGCTCCAGCGTTACAGGAGCGTGGTCAGATAGCAATATGGGGGAGTAAGAAACACCTTTTGAGGATGGTATTAGAGAATGAGACACCAAAAATCTATCCAGTCTGACACAAGACCTATGGTCGTGGGAGAAAAAGCTGTAATCCCTCTCAGTGGGATGTATATGTCGCCAAATGTCGACCAGACCCAGGTCCTGCTGCATTGCTCCCAGTGCGAGGGCGTTTTTAGTTTTAGTGATGGGGGTAGTGTTAGAACGGTCCAGCACGCTATCGAAGACAGTTGTAATCTCCCCCAGTGATCCACGGCCCAGGCCACTTGGCTAATTCCAAAGCGGACTGCTGAAAAAACTCAGGTTGTTCCAGACTGGGGGCATACACAGACCCCACTGAGACTGTGTCCACCCTAGGAAGAGATACCCTGGCCAGAGCAAATCTCCCGTAAGAGTCTGTAGTTTGTTCCATAATTTTTACCCCGGACCCCTTGGGGAACCAAATTGCGGTCCCTCTCAATTTGGTAGAAAATGTCGAGGACACCCATACACCTCCCATGGTCATTGCCATTTTAATTGCCTCACCCTGGGACATGTGGGTTTCCTGAAGCATAATAATCTGCCATCTGGATCTCTTAACCTCTGTTTGCAGTTTTTTTCCTTTTAATGACAGACTTCAGACCATTAATATTCAAAGAAGTGACCTTAATGGTCTCAGCCATGATCCCACCGTATACTAGAACATTTGACACCCTTTGTACCAATAAAGAGCTCGTACCCTGCCATCTGTCCCAACCAACCTGTTTTGTTTTAACACCCAACATACATCCCCGGAAAAAAGAATCCCAGAGGTCTCCTCTGCTCCTGTACAGTAAAATAACGGAGCCCAGAGAGGACCGAACACCCCCACCCCTTCCCCCAAGATCCCAACAATAGATAACATAGAGCCCACCCCCTCCACGCGGATCTAAGAAAATCCTCCATTAATTGCCTTACAAACAAGCAGCGAACTTTAAAACTAACAAGTTAATACAATCCTAAAGCCAAAGTTAGGCACATTGTTGAATGCATAAAGATACAGCTCTCAGTGAGACCCCATAGAGACTCCAAAGTGAACTCCTTATATAAATCACCAGCATTCCTTAATTCCCCCTCTGACCTCCAGTCCCCTCATTTGCAGCTATAGCAGGGAGGTAAAGAAAGTGCAGGCCAGATTCCAACAGACTCAGGGTTATGGTGCAGATCGCTACCTCCGCAGACCTTGATAGGCAAGCAACCTCTTTGCAGATATAAAATTAAGAAAATTAACAGAACCCGCAGTGTACCTGCACCACAGTGTGAGAGTACTCACTTAACTACCGCCAAAGACTTGGTAGCCCACATAAAGTACTAAATCAAACCAAATAGGGGATAGGAATCAGATCACTTATCTAGATCCACGTTGTCTCCTGGGCCTTCTCTCCGACATCTTTTCACCTCTTCATCCACCCAACGAGAGGCTTCTCTGGGGCAGGAAAATATCTTGGGCGCGCTCCCTGGTCGAATTAATGCGGAGTTTGGCTGGGTATAAAAAAGTGAATCTCCATCCCATTTTGAACAGCTTGGATTTTATCTCATTGAACTGTTGCAGTTTGATCTGAAGATCCCTGCTGTAATCCTGGAAAATCGTAACCGAGTTATTTTGCACTTTTATTGGCCCCTTCACTTTGGCCTGTTTAAGGATAGCTTCTTTTTCCATAAACCTTAAATATTTAATCAGACAATGTTGCGGTCTATCACCTTCTTTTGGTGGAGGCCCAACTCTGTGAGCATGTTCAGTTTCGCACTGGGCCAGCTCCAGCGGCAATTTGAGGTGCTCAACCAGCCATTTGTACAAGTTCAATTTGGGCTCATCCCCCTCAGTGCCCTCCGGTAATCCCACTATCTTCAGGTTTGATCTCCTGGACCTGTTCTTTTGGTCATTCACCTGGGCGCTTAAGTCCCTGACCATGCTGAGAATGGAGGCCTTATCCTGAACTGCTTCTGCTAGGGCGTCTTCTAAAACCCCGACCCGGTGTTCAAGCTGTGCAATTTGGTTGGTGTGGGTAGCAGAAGTCTCGGTCAGGCCCGTAACCACCGATTGCATGTGGGTGATCTGAGTGGCTATATTAGCGAAGCCTGCCTTCATGTCATGCTGAATTTAAATAAGCGTGGCGGGTACTGCCACCAGGGACATCTGCAGGTCGGTCATTGTGCCAAGACTATCGTTAGGCTCGGGCCTCCTCCGCTCCTGTTCAAGGCCACGATTCAAGCAGCCCAGCGTGTCAGCTGCCCCGAATTGAAATTTTTCCTGTTATATCTTTTTTTCTACCAGTTGCCATCCGCTACCCATATACACCGCACCGCTATTACGTTCAATTTAACTGCTGGGGTCTCACGATTCACCTTCAAAGGTAAGTGCCTAGAGGAGCTCAGCTAAACTGCGTCCGCCATGTTACAGCGTCAGCCACCGCAAGGAGACATCTGTTGAAATGAAATGTTAAAATAACCATTGTCCGCTGATTCCAAACTAATACTGACCAGTTATAATAAACAAACTTTCGAAACACAGTACAGTACACATTCTAGTAAACAAAGAATTCTCTATTATGTCTTTCTCAAACACCGTCCATCTTCACCTGCATGAGCAGTCAACACTTTTCCTTGCCATCTTTAACAACTTCCACCTAGGAAATTGGCTGAAACAACAGGATTCTAACCATAATAAAAATCTTGTACAACAGACCCCTATATCACAGATAGCAAAAACAACTGGCTAGCAATGACCCTGAAACATGGATAATTACACCAATAATTACGCACGGAGCACAAAACAACTGTAGTATATACCATTGAGTCTGAATGTGTCCTAAAGTGAATAGCAATAACAATTGAGTAAACATACACACACACATATATACATACATATATACATACATACATATATACATATATATCTCACACCCAAACTGTTGCAGATAACATTAGAACAGCTTTAAACATTTACCCAAGGTAGACAGTGGTTCTTGAACCATAATAATAAAAAGAAAAAAAGGTTAGAGACAAAAATAGGGAGTGAACTGTAAGAACATTTACCAGATATCAAATTGAGAAGAAATGGCTACTTGCCCGCCAGGATCAAATGGGACAGTTTTCTGTTCCAAAATCTCCGATTGTTTGGCCACAGATTGAACAACAGGCAGTACGTCTGATGGCAGTGTGCTGGGTGTTTGAATAGCTAGCGTAATGAAGATGCTGCTTGTGCTGCATGAGTGGAGGTCTGTCAGCATTTCACATTTACTGTGAGGCATTCCTGATGTCTTTAAATCCAATCCTTTTGTTAGAAAGGATCTGTGTAGGGTAAGCAAATGCTGACTTACCTCTAATGCTGGTAGAGCAGCATATGTAGAGCACTGGGCAGAAATGCCGAGTACAGAATTTCCTATTGACCTTGTGTGCACCACAAGTCTGATTAAATCTCTATAGGGAGTAGACATACTGACAAATAACATAAAAGCAAGCACATGTGGGAAACTTGAAAATTAGCCCGGAGCTGTCACGTACCGCTTTCTGGTCCCCAGTAGGTGATCAGTTATCATGGGAGGTTCGCTGTGACTCAGAGTGGGTCTGCCACAGCTGAGAACAAAGCCGATATGAGTCTGCCACGCCCGCTACCACTAAGTACAAGCACGTCCAAGTAGGCAAAATGAAGATTGCACTACACTGCTCGACATTCAAAATTAATTGAATGCGAAGCTTCCCTTGTTTAATCTCTTCCTTTTTCCGGTCACCAATATGTAGGGAGTGAAAGAACTCCAGCATCAGGTTCTTGTTAGAGATAAACAAGTAGAAAGAACGACAGACAGTGGCAAATCGTATAATAAAGAAGTTTATTACAAAAACACAGTCTTACAACCTGCAGTACAAAATACTGGGAGAAATACAAGTCTCCCTACGTCTAGACGCAGCAATTCTCAGCAAACCTTTTTAGAATAGTACTTTTGATAGGGAGATAAGGAAAAAGGTGCGACAGTTCTCATTGGCTGAAGCAAGTGGTACCACTACACTGCTAAATAGAAAATGTAGAGTCAGCAGAAAGAAAAGCATTACGTTATACAGAAGATGTAACATTAGTTAGAACAAAGACGGCACAGAAGTTGTAGCAGGTGCAAGGTCATTATGGTGCAAAAGCAGTGTCAGCAGAAATACATGTGTACAAGAATACTTTGGTAAAAAGATATGGTTAGGCCCAAAGCACATATGCCTCATGTAAGCAAATGTATAACAGTAAATTATAAGCAAATGAACATTACATATAAACAGAAAACTAAGAAATAATGCTGTAAAATGAATGTATGTTGTATAGTGTATACAGTTAGAAAGCATGATCCCTAGTACCCACGTTTGTACAGTGGATACCCATTACTATATGTTAGTGCAATACAGCAATATCACAGTAATAATAAATCATCTGTCATTGAGCCGGCCCGGTGGCGCTGAGGGTTGAGACGCTGGATGCCACACATTGCGCAACGCCGGCGACCTGGGTTCGGGAATGAGCCCGGGGAGCACCTGGGGGTCGGCAGGGGGGAGAGAGGATTGAGCATCTGGAGGACTGCTCTCCTTTCTTGGGGGGGTCCAGGGTTTGGCGGGCATCGCAGTTGACCCCGGTGGTGATCGGAGACAGTGCACCACTCCAGGGCACGCTTAGATGGTACGCAGAGCCGCGGCAGACGTCCCTGGCGTCATCACACATTCAGGCTCTGCGCAGGGGAGGGGGGAGTGAGGGCGTAACCACAAGCAAGAAAATCCCCGTCCCCGGGGATGGGCGAAGGCACCACCTCCCGCAGCCACACTCCACTAGCCAGAGACTCTCCGCTCCTGGCCCGAGCCCAACCCGGCCTGAATTGTAGATAGAGCGCCTTGGGTGGATAGGGCAGCCCTACCTCGGGGGGCTCAGAGCTGGGGGGATAGCTATGCTGGTGCCAGGAAGTGGAGGAGTTTCAGGCTCGGAGGTAGAGCTGGGGACCACTGGATGCCCGAGAGCTTTCCCTGGGTGACAGTGACATAAAGAGTTTAAAAAAAAATCTGTCATTGGCATGTGCATGAGGGTGCAAGGGGTGTGGGACCCAGGGACAACACCATAATAATCTTGTTTCTTCCAGGGTATTCTTCTATATCCATAACTCTCCCAACCTGCCTCCCCTTCCAGACCCAGTGGCCTCTGCACTGTTACCTGTTTATCCATACATGGAGGCCCAAACACTGGCATACCCTGTCTTAAACCTTTTTGGGTACAGTCTTTCCCCTTGTTCAGGTGATTCTGTCATTGGGATGTTTGTTAATATTTACATATAGTTAGGTGTTTCTTTTATTGTAGTGTTGATATCATAGGTAGGTTACTTTCCTTGTAGGCTCTCTAGAAATCTGATACGCTAATGGAACGTGGCAGCTGATAAGGGCAGCAGTTTGAATGTGGCATGAGCCAATGATAGATTCCATCATTTGCGCAGCATTCTGTCTGGGCAGTTCTACTTAAAGGGCAGACTGCATAGAGTTATGAATATAGAAGAATACCCTGGAAGAAGTAAGATTACTAGGGCAAGTAATTTTTTCTTGCATGTTAACCAGCAACATCTTGGCAGGAGGCACTTGAGCAGGGGAAAGGATGCCTTCCTTCCCTGGAGGCTGAGAGTGTTGCTTGGCTGCCTGTCTCAAGCCCCTGCCTCTTAGGGCTAGGAAGTAAAGTCTGAGGTAACAGCCAGGTTCTCACATAGTTGCCCAGCGTGTTTAACTGGCGCCCCCAGGCCAGGCAAGTTTGATGGTAGTTATTATTCTGTTGCCCCACCTGCCTCATGCGCTGCAGAAACACTCTTCATTCGATTTGCTGCATTTGTTTATATATAAAGGTTTTTATCCTCCTTTGGTCAGATTGGGCAGCTAGTCAGCCTCGTCCCTGGGTGCCGTCACCATCCCTTACCTCCCTTTGCATTTCAGGGCTGGGTTCCTCTGTGGATTGCCCCCCCATGGCAGGGACAGGGCCATCTTCCCCCCCAACCCCGGTGCCTCACATCTAGAATTCTTCCTTAGGACCCCGCAGTGACAAGGCGATCTGCAGCGCCTCAGGCAAGGCTTCACACAGCCCAGGTCTACCATTTTCCTCCATTTTCTCCACTTGTTCCCTGAGCTGTGGCATTCTGGATGATGCATGCACTCTGGAACCACAGCTCCTTCCACCCTTCCAACATTCCGTGACCCTCCCAGACATGTGCTCTGCCTTCAGGCTGGTGGCAGCTGAGAGCCAGGAAGCTCCACCACCCCAGTTGGGGAGAGGAGAGCTGCCTGGTGGCTGCTCAGTCCTCTCCCTCCCCATGACCCCCGGTGACCTATGTTCGATCCCAAACCTAGGCTGTTGGCGTGGCTCAAGGTAAGTGCTGTAGAGTGCCTCAGCCCTCTGTACTACTGGGTCGGCTGAGTTTGCTGCATCTTTAAACCTTTTGCTTTGCTGTTCTAGTTTTCACACGGTTGACATTCCGCTTCTTCCCTTCAGGTCCTGTCCGACTCCCACGCTGACATCACCAGCCGTTGAGTGTTTGGGCCCTTGGAGGGCGGGGGTTCTTATCCTCCTGCTGTAGCCTGACACCATTTAGTCTCCATTTAGACCCTCTCCCCCAACACTGTGGTACTCGCATGTTGCTGTACCTTTGGGGATGAGGGGTTCTCAGACAATGTAGTTGGCATCCCTCCCCAGAATTTGAGCATTCAGCCTTCCTTCCCAGAAGACTCCTGCCCAGGGCATGGAAGTTGGGCTCAGAACATGTATGTGGATCTCCAGCATGACAGCATTATGTGCTACCCCTCTCTGGGTCAGGCCTGCATTTTGTACTTTTAGGCTCTCATGTTGGGAGGGGGGTGGCGAAGGGAGGATGTTGTCTGTACAGAGTGGGTCCTACATTCCTCATGTGCATGGACACAACCGCTCACCTGTGCCTTGTGATACAGCTAGTATGTACACTGATATGTCTGTTATTACCTAGAGCTGACTTTTTTTTTGTTTGATCTGTTGTTCTAGCGACTGTGCCAACACGCCAGTAACCGTCATTACCTCCATGTATCTCAGCCCATGCATCGATGACTGCGGCACCTATGGGCAGTGCCGGCTGCTCCGTTCATTCAGTTACCTCTATGCAGCCTGTGTCTGCAAGGCTGGTAAGTATTAGGCCTCATTCCTTATATTTCAGACAAGTTCCTTTGCGCAGGTGTCCAGCTACAAATAATAAGCCTGCTGAGAGTGTCCAGTCCAAAAGGATGCACTGACACCACCAGTCAGGATTCAGAGTTGATCTCTAAACATGCCCGCAGCAAGAAGCAGCCATTACCCACAGCAAAAGTAGCCAGTGCCCACAGAAAACCTATTCAGTGCCAGCAGTGAACACAACACCTGCAACAAACAGCCCAAAATGTACGATAGAAACCTTTCAGGCCTTCTTTGGCTCATTTTGAAATTTGATGTCTAAAGTATGGTTCGTTTGAGGCTAGGAAGTATTCTCTCTTCATAAGATGGGCAGATCCTGGTTCTCACATCTTACAACAAGCGCACATACTCTCCCTAAAATACCACGTATCAAAACAACGATCAGGATACAGCTCAGGTGTGATACAGAAATAAATTTATTTTTACTCACAGCACTTAGACATAGTAGAGATGGTGCATAAAAGCAGGTTTACCACTAGCCACAAATCACCCAACGCCATTTCATACCATTCAGATGCTTTATCACGATGAGTGTGTGTTCTTGTTGTTTGTATGGTTGTATAATTGTTTCATAGTAGCACCACACACGGGGTTTGGTTTTGTGTTTTTCTCTCTTCTTAACCCAGATTGGCTGGCAGTATAGCCTAGAGGTTAGAGTAACGAGCTGTGAATGAGCTTGGTACCTGCAGACCTGGATTTGATTCCCACAACCTCCACTTGCATACTGTGCGACTCTGAGCAAGTCATTTAACCAGCTGAAAGCTCCCGGGTCACCCCTGAAAAGAGGTACTTGTGCCTGGTGGGCCCTACCCGGTTAACAAAGACTAAATAAATTAAAAATATTGACAACAATAAGTGATACTAGCAGCTTAAATTGTAATTTGTTGTCTGCTCCTGCAGTTGTAGTAACACCTCACGTTCCTTTTCTCTGTCACCTGGTAGGCTGGAATGGATGGAGCTGCACCGATGACACCACTGCACAGTCATATGGACGCCAGATGCTGGCTACGATGCTGCTAACGCTCAGCAACTTCATGTTCATCCCGGCAATTGTGATCGCTGTGTCCCGCTACTACATTATCGAGGCAGCAGTTTACACCTTCGCCATGTTCTTTTCTACAGTAGGTTCACTTTGTGATGTCACTCTGTCTTCTCACTTTTTTCACCGGGTGCATCTCTTCTTAAAGGACACTGGTATTTGTTGTTTGATGAATCACTAGGCCCTGCAAGCAGTGTGTTTGCCCTCCTTCCTTTAGTTAAATCGTACTGTAATCCTTCATTGATCCCCGGTAAGTGGGCAAGATTCCCTTGAGGGTTACAGTCTGCCAAGGCAAATTTAGTCGGGCAGTTCTTGAATCATGTGCTGCCACTGCAGGTTTCGAATTTGAAAGCTCTCTGACGGCACCTGAGTTACAGTATATACCTTAGTTATTAGAACTCTTTCTGTTTCCAGCTACTGTATCCCAATTTTGAAGTTGTCATCTTTTTCTGTTTGCTAGTTGCGCCTCAATTTCAGTGTGAATCCTATATTTGTTTAAGGAAATTGCTGTGTATTTTCAGTTATTCTTTGCTAGGTCAAAACAAAGAGTTGAAAGCAAGAAATTAAACTAAACTGACATTGCACAAGTCAACCCCGACAGTATGGCAACTTCCAGACTAAATCTAACGCTAGGGCAGTCTGTATTCAGCAAGATGAGGTTACTGAGGGATGAGGCCACTCTGCATCTGGGGAGCTGATTGGGTTTTACTATTGCCCTGTGGATCAGATTTAGCGCTTGTGAGAACACTGAATAGACAGAAAGGTAGACTGAAACCCTCTGTTGATCTTTGCAGTGCAGAAGCTGGAGAGATTCAGTGCTGGTAAAAAGTGAGGGCATGACAGCACTGGGGACTGAGGCCCTCTTTATGTACAAGTACAGTGAGGGGCAGGTACAATGCAGGTTTCCCCACACTAGTGCATTTAGTGAAGTGAAAGGTGAGTGACTGAAGCTCTCTGTTCAGCCCCAGGGCCAGGTACAGCATGTAGCCGGTATAGTGCAGGCTTTCCTATCCTATGATGTCTTTAGTGTTGGTGAAGGGTGAGGAGCTGATGGCACTGGAGGACGATCTGTGAATAAACAGGGGGTTTCAGTTTCCAGTGCTGTCAGTTCCTCACCTTTCACCAGCAGTAAATATATCACAGTGCGGGGACGTCTGCACTGTACCTGATCTATGAATAAACAGAGGGTTTCAGTCTCCAGTGCTGTCAGTTCCTCACCTTTCACCGGCAGTAAGTATCACAGTGCGGGGACGTTTGTACTGTACCTGATTTGTGAATACACAGAGGGTTTCAGTCCCCAGTGCTGTCAGTTCTCCACCTTACAACAGCACTAAATACATCACAGTGAGGAGAAGCCTGCATTGTACCTGCCCCACACTGTACCTGTCCCTGTAGATAAACAGAGGGCTTCAGTATTCAGTGCTGGCAGTCCCTCACATTTCACTAGCACCTAATACATCAGTGTGGGGAAGCCTGCACTGCACTGTACCTGCCCCACACTGTCCCCGTCGATAAACAGGGCTTCAGTATTCAGTGCTGGCCGTCCCTCACCTTTCACCAGCACTAAATACATCACAGTGTGGAGAAGCTTGCACTGTACCTGCCTCACACTGTCCTTGTCTCTGTGGATAAACAGAGGGCTTCAGTATTCAGTGCAGGCAGTCCCTCACCTTTCACCAGCACTAAATACATCACAGTGTTGGGAAGCTTGCACTGTACCTGCCTCACACTGTCCTTGTCTCTGTGGATAAACAGAGGCTTCAGTCTCCAGTGCTGGCAGTCCCTCACCTTTCACCAGCACTAAATACATCACAGTGAGGAGAAGCCTGCATTGTACCTGCCCACACTGTCCCTGTCTCTGTGGATAAATGGAGGGTCACAACCTCTAGTGCTGTGTGTCCCTCATCTTTCATCTGCACTAAATACATTTTACCTTCAAATGCCTTCATAGTACCATTGTAATATAGTCATACAGTGTCATGGTTGCATGGTACCCTACTTACATAGTAACATATATGCATAGAAACATAGTCACATAGTACCATAGCAAATAGTAACATAATGACCTAGTCACATAGCATCATAGTCAAGTAGTAACATAGTCACATAGCACCATACTCACGTAAGACACGATAGTCACGTAGTACCATTAAAACATAGTCCCATAGTCAAAATGTAACACAGTCACATAGACTAATAGTACCATAGTCACATAGCACCATGGTAACATGGTCACATAGTACCATGCTAACTTAGTACCGTAGTAACAAGGTAACATTGTAACATAGTAATTGGTCCAACAAGAAACTAGGTCCATCAAAGCAGGGATGAAAAAAAGAAGTGTTTATGTCAATGGGTGCTTTTCTGAAACTCAGCAGGTAACCACTTTTTCTTTTCTGGTTGCAATGCTATTACAGGAATAATGGGCTTATCACACTGTATGCAGTTGGGTACTAAGTCTGGGGGAGGGGCTGTCTCTGTCAAAATGGGGTTGTAAGGTGATAGCGGCCCTTTACTCCTAACTGTGTTTCCCCTTCTCCCCACAGTTCTACCATGCTTGCGATCAGCCAGGGATAACTGTGATGTGCATTATGGAGTACGACACGCTACAGTTCTGTGACTTCCTGGGCTCCGTCGTCGCCATTTGGGTCACAATCCTCTGCATGGCTCGAATAAAGGAGATTTTTAAATATGTGAGTATTAGATGGGGGGTAGAAGGATAACTTGCACCTAAAGGGGCACAGTAGGAACAGATAACTTCTGTACCATGACAAACTTTATACACTGTGTCCTCTGGTTGCCTGGTGGTATGATATGAACCAACCTGCTTTGGTATGCAGGGCACATCAAGTTAATTCCTTTATTGTTTCTTCTGGAAACTCATTTGAGCTGGAAGCTCATTTACAAGGAGGTCCATTGGTACCTAAACCAGAAATCCACAGAACTAAGTCACAGCTTATAAAACCTAGACATATAAACACTTCGCAGCTGTATATATAAGTAACCTAGATTTATAAACTCTGTGCAGTTGTATATACAAATAACCTAGACATATAAACACTGTACATCTGCGTTACAAATAACCTAGATATATAAACGCTGTATATACAAATAATCTAGACATAAATCCTGTACAGCTGTGGATACAAAATGCCTAGACATATCTACTCTGTGCAGTTGTATATACAAATAACCTAGACATATAAACACCACACAACTGTTTGTACAAATAATCTAACATTGCTTGTTTGACTCCTATTCATGACCTGTACATGTATCACCTTGTATTTGTAACCGCTGCTGTTGTGTTATGATTTTGACTTGTACTCTCTCAGGTCCTGCCTGAAAATAGGCATTTTTATGTCTAGTGCACCTACCTGGTTTTCAACAACATATAAAGAAATAGAAAGACTGTACAACTGTTTGTAGAAATAACGTAGACCTATAAACTCTATACAGCTGTAGATACAAATAGTCTAGGCATATATACGCTGTGCAGCTGTATATACAAATAACCTAGACATATAAACCCTGTACAGAGTATATACAAATAACCTAGACATAAACCCTGTACAGCGTATATACAAATAATCGACATATAAACCCTGTATAGAGTATTTACAAATAACAGACATATAAACCCTGTACAGAGTATATACAAATAATCAAGACATATAAACCCTGTACAGAGTATATACAAATAACCTAGACGTATAAACTCTGTACAACTGTAGATTCAAATAACCTAGACATATACACTCTGTACAGAGTATATACAAAAAATCAAGACATATAAACCCTGTACAGAGTACATACAAATAATCTAGACATATAAACCCTATACAGAGTATATACAAATAACCTAGATGTATAAACACTGTACAACTGTAGATTCAAATAACCTAGACATATACACTCTGTACAGAGTATATACAAAAAATCAAGACATGTAAACCCTGTACAGAGTACATACAAATAACCTAGACATATAAACTCTGTACAAAGTATATGCAAATAACCTAGACAAACACTGTACAACTGTAGATTCAAATAACCTAGTCATGAACCCTGCACACAGTATATACAAATAATCAAGACATATAAACCCTGTACAGAGTGTATACAAATAACCTAGACATATAAACCCTGTACAGAGTGTATACAAATAACCTAGACATATAAACCCTGTACAGAGTATATACAAATAACGTAGACATATAAACACTGTACAACTGTAGATTCAAATAACCTAGACATATAAACCCTGTACAGAGTATATACAAATAATGAAGACATATAAACCCAGTACAGAGTGTATAGAAATAACCTAGACATATAAACCCTGTACAGAGTGTATATACAAATAATCAAGACATATAAACCCTGTACAGAGTGTATACTAATAACCTAGATATATAAACCCTATACAGAGTATATACAATTATACCACATACATAAATCAGCAGCCAATCACACAAGCAGACTGGCACCTCAGCCCTGTTGTAAATCGTATGATAATCATTGGCAAAGGTGCCAGCCTGCCACATCCTCGCGCTACCGTAACTGAATCAGTCCGAGCCCCCTAACATCGCAAAACCGCCATTTTTCCTCTCGCTAACAGTAACTACTATGCCTTGCATACTAAAACAGTTAAAAAAAAAAAAATGGATGCCTCGTTTGAACTCATCGACCAAACAACTCAATAAACTATTCGAAAGCCTTCAAAACGAGTACGTATATTCTCATGAAATAAATGTACCTCAGCCAAACACAGTAGTACCATACAGCGCTCCGGCCCCACGATGAATCCGAGTCTCAGTCCACAGACACTCGGTGATGTGAGTCGGCTGCAAGGCGACTGGAGACTCGTGGTTTCGACTGTGGGGCGGGCTGAACCGTACTACTGTGTTTGGCTGAGGTACATTTACTTCAGGAGAATATACGTACTTTCGTTTGGAGCTTTCGAATAGTTTATTGAGTTCAGTTTATTCGATGAGTTCAAGCGAGGCATCCATTTTGTTTAACTATTTTACTATGCAAGGCATAGTAGTTACTGTTGAGAGGAAAAATGGCAGTTTGCGATGTTGGGGGCTCGGACTGTTCAGTTTATGGTAAGCGAAGGATGTGGCAGGCTGGCACCTTTGCCAGTGATTATCATCACGATTTACAACAAGGGCTGAGGTGCCAGTCTGCTTGTGTGATTGGCGAAATGCATTAAAAAACATGGACTATTTTTTTTTCATGGAAGGATCTCTCTTACTAGAATCATTTTTTTTCCACAGGAAAAAAGAAACTTAAACAATTTAAACTTTCATCCACTACAAAATGTGTTGGTATAATCACAATAAGCCACTCTGGGGTGTGGGTTATCGGGGGATTTACCACGGCTGGCGAGGAGTTGCCCACTCGGCTACGCCTCGTGGGCAAACCACGCCAGCCGTGGTAAATCCCCAGATAACCCACACCCCTCGTGGCTTATTGCTTAAATAACCTAGACGTATGAAGCCTGTACAGAGTATATACAAATAACCTAGATATAAACACTGTACAACTGTAGATTCAAATAACCTAGGCATATAAACCCTGTACAGAATGTATACAAATAACCTAGACATATAAACCCTGTACAGAGTGTATATACAAATAATCAAGACATACTGTATACACCCTGTACAGAGTATATACAAATAATCAAGACATATACACCCTGTACAGAGTATATGCAAATAACCTAGATGTATAAACCCTGTACAGAGTATATACAAATAACCTAGACATAAACACTGTACAACTGTAGATTCAAATAACCTAGGCATATAAACTCTGTACAGAGGGTATACAAATAACCTAGACATATGAACTCTGTACAGAATGTATGTACAAACAATCAAGACATATGAACCCAGTACAGAGTATATACAAATAACGTAGACATATAAACACTGTACAACTGTAGATTCAAATAACAGACATATAAATGCTTTGCAGCTGTAGATAAAAATAACATACTAACATACTAACATACTATTTGCCAGCAGATTAGGCCTTATGGTCTATCAAGTCTGCTCGAACCTCGATCCTTAGTTGGGTGCCGAGACCCTCCCATCCCTTGTGCTCCAGAAACCCCTATCATCCATCCCCACCCCCCCGGGACAGGCCATCATCTGATACATCCACTTTCTGTGTCTGTCCCACCCTCTCTTAAAGCTCTCCACTGTGGATCTCTGAACCAGCTCACCAGGCAGAGCATTCCAAGGTCCACCACCCTCTCAGTGAAAAACCTCCTCCTCTTTCCCCTCACCCTTCCACCTTCCAACTTCAAACCATGCCCTCTGGTGATGCCTCCCTGCTTTAGTCTAAAGATCCCTCCATGTTTACCCTATTTATTCCCTTGAGGTATTGAAGACCTCAATCATGTCCCCCTGTCTCTCCTCTCCTCCAATGAAAACAGGCAGAGCTCCTCAAGTCTGTCCTCATAAGTCAAATCCTAGCCCTCGTATCATCTTTGTTGCCCTCCTCTGTACCCTCTCCAGGAGCTGTATGTCCCTCTTCAAGTGTGGTCTCCAGTACTGTACACAGTACTCAAGGTGTGGTCTAACCAGTCCATTGTACAGTGGCAGAATCACTTCCTTGCTCCTAGAGGTGATCCCCATGCGATGCATCCCAACATCCTGTTTGCCTTGCTAGCTGCTCTCCTGCACTGCTCAGTGTTATTCATACATATGTATCCACCATGACCCCTAGGTCTTTTCCCCTGTTGAGGCTTCCAGCACCTCCTCCCAGGGTGTACCTGTGTTTAGGGTTTCCCGACCAAGATGCAACACCTTGCACTTGGTGATATTGAAATTTAATTTCCATGTGTGAGCCCAGCTTTCCAGGGTGTCCAGGTCCCTTGCAGGCCAACCTCCCTCTTCTCCCTCAACTACTGCTCCCATCTTGGAGTCATCCGAAGAGACTCATTTCACACCTATACCATCCCTGATGTCTGATATGTATGCATTAAACAGGATTGGACCCAGGACCGAGCCCTGTGGTACCCCACTACCAACCTCTGTAGGGTTCAGAGCTCCCCACAGACCACTACTCTCTGAGTGCGTCCAGCTATCCAGTTTTCAATCCATCTGACCATCAAAGGGCCTACTCCTAACCCCATCAGTTTTCCACCAGACCATTGTGGGGACGAGAGTCAAACGCCTTGCTGAAGTCCAAGAATAATACATCCACAGGCTTACCCTATCCAGTTCTGATGTTACTCATTCATAGAACTCCACAAGGTTGGTTTGACATGATCTACCTGGCACAAACCCATGCTGCCGACTATCCAGACCTCCCACCTCCTCCAAGTAAACCCCAATCGCTCCTTTAGTATACTCCATTAATTTTCCCACCACGAGGTTAAACTGATGGGTCTATAGTTTCCTGGTACTTTCTGACCCCCCCTTTATGGATTGGTACCACATGCTCTCGCCAATCCCTAGGTACCCTCCTTGTCTCAAGTGACCTGTTGAAAAGCTCCGCCAGGTGCAGCCAGTATGTCCGCCAATTCCCATAGTACTCCGGATGAATGCCATCCGTCCAGGAGATTTGTCTTTCTTTAGGGCCTTGAGGGCAAACCACACCCTTTGGTGGGGATGGCATCATCCGTCCCTCCACCTTACTGGTCTTTTATCCTTATCCAGATGTGACACCCCTGGGGTACCTTTCCCTCCCTTTGCTCCATTTCTGCTGCTCCCCTGATCCCTCCGTGCCTTCTATCCCCTTTGTGCCTTGCTTTGTAGATATCCCATCCCTCCTAGTGAACACAGAGGCAAAGTACTGTTAAATACCTCTGCCTGGTCCTCGCCTCTTCCACCCACCCTCCTTCTGATCTCAATCTGCTGAGATGGCCCTTAGTTTTTCTCTGCTCCCAATGTACCGAAGAACCCTTTTCCCTCCATGTATCCCTGTGCCACCGATGCTCTTTACTGGACTTTGCTCCTCACCATATGGGGACTTTTCTAGATGCAAGCTGGTACATTTCCTTATCCCTATCCTCTTGTTGTTTTATATTTTTGTTAAGCCACCTTCTTTTCTCTGACTGCTACCTGGACCTCACTGGACCACCAGCATGGTTTATGTGACCTTGCTCCCTTACGTTTCAACTTAAGCGCAGATCCTGACTGCCTCATGAAGTCCCGTTTATGACCTCCCATCTCCTTTCCACCTTGTTGTTGAGGTAATCCCTTCAAGTGATCCTTGAGAATATGTCCCATGCCCATAAAGTCTGCCCCCCAAGTCCACTGCCAGTGTCCTAGATCTCACCCCCACTCCCCAATGCTTATTTGAAACCAGACAGTATTGTGGTCACTCCCAGTCAGGGGTCTGTACAACCATGTCCCTTACCAGATCCCCATCTGCAGAACCACATCCAGGACATGCCCTCCCTTGTGGGCTCCATCACATGCTGTGTTAAGAACACATCCTGGAAGCCATCCAGCAGCCTCTGCTCCTTGGCCACCTTAGAGGACATGGTTCCCCAATTAGTACCTGGCTATTAAGGTCCCCATCAACACCACTCCTTCCCTTTTGGACCACACTGGGCAATGATGTTGTCAGCAAACCATCCTCTAGAACATCACTCATCCCGGGGGGCCTATATGCTACACCCAGCTTGACCTTATCTCCTGCTGGGGATCGTAAGGTGACCCATAAGGCCTCCACGTTTCCCTCTGCCTCTTCTACCATAGCAATTTCTATGTCATCTCTAATGAACATAGCCACTCCACCCCCTCTGCCCTCCTTTCTATCCTTCCTAAGCATAGTGTACCCCCGTACATTTAGGTCCCAGTCATGGTTTTTGTTGGCCCACGTTTCCGTGACTGCCGCCACATCCACCCTCGAACAGCACTGGTGGAACTCTGGCAACTTGTTTCCCAAACTCCTGGCATTTACTAACACTAACCCCACCCCTTATCCCTGATCCTTTTGCTCAACCCCACCCAGATTCCTTATACTTCCATCCTCCCCTGCTCCTCCTGAAACCTCCACCTCCAGTCTGTCCCCTCCCCTTTGGGCTTGAAGGTTACTCCCTCATCTGGAGGAGGCTCTGGTCAGCCCTCCTTATCCCTTCCCCCTTACAGTTTAAACCCCCTTTCTTGTATGTAGTCAGCCATCCCCTGTTTAGGACTTCCTTCCCTAATGGGCAAGATGAAACCTGTCCTTGGCATATAGTCCCTTATCCTCCCAAACTCCATTCCAGTTCCCTAACACCCCAACCCATTCTCTTCACCCCACTTCCTGAGCCATTCATTAACCTCTGTGAGCTTCATTTTTTTCTCCACTGAGGCCTTTGGTACTGGCAATATCTCCGAAAAGGAAATGTTGCATCCATTATCCCGACAGACTCTGGCAAGTTCTTGGAACCTTGCTTGGATTTCCATAATGCTATTTCCTCTAGATCATTAGTTCCCAAATGCACCAGGAAACCGGTTTCTCCACAATCCCTAACCATTTCATACACCATGAACTTTGCTCTGTGCACTGTCAGCCCAGAGATACTCACTACCTTCACCTGGCTATGGCATCCATCCCCTGTCCCTCCCAATGGATACCCTTAATCATCGAGTCTCCCAGTAACAGAACCTTAACACCGCCATCATCCTTATGGTTACCCACTATGCCCTCTCAGCCCCCCTCCCCCACTTTATTCATGATCACAATTTCATGGGAGTCTTCCTGCCTTATTAGAGACCCCTTGTCACCTCCCTTTCTGCCTCCCTTGCTATTTTGCCCACTAACTCAAACCCCTCTGAATAGGTGTCCCTTTAACCCTCTCTTATCTGAACCATTTATCCTGGCCCTGATGGTTCCCTTCCCCGCACCCTCATCCCCCCTTGTAATAGTACCCCTGTCTCAGAGGCTCTCTGTGGGTCCCTTAGCTAGGGCCCCATGCTTGTACTGACCTTCCTGCTGAGAGGGGCTCCTCTCCCACCTCCTTGTCTCCCAGTTCCTCTCCAATCATGCTCTCCTCCCTCATGTCTGGAATATGTTGCATCTCCCCCATTTGCTTAACATATATGTTTCCCCTTCTCCCTCTGGGACTATGTCTATCCTTTCCATAGCTGTTCTGTGATGCCCTATGGGTATCTGACTCGCTCCCCCCGGCCTCTGTATAAGTTTCCTCATTTCCACCAACCCCTTCCTCCCCCTCTAGGATGCTTAGTATCTCAAATTTATTGTGACACTCTATGTCAGCCTCCATCAAGTAACCCGAGTTTCCCCTGACTGCATCTCTAAACTGACCCTCTTCTTCCTCTCTTGCACTGTTCACCTTGAGCTCCCTTCCCAAGTCTGCTGTTTTAGGCTTCCTGCAACAGCCCCTCCTGACTTTTCCCCTCCAGTCTCCTTGAATTCAGAATTTTTCACCTGTACGCTTTCCCTTAGCATCAACTTCCTATCTAAGGGTCCTCTGTCCCTAATATCCCCCTTCTGCTTGCTGTAGCATAATGTCCTGTAATTTCAGAGCGTTGGCTCAGCCTCCCTCAGCCCCACCCTTGCTGCCCATATCCACACCTTATCCTTGGACACCCCCCCAGCTCCCATAGCTTACTCCTTAACCAATATACCTCACTCCTAATACAAGATAGCTATCTACAGAGTGGGCAGCCTCCCTCTCTCCAGGCCCAATTTAGAATTATTGCCATCCCACAGCCTGTGCAGCCTACAACCCTTCCGAAGATGCCTGCCATGGTGGAATATGGCCACCCTGATTATCCCCTCTGTTTATAATAGCACACCCCCTTTTCTCAGTCCCTTTCCTGGAGTACAGTTTCTCTCTATACTGACTGTAGTTATTTACAAACCCAATTTCAACCCCCCAACAAAGTTCCCAAGTCTCACAAACACATACAGTCCAGTATGTGTTCAGTCCCACTAACAGTGTGTGTAAGCAGACTCCAGGTACCGTGATGATGTCACAGGCCCACCAACTCCTGTTGCTTCAAAATTTCAGTCCCAAACAGAAATACTCAGCCCTTCAATCCCAACCCCCAGTGGCTTTTCAGTATTTAAGTAAGCCTACAAAACAGGGTGGGTGGGAGGCTCTTCCAAACACCAGGCAAACACATTTAAATTACCTTCTAATTTTCCCTGCCAAACATCTATCCCAAACCTACAATATCACAGCCCAAGTATCAGTTCAAATTCAAGGTAATAATTTTAACACATAGAACTAATTTCACTAACAAACTATTCAAATATTTCAGTTTAAAACAAAATATAACTCCTGGCCTCTTTTCTACCAACCTGTTGCTAAGCTCCCAAGTGAACAATGAAAGCCACAGTAATTCCTGTTTAAAGACAAGTTAATTGCAGCTAATGTCCTCCTCCAAACACCAGGCAAACACATTTAAATTACCTTCTAATTTTCCTGCCAAACATCTATCCCAAACCTACAATATCACAGCCCAAGTATCAGTTCAAATTCAAGGTAATAATTTTTAACACATAGAACTAATTTCACTAACAAACTATTCAAATATTTCAGTTTAAAACAAAATATAACTCCTGGCCTCTTTTCTACCAACCTGTTGCTTAAGCTCCCAAGTGAACAATGAAAGCCACAGTAATTCCTGTTTAAAGACAAGTTAATTGCAGCTAATGTCCCTCCTCCAAACACCAGGCAAACACATTTAAATTACCTTCTAATTTTCCTGCCAAACATCTATCCCCAAACCTACAATATCACAGCCCAAGTATCAGTTCAAATTCAAGGTAATAATTTTAACACATAGAACTAATTTCACTAACAAACTATTCAAATATTTCAGTTTAAAACAAAATATAACTCCTGGCCTCTTTTCTACCAACCTGTTGCTTAAGCTCCCAAGTGAACAATAAGCCACAGTAATTCCTGTTTAAAGACAAGTTAATTGCAGCTAATGTCCCTCCTCCAAACACCAGGCAAACACATTTAAATTACCTTCTAATTTTCCTGCCAAACATCTATCCCCAAACCTACAATATCAGCCCAAGTATCAGTTCAAATTCAAGGTAATAATTTTTAACACATAGAACTATTTTCACTAACAAACTATTCAAATATTTCAGTTTAAAACAAAATATAACTCCTGGCCTCTTTTCTACCAACCTGTTGCTTAAGCTCCCAAGTGAACAATGAAAGCCACAGTAATTCCTGTTTAAAGACAAGTTAATTGCAGCTAATGTCCCTCCTCCAAACACCAGGCAAACACATTTAAATTACCTTCTAATTTTCCCTACCAAACATCTATCCCCAAACCTACAATATCAGCCCAAGTATCAGTTCAAATTCAAGGTAATAATTTTTAACACATAGAACTAATTTCACTAACAAACTATTCAAATATTTCAGTTTAAAACAAAATATAACTCCTGGCCTCTTTTCTACCAACCTGTTGCTTAAGCTCCCAAGTGAACAATGAAAGCCACAGTAATTCCTGTTTAAAGACAAGTTAATTGCAGCTAATGTCCCTCCTCCAAACACCAGGCAAACACATTTAAATTACCTTCTAATTTTCCTGCCAAACATCTATCCCCAAACCTACAATATCACAGCCCAAGTATCAGTTCAAATTCAAGGTAATAATTTTTAACACATAGAACTAATTTCACTAACAAACTATTCAAATATTTCAGTTTAAAAACAAAATATAACTCCTGGCCTCTTTTCTACCAACCTGTTGCTTAAGCTCCCAAGTGAACAATGAAAGCCACAGTAATTCCTGTTTAAAGACAAGTTAATTGCAGCTAATGTCCCCTCCTCCAAACACCAGGCAAACACATTTAAATTACCTTCTAATTTTCCCTGCCAAACATCTATCCCCAAACCTACAATATCACAGCCCAAGTATCAGTTCAAATTCAAGGTAATAATTTTTAACACATAGAACTAATTTCACTAACAAACTATTCAAATATTTCAGTTTAAAACAAAATATAACTCCTGGCCTCTTTTCTACCAACCTGTTGCTTAAGCTCCCAAGTGAACAATCTAGACAACCTAGACATATAAACCCTGTACGGAGTATATACAAATAACCTAGACATACAAACCCTGTACAGAGTGTATACAAATAACCTAGACATATGAACCCTGTACAGAGTGTATATACAAATAATCAAGACATATAAACCCAGTACAGAGTATATACAAATAACGTAGACATATAAACACTGTACAACTGTAGATTCAAATAACTTCAGACATATAAATGCTTTACTGCTGTAGATAAAAATAACCTAGACATATAAACCCTGTACAGAGTATATACAAATAACCTAGACATATAAACCCTGTGCAGAGTATATACAGATAACCCTAAACATATCAACCCTGTATAGCTGTAGATAAAAATGACCTAGACATATCAACCCTGTACTGCTGTATATAAAAATAACCTAGACATATAATCCCCGTATAGCTGTATATAAAAATAACCTAGACATATGAATCCTGTACAGCTGTAGATAAAAATAACCTAGACATATAAACTCTGTACAGCCGTAGATAAAAATAATGTAGACATAGAAACCCTGTACAGCTGTATATAAAAATAACCTAGACATATAAACTCATGTACAACTGTATATAAGCAATAAGCCACAACAGGATGTGTGTTAGATACTTTAACACACGGCTAGGAGGCGTGAGGCACGAGGCCACTGGCTGAGTGCATCCAGCCTCCTTGCCGTGCGTTAAATGGTCTAACACACACCCTGGAGTGGCTTATTGCGCTTATGAAATGGCTATCAAAAATACAGATGTATGTAATAGCTAAAATGTATAGTATTTAATAGTGAAGAAGTTTAATGTTTGTCTTAATTTTTTTTTTATTTACATTTTTTCCGCCTTCCTAGCTGCCAGCCACTCGGTAGTATCGACCCGGTCACGGGCCATGACTCCCACTCCCCAAATCGGCCTCGGGCTCTCCGATGCCGTGGCTTACCCCTCGGGTGGGGCTGCGGGCGGGCAGGGAATGCTGCCGCAGTACTGGGAATTGGTCGGAGAGCTGGCCTGGGAGCTAATGTGAAGCCGTGGCGGGCTTCATAGAGGGTGGCTGGCAGCCGTCCTTTTTCCGGTTTTCTCGGGGGAGGCGGGGTCGTGCAATGACGTCAGACGTCCGCCCCGCCTCCAAGCATGTGTGCGCCGGTAGCTGTGCGACTCCCGGCCTCCGCTATCGGTCGCTGGTGCTCCGGACGCCATCCCGCCCTCCCCCCTGGAGAAGGAGAGCAGTCCCTGGGACGCTTCATCCTTCTCCCCAACCCAGCCTACCTAGGCGGCCGAGTCCAGTTCGAACCCAGGTCGCCCGGCGTCGCATCACGGAAATCCAGCCGCTGCGCGGCTGGGTCAGCACTGTCTAATTTTTAATAAAAGTTCCTCCACCTGTTTTTTTTTTTTTTTTTTTTGAATTGAGGACTTTTGAGCTACCAAAGCTTCCTTACTTGTATTTTTTTCTACGTTACCCCAATGTGAAAGTGACGTTAGGAAAGTGAAAGTGTTGCATTATGCTGTTTTTGGAGGTACAGATGATCAGTACATTGTTTTGGGAAGTACATGTGGAAAACAGTTTTTAAGTAGAGAGCGAGCGTGTGGGCAGGTTGGAAATCAGCCAGTCGGCTGTTCACCGTACAGTGTGCGTGGGTCTGGAAGCAGTAGGTTAGTGAGGAGAATGAGGGAGCAGGTTGCCGGGTGGAGGACAAATTGTGCCTGCCGTGCAAGCAGCTGTACTGCCGAGTGGGGGAGAAGCAGACTTATTAAATGGGTACAAGAAATCTAGTTAATTGATTTCACACTAAAGCGACCAGAAACATTTTCTTTCAGCTTTGAACTAAACCTTAGTTTGTGGTCGCTTTAGTGAGAAATCAAGATGGTTGATTATTTTTTCTCAACATTCTATTTTGGGCTTACTTACTAAAATCCCTGCTCAGCTTATAGCCTGTACTCTTTCCTGTATGTAAGAAATATTAACATACAGTCAGTGGCCAATGAAATTACTAGACTTCTTGTACCCATTTCATAAATAAAAATAACGTAGACATATAAACCCTGTACAGCTGTAGATAAAAAATAACCTAGACATATAAACCCTGTACAGCTGTAGATAAAAATAACCTAGACATATAAACTCTGTACAGCTGTATATAAAAATAACCTAGACATATAAACTCTGTACAGCTGTAGATAAAAATAACCTAGACATATAAACCCTGTACAGCTGTAGATAAAAATAACGTAGACATATAAACCCTGTACAGCTGTAAATACAACTAACATGGACTTCAAAACTTGAAAATTGCCGGGAAGAGGCTGACCAGGGCAGTCTGTCCTTCTCTGGAGTCTTTATCGGTAGACCAACTACTGTCTGCCAATAAACTTATTACTTTTAAGGAAGCTCAACAAAAATGCCACTGGCCTATGGCTATGTGCTTTAAATACTTGCAACTCAGACATGTTACTTCAATACTTTGGTACTGGTGTCTGGTCTAGAGAGTACGGAGATGCCTACGCCCCATATTATCGGCTGTCCCTACCTCTCACGTTATAGCTTTCTTCCATGCATGGCTATGGGACCGCCTTGCTACGAGAGAACAGGCATTTTTTTACTCTTGGGACCAGGCTTTCTCCCCCCAACCCGGGAAGCCCCCGTGTTTGATCTCGTATCTGGAAGGGGGTATACGAATATATCAAATGGGATAGATACCATTTCATGCAGTTCCAGATATTGCATAATAAAGGAATAATGCATGACAGGGTGTATGTCGTGCTAGGATAATGCCACATCTGGGGGGGGTTGGGTAGCCCAGGTCAAGAGGTCGAGTAAGGCCCAATGCCCTGTATGTATGTTATCCTCAAATGACACACACCCTGGAGTGCATTATTCTATTATACAATGGCTTGTTGTTATATATAAAATAAAAAAATAATTTTAAAGAATGTTTTTATTAGAGTAGAAAAATATTTTTGTTTCTTAAGAGGAGATGCAAAAAAAGAGGAGAGTAGACCTGTGGCGTCATGCTGGGATAATGTCATGGGTCCAGCCCCAAACTGACCAGTCACAGTCCAAGATTCTTTCTTGCCATTGTATAATATGTTTTACACCCAAGTTAAACTTTACAGAATAGGTAGGCTAAATTCGGCTGTATGTTCAAGGTGTCAGAAGGAACGGGGATCCTTGTTTCATATTTTCTGGACCTGTGAAAAGATTAGGCCTTTTTGGGAAAGTATCAGATGTCTGTTGGACCCTCTGTTAGGGCTTGACCAGGCCTTCACACCCGAAATTTGCATTCTGGGGGACTTCGCCAAGACCTTAGTTGGTAATCAGAAACCACACATTGCATTAATATCGGCCTGTGCCAAGAAGGTCATTCTCCGGTACTGGTGTGACCAGGACATTCCTAATTCTATGGAATAGTACAGAGAGATTCTTTTTGCACTGCAGGCCCAAAGTATTATCGCAAGCATGTCACACTCTCACAAGAAATATACTCTGTTATGGGAACCCCTTTTTACCTTGTTGACTCTGGATCCTGGGTGATAGTCAGATACTCACTACTCACTAACCATTTCTTATTTTTTCATTTATGATAGATTACTACCTATGATTCCATCTCCCACATTTCATACTCGTGAGAAGGGTTAGATTACAATAGGCTTACAACCTGCACATTAGTTCTAGTTGTCAGCATCTGGGCTTTATCTGGAATGTCCCAGTGTCGGGGGTGGGGAGGTGGTTGGTGGGATGGAGCCGGGGGGGGGCCCAAACTGTTATAGCTTGGCTGAGAAACTTACATGTTTTTGATAACTCTTTTATAGAATTTGGGCATATCCAGTTGTTATTAATGCAACTACTGTTTGGCTGATCAATGATATGGTATGTGTCTGAAAGTTCATGTATCTTCATATTTCTGATGCATTACTCCCAACCAAGTTAATGAAGTGTATTGAATTAAAAAAACCAAAAAACAACTAACCTAGACATATAAACCCTGTACAACTGTCTATACAAATGTGCCGGGCCGGTGGCGTGGAGGCAGTGATGCTTTACCTTCTGCCATGCCGGCGACCCATGTTCGTGGTGCAAGCAGGTCATCGGGGGCCGGCTGGGGTGGGAGAGGATCGAGTGTGCAGAGGACTGCTCTCCTCTCCCGGGGAGGGTGGGGTACAGCGGCTGGCATTTGCCTGGCACCTAGCGGAGGCTGGGTGTTAACATGCCAGGCCAATACAGTGAGGTGTGGAGGCGGAGCAGCCAGCGGGTGTGCTACGTGTGGATGCACATGTGGCATGCCCATTGTCAGCATTGCATGCTCCGCCGCCGAGAAAAATGGAAATGGTAACCATGGTCGTGTGGCATGATTGCCATCCACCTAATGCCCCGTCTCTGAGGGTGCCACCCATACTGGATCCGGTCCTGGTGGGGAGTTGGGGGCTCCCTGCCATGGGAGGGGCAAGTCATGGGGGTAGCAGGGTGGTGGCCCGATTGGGAGATGGCCGCGGTTGTTCACCGGCCAGACAGAAAGGGGGATGCCTGGACAAAGGTGCCAACCAGGAGCTACAGGGGAGGAAAACAACAAGGTAAAAAAAAAAAAAAGTCTATACAAATAACCTAGACATATAAACCCTGTACAATTGTCTATGCAAATAACCTAGACATACTAACACAGTACAACTGTAGATAACATAACCTAGACATAGAAACACTGTACAACTGTCTGTACAAATAACCTAGATATATAAACTTTGTACAGCTGTGTAAATCCAAAACCAAAGGGAGTCACAGCACTCACCCTCTGTAGCCGGAAAAAAAAAAGAGATTGCGGGGATTCCTCGGTAATGATGCAAAATACTTCATTCAAGCACAGTACAAAAAGTCCAGACAGTACAAAATATAGGTGCCAGAAGCAAGTGGTGCTGACCCAGATGTTTTGTGCCTGTACACGACTTTGTTTCATATTCCCTTGGAAAAGCGCCAAGTATAGGCACAAAATGTCTGCGTCAGCACCTCTCACTTCTGGCACCTGTCTTTTGCACTGTCTGTACTTTCTGTATCTGTATCATGCTATGGAGGGTGAGTGCTGTGGCTCTCTTCTTGGTTTTGGTTTTGCAGTCTTGTTGCCATGTGCACTCCCACTAGCCTTGTAGAGGCATAGCTGCTTGCAACTGCACAGCTCTGTTTACAAATAACCTAGCTGCATAAGGTCTGTAGAGCTGTAGATACAAATAACTAGCCATACAAACACTGCACGGCTGTAGATACAAATAACTAGACATACAAACACTGCACAGCTGTACATACAAATAACCAGGCATACAAACACTGCACGGCTGTACATACAAATAACCAGGCATACAAACACTGCACGGCTGTAGATACAAATAACCAGGCATACAAACACTGCACGGCTGTAGATACAAATAACCAGGCATACAAACACTGCACGGCTGTAGATACAAATAACCAGGCATACAAACACTGCACGGCTGTAGATACAAATAACTAGGCATACAAACACTGCACAGCTGTAGATAGACAACTAGACATACAAATACTGTACAGGTGTAGATACAGACAACTAGACATACAAACACTGCACAGCTGTAGATACATACAACTAGACATACAAACATTGTACAGCTATATGTACAAATAACTAGACATACAAACACTGCACAGCTGTATGTACAAATAACTAGACATACAAACACTGCACAGCTGTATGTACAAATAACTAGACATACAAACACTGCACAGCTGTATGTACAAATAACTAGACATACAAACACTGCACAGCTGTATGTACAAATAACTAGACATACAAACACTGTACAGCTGTAGATACAACTAAATATACAAACACTGTACAGCTGTAGATAGACTAGACATACAAACATTGTACAGCTGTAGATACAAACAACTAGACATACAAACACTGCACAGCTGTAGGTACAAATAACTAGACATACAAACACTGTACAGCTGTAGATACAGACAACTAAATATACAAACACTGTACAGCTGTAGATAGACTAGACATACAAACACTGCACTGCTGTAGATACAGACAACTAGACATGCAAACACTGCAACTGTAGATAAAAATAACTAGACATACAAACACTGCACAGCTGTATGTACAAATAACCAGACATACAAACACTGCACGGCTGTAGATACAAATAACTAGACATACAAACACTGCGTGGCTATATGTACAAATAACTAGTCATACAAACACTGCATGGCTGTAGATACAAATAACAAGACATACAAACACTGCACGGCTGTACATACAAATAACCAGGCATACAAACACTGCACGGCTGTAGATACAAATTACCAGGCATACAAACACTGCACGGCTATAGATACAAATAACCAGGCATACAAACACTGCACGGCTGTAGATACAAATAACCAGGCATACAAACACTGCACGGCTGTATGTACAAATAACTAGACATACAAACACTGCACAGCTGTAGATACAGACAACTAGACATACAAATACTGTACAGCTGTAGATACAGATAACTAGACATACAAACACTGCACAGCTGTAGATACAAACAACTAGACATACAAACACTGTACAGCTGTATGTACAAAAAACTAGACGTACAAACACTGCACAGCTGTATGTACAAATAACTAGACATACAAACACTGCACAGCTGTATGGACAAATAACTAGACATACAAACACTACACAGCTGTAGATACAGACAACTAGATATACAAATACTGTACAGCTGTAGATAGACAACTAGACATACAAACACTGCACAGCTGTAGATACATACAACTAGACATACAAACATTGTACAGCTGTATGTACAAATAACTAGACATACAAACACTGCACAGCTGTATGTACAAATAACTAGACATACAAACACTGCACAGCTGTATGTACAAATAACTAGACAAACACTGTACAGATATAGATACAGACAACTAGACATACAAACACTGTACAGCTGTAGATAGACTAGACATACAAACGTACAGCTGTAGATACATACAACTAGACATACAAACATTGTACAGCTATATGTACAAATAACTAGACATACAAACACTGCACAGCTGTATGTACAAATAACTAGACATACAAACACTGCACAGCTGTATGTATAAATAACTAGACATACAAACACTGTACAGCTATAGATACAGACAACTAGACATACAAACACTGTACAGCTGTAGATAGACTAGACATACAAACGTACAGCTGTAGATGCAAACAACTAGACATACAAACGTACAGCTGTAGATACAAACAACTAGACCTACAAACACTGCACAGCTGTAGATAGACAACTAGACATACAAACACTGTGCAACTGTAGATAAAAATAACTAGACATACAAACACTGCACAGCTGTATGTACAAATAACCAGACATACAAACACTGCACGGCTGTAGATACAAATAACTAGACATACAAACACTGCACAGCTGTAGATGCAAATAACTAGACATACAAACACTGCACGGCTGTAGATACAAATAACTAGACATACAAACACTGCACGGCTGTAGATACAAATAACTAGCCATACAAACACTGCACGGCTGTAGATACAAATAACTAGCCATACAAACACTGCACGGCTGTAGATACAAATAACTAGACACACAAACACTGCACGGCTGTAGATACAAATAACTACACACACAAACACTGCACGTCTGTAGATGCAACTAACCTAGATATACAAACAGTGTACAGCTGTATATACAAATCACCTAGACATATAAATACAATTTGTGCCTTGCGGGCTGGAGTCTGATTGCATCCCCCCTGCAGTACTGCTGTTTGGTGGTGGTAGAGCAGCGAATACTAGTTCCAGAAACAGATAGTGCTGGCAGAAAAAAGACTATTAGTCCATGTAGTCCACCCATTTTACCCTACCCTAGCCCATGACCTATTGTGTAGGCAGGGTTTCACCTTCCTCTCCCAGTTGCTCCCTGCCTTACTGCTACCCTAGAGTAACTGTTGAGCCCTTTACTCTGTCAGTCCCAGCTGTGCTTGAACCCATGAATGTTTTTTGCACCCATCGCCTCTGCCTTTAGGCTGTCCCACCTTGAAGGAGTAGAGCGTCCTCCTGGATTCTCAGTGCTCCTCCTCCTTGTCAGCCCTCCGGTATCTCAGTCTTGTGTACGAACATGGTCAGCCCACCACTGTTTCAGGCTCGTTTCTAAATGTGAGTTCCTGGACACTTAGTGCTCCTCCTCCCCCCAGTCAGCCCTCCAGTGTCTCTGGCTTGTTTTCAGATGTTGGTTCCTGCGCTCTCAGTGCTCCTCGCCCCCCCAGTGTCCTGTGCTTGTTTCCAAATGTGGCTTGCTGGCGTCCCAAGTGGCTGCCATGCTCCTTGGCTAGCTGTCTGGCTCTACAGATATATTTTTTTGGGGGAATATAATTGTTATTAAATTCTGCACAACACAGTACATTATGAAATAAATAGTTAATATGTTATACAGATGCGGAGTTGGGCCTTTCTTATACAGGTATGTAGACTGTCAGTTGCCCTGTGACAATGCGGTGTAGTCAGCTGCTCTCCACCCATGGAACAGTGCAAAGAGGGGCTCCACAGCATGTTTATGCCAACTAATAAATCTGGCTAATAGAGCAGATGATGATACATGTACAGTAAAATGTATTAATCCAGTAAAACCCTTGGTGGGGGAGCAGGGAGGGGTCCATTACCTGAGGTTACTAGAGGTCTACATGAATCTTTAAAATGCAAATCCAAAAGGTGATGAAAGCTTGTGTATGGGATTGATTCATTCAGCCATATGGTACACTGTCATTTGTGCTATAGCAGTGATAATTAATATGTTTATTGGGATAACAAGCCTATTGAGCTTACTTTGCATTTTCCAAGGCTTCTAATCAAAGATCTATTTTGTTTAGACACACATGACAAAGGGTCTGCCTGATGGCTTAGCAGAACCGTGTTTCACTTCCGTACTGGCGGCTTGGGTTCAGAAGTTTAGTTTATTGTTCTAGGAATTATTACCTTTGAGCCATGGCTCTTTTACAAAGGTTCCACGTTGATTGTGTACAAACAAGTCAAGTTACATAGGATGGCAAACAAGTTATGAAGTGGCAATAAGCCAGTATAATGCAGTACATTAATGTCAAACTTCGAACAAGAAAAAAATACTTAGCATACACAGTACAAGCTGATTAGAGGAAAACGTTAGAGAAATGAACAAATGGAAGGGGTGAGAGGAGATAAGGGGATGCAGACATAGAGAGATTAGAGCTACTCAGATGCCATTGTCAAGAAATGAAACAGAGGTGGTAGATGAAACAATAGAACAACCAGGAGGGAAAAATTTAATCAAGGCAGTCACAGGAGCTGGAGGCTGTGAGGTGAGAATATAGCGTAGATTTGAAAACTCCTAGGGAGGTGGAGGAGGTGATGAGAGTGCTGAGGGCATTGTACCAGCTGGGGGCATGATAGGCAAAGGATCTTTGGCCCTGAGTGGTCCGGCATCGGGGGACCTGGAGAAGCTGATGTTCCGAACTTCTGGTGAAGCGATGCTGGTATTCGGGCATAGCAGGTCTTGGATACACGGTGGAGTGAGGCCCATGGTGGATTTTTTTGCCATCAAGCAGGTAAGGTACTTTATGCAATTTGAGAGTTGCAACCATCCTGTTACAGTGTAGAGCTCACATGTATGAGTGCGTCTTTGAGCTCCAGTCAGCAGCCGACAGGCCTTGTTTAGGGAGGCTGTAATGCACCTGAGTGCGGCAGTTGAGGCAGAGCCATAGATTATTAAGCCATAGTCTATGATTGAGATGACAGAGCTTTGGATAGCAATCCTCAGCGCAGATTGGGTAAGGAACTGTCGGTTTCGGTACAGGATACCAATGCGCTGGTTCACAATTTTTTCTGTACTGTCAATGTGGGTCGCAAAGGTTAGGCCTTGATCAAAGGTGATTCCAAGATATTTAAATGTTGCCACTTGTTCGAGGGTACTTCCTGGGTACGTATTGATAGCAAGTGGAATTTGCCTTTTCTTGTTTTGCGGGTTGGAGAAGAGCATGGATTTTGTTTTTTTATGGTTTAGGACCAGTTTGTGATCTAGGAACCACTTCTCAACTTTGGAGAAAGCAAGTTGCAGGCTATGGAGTAAGGGTTTCGGATCCTTATGAGAGGAGAGAATCACGGCATCGTCAGCATAGAGGATTATTTGTTCTGGGCAGGATTGGGGGAGAGAGTTTAGGAAAAGGCTGAAAAGGAGAGGGCCTAAGATGGATCCCTGGGGAACACCTGAGAGAACCGGATTTGAGTCTGCGAGAAGTCCTGAGATTTTTACAGTTTGAGAGCGCTGGGCGAGGTAACTTTTTACCCAGGCACCAGGACCCTGAGAGAGCCCAAGATTCTGTAGTTGTTTGACAAGTAAGCCATGGTGAACAGTGCTGCGTGCAGAGGATGTTATACTTTTGCAGGTAGTCTGAGAGTTGTTCCGCCACAATACGTTCAAGGGCCTTGGAGAGGGGTGGAAGTATTGATATGGGTCGATAGTTACCAGGTAGGGGCTTGTCACCACTTTTGAACACCAGAGTGACTATTGCAGACTTCCATTTGCTGGGAAATTGACTGAGGCAGAGGGAGAGATTGAAAATTTTGGTGAGTGGGAGCAGTACCTCTTCCAGGGTAAGGGACAGTAGTTTAAGGTCAATAGTATTGCTGCTTGCTCTGGACTTAGAAATAGCCTTTTTTATATATTTGCAGACTTCATGTGCCCTGACTGTTTTGAAATGGAAGGGTGGTTGGTTAGGAGAAGCAGTAGGTGAAGTTGGTTTTGGATAGTCAGCATCAGAGAAGAAGTCCAGGGGGAGGACCCCACTAAGGTCTGTGAAGGTTGCATTTAGGGTCTTTGCCATGACCATTGGGTCTAGGGTAGTGGTTCCATCCACAGTCATTATAGTAGGAGAGGACTTGGACTGCTTACCCGTGATATTTCTGATGTTGTCCCAGAAGGATCTCCCATCACCCCAGGAATTGGAGAGGGCATTCTTGAAGTAGGAGCTCTTCATCATTCGGGTTTGTTTAGTGCAGTAGTTGCGAGCCTGTTTATACTTTTGGATGTCCGCCAGGGAGCCTGTGACTCTGGCTATAGCCTAGAGGTGGTCCCTAGCTTTGAGTTGGGCCAATAGCTTGGCCGTGAGCCAGGGATTTGAGAGCACTTTGATTTTTGCCCTTTTTTACTGGTGCATAGGTGTCGCAGGCAGGGTTGAAAGTAGTGATAAAGTAATCAAGGGCTGTGTCAACATCTTGAGTATTGTATATTAGGGACCAGTCTTGCTGCCTGAGACAGGCCTTGAGATGAGTCAGGTTGCCATAAGGTAGTACTCTGCTTGAGATGGTTTTTGGAGGTGGCTTTCGGAACTTCTTTGTCCAGGTACAGATCACAGGGGAGTGGTCACTGAGAGAGTCGGAGAGAACAACTGTGTTATTTATGTGGGCTGGGTGGCTAGCAAGGATCCAGTCTATGAGGGTGCTAGTCCCAGATTTGTAGTTTTTCCTAGTAGAGGAGCTAACCATCTGCGTTAGGTTAGCTGCTAGGATAGCATCCTTGTGGGACCCTACATCAGGTGCGAGCCAATTGATATTAAAATCACCAAATCATCAAGAAGTGAATGTGGGAAGCTAGGATTGGTGCTGCCTGGTGGTGTGCTCGACGATGGGGGGGCACAAGCCTACCCAGGGAGGGAGATGTCCGCTGCCTGGTACAGCAGCAGCCCCTAACAGCAATCTGGGTAGCCTGCTCCCTCATTGGGGGTGCAACAGCCCAGCAACCGAGGCCACCAGAGGCACCACCTGATGTCAGGGGAGGTGGGAGGGACTGAAGAACAGATAAAAACCTGAAAATGTATACGCCTCAGACCGTCTGAGTGACAGTCACTGGTTCCTCGAGCTCCACATGGCGCAGATCTCCACCAGCTGGGCAGTGGAGGAGGGTGTGGAAGACTGGGCTGGGAATCAGCAGAGGCCCAAAGTTAAGAATAGGTGATGGCTCAAAAACGTGGTTAAACAAAAGAAGTATGACAAATAACAGTTACACATTATTATCTACTTGTTGAATGAATACATATTGGAGAATTCTAATGGAATGCGACTGTTTCTTTTTATTTTTTTGTTCACATTTTTATTGATTTTAAAAACAAGTAAATGCATGAAAAGTATAAATCAAATCCTAGCCAGGGTGAGCCCCATGGAGTTACAACACTAAAACAAATATGTAATACAGATCTAATCACACATTTCACAGTAAAAGTTAATGAAAGGAATACGAAAGACAGACCAAATAAAAGAAATAACACTACACATTATAAAGATCTTATTTGATTACATAACATAACACTATAAAGTTTAGCTGTTGTGATTTTCTACATTCTTTTTTTTTTAGTTTCGTTCTCTCCCGATCGACCCGATTCCACCAGCTTCCCCAGCCCCGTCACCCCAGCGTGCATGGAACTCACTTCTGCTTCACAAGGTGCTGGCTGGCCAGATGTGGCACCTGCAGGAGGTCGGCATCATCCCTCTGGTCAAGGTTCCTTTTTCCTGTGTTTTTTTCCATCTCTGAGCGCGGAGAGAAGACGTGCAGGGATGCCAATGGCCGAGCTGTGCATACTTCCACATGCGGCACGCTAGGTGTCTACCCTGCATCGGCCCCCTACATTGTTGGTTCACTGCGCCAGCCCCCCACCACCACCAGGGGTCAGTCAAGCAGCGAACACCATTCCACCCCTCCCCAGGAGAGGAGAGCAGTCCTCTGGATGCTTGATCCTCTCCCTTCCCGGCAGCCCGCTCGCACTGCAAACATGGGTCACCGGCGTGGTAGGAGGTAAGGCATGGATGCCTTCACCCTCCATGCCACTGGGCCGGCTAGATTTTCTACATTCTTGATTATTAATTGTAGGCCTTTAACTATAAGAATACAGTGTGTATTAAACTAAAAATCATGTAGACAGTTTATTGGGAGACAGCAGGGTAGTAACTCACTTTTGTGCTTCACAAACCACAACGTAAGGGCATGATTGGAGATAATGGAATATGGCACTTAAAGGAAAAGTATTCTGGAATTTGTCTTAATATGGGGACCTCGAGTGTTAATCATGGTGGCTTCTAAGAGAGTAGTTGGGGCAGCAACATATACCCCCAGAAGTTTCAGCAAGATTTGGAGGGACAGGTGCTAAGATGGCAGATGAGTGATTACTGGTCAGGTCTCACCTGGAGGACTGTACACAGTTTTGGGGTCCTTATCTAAGAAATGATTAAGGATGGATTTGAGACCATGCAGAGAAGGCCATCAAATATCCGTAGACAACAAAGAGAACGTTCAAGGACAGAGTGAACAGTCTTGACATGTGCTCGCTGCAGAATAGAAGTGAGAGGGGGACATGACAGAGACTGTGAGTTCATGAAAGGGTCCAGCAGAGGGGACATAGCAAGCTTATTCAGTCTGAGAAACAGCGCATCCATTAGGGGTCCTGCAGTACTGTTTCATGGAAAGGGTTATGGATGCTTCCAAATAATGTTTTGGAGGCAGGGACAATAGCAGGGCTCAGGAGAAGTTGGGATGCATTTAAGGGAGTTATCAGACAGGGTAATGCAGAAATTATAAATCATGACATCATTTTTAGCCAATCAGGATTATTTCTAAACATTCCAGGTACTCTAATAACCGTTAGAGGATGTCTCATGCAAACAGTTCAGAAATTCTAAAGTTCTAAGTTAAGTTGGCATAGTCCATTTCATACACAGGTGTTTCTCTAAATTTTTTGTGAAGTAAAACATCTTGATTTTAAGTAAGTACCATTTTTTTAAACTGAAACCTTTAACAGGATTTTCAGTATATGTACAGTTTCTGTGTCTGCTATGTTATAAGAGTTTCTTCTCAAATCCTTTGCATGCTGAAACTGCTTAGCCTTGCATCACAGTTCTCTCACCCAAAGAACTCCAGAATGTACTTTTATAACCATAGGAGACACGGTAGCTGTAAACATATGTACGTGTGTGTGTGTGTGTATATATGTGTATTTATGCAATAGACGTGGACATAAATCCTATGAGATAAATCTGAGCTACTATGGGATAAATTCAAAATTTTACGTTTATCCACATAGTAGACGCATCATCACAGATTTATTCACATAGTAGACATGTCACAATCACTCCGGAATTCATTTAGAATGTTCAGCCTCAGTACCAGTACTAACTATATTCAAATGCAAATAACTTTAAATGAAAAAAGATAGCATAGTGCAATGAGCATGAAAGTTGTGCAGCACAAAATTATCTACAACATGAGTGGTATCTCATTTATAGATACCTTATAGATTTCTTGGCAATTAGCAAAAACAGCAGAAAATTCATATTTTTTTTCATTTTGTCCGCAAACAAATGTAAATAACTTTAAAATGAAAAATGATAGCATGGTACTGTGAGCACAAAGTTTATTCGGCACATAAATATCTACAAAATGAGTGGTGTTTCATTTATAGATACTTTTTAGTTTTTTTAGAATTAGCGAAAAACAGCAAAAAATTCAATTTTTGTGCACTGTTTCATCAAACAAATGCAAATAACATAAAAACAAAAATGATAGTATGGTACTTTGAGCACAAAAGTTGTTCAGCATAAAAATATCTACAAAATGAGATGTGTTTTGTTTCTAGATTCCTTTTAGATTTTCTGTAAGCAGCAAAAAATGGCAGAAAATTAAGTTTTTATTCACTTTTTTGACTAACAAATGCCCCCTACAAAAACAAAAGAATTGCATAAATGGAATATGCAATGGAAAACTCGTGTAATAAATGATTTATCTGCACTCGAGCAGTTTGACCTCTGACACCACACTCATGGCTTACACCACTCGTGAGGTTACCCGAGGTCAGACTGCTCTTGTGCAGATAAATCATTTATTACACTTGCTTCCATTGCATATCCCTTATGTATACATATATATATATATATATATATATATATATATATATATATATACTATGTGTGTGTGTGTGTGTATGTATATGTATGTGTGTATATATATATATATATATATATATATATATATATATATATGAATACACAACCCCTTCTGGAAATATTGTACGATATTTTTGTTGGAGTGCCAGTTGACCTGATAACATCACGAGTGGCTGAGCACCAGTGATGTCATCAGGTCAACTGGCATGAGAACAAAAATATCGACACTATTTCCTGTGGGGTGATTCCATTTATGCCATACCAAAAAAGTGGAAAAAAAAAATAAGTAAATACTTGCCATTTTTGGCCGATTATAAAAAATCTAAAAGAAATCTATAAATGAAACACCACTCATTTTGTAGGTACTTGTGTCCTGATCAACTTTTTTCTTAAAGTACCATGCTATTATTTTTCATTTTAAAGTTATATACATCTGTTTGTTGCAAAAAGTGAAAAAAATTGAATTTTCTGCAGTTTGTTTGCTAATTATAAAAAAAAAACTAAAAGGTATCTATAAACGAAACACAACTAATTTTGTAGATATTGTTGTGCTGAACAACTTTCATGCTCATAGTATCATGCTGTCATTTTTCGTTTTATTCGCATTTGTTTGTCGAAAAAGCAAACAAAATTGCATTTTCTGCAGTTTTTTTGCTTATTATACAAAAAAATTAGTCATAAATGAAACACCACTCATTTTGTAGATATTTTTGTGCTGAACAACTTTCGTGCTCGCAGTACCATGGTATCATTTTTCATTTTAAAGTTATTCACAGTTGTTTGTCGAAAAAAGTGAAAAAAATACATTTTTTGCTGGTTTTCGGCTAATTAAAAAAAATAAACGTTAGCCATAAATGAAATACCACTCATTTTGTAGATATTTTAGTGATGAACAACTTTCGTGCTCACAGTACCATGGTATCATTTTTTGTTTTCAAGTTATTCGCATTTGAATACAGTTACTACTGCTACTGCAGCCGAATATGCAAATGAGTTCCAAATGAGCCAATCTCTACCTACTGTGTGGATAAATTTACCTACAGTGAGGATAAATGTGATATTCTCACTGTAGGTCTGACCATCCTGAGAATATTGAAAATATTTGCCTTTTTTTATCTTCACAGGTATGGCATAAAGAGGGGATACATGATGGGCATGAGTGTGATATGGCAAATATTGTCACTCCTGCAGAGTCAGCTCTGGATATCTCACGAGTGCTGAAGGCACAAGTGAGATATCCAGAGCTCACGATGCAGAAGTGTCAATATTTGCCATAGCACACGATCTGCCCATCATGTATTCGATATATACAATAAGGCCAAGAGTTTTAGGAGTTTTGTTATGCTGTCTTGTGTTCTGTTCCTGTTTATGTGTTTGCTCATTCTGTGTGTGAGCTTTTCTGAATGGGCTGGCAGTGTTATAAACTCTGGGAGACTCATGAGTGTGTTTTGCAATGCTAAATGAGTTAGTTTTAGGTAGGAATGAGAAACATACTTTAGGAGTGAGAAACATACTTTTGTGAGGCTATATTATTTAGAAGTCTGGCTGCAGTGAAGCTGAGAGCATCACAGTAATTGTAATGAGCTGAGAGGCAGAGTGTCAGAACAGCTGATACTGTTTTCAGTGATAATTAAGTTAGCTGCAGGCAGAGTGCAGAGTGTTTTGTGAAATTGTGCTCTCTAGGATTCTGGCTGTAGTCAAGCTGAAAGCAACACAGTAATTGTAATGGGTGAGAATCAGAGTTTGAGGAACAAATGAGTGTGTTTCAGTGGTAGTTGAGTTAGCTGCAGGCAATAGTTTAGACTGTTCTATTTAGAATTCTGGCTACAGTCAAGCTGACAGTGTCACAGTAATAAGCTGGAAGTTGGGGGTGGGGGGATAGGTGTGCTTTGTAATGCTCATTGAGTTAGCTGTAGGCAGCAGTGAGACATCTGAAGTAGTTCTGCATTTGTGTCTATGGTAACAGCACAGGTGTTTCTTGCATGCTGAGGGGAAAGCTGCCTAGAGTGATGACCTTTTGTGACCTGTGCGTGTAAATGGTTGATATCATCACAGTAGAGCAGAGGATACAAATATCACACTGCAGTGGATGATACTCTTATTTTATCTCACTCATTTACCACTCACCCCTATTGTGTGTGTGTTTATATATATATATATATATATATATATATATATATATATGTACACACACACACATACATACACACACACAGTAGCAGTACATCTAAATATATATATATATATATATATATGAGAGACAGTAACTACATATGAACATATAGAGAAACCTGCATCCCACCTGACATCGGTGAGCTGAGTTAGGGTGAAGGCTCTGGAAACACTGGTTCAGGGTTGCTCACAGGTCTCTTTAAAACCCACTCAGGCAGTGAGCGGATGTTATGCAGGGGTAATGCGTTCTCCTGTCGAGTAGGGGTATGGTGGGGGCATCACTCTACAGCACAGTCTACAGCTGGTTTATCGATTGGTTGGTTGGGTGGTTTGAAACATTGCTCACTTTTTGAACTGATGGGACGTATCGAGTTTTCACGAGGATTCCTGGGACGGAGTTATAGGCAGGACTTGACACAGGCATCAGTTTGGAAGGGGACACTCGGGTATGAGGGGATTCCAGGTGTGTATGTGTGCATGTGGGGGGGGGGGGGTTGTTGAATGAAATAACACCTCAGCAGCCCGGCCCAGCCAGAGTCACGTTCCTTACGCTGTTTTCTTCTTCTTTTCTGGTTTTAGTTGTTCTTTGTGATCGGCTCTCTCTTCATCGCCATGTCACTGCAGCTGGATCGCCGGGGCATCTGGAACATGATGGGACCCTGCCTGTTTGCCCTTATTCTCATGGTGATAGTTTGGGTAAGTCCACAGCCTGAGGGGAATACAAGCATGGTGCTATAGGGTTTTTGCCTTATGCTGCTCCTGAGTCAAAACTGCCTGTTTGTTTTAACTCATGAAAACTCTCTGAGGAAGTCAGGGAGAGGCCTGTGCTGAAATTTAATTTTTAACCTATCCACTAAGAGTGCAGAACTGCTCCTGGATCTTATCCTGCCTCAAAAATGCAGGATGTGGAGTTTTGGACCTTGTAGTATGGTCATTTATGACATCACAGTTCTTGACACTGCAGGTGATTATGTCACAAGCAGTCGTTAGATTTTTTTTTTTAAATAGTTGTGTAAGATTTAATGAGGAGCAACATGTTAAACCTTGGAATGTTAAAATTAAAATGCTGCTGTTATGGACATTGCTTTAAAGAAGGAGCCCTGCCATTGAGGGGAAAAAATTACCCCACTTTGCATCAGCAGATCTCAACTGCTCAACTTAAAAAAACAAAACAAAACAAAAAAAAACGTATATTTCAAGCCATATTATTGTTCATTACTGAGGGTTTTAACAGGAAAATGGAAGCCTTCTCCCTTGCAATTCATCTACAGCTGAGGATTGTTCTGGGTCTGAAATCTTAATGGCCGGCTTCGATTTCTGAGTAATTCCTGCAGCAACACACGGTGATGTCAGAAGTAAGGGGCTGTGAGGTAAAGAGTTTCCGATACTACCTGGTCTGCGCAGTGATATCACCACTGCTCATGATACATATATATATATTTAATTTTATTTTATCCAAGAGGTGACTTGGGCACATCCCTTTTTCAGTCACGCCTGACATTAAACACTTAATGATAGTGACAGAGAGAAATAAATAAGACATTTAACATTCTCACTAAACAACTTCTTTAACCCTTAGGCTGCCAATAGAATTAGAATGTATGAGAATTCTGGACTGATGTATCAGTCCATGGCACAGCAAGGGTTAAAAGATATTTTAAATGTGAGACATTACATGCAATTTTAACTAGATCAGTCAAATCATTGAGAATGCAGGGACTGAACCATGAAAAGGATTTTTTCCTTAAAGTTAATTTTGTAGGGTCTACTGAAAAAAGAGTATTAGTGTTGCTCCTTATAATCTTAAGATTTCAGGTACAGAGTGAAGCAGGAAAAAAAAAATGCCAGGTCCAAGATTTTTGTAGACACAAAAAGCAAATACTGTCGCATTAAAGTCAGATCTTCCTGGACTAAGTCTCCATCACTCATTCACACTAGTGGGATTGCGCTGGAGGCACTAGGACCAAGCGGGAGCCAACATTTTTCAGAAGGGTTGGCGCAGAGACAGGACCACGCATGCATGGCACCGCGAGACTAGCTGGTACCTGTGTAGGCTATCTCAGCGTCGACCCTCCAACCACCTAAGTTCCTTTTCTCCTGCTGTTGGGTGCGTTTGGATGTCGATGTCGCTCATCTGCCAGAGTCAAAGTTTTCATCTATGTGACAGCTTTTAGCATTTAATTTAATATTTTAGTAGTAACTTCTTATTTTACAAACAAGAAAAGAAGATTATGAAGAAGAAGAAGAAAAAAATTCTCACCTGCCATCGGGAGGGGTTGTCCTTAGACGGTAGCGGTGACAGTAGGAAGACTTCGTTTGAAAGTTGTTATGGCAGAGGGGCTATGTCCAGTCCGCCGCACTTGATAAACAGGAGGGAGGGGTTCAGACTACGGACAATCCTGTGCTCGGGGGGGGGAGCGGAGTCTACCGAAGCACGAATCTAGCGGTTCCGGGGATCTGGCTCCGCTTAACCTCGAGCTCTTCTTCCTTGTTGAGGGAAGAAGAATCGGTGTCGCTCAAGATTGCCCTCTGGTACGTCTGCACGAGGATTGTTCATCAGGAAGGGCGAAAGACCTGAACCAACTTTGGTGGGTTCCCCTTGGCCCCGCTCCTAACGGCCGCATCCTCGACTCCGGACTCCATCTCTGTCCTCGTTGGAGCTCTGGTGAGCAGTTTCACCTCTGGGCCACTCCTGTGGAGCAGGGGGTTCGACTTCTTCCAGCTTTCCTGGCCTGTGTTCCTGATTTCAGGGCCTCCAGGTCTCGGAGCCGGGTCAACTGGAACAGGATGAGCATGGTGCCCTCTTAGTGCTTTCGCCATGGTGTCGGCCCCTCGTGCCTACCCCCCCCCCCTTTCCATGCAGGGCCGGCACAGGCACCACCTTTTTCCTTCTCCCCTTCTTCTCAGGATTTTCCATTGGCATATTCCAAGGTGGTGTGTGTCCTGGTGCTGTGACTGATGCCATGGGTGATGCTGCAGGTCCGGTGCCGTGGATTGGCGCCATGGTGGCCGCTGGTTTTGGCATCGGTGTTGTAGGTGGCACCACTGGTGTTTGGGTCGGCGCCGTGGCTCGGTGCTATGGCTTGGTGCCTTGGTCAGCGCTGTGGTTCGGTGCCTTGGTCAGTGCAGTGGCTTGGTGCTGTGGGTTGGCACCATGGGTGCTGTTGTTGCTGTTATTGGTTGATGGCACCGCTGGTGGTGCCCCAGGTGTCTCATGGAGCTGCGGGTGGCGCCGAGCACCGTGGGTGCTGCGGGCACCCATGGGTGACACTGGTGCCCTCCGGTGCCATTCTTGTCATGGGTACCATGGGTGTCGGGGGTGCCTTCAGGTGCCATTGTTGCATGGGTGCTGGGGGTGCCTGCAGGTACTGCCGTGGGTGCCCTCGGGTGTCGCCCAGGTTGGCATAGGCACTGCTTGGTGCCCTCCTTTGCCACGAGTGATGCTGGTGCCACAGGGGTGCTAGTGGGTGCTGTCTGGCAGAACTAGTGACAAACTTTCCTTCTACAGATTTCTTCTCCGAAGAAGTTGTGGCAGGATGTTTTCCGAAGAATAAAGTCTTATTCTGCAACTTATTTTTTTCCACCCATCTTAGTGAGTGGCGGTCTGCGTGGGATCTTGTGACATCCAGCGGCTTTCCGCTGATGGAACTCTTCTGTACTGTTCTGCCATCAGAATCTCTCATTTCACTCAGCACCTTCTCGGCTCCCTACGTGGTGCCAAGCTCCTCGACATCCTTCCTGGTGGCGGAGTCTCTAGTGGCTCGGACCTAGAGGTCCTTCTGGGGTAGAAGTGCATCTAGATGAGTCTCTCCCTGTCCTTCTGGTCAGTAATACAGCGGATGACTCATTTTATATACTGAAGGGCACGCCCTTTCTATCATCAGAGTCCGTGATGGAAGATCTTTTCAGTAGTTCCTCAGTGATGGGGTCCACTAGTGTACTTTTAAGACTGCATCCATGGACCATACACGTCTGCGTCTAGACTCTTTCAGTCGTCAAGACAATTACACTCTGTGGAACATTCTAATTCAATGGTCGGGAGCCGCTCAGGCTCTTCCACTCACTGATAGGGGTATATAGCCCCCTTGTGATAACCTGCCTTGGTGGCTTCTTTAACTGGGTGGTTAAAATCTCTCCAGCTATTATTAGTCCGGTCACGATTTCAGTATGGACGCTCAGGCTCCTCCTGCCCCTCAGATGGAGGACATCTTCGTTATTTTTGTGTCAGGCAATCCTTGCAAAATAGCAGCCTGAAAGCCTTGTTAGGCTCGGACTAAAGGTTAAAAAAAAAAAAAAAAACAAAAAAAAGAACATTTGTCACAGCACAGGGCCTAGCCGAAATTACCTGATACCACCCTTTGGATCTGGTCAGTTCCGCCTCAGCCTCCTGAGGCGCTCGTCTCTAGAATACGGTAAAGAGTACCCGACTTCTTCTACCCCTAGTGGGAGTCCGATCCAGCGGCTGTATGGGTCATCTATTTCTCCAAGGGAGATTTCTCTTATTCAGAGACATTTCCTAGACCTAGGCAACTGCCCAGTCTGTTAATCCCCCTCTTTTTATCAGGTTTTCTTCTCTTGAGCAGAGCCTCGCAGCAACAGAAGTGACTCTCCAGTGAGTCGGAACTCAGGTTCCTACTTCCTTGCTTGCTTCAACTTAACAGACGACATACTCCTTTCTTGACCGAAGGTAAAGTAGGTCTTTTTTTCCGAGATGGCTTCTCAGATATTCACACCTTCGGTTCCTGTACACTGGTTCCATGCCAGTCGCTCTCAAAGCTATCCTCTCCAAGTGCATGACTGAGCTGTGATGTTTGTTTTTCAGCAAACAAACTAGAGTCCTTTCCTGCTCCCTTCAGGGAAGCTGGAGTGAGTAGTGCTTCACCGCATTGAGTCACTTCTGTCGCTATTCAGTCACTTTCAACGAATGGGTTAGCCCTAACTTGGTCCTGCTGCGACCCTCCGTGACGCACATCTGCCTCTATTTGCCTTAGAAATCCAGCCCGTTTTTATTTGTCGGAATGTTTTTCCGCAGTGGACACATCCTCCTGTACACTTTTCCTCTCTTTCCTGAGTTCAGAGGCTGCTACTACAGTTGTACAACAGGGGCAGGATGGTTCCTTTTGGAATATAAAGTGGGTAGGATCTGGTTCTACTAGACCACCACAAGAGGCTTCTAAGTCGTGCTTTGGGCTTCCATCAGGAAGGTTTCAGTAACTAAGTGAAAACCATTCTCATTGATGGGCTAACCCCACCGGAACATTCTTTTGTTCACCAGGTAAAGGGTTCAAGTGCTTCTGGACCTGTTGTTGGCAGGTCAGCCATACTTGGTAGTGGGGGTTTCCATCTGCGCTTTTCGGTCTACCATAAACCAGTAGACTTTACCTCCAGCTTTTTCAGTTCCTAAAGTCCTTCTACATTAGATTAATACATGTCTTTGACACTATTATTTTTGGTTCTAGACCAGATTGTGTGGCCGGGGTCTCGCTGCTCTCCTAGAGTGGTTGCGGCTTTATGGCAGAGTTTCATTTTGCGTCCATTGCAGTCGTCTGCAGTGGTGAGTTACAGCTCAAGCGCTTGTCTTGTAAGCACTATGTTCTAGATACTCTTTACAAGACAGCTCATTTTATTAGCAGGACAGTCCTTGGCCATCCTTTCTGAGTGAACCCTATCTCCTACCACCCTACTCAGGGTTGTTGGTTTTAGCTCGGTACTCTCCCACTAGTGTGAATGAGTGATGGAGACTTAGTCCAGGAAGATGTGGAAATTACATACTTACCGTATTTGTTGATCTTCTTGGACAGTCTCAGTCACTCATTCACATGCCCACCCATCATCCCCTGGGTTTACTCGTTTTCTTTCCTGGTCTTCATGGTCCTATGGTTCAGGCTGTGAAGACATTGTTCTTTGACCTTTCTTGCAAAGACCATTTGGGTCCTCTCAGGCCCAGAAACTCAGGATAAGTTATTTTCATTAGTTACACTACACTCCTCGGTCGAAAAGGTACTGAGGTGGTTGGAGAGTCGACGCTGAGATAGCCTGCACAGGCGTGAGCTAGTCTCGCGGTGCCACGCATGCGTGGTCCTGTCTTGGCGCCGATCCTTCTGAAAAATGTTGGCTCCCACTTGGTCCTAGCGCCTCCGGGGCTATCCCACTAGTGTGAATGAGTGATGGAGACTGTCAAAAAGATCAGCAATTACGGTAAGTACGTAATTTCCATTTCTTAACTGGGGGGGTTCTCATCACGACTACAATGATGTGTTTTAAATGGTGCTTTGAGAGCAAAAAGCAAATATTGTTTAAAATAAGTTGATATTCTTTAATAAAACATTTTTATTCACATACAGCATACACGATATCGGCGACCTGCGTTCAGGAATGGGTGTGGGCCATTGAGGGATGGCCAGGGGAGGACAGATTGAGCATCCTAAGGATTGCTTTTCTTCCTTAGGGGGAGGGATGCCACTCCCACTGCATGACTGTCACCTGGTAGAGACCCCACTGCATGACTGCCACCCAGTGGAGCTCCCATTGCATGACTGCCACTCGGAGACCCCACTGCATGACTGCCACCTGATGGAGCTCCCACTGCATGACTGCCACCTGGTGGAGACCCCATTGCATAGCTTTCACCTGGTGGAGACCCCACCGCATGGCTTCCACCTGGTGGAGACACCACTGCATGACTTCCACCTGGTGGAGACCCCACTAGATGACTGCCTCCTGGTGGAGACCTGACTACCACCTGGTGGAGCTTCCACAGCATGACTGCCACCTGATGGAGACCTCACTGCATGACTACCACCTGGTGAAGAAACAAACTAGAAAGTCTCGCAGCCCTCCCTTCACAATGAGAAAAGAGTGCAAAGAACCAATGCAGTGTATTATAAGTTTCTAGATTTATTTAACATATGATGAACACACTACCAAACATTTAAAAAGTGCCTCCTCCACAAAAAAGCCTGACGGCGTTTTGCTCCCACACCTGGAGCTTTATGTGACTGCCTCCTCGTGGCGCTCCCACTGTATGACTGCCTCCTGGTGGAGACAGAGTGGCAAATTACAGCGCACAAATGCCAAAAAAATGTTCAAAGCATAAACTTAGTTAAATAACTAATTTATTATCACCACTGTGCTTCCTAGTACCTCAGCTTAGCTAACGCCCCCTGGAAGGCACTGAGTGGAGGCGCTAGGGGCTAAGCACAGTGGTGGATAATAAATTAGATCTTACTTTGAGAGGGCTCTTGTAATAGGTATTCACATATAGGACTGGCCCGCCAGGCATCAGGACCCCACAGAAAAATTTCTAGCTAGCAGTCTCTGGCGGGGGACCGACCCCACATCAGGTGACTGGCATCATACAACGGTATAAAGGGCGGTCCCCATGCCCGCCTTCCAGTTCTTTCCCACTGTCGGCTTGTGAAAGTTCCACGCAGTAGAACAGCGTTAGTCAGTCATTCGTCGATCTCTAAATTTTTCAACTTTTTGACCCATTTTGTCTAATTTTCAACGATTCGCTGTGTATGTCGTCCCCAATGCCTTCCGAGTCGCATAAGAACAAGTGCGACTTGTGTGGTTCCCAACTTCCACTCAAGGACGGCCACTCCTTGTGCCTCTTCTGTCTGGACCCAGACCACTCCATGGAGAAGTGCCAGCACTGCCAGAAGTTCAACTCCGCTACCCGCAAAAGAAGGCAGCAGTCCCTGGAAGCCCATATCCTCAAGAAGAAAATGGCCTCCATGGAAAAAGAGCTAAAGAAACTTAGGCAGGCGTCCACTCCCCCCGAAAGTCACAAGAAAAAGCGCAACCAGGAGAAGCACCAGGAGCGGGAACCGGCTTCCACAGCAGCTGCAACTCCGGCTGGAATCGCGGCACTTAAGGTAATGTCCCCTCCGGGGGATTGCTCCACGACTGCAGTCTTGGTGGTTACCAAGAAGGCATTGCCACTTCTGTCTGCTTCAGCTTTCGCCTTCGGGAGCTTCTGGGAAAAGGAGGCTTCCACTCCCATGAAGGACGCTTCTTCCACGCGGCCTTCAGGTCAGAGCAGGTCCGGTAAGTCGGAAGTTGGTCCCACCGACGCTCACCTGGACAAGGCTGCTAAGTTGCTTACCCCTTTGAGGGAGCGCCCAGCCAAAACTCCTCCCGACAAGGCCGCATCTCCTGTGCGGCCTTCCTTGGGCAGGGAGTCCAATAAGTCGGACACCAGCTCCTCCGACATCCGCCCGGATTTGGCTGATAAGTCAGACGCCAGCTCTGCCAACGCCTGCCCATCTAAAAAGCCTGCAACCCCATAGAACAGTCCGCCCCAGGCTGTCCACAACGTTTCACCATGTTGCCTCTGAGGTCCCCGTGTCTCCTCGACTGACCCCTTGGGATTATAATCCTCCTTCCCCGGTCGTCACCGAGGATACTGGGACACTGCCGTCAGGGAACCCTCCTTCTGGCCGACCTCGATAGTGGACCCTCAGGCGCCAGCCTACCTGATGCCATCCCTCGTGCCCTCTACCTGGTTATAGGCCTATCCTTCCATCAGATCCTTTGCCCACTACAAAGGTATACCGGCTGCCGGGCTAGCGCCAGCATTACCACCATCTGGCCCGCCAGCAGGACCTCTGCCAGGTCCCTCTGCTCCATCAGAGCCCCTGGCACCCAGGTACCCAACACCGCAATACCCAGTGCCACAATACCTGGCTCCTCAGTATCCGGCGCCCAAGTACCCGACGCCACAGTACCCTTACGCTCAGTACCCGATGCCAGGCTACCCACCGTCGGGTTACAGATACTCCTTCTACAGATACCCTCAATATCCATATCCCTCTCCTCCTCCTCCACCACCACCGCCCACTCCCCAGCTGCCAGCAGATCTGAAGGAGACCTTGGCCTCCTGGTGGGCTGAGGCCAAGGCTCAGCTTACTAGGCTGGTTGAGAGTGATCTACAGATGCCGGACCCTATATAGGATCCCCTACGTCGGAGACTGGAGACTCCCTCCCCCCTTCCCGACACCAGAGGAGAGCCCTTTGGTGCCCGAGGAGGGGAGGATACGTGCCCCAGAGAACTCCCCAGAGGGGCTGCCCCTTTCCCTCGCAGGGAGGAGTCTTCATTCTCTTCATCAGATACTTCTGACTCTGACTCAGAGTCCGGCCACTCTGACCCCGAAGACGAGCCCCGTACTCTGGAATGCCCTAGGCTGAGGACTCCTCCAAAGTCTCTTCCAGAGGACCCCTCCTTTCTGGAGTTATTGAGTAAAATCCAGGAGGTACACCAGTGGCAATCAATGGAGCCAGACCCACAGCGTAAGAAACTCTCTGCCCATCTAGATCTGCCCGAGATCACTCCTACGCTGATTCCACCCTGGATAGAGCCTCACGCGGATCTTGTTTCCACCATTTGGAAACAACCTTGTGCATTAGCTGCCCTTCCAAAGAAGGCAGACAAACTTTATCTGGCTCCTGAGGGTGTAGACTTTCTCAGTCTCCACCCCAAGACGGACTCGATTGTCATTAGCGCCACTCACGGCCGCTCTGCCAATCCCAAACACCTCAGCTCATCTCCACCTGATAAGGAATCCCGGCTTCTGGACCAATACAGGAAAAAGATCTATTCCTCTTCTACCCTTGGTATTAGGGCTCTTAATTATGTGGCACATATGGGGGATTTCCAGAAGACCATCCTTAGTCAAGTGGAATCTAATTGGACTCCCTTCCTGAGTCACAGACTAAGCAGGAAGTGGCGATCTTGTCGTTCTGCTTGTTCGGCCAGTCTGCACATGCTTCGTGCCACTTATGATGCAGTGGACACAGCTGGAAGGAGTTCGGCCTTTGCTGTAGGCCTACGGCATCATGCCTGGCTCCACTTGTCAGGTTTGGTCTATGAAGTGCAATCTGCTATTCAGGATGCTCCCTTCAGGGGTTCGATGCTGTTCAGGGGTGATGTCAAAGACATCATTACTGAACTGCAGGAGAAAGGCACTGCACTCAAGTCTGTCAACTCTATGTACAGGCCCCTCAAGGGCAGCGCATCCTTTTCAGACAAACCGACAAAGACAAAAACCACAGGGCAACGGGCCAACAAACGTCGGGCTCCTCCAGCAACCAAGCCTCCAGCAAAAGCGGAGCTCGGCTGCTGCGCTGCCCCACCTCCTGACTCCTGCCTCTCCCCACTGCCTCTGGAGGTTCCAGAGGAACCGTAGGGGAGATTCTCCTCCATCTGCTGGGTTGGGAGAGGATAACGTCAGATGCTTGGGTGCTCCAGTTGATATCAGCAGGCCACTCAATAGAGTTTCTGCAGAAACCACCCCCCCAGTCGTCTTACTTCCTGCAACATCCTTCCTCTGGTCCTAGAGGAAATCATCTCCCTTCTCTTGAAGGTGGCGATAGAGCCAGTTCCCACCCACCTTTGGGGAACAGGTTACTATTACCATTTCTTCCTAGTTCCAAAGAAGACGGGAGACCTGAGACCTATCCTAGACCTTAGCTCCCTGAACATGTTCGTGGAGTACAAATGCTTCAGAATACTCTCTTTGCAGAGCCTTCTACCACTTCTTTGGCAGGGACAGTGGCTATGCGCTCTGGACATGCAGGATGCCTACCTGCATATCCCCATATGCCCTTCCCACCACAAATTCCTTCGTTTTTGCTTTCAGGGGGACCACTACCAATTCAAGGCCCTCCCATTTGTCTTTCCTCGGCCCCCAGTGTTTACCAAATGCCTGTCTGTGGTAGCGGCCCACCTGCGTACCCGGGGGTACAGGTATTCCCGTACCTGGATGACTGGTTCCTGGCGGCCCCATCCAGGGAGGAACTCCTGCACTCCCTTTCCCTTACCCTGCAGGTTTTCACCAGCTTGGGTATCCCCTTCAACTAAGCCGAGTCCCATTTGGTCCCTTGCCAACGCCTCCAGTTTATTGGGGTGATTCTGGACACGACCACCAGCAAAGCCGTCTTGCCTCCGGACAGGGTAGACACCCTTCAGACTCAGGCCCGTCTTCTGTCCAGTCGCAGGAGGGTCAGAGCCTGGTCAGTCCTCCGCCTCCTTGAGTTAATGGCGACTGCCATTCTGACAGTCCCACTCGCTCGGCTCCATATGAGGATCTCTCAATGAACGCTTCGGTCGCAGTTGGATCAGACCATGGACAATCTAGACCAAGAGGTACTAGTTTCCAATCCCATGATTAGGGACTTGCAGTAGTGGATGGTTCAGGAGAACCTATGCCTGGGAGTTCACTTCAGCATCAAACCCCACTCCCAGACATTGATGACAGATGCGTCAGGAGAAAGCTGGGTTGGCCATCTAGGGTCTCACAGGACTCAGGGCAGCTGGTCCAAATTTGAACAAAATCTGCACATAAATGTGCTCAAACTGAGAGCAGTCCTTTATGCCCTTCAGGCTCTACTCTCCTTCATCCTCCCCGGTCATCTCCTCATACAATCAGTCAACATGTGCATAGTCTGGTACCTCAACAAGCAGGGAGGAACACGTTCCTACCCTCTGTGCCAGGAAGCGATGAGAGTCTGGCATTGGGCAACCCAACATCACCTTCATTTGACTGTGGTTCACGTTCAGGGAGTGGAAAACACACTGGCAGATCAACTCAGTCAGTCCTCAGCCAGGTCCTACGAATGAGTTAGATCAACAGGTCGTAAATGACATCTTTCAGTGATGGGGGACTCCTCAGATAGATCTCTTCGCCTCTCCCCAAAACGCAAAACTTCTCACCTTCTGCTTGCTTGCTCCAGGGCGAGACATTTTTTGGGCGGGACGCTCTGTATCTCGCTTGGAGGGACAGATTTGTTTATGCCTTCCCTCCCATTCCTTTAATTCCGAGGGTCCTGTACAAACTCGGATCGGAGGGAGCTCGAATGATTCTCATTGCTACCTTCTGGCCCAGGCAAGTTTGGTTCTCTCTTCTGCAACAGTTTTCAGAGGAACCTCCACTTCCTCTTCCTCTGTCGCAACAATTGTTGACCCAGGATCAGGGGACCCTTGTTCATCCAGGTCTCAGATCCCTTCATTTACACGTGTGGCTCCTGCAGATGTAGCTAAAGCCCGCTTTTGAGTTTCTCCTTTCGCAGCGGACATCTTGGTAGAGGCCAGGAAGCCTTCCACCAGGTCCACCTACGCTACGAAGTGGAAACGATTTTCTATTTGGGCCAGTTTGAAGGACTTTGAACCTTTCTCATGCTCAGCCAATAAGGTCCTGGACTACATGCATCACCTCTTCGATCTGGTCTCAGCTGTTCCTTGTTAAAAGTCCACATGGCCGCTGTTTCAGCCTACCATATTCCCTTTGAAGACAGGACTTTTGCTCAGTTGGAAGTCTCCAAGACCTTCCTCAGAGGGGTTCTCCATTTGAGACCCCCCCATCCACATTCATGGACTTGGAACTTGAATTTCATTCTGGAGAAACTTACCCTGCCTCCCTTTGAGCTGATAGCTACAGCTGATTTAAAGTTCCTTTCTTGAAAGACACTCTTCCTAGTGACCATTATACTGTATATCGCATTTCCGAGCTTCAGGCCTTGATGTGCAAAATTCCATACTTGATTTTTTACAAGGAACATGTGGCTCTACGCACCAACCCTAAGTTTCTCCCTAAGGTGGTGGCTGAATCTGTGCTGAATGAATCCATTGAGCTACCGGCTTTCTTTACGCAACACTCCAATCAAGGGGAGTATCTCTTGCATACTTTGGATGTTTACACAATACTGAGATACTACACCACTAGAACTAAGGATCTCAGGAAAACTGATCAGCTTTTTGTCTCTTTTGCTTACAAAAGAGAAGGCAATACTGTTTCTAAGCGATGCCTATCAAAATGGTCGGCTCATTGTATGACTTTCTGTTACGACAAGTACAACAAGACCCTGCCGGGTCAAGTCAGAGGTCACTCCACCAGAGGAGTAGCTGCCACTGCGGCTTGTTTCAAGAATGTGTCAGCGGCAGACATCTGTGCAGCCGCAACTTGGACTTACATACTAACATACTAAAAGCCAGCAGAATAGGCCTGGCAGTCTCTCGTGTCTGCTTAGTAGCCAGCCCCTATTGGTTGCTAGCTCCTTCTCCCTTCCTGACCCCCGAGAAGGTCCACCTTGGCTTCAGTACTCCCATGCATCTGTCCCACCCCCTCTTGAGTCTCTCCACAGTGCCTTGCTCGACTAGACTCCCGGGCAATGCATTCCACAGCTCTGCCATCCTCTCAGTGAAGTAATGCCTTCTACGCTCTCTCCTGTAGGTTCTTCCCTCCAGTTTCCATTCATGGCCTCTGGTTGTGCCCCCTTTCTTTAGCCTGAACATTTCCTTGGCTCTGCCCTTGTTAATCCCTTTCACATATTTGAATACCTCAATCATGTCCCCTCTGTCACTTCCTCTCCTCCAGCGAATACAGCCTAAGGGCTTCCAGCCTTTCCTCAGAGGTCCTATCACTCATGCCCTGGATCATCCTGGTTGCCCTCCTCTGGACCCTCTCCAACAGTGCTATGTCTTTCCTAAGGTGAGGTCTCCAAAACTGCACGCAATACTCAAGACGCGGCCTGATCAAAGCATTATACAGAGGTAGGATCACCTCGCTCTTCCTGGACGTTATTCCCCAGGCTATGCAGCCCAGTATCTTGTTTGCCTTTGCCACTGATCTTCTGCAGTTCTCACTGTTGTTCGTTCTGGTGTCTACTACCACCCCGAGGTCCCTTTTACTCAAAGTGGCTTGCAGTGGGCCCCCCTCCAAGGTGTATACATACCCTGGGTTTCTGACCCCCAGATGCAACATCCTACACTTCCCCAGATTAAACCTCAGCCCCCACCTCCTTGACTAACCCTCCAGGGTATCCAGATCCCTCTGGACTGCCACCCTCGCTTCCTCCCCATTGGCCAGTGCTCCCAGTTTAGTCATCCGCAAAGAGGCTCATTCTACTCCAAACCTCCGTCCCTATGTCGGAGACATAAGCGTTGAACAGGAGTGGTCCCAATACTGAACCCTAGGGCACCCCACTGGAGACCTTCCTAGGGGAAGAGACTATCCCACCTACCACCACCACCCTCTGTCTTCTATCTGTAAGCCAGTTTTCCACCCATCTAAGCAACTGTCTTCCCACTTCCCTCCCCAACTTTGTCAATAACCCGAAGTGAGGTACCAAGTCAAATGCCTTACTGAAATCCAGATATAAGACGTCCACTGGTCTATGTCTGTCCAGGGCCCTTGTCACCCAGTCGTAAAAATTTATGAGGTTGGTCTGGCACGATCTGTCCAGGATGAATCCATACTGTTTATCATCCATGTGCCCCAGCCTATCCAGCTGCCTCCGGAGCATCCCTTTGATGAAGCCCTCCATTAGTTTGCCTACCACTGATGTTAGACTGACAGGCCTGTAGTTTCCCATCACCTCTCTAGACCCCCCGCCCCTTTGTGGATAGGCACCACATATGCCACCCTCCCTGTCTGGAGAGCTGCATTGAACAGCGCAGCTAGTGGAGCTGCCAGTTCCTTCAGCACTCTTGGATGCAGCCCATCCGATCCTGGTGCCTTGTCAGTTTTCAGTGTCTGTAGGGCCTTCCTCATGCTGCCCTCTGTGATTTCACCGTCCCTAGCCTCCCTCAATAAGGCTCCCATCCTCCACTGGGTCTGGCCCTCCTGGTGTACCCCAGTCTCTTCAGTTCCTCTTATCTTCCTCTGTCCTGTCCTCTCAGCTGTCCCCCCCGCCTTCCAGTTTAATGCTGCCCATGTCTCCCTCCCTAAATACCAAGGCAAAGTACTTGTTCTGTACCTCTGCCTGCTCCCCCGCCTCCTGAGCCCATCCTTCCCCAGTCCTAATCCTGGAGATCTCTGCTTTTACCTTCCTCTTTTCCCCTATGTATCTATAAAATCCCTTTCCACCCCTTCGGATATCCCTAGCCTGGTTGTGTTCCATCTTCACCTTGGCTCCCCTCACCACCCTTGTGACCCTTCGAGCTGACAACTCGTACTTACCTCTCTCCTTTTCCCCCCTGGAGCGCTTAAAATGTGTGTAGGCCACTTTCTTATCCCTCACCTCCTCCTGCACCTCCATGGTCCACCAGCACAGCTTGTTGGCCCTACCATTTTACGCCTTACCCTTGCACACAAGCTAGTAGCCTCCTTCACCCCCTTTTTAATGGTCTTCCACAAGCTACCCACATCCATGTCTGGCCTAATCTTGCTCAAGCTCCACTTCAGTATCCTGTCCATGCCCACGAAGTCTGCCCCCAAGTCCACTACTACTGTGTTTGAGCAGTTGCCCCCACCCACCAGACACATCAGAAACCAGACTGTGGCATGGTCTCCTCCTGCCAGTGGGCTACACACCTCAGACCCATTATCTGGTGGCTGTCTGCAAGGACAGCGTCCAGTATCCCCCAGTAGGTTCCCCACCTGTTGGACCAGAAGGCATCTTGAAACACATCCATCAGCCTCTGCCCCCTGGCACCACCACTGATGTCATGGTATCCCAGTCTGGCCCCAGCATGTTTAGGTCCCCCATGACCACCACCCTTCCCTTTCCACGGTCACAGTGCCCCTTGATGTTCTCAACCAATTTTCCCTCCAGTTCCTCATCCATTGTGGGTGGTCCGTGTACCACCCCTACTTTCAATCTTTTGACTGCCCCCGATTGTAGGGTTACCCAGATCGCTTCCACACACCCTTCTGCCTCCTCCACTCCACTCACCAAGATGCCATCCTTGACTATCAGTGCTACACCCCCTTCTCTACCCACTTCTCTATCCCGCCTGAGTATTTTGTACCCTCCAAGTTTAGGTCCCAATCATTTTTCTGGGTAGCCCATGTTTCCGTAATCGCTGCCACATCCGCTGATCCCTCTGCCAGCATCGCCTGGAGCTCGGGCATTTTGTTGCCCGTACTCCTGGCGTTGATCAGGACCGTCCTCCTGTCCATACCTTTACGAAACACTACAGTTTGGACATTGCCTCTTGCCATGGAGCAGGCTTCAGGATGGCTGTCCTTCAAGGTCTCCTTTCATGAGACCCGCTCAGCCCTGAGGTTCCATGCTATGGATGACAATCCTCCTCCCGAGTACTTTTCCTTGTTCCAGACTGCTTGGGACTCAGTCCTGTATGTGAATACCTACTGCAAGAGCCCTCTTGAAGTAAGATAGTACAGTTAAGTAAGAACTTACCGTAACAGTAGATCTTCGAGAGAGGCTTTCGCAGTAACATAGAAACATAGAAGTTGATGGCATATAAGGACCGCAAGGCCCATCCAGTCTGCCCATTTCTTTTTCTACCTTATGAATGTGCCATTGGCCTTTGCTCTGTCAATGGCCTAGTCATACTCATCTGTATTGCTTCCTTATGCCTATCCCATGCCTGTTTGAAGCCCTGCACTGTATTCATATCACCACTTCCTGAGGTAGGCCATTCCATGCATCCACCACACTTTCTGTGAAAAAGAACTTCCTCACATTACCTCTTAATCAGCCTCCCTCTAATCTCATGCTGTGTCCTCTTGTCCTGCTATTTTTCTTATATTGAAACGTTAGACTCTTTTACCTTGTTAATGCCCTTAAGGTGTTTGATTGTTTCGATCATATCACCTCTCTCCCTCCTTTGCTCTAGGGTATACATATTGAGCTCTGTTAATCTGTCCTCATAGGGCAGATAGGTACTGCCTTCCCGCCCGCTGTCCTCCTAAGCTTTTTTGCTCCATTTCCATGAGGAGAAATATCCTCTCCTCTCTCATCTTGCCTCTTTTGACGGGAAAGAACTGGAAGGCGATCATGAGGGACCGCCTTTATACCCGACGCCATATGACACTGGTCACCTGATATGGCTCCCGCTGAGAAACTGTTAGCTAGAAATTTTTCAGGTGTCCTGACGCCTGGAGGGTCAGTACTATATGTGAATACCTACTGCAAGAGTCTCTCTTGAAGATCTACTGTTACGGTAAGTTCTTGGGTAACTGTATTTAAATACGTTCATGCTTTGAATATTCTTTGGCATTTGTGCACTGTAAATTGGGACTTCATTCATTGGTGGGCTAGCTACCTGTTTCTAGTGCACTACCATCGTTCCTGAGCACAGACTGACTCACTTGGAACTTTTGTTTGGAGACAGGGTGGGACAGGTCAGGTAGTCAGGTTACCAGTGGCCACTAAAAAAATTGACTTAGCTAGCAGATTTGGAAAGTTACCGGTCAACCGGCTACCTGTACATGAAATTATATTTGAGCTGTTAAAAATGATGATCAGTACAAATACTTATTTTAGCTACCACATTTTGAAAGCTAGTGGCCAAACTGACCACCAGCTCACAAACTGAATTGTCCCACCCTGGGTGGAGCTCTGACTGCATGACTGTCTCCTGGTGGAGACCCCATTGCATGACTTCCACCTTTGGAGACTCTACTACGTGGCTTACCACCTGATGGAGATCCCACTGTATGACTGCTGCCTGGTGGAGACCCCACTAGATGACTGTTTCCTGATGGAGATCCCACTGCATGACTACCACCTGGTGGAGACCCCACTGCATGAGTGCCACCTAGTGGAGACCCTACTGCATGACTGCCACTTGGTAAAGACCATACTGCATGACTGCCTCCTGCTGGAGACCCCACTGCATGACTGCCACTTCCTGGAGACCCACTGCATGACTGCCTTCTCGTGGAGACCCCACTGCATGACTACCACCTGGTTGAGACCCCATTACATGACTGCTAGCTAGTGGAGCTCCCACTGCATGACTGCCACCTGATGGAGACTTCACTGCATGACTGCCTTATGGTGGAGACCCCACAGCATGCCTGCCTCCTGTGGAGACCCCACTGCATGATTGCCACCTGTGGAGGCAACACTGCATGAATGCCACCTGGTGGAGCACCCACTGCATGTCTGCCACCTGGTGGAGACCATCCTGCTGCTACCTGGTGGAGACCCCACTGCATGATTGCTACCTATTGGGACCCTACTGCATGACTGCCACTTAGTGTAGTTCCCAGTGAATGACTGCCACCTGATGGAGACTTCACTGCATGACTGCCTTATGGTGGAGACCCCACTGCATGATTGCCACCTGGTGGAGTTCCTACTGCATCACTACCATGTAGTGGAGACCCCACTGCATGACTGCCACCTGGTGGAGCCCCCATTGCATGACTGTCACCAAGTGAAGCCCCCACTGCATGACTGCCACCGGTTGGAGCTCCCACTGCATGGCTGTCACCTGTTGGAGCTCCCACTGCATGACTGCCACCTGGTGGAACTCCCATTGCATGACTTCCTCCTGGTGGCGCTCCCACTGTGTGAGTGCCACCTGGTGGCACTCCCACCACATGACTGCCAAATGATGGCGTTCCCAGTGCATGACTACCACGTGGTGGAGACCCACTGTATGACTGCCACCTAGTGGAGACCCCACTGCATGACTGTCATGTGGTAGAGACCCCACTGCATGACTACCATCTGGTGGAGACTCCACTACATGACTGCCACCTGCTGGTGCTCCCACTGCATGACTGCCTCCTCGTGGAGCTCCCACTGCATGACTGCCTCCTGGCAGAGACAGTACTGCATGACTTCCACCTGGTGGCATTCCCACTGCATGAATGCCACCTGGTGAAGTCCCACTGCATAGCTGCCTTCTGGTGGACACCCCACTGCATGACTGCCACCTGGTGGAACTCCCACTGTATGACTACCACACGGTGGAAACTCCACTGCATGATTGTCACATTGTGGACACCCCACTGCATGACTGTCACCTGGTGGAGACCCCGCTGCATGACTGCCTCCTAATGGAGACCCCGCTGCATGACTGCCTACTGGTGGAGACCTCGCTGCATGACTGTATCCTGGTTGAGACCCTACTGCATGACTTCCAGTTATGGAGACCCCACTGCATGATTACCACGTGGTAGAGCTCTCACTGCATGACTGCCACCTGGTGGAGACCCCACTGCATGACTGCCGCCTGGTGGAGACCCCACTGCATGACTGCCGCCTGGTGGAGACCCCACTGAATGACTGCCACCTGGTGGAGGCCACACTGCATGACTGCCTCCTGGTGAAGACCCCACTGCATGACTGCCACATTGTGGAGACCCACTGTACGACTGCCACCTGGTGGAGACCCCGCTGCATGACTGCTTCCTGGTGGAGACTCTGCTGTATGACTTCCACCTGTAGAGACCCTACTGCATGACTGACACCTGGTGGAGACCCCACCGCATGACTGCCACCTGATGGAGCTCGCACTGCATGACTGCCACCTGGTGGAGACCCCACTGCATAACTGCTTCCTTTTTTTTTTTTTTTCTTTCCTTCCGGTTGCATCGCCATGGAGCCTCTCTCAGTCAGCCTGGTCCTTTGTCCTGTCCTGCCTGAAGCCTCCCCCAATCCGAACCTCCTGTCTGCTCCCCCTCCTCTTGGGCGCTTTCTCTAGTCAGACTCTGGCTACAGGGTAGGGCTGGGGATGGAGGGCCTGGAAGGTCAGTCGGGGTTGGCCTGGCGTGGAGCATGGGGGACAACTGCTGCCGCCTGCCCATGGCGCCATTGGTTTCCTTGTTCTGTGTGCTTCCCCCTTCCACTTCCTCCCTGCATGGTGCACGTTGATGCTCTGGCACACGACAACCTGCCGGCATCGACCACGCTAGATTTGTGCTTGTCTTGGCTTGCTGTAGTACCTCCGGTCTCCACTGGGGGCTTACCAGCATGCTGGGACAACCCACCCCGTTCTACCCGGGGAGGAGAGCACCACAAGGGCACTCATCCTCAACCCTCCCCGGCCGACCCCTGGAGGCCCAAGCTCGTTCCCGAACCCGGGTCACCGGCATGGTGTGGTGTCCGGCGCCTCAACCATCAGCGCCACCGGGCCGGCTCAACTGCTTCCTTTTAGAGACCCCACTGCATGATTTCCACCTGTGGAGACCCTGTACATGACTGCCACCTGCTGGAGCTCCCACTGCATGACTGCCGACTGGCGGAGACCCCACTGCATGACTGCATCCTGGTGGAGACCTCACTGCATGAGGATCCCACTGCATGACTGCCACCTAGTGGAGACCAGGTGGGAGCACAGCTGGGAAGCACAAGAGGGGTGTGTAGCTGCTGGATGCCTGGCACTTATGCAGGAAAGCTCATTGCACGCCAGCACCACTGTGGAGAAAATTGGAGTTAGAGGAAGAAGCCTAAACCCGCCTTTACACTGGCAACCCCTGCAGGCTAACGCACATCTGATATGTCAAGTCACCCACTCTCCAGTATATGGTCCTGTGTGAGTGATGGTAACCAGTAAGTCCTTGAAGTCATGGTAATCAGTAAGTTCATGAGAAGTTTGGTGATTGTGCTAGAGGGATGGTGCGATCAGGTGGCACCAGAGAGCGAGAAAAAGCTTAATAAACACAAATTTGTGGTTGCACACGGAATACTTTGGGAACCACAGTATTCTGATACCACTTAGCTTATAGTATCGATATTTTCTGTATTGGCCTCTACTTCATTGTGAATTACTAAGGACATTTGCATGAAAATGGGATCTCTGTCACTTGGCCTTTAGGGGCTCCTCCTTTTGTCCACAAGTGACATTGTGATCCTCTGTTTATCACATCCTACTAATTTCTACAGTGGTGTAATAGGATGTCACTGAAAACGATTAGAATGTCCTGTGTAAGCATGCTGCAAGAGCAGGACAAGTGACAGCGATCCAGATTTTATGGAAAATCTCACAGTTAATGAAGTGTGGGAGGAAGGTAGGTTTATATGACATTGAAGTTAAACAATATGGCCCAGATATTCAAAAGGGTTGCGCCATGCACAACCCACTGATGCTCCCCGGTGTGATATTTAAAAGGGAAAAGTGCGCCGCACAAATCCCGATGTGCCGGAGTGCATCAGTAATGTACGCAGGCACAGGTGGGGGCGTGCCTATGCATAAACTGCACAGCCTGATATTCAGCCCGGTCACAGAGAGTTGGTGGTATGCCAACCCCACCTGCGCCTGCACAAAGTTACACCTCAAAAAGGAACAGTCGAGGCCGCCACTATGGTGAGCTGTCATCATTGCATGGTGCAACACAGCAGCTGCCACCTGTGGGTGGCCATTGCCTGTTCCTGCCGCACCTGGCGGCGCCCCCCCATGCCCTGATCGTGGGCATCAGACACCCCCCAAAGTCCAATATCCCTGGTGGTCCAGTGGACCGTGATTAGCCCGATCGCGGGCATAACTGTATCCCGATTAGCCCGATCATGGGCATAACTGTATCCCCACCCCCGATTAGCCTGATCGCTGGCATAACTGTATCCCCCGATCAGCCCAATCGCGCATAACTGTACCCACCCCGATTAGCTTGATCGAGGGCATCAGTATCCCCACCCAAAGTCCAATATCCTGGTGGTCCAGTGGACCGTATGGAGCCCGATCGCTGGCGGCATTCCTCACCCCCAGTCCGAAACCCTAGTGATCTGGTGGACCCCACCCCACCCGCCCACTAAGCCCTACCCGCTCCCCCGTCAGGCGGTGGGCAGCAGCACCACCCACCTGCTGCCCGCCGACTGACAGCTCGGTATGGCTGCACACCCATTGGTTCAGAGTATGAGCCAGTGGGAGTGCAACCCATACCGTACTAGTCAGTCCAGATATGTGAATGAATTATGGCCCCATTTGCATGTCATCCTTTGAATATCGCAGGTGCTGTGCATGGCGCAATGGCACTTGCGCCACGCAGCTCTCAGTGCTCTCTGACCACTTGCGTAGTTCCCACTGCGCCATGCACAGATGGGGGTGGCCAGGCGATATCCAAAGCAGTTGCGCCATGGCGAACTCCATTGAATCCTGGCCACCCCTCAAGCAACAAATTTGAGCGGCAAGACAGGCTTGCGCCACAGAATGGCGCAGTTTGAATATCTGGGCCTATGTGTTCATTGCATTTTTTCCAGAGTTGCCCCTGTAGTGTTGGAAGATCCTTGTGCTCTAGAATCAGCCCCAGCTGTTAGAGAGCTGTAAGGGTCAAGGATCTCAATGTCATGGTCATGTTTGTAGAGGAAAACTGTCTTTCATAGAAGCTCTCCCTGCCCCCTCATTGGGGGGTTTTGGAAGAAAAATGAAGGAGTCCCATGATCGTATTACGTGGCCAGCGCCACATGCCACCATCTCCTGTTACAGCTGCTTGGTTAAAAAATTATTTATTTAATTTTTTTGTGAAAAGCACGCTCGGTGGGGAGGGGGTAAGAGTTTGAGAGGCAGAGAGCTCTGTGTAAGACAGCTTTATTATTTAACAAAAGAGAGGAAAATGGCTGTCCCAACGGTATAGCAGTGGTGCTACTGCTCACGATGCCAGCGACCCGAATTAGGAAATGAACTCATGTCAGCGGGAGCCAGCCAAGGGAGGATCGGGCGTCCCTGAGGATGGGTTTCTCCTTCCGAGAGGGACACGGTGTGACCCTCACTGCTATACTGCCACCTGGGGTAGAACAGATGACAGCTGTGCAGCAAGGATACATAAGGGAGGAAGGAGAGTGTGCGGGCTCCATGCATCATGCTTGCGTGCTCGTGCTTGGAGCGCCTAGTATGCCAGTGTCCTCTTAGAGTCGGACACTGAATAACAGGTAAGCCCTGGAGTGATCAGTGTAATCTCATGCACACTCCAGCTATTTAACAACCCTTTTCACCCGGAGTTCTCCTGCCTCTACCTCACGGAGGTGGCAGGTTAGAGTCTGGAACTGGCAAGCCACGCCACGAGTGATTAGCTTGTGTGGTTGAAAGGAGATTGGGTAAGTGCTAGTGACGCGAGGGGCAGAGTGGGTCTGACTTGTGCTACAAAGGGTGCACCAGTGTAGGAGTGCAAACAGACAATAATTTTAAAAATGAAGAGCGGCTTGAAAGTCGCATGGTTTACCAAGTTTGGCTGATGCCATCTGCATTTTGTATTTGAGCTGGTGACCAGTGCCTGTCTGTGAACTTTGTATTGTACTATATGCTGCCCTACTGTTCTGTAAAATGTGGGCTGCACAAGACCCATGATTCAGCTGATCCAACCAGACTGTTTGCTGTCTCTCACTAGGTTTACCGTGGGGTTAAACGACATCGATGTTACCCTCCATGGTGGAAGAGCTGGGTGTTCTTTCTCTTCCCTGGAATCGGGATTGCGTTTATTGCCCTCTGTGTGTATGCCTTCGCAGAGACTGATGAGAACTACTACTATACCCACAGCATCTGGCACATTCTGGTCTCAGGCAGTGTGGCCTTCTTGCTCCCACCCCGTGAAAAGTATGCTAAGAGGCCATGGGCCTGGCCACACAAAGCCACCTGTAGGTACCACATCTGTTCCAATGAGGATGAGGATCATTACAGTGTGTCTTAAGTCTCAAAAGTTCACCCAAAATTGTCTCGAAGAACTAAAAACTCTCTTGAACTTCTGAGAGAAAGACTTCTGTACCTCTTGGAAGTAAGACTTTGGTGGACTTCCTGTTTCATAGTTATGATTTAAAAGATTACCTGCATTTCAGGTAGTCTCTTTGCACCAGCTAGTTTTATGGAATTTAAAGCACTACTGTCATTTACATACATCTTTATTAGAAGAATGTCCAGAGGTGTTTCTCTATAAGGGGACCTTTGTTTTGTAGCTAGTATCACATTTCTAAAACGACAATAACTGTTGAAGCAGAATGCTAGCAGTGCTGAATGCCAGCTGCCAGCTTGACAACACAGAAAGACATGTCACTCTTCAACCTGACAGTTCATCTCAGCAAACTCCTTGTAGGACATGAAGCACATCTAGGACTGGGAGCAGGTATCCCCATGGAAAAGCGTCACGCACAGACATGAAACATTGGGGCTTGTTCTGATTAATCTACTGCACTCTGACACCTTGCATCTCTTGTGCCTGATATATTAATTCTTTATCAGTAAAGTGAATTGTTCCACTGGATGAGCTTCTGGTCCTGCAAGGTCTTTGTTGTGGTGAACTGTTGGGTTGGTGAGTTCTTTTTTTGTTTTGTTCTCGAGTGCCACATTTCTACTGACTTTAAAAAGACTCGGTAACAATCAGTGATGCTGTCAACACAGTCGGCCACTCTACCCCTCTGAGCGGTGCACTGAGGAGCAGTGCTGTGGCAGCAGAAGTGATAGTCTAGAATGAATTCAGGGTTTGGGGGGGGGGGGCTTTTGGTAGTTGTCACCACCTCTCTGCTACATGTTTATTGCAGACTTCAAAGACTGGGTACTGGTATGCCTCCTCCAGTAAGTGTGATTCTTTCCCAGTGATCAGAAGCCAAATTTCCTGCTGTCAGTTCAGCAGGAAGATGCACCTGAATACACTACAGTTGGAGTATGGATTTACTCACTGTTTAACCCCACTCCCACCCAGAGCTTAAAAGGTTACCAGATAGTGCGTAACAATGCATCTTCTGGGGCAGCGTGCCCATAGGCCCCATCTGCCATGATTTTTATTTCATTAACCAAAGATGGTCGATCGCTACCCCTTAACACCCTCGTCTCGATATCCCTTCCACCGCCTCTTCCACTGTGATCACTACTACAGTGTTTGCACAGTGGACATGCGTAAATATACCTCAACTCAATGTTTTCTGTTTTAATAGAGTTAGAAATTCCCAGTTTTATAGTCCATTTAAAGATGGTCCCACAGTTGGCATCAGCAGAACTCCTTGTTGCTGCATTCTAAACCACGGAATTTCATGCCGTTCTGTTCTTCATTATGAAAGGTCTTTATATGGAAATGAGGGTTTCTCCCTTTCGGTTCATCTATTTTATTTCAGTTTTTTTTTTTTTAGCCAGGATAGCCCAGCCCAGCTGAAGTGCAACATCTCATTTCCATTTGGGCCATGTTGCTGCAGCTGGGTGGCCTGGAGCACTGGGAGGTCTAAGTGGCATGCTCATGTCCACACAGTGATTATTTGACTCTTCAGGGTTTTGAACCTGTGATCTCCTGGTTGCCAAGCCCGTGGTGTAACCACTAGACTGCAGAGCCTCCACAGCTCTTTAGAAGAGGCTTGTAAATTGACTAAGATCAAACAAGCTTTCTGATTGGTCAAAACTGATCACATGATTGTGAATTAAGCATTAAAGCACACCCTGTCAAGTGTTACTGCTTACTTATTGGAGATGAAGTCATAATACTCTGCCTGTGACATCATAATTATTTCCACAGCAAGAGACTAAGATGTAGGTTTCTATGTACCGTTCCGGCATTGCTTTTAATTCAAAGATTGCCTTCTTAAACAGCAACTGACACGTTTGGGGCAGGTAGCTAATACTACATAGCTTCCTGCCTGAGGAGCTTTTCTAGACCAAAAGGAAATGTTTAGTTAAGAAATACAATAACTTGCATTTAAAAGTTCGGCTTGTAATTTCCAAGCACGAGCCAAGCCGCTGCCAAGCGCTGCAGCAAAAACAGCACTTTGAAGACGTATAATTGGAAATGGGGCTGCATGCATGCTGTATATATAACATTGAGATCGGGGGAGGGGCATCTAAATACACTTACAGTACCTTTGTCTGTAGTTTTGCATGTAAGGGGCTAGAGTATATATTATATATTAACCCCATACATGTAAAACTGTATACCAAAGGTACTGTATGTGTATTTAGACATCCCTCCTCCCTGATCTCAATGTTCAGGGATTTATTTAACTCTAAAAATTGATTAGCGTTTTGCTCATAAAAGTGCTAAATCTTTGTGAAAATGCATAGCTCTTGCCTCACTGTGTTTAACAAACACAGAACTTCTAGAAAATGTATATAAATACTTTCTGTACAGTTAGTATCGTCCCAAGAAAAAAAAACGGCTAATCAGTTATTTAAAACCCTGATGTTATACATATAGCACTCATGCAGCCCCGTTCCCAATCACAATAGAAGCCGCTTAAGTGGGATGGCATGGTGGATTGCAAATCGTCCCACTTAAGCGACCGTCCCTTCTAACAGAAGTACCGCTCACGGAGCCTTTATTCATATGTACACGTAGCTCTAGTCAGTGTACTGCACTGATAACATTGCTGGGACAGTACTGTACTGTAATGACAGTTGTGACACTCAGTATGTTTTTATGTTTTCTTTTTCTTTTTTTGATGCTTGTGACAGTGAATTAGTTTTTTGTGCTTGTGACAATGATTTTTTTTTTGTAGAGCACTGTAAAGGTCTTTTTGTTACTCCCTCCTTTGTCTCCGTCATCGAACTGTGCAAACTGAGCATACTCAGTGAACATCGGGTACATTGGGTATAAAGTCGAGGTGGGTGCAGTTACCGAAGTGGTTCTTACTTGTTCGAAGAGTTCTGGTGATGAGGCTGATGCGCCGGTGGATCCAAAAAAATCTGTAATTTTGTTTTCAGGTTTTTTCTTGTGCGGCATGTTCTTGGAGCGTTTGTTCCGCTTCAAACAGACTCCCATATCTGTACCTTCCCATTCTGTGCACACCGCAGCATGGCAGAACGCAGTCCACTTAGAGCCTCACTGGCAAAGACTACAGCTTTGGTATCGGAGATGTCGTTGCTTTCATCCTCGAGCAGTCCTCCAGTTTCACCTACCACAACAGTCACAACATCTGAATCGCTGAGCTCTCCCATGGTCAGCTCATCTGAGTCCATCTCCATGAACTCTGTGAACATCTGAGAGTTCATAAAGGACGGAATTGTGACATCCTCCAGCCCAGTAGCATAAATTTCTTGTGGCTCATTGAAGCCATAGAAGCCTGCATTTTTAAAGCAGTGCTGTTGGGGCTGTGAGCCAGAACAGTGCAGCAGATTTTTACAGCTCCTAAAAACTAGAAGGAGATTTGCCTGAAAACTCAATTTGGGTGCATCACTCAACCTTTTTGACCCCACTACTGAAAAGAACGGTCCAGAAATAGCTATGATGGGTAACCCTAGGAAAGAAAAAGGACCAGGAGGAGCTGGGAAATGCAAGGGAACTGGGGGTCTCGGAAGAGCAGAGGAAGCTACAACATCCGAAGAGAGGCCTGAACCGGGGGAAACCATTACCACCCTGGGCTACAAACTCCAGACTTTGATTAAATCCATGTCCACCCTTAATCAAAAGGTGGATGATTTTAACGCCCGTGTTATTACTCTAGAGTCTGCAGTGGATGGCCTTAAAGTCGACCTCAGTGATGTGTGCAAACAGGCCGACGTGTCCACAGGCGCGACTACACTATTGATTAAAAAAAAAACTGCATCTGAGGGCACGGCTGGAGGTACTTGAAAATCAAGTCCGAGTGGCGAATGTCCGAATCGCAGGCCTCCCTGAAGGCTTGGAAGGGGATCATTCACTTTTAAATATACAAGAATGGCTAACCGAAAAGTTATCTCCAGAAGCTCCTGATAGTACCTGGGAAGTGTAAAAAGTCTACAGAATAACTCCTCGTGGTCGCCCACAGAACATGGAGGAACCACTTACCTTGGTGTCGGTGACATCGGACGTTGCAGCTCGAGACAGGATTCTCTGGTGTGCCCGTAGAGCAGCTCCCTTACTCCAAGACGATCACCAGATTCACATATTCCCTGATGTTAGCTAAGCAACGAGACAGCGACACAAGAAATTTGAGGGAGTGAGAAGAATCCTGCGGGAGTTTGGTATACCGCATACCATTATTTTTCCCGCTAAGCTTCGGATCGTCCATCAAAGTAAGGTATTTTTATTCTCGGATCCAGTCGAGGCCGGTGAATGGGATGACCGGAGAGCTGCAGAGTCGCGTAGTAGAACTAGCGGATCGGATGACGAGGACGATGAAGCCACAACTTGAAGTTTTCTTTCCTGGGACATTACTTACTATTTAGTGGTAATATTAATCCAGTTTACCTCAGCATAATGGGACTCTTAAAAATTAAAATCTGTTCAGTCTACCTATCCGAAGAAACAAGACTATTAGTCTTGTTTCTATCTAAGATTACCACTCTGGACTTAATTTTGAACAGGCTGTTATTAAATAGTTTTTAACGGAGGGATATTATCTCAGAACCTTAATGTCCTGGTGTTTTGAACCAGGGAAGTGTAAGGCATTGTTTTCCTTTGAAGGGTGAGCTTTAGTAGACTGCAAACATATCTTAAAGGGGTGTTTTTTTCCTTTACATTAAGGTATTAACATGGCACCAATAGTCCCCTTTTTAGGGGCATTGTTTGTTTTCAGTTAGAATTGCTGGACAATTAAATTACATTAGGTAATACCATGTGGCTCATGGGCTAGTATCGCAGCATATACTAAGTATAATTTTAATCAGGCTTTTATGTTAATAGGAACCCCCATATGATGTAACAATATATAGTAGATGCATGGTTCTACTTTGATTAAAGGGATTGTCTGTGTTCCCAATGGTGATAATTGTTTTATAATGGTCTATCTGCTATATGATATATATTTGTCATTTACTTGATAAAAAGTAAAAATAATGTTTAAAAAAAATAAATAAATAAAGTAGTGCTCTATTGTTAATGGTTTTACAGCTTGCCATGCCCGATGGATCATGTAAACAGCATCCAATAGATTTACTTTATGGGCAGTTTCAGCAGCGTGAGCGGACTCCCCATATCGATTGTGGTGATGATTTTGCCCGCAACATACAATCTGTAGTGGCCCTTTAGATTCTTAATGACCCCCATGTCCATTGGCTGAATTATGCTAGTGGTGTTTGGGGGGGGGGGGGACACAAGTTAATAAATTTCAACTGGCGAGCAAGCTCATGGGGGTGGGCAGAACCGTTATCCACAAGAAGGAGAATTTTACGATTTTTTTCCACGGAGCTCTGAATTCCATGTTAAGGGCCACTCCTGAAAAATTGAACCAGTCATCCAAGCATTAGCAGAGCTTGTGTGTCTCACTGGAAGTGACTTAAGATCTTTCGGCAAACATCGGGGGCGTTTGCTCATACGGATAACCAGAAGTTTTAGCTTTCTGTCCCCGTTTGATTTGCACAGCACATGACCGAAATTCTGTCTTTCACCTTCTTGCCACCAACTAAATCTTGACTTTTAAGTGAGTGCCCTCGGTCAGGATAACCACGAAAAAACAAGCATGTTTCATCGCCATTAAATACATCGGCTGGTGGAAACCCAGCGAGTAGACCAGGCAGGTTGTCAGCTACCCAGGAGCTTACTGCTGTCGCATCAGTGTCTTGTTTCTCACTGTGCTCCCCTTTGAAAACAATTCGATGGTGCTGCTTCCATCTAGAAAGCCAGCCATCAGTCACCTCAAACCCAACATGCCCCATTTGTTTAGCTAAATCATCAGCTTTTGATTTTAGCATAGGGCTAGATATCCGAGCTCCTTTCTCCAGGGCTTGTGAAAACCAGAGTAAGAGGGCGTCATCAACATCACTGTCTTTACCCTCTCTTTTTCTCTTACGGCTGGGGTTTGAATTTGCATGCCATTGAGCAAGAATAGAGTCCCGGTTCTTGCTTATCCTCCCGACCTAACTTTTTGAAATTTTAAACTCTGCCACTATGGAGGACAGCGATCGGGTTGAGTCATTCAGCGCTTCAACAACCCTAATCCGCTCAGCGAGAGTAAGTTCATTGCGTGGGCCTGACATCTCAGAGAGAAAGCACTGATACACTAAGAAAGCCTCACAGTGAAAGGATTTTATCTAATGGGCTACTTCTCATTGTTTTCAGCTGATTATTGTAATTTGCATCTACTCTAAACCACTTAATGGTGCAGAATCTCAATGTCAGACATCCTCACAAACTGAAGTTGACCATTAAATGTGTCCCTCTTAAAGGAAATATATCGCCTATGTTTAACACTAACACTAAAAGTGTTTCCAAGGAAACGTCCCGCTTAGGCGGCCATCCTGCTTAAGCACGTCCCGTTTAAGTGGCTTTGACTGTATACATCTTTAAAGTGATGTTTTTGCTGTAGCACTCAGCAGCAGCTCGGCTCGTACTCGGAAGTTACAAGCCAAGCTTTTGAATGCAAGTTATTATTTTATTATTTAACTAAACATTTTCATTTTGGTCTAGAAAAGCTCCTCAGGCAGGCTGCTACTTGGTATGAGTTGCCTGTCCGAGCCTGAAGATGATGACAGTTGCTGTGTAAGTTGTTTGAATGAGAGAACTGCGAAGCAACCGTAAGCAGTCCTGGCACACAAAGGACTTGAGAAGGTACTCATAACCATGAGAGATGCCGGGACTGCATATTGAAACGTATTATAAGTCATGTTAAAGAATTTTGTTTTTAAACAATAGAGCCTGAGTTTAAAATCGAATAGTGTCTCTTTCCCCTGTGTGGGAAATGGACTATGTCACCTGAACTAAGAACTTCCGAATTTTACAACTGTTTGCATGAGAGACCCTCATATAATTATGAGCGTCTGGCATGTATGCAAATAAACAATCCTGATTGGATAAAAATGATGCCATTGGTTGTAATGTCACAAGCAGGGTATTAGGGCTTCAGCATTAGACTCTGTCTCAGGTGTAAGAAAGTGATTTGATACCTTTTATTGGACCAGAAAAACATATTCAGTGACCAGTATGCAAAAGAGAGGAGACGTAAGGGTTAATGTCCGGATGGCTGAATGATGAACATTCCCTGTACGTCTGCACTTGTTTTGTGTGTGTACTGTACTGTATGTTACTTGTTATAAGCAGGCAGCCCTGTCCGGGGAATATAAGAAATGCACGTTATAAAAACTGACATCACCTGAAGAATGGCACCGGAGGCCTGAAAGCCTGTGGAGTGAAAATTACCTGTTGATTATAGAAGCTAGCAGATCACCTACTTTATCAGTTTGTGCAAGGACCAAGAAGGCAACAATTTTTCCTCAGCCGTAAGTGAACTGTAAGGGCCAAAGATTCAGTTTTCATATAGCTGTCCTTAAAGGAGAACTGCATGGACCCTGTAAGTCATGTTTTTCCCTGTAGAAACTTTTTTTTTTTTAAATATCGGTTCTCATTTTGATGCTGTTCACTCATTACTAGACTTTCAGTTAAGTCAGTGGTGTTTCTGATTTACACATGATGTTTAGTACCGTTTTACAGCTATACAATGTAGTTTATGTTCCTTTCTAACACGTAGTTCTGTAGCAGAACACACATGAATTGTGCCAACAATCTAAGAGCTTGAAAGGACGTAACATCACAGAAACATAGAAGCTGATGGCAGGAAATGACCATTGGTTCATCTAGTCTGCCCATAATACCCTATCCTACCCTGTTATCTAGTGTCTACATGGGAATTATGCCCACTTACCTACTGCCATGTTCCCTGCCTTGCTACTTCCCCTTGGGTGATTGTTAAGCCATTAACTATGTCCCAACCATGTCTGAAGCCATGAAAGGTCTTAGTGCCATCATGTCAGCCAGCAGGCTGTTCCATGACTCAACCACTCTCACCGTAAAAAAGAACTTCCACACATCCCTCCTTAATTTCCCTCCCATCAGCTTCCACTCACGTCCCCGTGTTCTAGTCACTATTCCTATTAAAGCGTTACTTTCAGTTTATGCTGTTCATTCCATCAGCCCTCTCCCTTCTGGCCCCCAGTGAGTACGTGTTCAGTGCCCTAAGCTGTTACTCGTAGGACCTGTCCAGCAGGCCAAGAATGATGTTTTTTTTTGCACTGTTTCTAGCCTGTCCCTGTCTTTCCTCAAGAAAGGGCTCCAGAACTGGGTACAGTACTCCAGGTGATCAAATCACTGCTGTTCTAAAACTGTTCTTACCACCTGTGTATAAATCAAAAGCACCTACTGAGTGCTGGTCCAGTGATGTGGAGGACTAAGTCGCTGGCACCTTATCTCCAGCACTTCGGTGGCCCAGGATCAGGAACAGGCCAGGGTCACTCAGGGGCTGGCCGGGTGAGGGAGGATTGGGCATCCCAGTACAGCTCTCCTCTCTCGAGGTGGGGGAATGCTAAGCGCCTTGGCTTGTCTACCTCCTAGCAGAGCAGAGGCCGCACTTGCACTGACGCAGCACGCATCTGCATCAGTACGCACGCTCGTGTATCACTCACAGAAGTCCAGGGGAGAAGACAGAGGAAAATGCCTCGGCTCACTCAGCATCCCCTGCAGGCTCCGCACAACCCTACGTAGCTGGCCATCCGCTGATACAGTGCAGTGTAAGTGGTGGTTAACCTGTACATCCAGGAAACAGGTTGGTGACTGGGCTGGGGGGATGCCACTAGGACCGGGGTTGCTGGTGGAGAAACAAATGAAGAAAAAAAGGAAAAACATCTACCGATTTAAATTAAAGGGCCCCTAAAGATGGAACAGTAACAGAATGATCACCAGTACTTGAAACACAGCTTCTACAGAAAACACCGGTTTTGCAGGTTCAGCCCAGTTGTCCTTTAATATAAAGCAAGGACTGGCTCTAAATTCAGACATTTTGGGAGTGTATGGTGTTCCTTTGATACCCAGCAGGAACTATTTGCTGGTGACCAGTGTCTCTTCAGTCTTCCTACTGTGCAGTTACTTATGTTTTATTTGCACTAATTTGATTTTTTTCCTCTTTTTAGTGTACTTCTTCCCTGCCTCATTTCTTATTAGCAAATGTTACTCAAACAAAAATACAAAAACAAGGTGGTGCATTATGTTCACCTCCTACCCTCCAGGCAGCTGCAGCATTAAAAGTTATGAAAAGACGGGTTTAGTGTTTGGAGGGGCCCCCAGCAATGCTAATCATGAGTTGTCCAGCAGTCTTAGTCATGGGGCCAGAGTCCCCCAGTAATGTTAGTCATGGGGCCCCCAGCAATGTTAGTTATGGAGCCCTCAACAGTGGTAGTAATGGGGCCCCCAGCAATGTTAGTTATGGAGCCCTCAACAATGGTAGTAATGGGGCCCAGGCCACTAGCAATGTTAATCATGGATCCACCAGCAATCTTTGTCTTGGGCCACCAACAGTATTAATCATGCGTCCCCTAGCAGTGTTAATCATGGGGCCCCTCAACAATGTTAATCATGGGGCCTGGGCCCCCAGAAGTGTTAGTCATGGGGCCCCCTTGCTGGCCCACTTTGGCCACATTTTTTTTTTTAAAATCCAGGTTTTTGTTCTCTGCCACAATCCTTGCACTCCCTGGGTCACTCGGAGTGGGGCTTGCAAGTGCCTGCAACCATTATCCAGATGGTGTCATGGACTTTCTTCCCAGTACTTCTCCCTTGATAGCCTCCCACCGCCCAGCAATGTGGCCTGACCGAACGCAGCTACCCTGTGGAGAAGTGACTGCAGGTCCCTCTTAAAGTGCTTCCCCTTTTTAAAAGATGGGATCACGTGTGCAATCCTCCTGTTCCTGAGCACTTTGCCAGAATTAACTAGCAGGAACGAGTCTTGTCACTTCCCAAAGAAAAAGTCAGTATATTTATTTTTTTATTTTTGATAGTTTTCTATATTTTTACAGCTCATATCATCCTTAATATCAGATCAGTATAATATCATGTTTACAGGTGTTTCCCTGCTTCTCTGAATGCACATGCCGTTCAAAACTTAGTAAATTTGTCAGCAAGTGCTGCTCCTTCTGGTGCACTCAAAAAGGCAGTGAGACATTGCCTGTAAATTTGGAGTCTTTGATACTGACGTTTCCTTTGGTAAGTGGCAGACTTAGTCGTTCTACTTAAGTTCTGATATGCCGTATCTGAGTCTGGTGCCCTTTCTCACGGTGTGTTCCTCCATACAGGAGCTTGGGATTTCCACGGTTAATTTGCTCTTTGGAATGCTTCCCCTGTATCCACTGATTTCTGGAAAATTATTGCTGGAGCAAAACTCCATGTCTACATCCTTAAGTTCCTTTCCTGGGATGCATGCCATCCGGTCTGTGTGATTTAGTCACCTTCACGTTCTCTAGTTGGCAGAGAGATCTGTTGGGCCGCAGACATCCTCTGCCGATCCCTTAGGTGTCTCATCTACTGTAGAATGGAGCAGTTTTCCTTCTCCTAGTTACACAAGCTGGGGATGGCGAAAGGTTTTCACTCAACTGATGTCACTAGATTCCAGAACCGATTGATAACTAAACCATTAATATTGGTAGAATCAGCAACAGCTCATGGGGGCGGGATGTTATCAAGAAGTTTGTTGTTCCATCTTCTAGTTTCTGTCATCTGAGCCCTGATATATTGTAACACCCTTGTTTTTTAAATGTATTGTCATGCATAGCCATGTTTCCTATATTATGCCACCCTCTAGGAAGGGTCCCAGCCTAGGACCTCTTATTGTTGCTTGAGAGTCATGATAAGAAGAACAAAAGGTCCATTGATTTCCGCATTCATTTTGCCCCCAGACATCTTAGATGGACTTTTCTGTCCATAATTCCATGCCAGCAAAGTAGGGTTGTAAAAGGGATACCTAAAGGTTTATGTGCTTGAAAATCTGGAAGAGAAGGACAAGACTCCTAGAACAGGGTGGGGTGGTGTTGGTGTGTGTGTGTGTGTGTGTGTGTGTGTGTGTGTGCGCATTTTAAAATGTTTTAAGATTAAGGTTGACTGCTCCTGCTTTGGGGGAAGGAGGGGATCTGTAAAAACACAACTTGAAAAGTTTTGGGACTGGCTCCTTTCTCTCACTTGCTTTATGTTGCCCATACAAGTATGTCCTCTCGACTGCTTCAGATGTAACCCACGGAAGGAAACCAGTCTCCACCCTCTCTGCCAGTATACTCCTGATCAGCAGTGTAGCCCCCACATTTTCAAAGTTTGTTTCCTCAGAGGGTTTCCATCTGCCGGACAGGTGTTCACTGAACCCTCCATTATTCCTACCTCAACAAGCAGAGCCTCAGACAAGGGACTTTGGGGAGATTCCTGTCCCATTGTCCTATCATTGCACTACATACAGTGATGCAAGAAAAGCCTTGCACAGTGGGGGAGCGTGGGGGCACAAAAATACACTCACAAACTTCATTACCTTTTTAACATTTAAAAACAAATCTTAATGTACAGTGATGGTTTTAAATTATGCAAGCTCTCAACTCTTCTTTGAAACAGGGGCCTGTAACCTTGACAGCACTGTAATGGTACCTCTCAGCTGTCCCACATCAGGAGGGGCAAAGCTCATGTAGCCCTCAGAACCCCTCTATCCCACATGGAGAATGCGCTGTCTTCCGCGTTTTATGAGCTGAATGTAACATGAGAACATGAGCAGACTTGATACACCATTTGGGCCGTCATCATCCAGCATTTTGTATGTTTCTCGGTACATATGGTGTGATGGACACCTCTCATCTGTGCCACATTGGGAGGGGCACCCCTCATGTCACTGCTCAGAACCCCTCTGTCCCACATAAATAAGATGCTGTTCCGCATGCAAAAATGATATAGTGGGATTCCTACCTCTCAGCTGTCCCACATTAGCAGGGATGTCCCTCACGTAAACACTCAGAACTTCACTGTCCCACACTGCACAGTGGGATTTGTACCCCTCAGATCAGGAGGGCATCCCTCGTCGTAATGCTCAGAATGCCTCTGTCCCACAAGGGCAAGGTGCTGCATCCATTGCACAGTGGGATTCATACCTCTCAGCTGTCCCAGATCAGGAGGGACATCCCTCTGCCCTCTGGAAAAGGTGCTGTCCCCTATTGTACAGTGGAAGTTTAAAACAGAAATTCACATTATTTCAGGATACCCAGTTACCTGTAAACATTATAAACACGAAATGTCTCTGTTCTGTCATGTTCTGAGTTTCCATGTACTTGATTTGCATGTTGCTGGGCTGACCCACATTTTGCCTGTTTTATTTCCCGTCTCTTGCGCCTGTTTGATAGAAGGTTGAGAGTTACTTTCTTTCAAGCTGTAGCCCTGTATAACAGGCAATACATATTGATTGAAGTTCAAAATAAATGAAATTCCAGTAATCTAGGGGGTGATGTATTTATGCTATTTTTGTAAATGTTAATAATAAAGGTTGCACTATTCCAGGGATATATAATTTATACATGAGATAGTATTTGGTTTCTTTTTTATCTTACTAATCAAAAAATAAAATAATTTAAAAAAGCTGTATTTTTCTTTAAATCTGAAATTGCATTTCTATGGTGTTAAATTTCATATTGTAACTGATTTAGATTCACAGACTGCAGAATAAACAATTTGGTGTGGACTGTGGGTTTGTTTGTCAATTTCTTCTCTCCATCGGATCCCACATGGGAAGTACTTGTATTATGTGAACATGGGGTTGGTTTCTTTGCCATTATATTGGTACCATTTTGTCTTGTAAGCACCCCTGGTTTCACAGACCTCCCACAGTACTTACTTGCCCCATAGGGATCCGGCTAAGGCCTTTTTTGATGGTTTGTGATTTTAAGAAAGTTGCCCCAGATATTGACCCCCCCCCCAAGCTGGTCCTCCATCTTGCTAGGCACAAATTTCCATGGTGGGTAGTTTCAGGCCCAGTGGGAGGGGGTATTGCCTGAAGTCAATGCGAATTTTGAGGCATATGTGTTTGTGTCAGAGTAGGGGCTGGTACTATTGCTTCCATACCCCGCCCCCCCACTAATGGTACTAACATTGGAGTACAGGAGTGGAACTAAGGGCCCTTTTTGCTGAATGGTCATCAGAAGACAGTTGTTGTGAGGATTGCGGGAGACTTTCCCCGAGGAGTAAGAAGCATCCAAGGTACTGCTTTGCTGCATCTTCTTTGGGGATAACCTCTTTCATCAGGCCACACCTATTGAACTATAGTGCCAGGCACTAGGACCATGACGTCATGCATCGACGTCCTCAGCATGTAAGCATGGGTGGCCATGCGCCCTTCTCTGTTCTTTTCCCCACCATTGACCATTGTCTGTCGGACTCCACGGTGACACAGCCGCTTCAGTCGATTGCCAGATCTTCAATTTTGTTTCTCTGTTATTTTTCTCACCCTATTCCATTATCCCTTTGTTTTTTAAAGTGATTCCTGTCATCATGTATGCCATCTGACTCTGTTAAACTCTTCCGTTATTGCGAGTGCGGTGGAACAAAACTACGACCATGACCTCTGTATCTGCTACTTTAGCGAGGCCCACAATGTTAAGGCCTGTGAGAGCCACCCCAGCTTCAACCATGCTACCCTGGCACTGTCTGAAAGCTCTGCAGTCTTTTCTCCTGGAACAGAAGGTAGCCAGAATGGAGGGGGAGCTCCAGGTGGGAAGCTGTGCCACGTCACCGGCTCCATCCATGCGGCCCCCATTCCTCCCAAGGCCCGGGACAAGTCCTCTGCAGAGACTCAAGCACCGAAAAAAGTAGAGGAGTAGGGATAAGTACCCCTGGTACACTCTCGGTCGTCGCTTTACGCGCTGCAGCACATCGTCTGCTTCAGTGGTGACACCTCCTGCTGGCCCACACCTTCTCTTCCATAGGGTCGGCTCTGGCAGTGAATTCCGCTGAACCTTCCATGGCTGGTGATGACTTGTCAACGTTGGGCCTTTTGGCACCCCTGCCGATGCATCCACCTCTGCCGCTTGGTCCCCTGTTTTCTCAGGTGCAGATGGCAGCGGGCTCCAGCGGACCTACTTCAGCTGGCGATGGCCTGTTATCATCAGGGTTCAGGCCTTCCCTGTTGATGTCACAGACTGTTCTATCAATGCTGGGAACCCAGCCTTCCCCATCAATGCAGCAAGGCACTGCAGCGACGGCAACTCCTATTAACATCCTGATTAATGTTTCCTTTATGGAGGTCATTCAACGCCTGGCTTCTACTCCAGACTTGACAATGCTGGGGCCTACCAGACCAGCCCATGTGTCGATACTTATCTTGTCGATGTGACCTGTTCACTTCTCTGGTCATCAATGTCCTCGTTGCCTTTTCTGCATTACTCGGAGCTTGTTGACAAGGATGTAGAATACAATCCTGACTGCATCCCACAGGAAGGAGGAAGATGGTGATAGAAACCCATCTAGGGCTCCCTCCACTGTTTCCTCAGGAAGTGAGGACTCCACCAGGTATACCCCATGGTCAAGTCCAAACTGCAAAGGTCTCCCTCATGAGAGAGGGGTTCGCACCCAAGGGAGACATCCTTCAAAACAACAAATTTCCAAAGAGGTTGCGCTCACAAAAGAAAACATAAACGCATATCAGAACTATGTTCACATTTAATAAGCACCACTGTGGAAGCCCCTAGTGCGTCGGCAAAAGTGCCTTCAAAGGGAGCGTAGTTACAAATAATCCAAAGACACATTTAAATACACCTTTGTGTGTGACATCACATTATTATTATCTAATCAACACTCCGTAACAATTACTTGCATAAAAAACCTTTACATTAGTACAAATACCTTTTTACAAAAAAATGAAGTAATATGTATTTCATATGCAGCCTATAAAGCAACAATAGTTGTAAACTACAATGGCTTATTTATGCTAGTTGCTGTTTATCTAATGAATATTTAAAACTTTATACAACATAGCTGTGCATTTGGTTATACTAGCATAAGGTATACAGTTTGACTCCCCCCAGAACTTGAAACTAAAGGTAATTCAAACCCACAAGCAGATAGGGGGGCTTACCCTGTCTATAAAATAAGCCACATACTGTACTGAACTGTATTATTTTAAATATAGCAGAAAGGGACAGAAAGCTAATGTCCAGCTATATTGTATAGAGCTTAACTAACCAAACAAAATTTGTCTTAAAAAACACATTGCTAAAGTTATTAACGGGGTTCTTCTAACCTTGTAGGGATACACCATACTTTTACTTATGCTAAAGACAATGTATTTATGATAATATCTTAAAGCTTATTCTGATTTTCTTATGGGCCAAACTTTTTCCATGTCAAAAAAACATATAAGCTCAAATAATGTGCGGATAAAATAACTCACTATACTTTTTGGACTTAAAGCTGTAGACAAGAGAACAGCTACAGGAGGATATTTGAATGGAGCCCAACTGTGCTGGAAGATGGTAAGAGAGAAAACTGACGATATCACCTATAAAACATAACAAAATATGATCAATATATACATATTACCAAACAAATGTTCATCAATACAATTTACACTTCTTACTTATAGTCTTAAAAAACTGCATACAACAGATAACCAACAGATAATGGAGAATATCTGACTCAATTATTCACAATTATTTGTCTCCACATCTCTATTTATTTCCCCAAGAATGGTTTTAAGTCCCATCTCTCATTAAGACCTGATGGGGAAACTGTCTCTGCTTTAAAGATCCAAGCACTTTCTTTTTGCAGGAGTTTAGTTTGTCTATCTCCACCTCTAGAATTACAATTACCTTGTTCAAGTCCCATAAACTTGAATTCAGGTACATTGTTCATATGTACATTAGTATAGTGTCTTCCTATTGGTGTATCCATCTTTTGATTAATAATAGACCTGGGCCCAGATATTCAAAAGGGTTGCTCATGCGTAAGTCCAAAACTGCGCCATTCTGCGATATTCAGAAGGAGGCAGTTGCATCCCCAAAAACATGCTGAGCAATAGCGCAATGAAAATGAAGGCATGCGCAACCGAAGGGGGCGGATCCATGCATAAAGAGCGCAATGCGATATTCAAAGACTTGCGCAATGCGCAATAGCAGCACAGCTGGAAACTGCGCACTAGCGGAAATGAGCCAAAATAAAAAGGCTCAAGAAAGTGGCGCAAGAACGCTACCAGGCTGTCAAGTGGGGGAGAGAGAGAGAGACAGACAGAGACAGACGGACAGACTGAAATGGGCAGGCAAGGAAAGTGTTTCCCATAGTTTGTAGAGGCCAGCGGGGGGTGCCCGGTGCAGTGGAAGTAGCAGTGAGGACAGCGGGGGTAACACAGCAACAGCAGCCGGGGAGGCAGAAGCCAGGGAGATGGACAGTGCCAGCTTCCACATGGAAGCTGTAATGAGGGGGGTGAGAATCCATGCTGCAGGGGGACGTGGCCGTGGAGGGGCCTGTCGGCAGTATGCCCCCGACAGGCGGTACCGTGCCCGCATCAGCTTTGAGCTGTACACAGATGTAGAGATCGTGGGCCGGTACCGCCTGGACAGGGCAATACTGAGACGGCTCTGTGAGCTGTGCAGTGATGTGATGCAGGCACCCTCACGACGGAGTCACGCTGTGTCGGTGGAGACCAAGGTGACAGCCTGTATGTGCCTGCTCGCCACGGGCACCTTCCAGAGACCGACAGGGACACCACAGGCATCACACAGTCGCCACGCCACGCATCCTCACCCACCTCAAGCGCACTGCTGCCACATGCCGCGGAGTACATCCATTTCCCCAGCACCGCGCAGAGCGCATAGCAAACATGCAGGAGTTCCACAGGGTAGCACGATGCCTGGCGCGTTAGGGGCCATAGACTGCACCCATGTGGCCATCCGCACGCCACCTGGCCCCGATGGCCATGCCTATCGTAACCGAAAGGGATTCTCCAGTGTCAACTGCCAGGTGGTGTGTGATGCCACTGGGCGCATAATCAATGTCTGTGCCACACACCCTGGCGGAGCACATGATGCCTTCATATGGTATCAGTCTGCACTGTGCCATCGATTCGAGAGTGGGGACATCCCCACAGGACATCTAGTGGGTGAGTACACATGTATGGAATGCAAACTCTGGGCAAGGGTGGGAATGACACTGGTGCCATGGTAGTGGCACACAGGGAGATGGCCAATATGGACCTGAACATGACACTGCTCTCCACTATCTCCACACAGGTGACTGCGGATACCCACCGGCCCTGGCTGCTCACACCGCATCGGGCGCCCCACGCACCCCAGCGCAGCTATGCTATAATGAGGCACATGCCGCAACACGAACATCATAGAGCGGGTGTTTGGGATGCTCAAGGCATGCTTCCGATGCCTAGACACCTCCGGCGGTGTTTCAGTACAGCCCCCAAAAGGCCTGTAGGATTTCCTGGCCTGTTGCATCCTGCACAACATGGCCAAAGACCATGGGATAGCCGCAGACAGGTCGAACAGGGGACAGCGATGGGGACGCCGGTGATGATGGTGATGAGCAGCCCCCCCAGGACAGAGGGACCCCCGACTGATCCGGCAGGCCCAGCTGCACTGGGACACCATCACAGAGGAGCACTACACACAACACAGGTAAGTCAAGGGGACATGTGCAACCAACACTGTCCATGCGCAAACTACAGGCACACAGGGGAACACACCAGGGGTGCATGAAGGTTAGGGGAATGGAAGGGTCCAGGCATACCAACACACCATCAGGGAGGGGTGAGCACTCATATGGACACACACACACACCAGGCACAGAGCGTACATGGGCAGATGCACAGCACTGCAGAACTGACATTGCTAACACACAGCACCACCGACCACCCCCACCACCTGTACTGTCCAAGTACGTGTGTCAGAACCTGGGCACCCTTGCACCTTGGTACAGTGCAATGCAGGCATCATCATGCACACGCACCTGTGGACAGCAGTTGGGAGGGTGTGCAGGTGGTCCGTGTGTCGGCGGCAGAGCAGAGCACCCAGCAGTGCACTGCCCACCATGACACACATTGCACACGGGCAGCACCAGACTGGGCCCGCACTGGGAGACAGCTCAGTCATGTAGCACCGCCCCACGGCCACCACGGATGCGCAGGGCCCCGCCGCGACCCAACAGCACAGGCAGGCTGAGCAGGGGCCACATGGGGTGGCACTGTTGCACCACCAGGGGTCCCACTGCGCAAACGCGACCTTGCCCGCACAGGGGTCTGCAGCACGCCAAACAAACCTGCACCAGGGGTGCTCGGGATGCCCACAGCAGAACCTGGCGTCGACAGGCCTGGTGTCGCACGACGCCGGGAACGGGGAGTGGAGAGTGCACTGTGTGGGGTGTGTGGTAACAGGGCACCTGACTGTGTGCCCACGCGCTCCACGACAGAGACCACTGCCTGGGTCAGCCTGTCAATGGCGGCGGTCACATCCGTCCGCATACGGACCAGCTCGGCTCGGTCCCGAGCACTCCTGCTGTGCCGCTCCACGGACACAGACAGTGCCTCCACGGACCTGCAACCCGCCCCCGCAGCTGTACTGATTCCTGCAGCAGGCGGGTGTGTGCGTCCAATGGGTACTGAGCGCCAATGGCATCGTGACCCCCAGGGTGTGGACGGTCCTGATGCACATCACCCTTGAGGGTGAGCGCTGTTCGCCAGGACCAGGTATGGGTGGATCAAAGGGCGGTGGACATGTGCCACTGCTTGACACTGTACCCCCAGACCTGGTGTGCGACTGCTGCTGCTGCCCCTCCAACCGCTGTGCCCCCAGGTCCACCTGTTCCACCGCCGTGCTGGCAACAGTGCCAGACACCAGCACAGCCACCGGTGCTGCCCCACCGGTGCTGACAGGCACAGTCTGGGACTGTGCCAGCATGCTGGTACACAGGTTTGAACCAGAAAGGCCCAGGGGCACGTGCTGGTCTGCCGTGTGTCTGTCATGGGACACACACCTATCACTGCCCATTGCAGGCCTTCTATCATCAATGGTGCAGGTACATGCTACTGCCATGGCCACAGCATGCTGGCATGCTTGCATGCCAGACTGCTGAGACACAGGCTGTGCACCCCCTGCACCCGTATCACTGACACCAGAGTTGTTGGCCCAGCGTGCATGCTGCTGCAGTGCCTGCTGGCTGGTGGTGGAGGTGAATGGTCCCTCCTCCATGTCCAGCAGGTCCGCATCACTGTCTGGACCCACCACCACCGTCTCCTGAAGACGAACAGGATCTGTAACAGAAAGAGAGTACATGTGAGTGCATGAACAACCGCCACCCCCAAACACCACCACCATGTCATACCGTGCAGTGATGGGCTTCCACCTGTCTGGAATCCTCTGCCTGGTATGCTCCGCAATGGCGCCGGCTGCATGGCTGCGACCAGTGTCTCCATGTGGGGTCGCTGCAACTCCACTGGCGGGCCCCCGCCAGTGCCAGCACGGGCCGCCCTGAAGGCTGCCACCTTCTCCTTCAGCCTCCTGCGGTCAGTCCCCATCTTTTTCTTGCATTCCTGCACGGAGCGCTGGTGGCTTCCGTGCAGGTTAACGGCCCGAGCTACCCCCTCCCATGCAGCCGCACGGGACTGAGGGGTGCCCCTCCATCCACTCAATAGTGGCTTATCTTCCAGGTAGGCCTGGAAGAGGGCCTCAGTCTCTGCCGCTGTGAAGTTTGGCCTCCTCCTACGCCCACCGTCCTCACCCTCACCTTGGCTGTGCTCGGTCATGGTGATCTGTATGGGTGGAAGTGGACACCTGTCACTGTGCAGTCTACAGCATTTCCCCATGAGCATTGTCCTGAACATCACACAGCATGTAACTCACCTCTCACCTGCAGTAACCGAATCTGGCCAGCACAGCCCACTGTCGCACATTTATAGCGCAACACATGCAAATTAGGAGTGGAGCAACTTTAATGACATGCAAATCGCGCCACTGCGCCCTTGAATGGCTGATCAGATGATTTGCATATGTCGGCTGAATATCGTGAATCTGCACTTTGCGCAATACGGAACAGTCGGCTGAGCCAATGGCGCAGATCTGTGCCTGTGTGGTACACTGCATCGCGCATGCCCAGATAGCTGACGCATGCGTCTGTGGCGCTGCTGACGTGCTGAGCGTGATAGGCAATTCAGGCCATGGCCACCATTGTGCCAGTGGCGCTACAGCTCTGGCCACTATATGGCGCTGTGGCATTACTGTACAGTAGTCCACTGTGGCACTGGTACGCAGCTGGTCGGTCGCACAGGTTACCTATACGTCAGATGGCGCTCTGCGTAGCCTTGCGTCAGTGCTCATGACCTTGTGTATGCCCTTTGCCCCCTGCCGCTGTTCGCCTGCCATGTATACGTCCCTATTGCGCTGTCTGGTGACAGCGCTATGTGAAGTGACGGTGCTGTTCGAACAGCGCGATTGGAGCCTGTGGTGGTCTATTGCGCAACATCTTCACGTGGGGTTATGGTGCAGCAGGGCGCCATATTGCCTGCTGTAAACTGGCTAACATGGCTAGGAGGAGGGCTGTGAGTTGGAGCCCACTGGAGGTGGCCAACCTGGTGGCCCTAGTAGAGCCCCAGTATGAGGCACTCTATGGTGAGGCCCCCCTCACCATAGCAAGAACAGAGGTGTGGCAGCAAGTGGCCACTGACCTGGTGGGGTCACTGGACGGGCGCCGGTCTGCTGAGCAGTGCCGGCACTGGACAGTGACCTCCGCCGAGGGAGCCAGACATGTTGGCAAGGCTGCGGGCACGTGCCAGGTGGGTGTGGTGCCGAGGCCAGGTGAGTGTACCATCTATGCACCTGTATTCTCTGTAGGGGTGTGTGTGTGCTTTGGTGGCTGGGCAGGTGACGGCTCGGACACGGTTGGCTGTGTCAGTGTGTGCAGCTGTGCATGGATGGGTATGGCTGTGTGGCAGGCACTCTCACTGGGGCAGGGGGCACTCTGCTTTTGAGTCACACTGATGTTTGTCTCAACATATGTCTCCCACAGGCCGGGATGTGAGGATGCAGGGCCGGGGTGAGGAGGGCCGTGCCAGGGCCCCGGTGGAAGCAGGAGTCGGCCCCCGGATGCAGCAGCAGCAGCCACAGCAGCAGACACAGCTGCTTGAGCAATGTGAGTATCTTGACTTCATGGATGCTATTGCATGCTGGGGGGGGGGGGAGTCCACTAGCCCTGCACAATACAACCATGCAGGACAGGGGAGGTCATAATTCCACTATACAAGACACTAGTGAGGCCCCACCTGGAGTACAGTATACAGTTCTGGAGACCATACCTACGTAGGGACGAGAGTGGGCAGGGAAGGTTCAGAGGAGGGCAACAAAGATGGTGCATGGCTTGCATCACGGGTCCTATGACGACAGGTTGAAGGAACTGAACATGTACTCCTGGAGGAGAGGGGGAGAGAGGGATATGATAGAGACATACAGGTATCTTACAGGGGATCAGGGTGCAGGACACACTATTTTGAAGTGAAAAAGATGTTCCAGGACTAGAGGGCATGGGATGAAGTTGGAGGGGCGACGATTCAGAGGACACATGGAAAAGGATTTCTTCACAGAGCGGGTGGTGGACAAGTGGAACACCCTGCCAGAGGAAGTGGTGGGGGCTGAAACAATCACGGGATTTCAGAATGCACGGGACAGACATGAAGGAATTCTGGAGGTCAGGGGTAAGGGGCAACAGACTTCTAGGAAAACAAAGTGAACTTACAAGCTCAAATGGACGGACTAGGTTGGCCATAGGCCCTTATCTGACGACACTGTCTATGTATCTATGTATGTATGCACGACATAGGTGACATGCATCACTGTCCAGTATCACAACACGCCTGTGTAGGCGCTACTGGTGGTCCAGGCATGCACTGGGCACATAGCTGTAACTGGCATCGCACCACGCTGCCACGCCACTGGACAGCCTGTTTGTGCTGTGATGGACATGGGCAGTGTGCGTGTGCAGTGGTGCGCATAGCTGGTGCCGCCTGTTTGTGATGGCCATGTGCATGTTCACTGTGGGTGGGTGCATGCCATCACAGGTGTGGGACACTAGGCTATATGGCTTGCAGGTTGGGTGGTGTTCAGGGTTGTGGTCAGTCACAGCCATTGACTGTGTTCCCATTTTCCTAGGCCTCGAGGTTCTCAGGAGGATGGCACGTGATCTTCGGCGCCTCACCCAAGTTGGACTGGAGAACCAAGAGATACTGCAAGCCATCCGGCGCCATGGAGCTCGGCGACGGAGGCACAGGACAGTGCACCAGCAGGGAGAGGACCAGCAGCCAGCTGGGCCATAGCCCACATTACCCTTCCCACTTCTCCCATCCCTAACACCCTGCCTTCCCTCTCCAAGTTTTTATTCCTTCCCCCTTGAACACCCCTACCTTTTACCCGTCCCCCCCCCTTGTAAATAGTTTCTTGGTTTTGTTATTGAATCTTTTAAATGTACATTTCTATTTTGATATGAATACTGTGTTGGTCTCTGATTTGCAGCTGGCTATGGGTGCTCAGTTGCAGGGGTGTACATGCCATCTGGGGTGGTATGGTCCTGGGTGTGTGTGCGTGTGTGTGCATGGGGAGGTATCTCCAGCATGGCAGTGACTTTCTGTTGGTCTTGCCGTCTGCTGCCACCCACTGCTGGGTGCACAGGGTGTGTCTGGCTTGTAGGCTTCTGTGCTGCAAGGGGTTGACGTGTGCTGGGGGGATGCATGGTTTCCTGCAGTGCCAGTCAATGCACATAGGTGGTGTCTTGGGGTCACAGTGCAGGGTGTGCTGTCGTGACGGGGGTGCTGTGCACTGTGGTTGTCAATCCCTGTGTGTGGCACTCTCAGCATGCCAGTGGTTGTGCTGGGGTGTCATAGCTCCGCTGTGTTGTGTTGGCTTGTCCCCATGGGCCAGTAGATCATCCGTCACACCCCAGTGATGCTGTGCTTGGGGTGTGCAGGTGTGGTGTGGGTTCTGCAGTGTGTTCCTGTGTCCATGTGGCATGGTGGCGGTGGGCCCCAGCCTGCCTCCCTGATGGTGCAGTTCCATTGCTGGGGGCTCAACTTGCGCTATGGCACCTCTGGAATGCTCAGCTGGCTGCCCTGGTTGCTCCATAGCGCAACATTTTGGCTCAGCTTCTCCTTCCTGGTTGCGCTATGACGCAGTATGTGCGATATTCAGATGTTGGTTGCTTGCGCAATTTGTGCTGTTCCATGTTTGAATATCGCACCTGTTGCGCATTTGCGCAACTGGTTTGTGCTTGCTCCTGCTGTTGCGCTCATTTTGAGCGCAGTTTGAATATCTGGGCCCTTATGTGTTCCTGAATGCGTTCTTTCAACAGCCTAATTGTTTTCCCTATGTAGTATAGATTACATGTGCACCATACTATGTACACAACAAAAGGGGTTATACAGGTGATTAATTCCCTTACTTGAATGTCTAAACCATTTGGTAATACTAAGTGATCACCTGTATTCATGTATTTGCATACATTACATTTTCCACATTTATGATTCCCCTTTGGTCTTTGTGGTAACCACATTCTTTTAGGTTCAGTTTTCTTAAAGAACTGACTACGTACCAATTTGTCGTGAAGCTTAGCTGTGCATCTGAAAGTAATTCTAGGTGTTGTAGGGATTATTTTATTCAATTCTGGGTCACTTTTTAATATATCACAACTATTCCATATTATGTTACCTATTGCCCCTGCAATTGTGTTGAACTCTAAAGAACATGTTATGTTATTTTTTTCTTCATTAACTCTTTCTTTTTAATAAAATCTTTCTGTGTTTTTCCCTTGATCTTTGACATAGCTTTGTTTAGCACTGCAGGATGATAGCCCTGTTCTCTAAACCTTTGTAAAAGTTCATCAGCTTGTTCTCTAAAGTCACTGTCAGAAGTACAGTTCCTCCATATTCTGACCAATTGTCTATAAGGTATAGAATTTTTTAGTTTGGTTGGGTGTGAACTATCATTTCTCAACAATGAGTTTGTACTCATCTCCTACCTATAGCTTTTTGTATAGGCACACTTGTTTTCTATATCACTTTCTAGAGTGATATCCAGGAAGTTAACAGACTTAACATCCATCACTGCAGTAAATCTTAAGTTTAAATCATTCTGGTTAAGCCACTCAGCAAATTCCCTTGCACTCTCTTATATCTCCTTTCCATATACAAAGACTGTCATCAATGTATCTTTTCCACTTACAATATTTTCTTTATAAGGATTGATACTGGGGTTATTAAGTACCTCTTGTTCCCACAAGCCCAAAAACAGATTTGCATATGATGGAGTCATGGAAGCTCCCATTTCAGTTCCACAGACCTGTAAATAAAATTCATTATTAAACTCAAAATAACTATGGTCTAAAATTACAGTAATGAGTAATGAGTAAGGAATGATTCCACCAAAAATGGCTCAGCCTAGGTGCACCTGTATATACCTGATCTTTTGACAAAACATATTGTGCTGCATTGATGCCATCTTTGTGTCTTACTGAGGTAAAGAGTGCCTCTGCATCTACACAAATCCATAGATATTCCTTTTTCCACATAATATTGCCAAACTTCCTGATAGTATCTCCAGTATCTTTTAAATAAGAAGGTAATCTGACCATACTAAACTGTAAATAAAAATCCAGAAACTGGCTCAAGTGTTTTGTAATAGAGCCTACACTTGACACAGTTGGTCTTCCTGGTGGATTAAGCAAGTTTTTATGGATCTTAGGAAGACAATACAAAGTTGGATTTATGGGAAATTCACAAAAAAGATACTTCAGTTCTGTGTCTGTAATGTCTCCCTTAAGAACTGCTCTAACAGTTCACAAAGGTTCTTTCTAAACTGCTGCGTCCGGTTGGCCGATAATTTTCTGTAGTTGTTAATATGAAACAACAGTGTTTCCACCATTTTCTTGTAAGTTCTCCTATCCATTATTACAATATTGCCACCCTTGTCAGCTTTTTTTATTACGATTTCTTGATTAACAATCAATTCTCTAAGGGCCTGTTTCTCTAAAATTGTAAGATTGGATACTGGTGGTTTTTGATTTTTGAACAACAGTTCTCTTACCTTAAACATAACTGTATTTTCAAAAGCAGTCACATTGCCATTCGGTACTAAGGGACAAAAAACAGAATCTTGTTTAAACATCCATTTTCGCATTCTCTCAAAGTCTTCTGGTGTTAATGCGTTCATTTTCTTGTTCTTTTATAATGTTTATCAGGTCAGACGAAAGATCTTCTGCTTCTATTGGTGACCCACATAATGACCGAGTCTCATTTTCCGTAGTGTCCTTATTCTGGTTGATCTCTGTTAATAAGAAATCCAGTGTCTCATCCAGTATTCCACTCTGAACATCCCCCAAGTTATTGTGTGATTGTTCAAAGCCCATATTGCCAGAATTATTGGTATCTTTTCTTTATGCAAAAAATATCTTGAGCTTCATTTTTCTGAAAAGTTTAAATAAATCAACAAAGACAGTGAACTTATCCACTGGGGCGTAGGCACAAAATTAAGTCCATTCTTTAAGAGCGTCAGATGGTTATTATTCAAAACTATGGAACTGAGGTTAATTACTTGCTTTGCACATTCTTCTAATTCCTCTGTGTTATGTTTTTGCTGTTTAGAATTTCTGCATTTGCCTCCTCTAGTCCCTCTCCTTGTTTTTCTCTTCCAATTCCTTCTCGCCTGCTGTTCTCTAAAAAAAAGGTTTGGCCACTGCATCTATAGGCACAGATTTATGCCCTTTTTGTCTTTTGTTTGTGTCACTTTCTGTTTTGATATTTATTATTTTGCTGTTTCCTACTTCTAGATTGTGCTCTACTTTGAGATCTTCCCTCAGTATTTTTAACAGGCATATAAGCACAGCTTGTGCATAATCTAAATATTATATTAAGTGTTTGGATAGTTTTCTCGCTCTCATTTCTTTTTCGTGTTTTGAAATTTTGTTTTTTAACGCTATATCTAATTTTATAAAATCTTTGTGCTCCTTAAACTGTCCCACTTCCTCTTTTGCTGCTTGTACCTCTTTAATGATGTTTTGATAATTTTCAGTGTCCTCCTCTATTATCAAGTTAATATAAGCTGTGGAGGCTGCTATGTTGTATAAAGTTTTAAATATACATTAGATAAACAGCAACTAGCATAAATAAGCCATTGTTTATAACTATTGTTGCTTTATAGGCGGCATATGAAATACATAGTTTTTTGTAAAAAGGTATTTGTACTAATGTAAAGGTTTTTTATACAAGTAATTGTTATGGAGTGTTGATTGGATAATAATAATGTAATGTCACACACAAAGGTGTATTTAAATGTGTCTTTGAATTATTTGTAACTACGCCCCCTTTGAAGGCACTTTTGACGAGGCGCTAGGGGCTTCCACAGTGGTGTTTATTAAATGTGAACATAGTTCTGATATGTGTTTATGTTGTCTTCTTTTGTGAGCGCAACCTCTTTGGAAATGTATACCCCATGGTCCGCTGCTGATGACCCCTCCTTCATCTCAGTTATGACAGCTCCAGGCTGCTATGGGGTTTGATCCTGAGGAGCAAGATATTACCAGGAGAAAGCTGGCTGGATTTCTGAAACTTTCATATCCCCCCCCCCCCGATCATTCCTCCTCTGCTACCCGCATTAGAGGATGTCACTGTGGCTTCTTGGTACAGGCCAGGTATGATCCCTGCCATGCCTAGAAAGGCAGACAAACTGTACCAGGCCACCTCAGGAAAGTCTTTTTTTGCTACCTCTACCACTGGGAAAGCACCCAGAGGTGGTGGTGTGGCCCCAGTCGCAGGTTCAGCCTCAGCTTGACTCCTTGCCAGTCCCACCTTTTCTGGCACTTCAGGAGGTTTTTTTGGGGGGTCACTTCTCCCTTCACCTGGACAGGTTGAGGGACATCACTACAGACACTTGGGTCCTGCAGCTCATAAAGCATGGCCATAAGCTAGTAATTCTGGAATTGCCTCCAGAACTGCCACCAGTTTCCCCCCATTTATCCTCCAGACCACATACCAGTGCTGCTGGAGGAAGTCTGTACCTCGCTGCGCAAAA